>CM041531.1:11815642-13015642 GCA_023238725.1 Scortum barcoo
ATCATTTAACTCACATTTAAAACACTCTCAAGGGCTATTATGGGAAAAAAATAGCGTATTGTCTTCTGCTGTCTTACAGTGTCCTTACAGCGAATTGTTACAGTTGTATCAGAAATTGCATTTGCATTGTATGTATTGTATTTATTGTGTTTTTTTTGTTTGCTTGTTTGTTTGTTTGTTTTTTGTTTTTCGGTGCTGTCTGCTCTGTTAGCAGTTAGAATGCATGTAGCCTGACATGCTAAAACAAAGCAGGTTGTTTTTAAATTTACTTGCAGTTATAGACTACCTGTCCTATGAGGCTGTGTTGGTCATGGACAAACACACATGCTCGTCACTGTCAAGCAGAGACCTCCCAGGAAAAATGACAATGATGGAAAAAAAATAATGTAAAAAAGGGAAGCAGGCGAAACACCCACACTTCACGAATTAGCTACTGAATATCAAAAGACGTACACATGCATGTAAATCAAATGCCAAAATATATTTCCAGTGTTTTCTCAATAATCATCTGTGACCTGAATCACCAGCAAAGACAAATCTTAATCAAGGAAAGAACAACATGCAATTGATAAATCAAGAAAAGGAGCAAAAATCAATCAAAAGTCAAGAAATTATTAATTATCAAGAAATTACTAAGTATCACAGAAGCCAAGGTCAAATACTTGATATGTAAAAACAATGAAATCTCTTGGAATGTAATCAAAGAAGTGAATGCTTCTCTACCCAATTTCTGCAAATGTGAAAATTAGAGCGTGCAGTAAGGGGAATAAATGCTTCTCAAATCAATTTAGAATGTAATATCACTTTAACTTAGGATGTATTAAAATGAATAATCAAAATATCAAATTAAATGTCTATCACCAAGATTACATTGTCCGAAACAATAGTCAAAGTTAGCAAGCTAATTAAAAGCATTCATGAAACATGAAAAATCATTGTCATTAGCTTGTAATTGCCAGTAAAAGCCAGTCTTAAACCCATTTGGGACAGACGTGATTGATTCTTGGACAATCAAAATGTCTGACTTTTATACTCTTTTGTATCTGTGCCCTGAAGCCTCTGGGTCCTGCACCACATTGCCATCGCTAAATATAGGCATTTTCAGTGGTGGTGAGGTGAGAAGGCTAATGTTGCTAATGTGTGCAGAACTTGGTGGGCTCAAGCCCTCTAGCAGCCATAGTATTTGTGGAGGGAGCGAAGAAGCCATGTGATGTTACTATAGGGTGGCATGTGGGGTGGGGGTCAGGGTGGATGGATGGGTCAGCAAAATGTTCGACTATAACACGAGACAACATTTCCCTCTTTCAACCAATAGCCAGCATTGTTCTTTTAAACCATGACGACAAAGGCCTTAACCTTAATGGAGAAACTATTTTTACACAAACATTGACCCTTAACCTACCCCAGTTGTTTTTGTGCCAAACCTGACGCATAGTGTTGTCACGTCATAATGCCCTCAGCTTTCAACAGATACTGCAGACGTTCTCCTGTTGGTTAACGGAGCCTCTTTGTCCTCAAAATGTATCCCCTCCTTAAAGTTCTCTTGACCTACTTCCTGTCTTATCAGTGCTGACAGGTGTTGTACACCGGCGAGACACAATGACAGGACCTGTTTACTTGTGTCTCATTCACCGAAAACATCTGTTCAAATATCCTGCTGGGTGGAGCGTCAGGAGACGTACAGAGTCTTTCTTCAGATGCAATGTGGTCCAAAATGACATTGCTTAATATTCTGCATGGGATGATAATGTTAAGTACTTCCATCTTCATAATCAGTTTTTAAAGTAATAATATTTTTTGTTGTTTTCCTGTTTTTACTGATTTGTTTTTACTTGGTTGACACTCAGCACAGACATATGCAGCAGTAAAACATATTTTTCCTGCAATTTAATATATCAAGAAAGGAGTACTTGCTTTTTGTGAGTTTAGCCCACTGGCCATTTTACCCAATATGTAATGAATGGCATAAACATTATTCTGTTTCAAGAAAGTTAGTGAAAATATTGAGTGAAATAGAAAAAAAAGGGTGCAGCATATGATCTCTGTTTTTACTTCTATCCTGTACCATTAATTCAGTGGTTATTTAGTTACAGAATAACAGATTTCAGTTTTACATAAAACCGCATGGAAATGTGATGATGGAAACACGAGTTAAAACACAGGCCGCAGAGTAAAATCTTTCAACAGATACTTTTTTGAGGGTTTCTTTCCTTACTCATGCACACACTGATGAAAATGAGGTGCAACAGGCCACTCTCTCGCAATGTTCACTGGTGGACAGATGGATAGCACCTTGACAAACAAAGAAAAACAGACAGACTGTGTCACTTCACACAGAAGCAGAGAAAAGCGGTGACAGGCTATCTCCATGCATATTGATGCCAGCCAGCCACACTGGCCTGTGTTTGATTGAATAGTCACACGATGGGAAAAGGCAGGCTACTTTTCATGTTCGTCCATCAATCAGTGCAGCAGACTGCAGCTCTCTCAGCTTTGTTTGAGTGTCAATTAGCTGACGTGGTTTAGGTTGCAAGACGATTTTCAGAGGGTTTTGTTTTTCATAAGGAAAACAGCATATAACATACAGCTATGGGACTAATCAACCCCCTCAAACGCCAGCACCAGAACAGATTAATGCCAGGAGAAGGGTGAGTGGTTTACTTTTTGAAAAAGATAATTAGCTATTGTGCATTGAGGCAAAAACTTTTCTTCAGCCACACTGAAAATCTCACCAATCATAATGGTGAGAATCATTGCATTTTCTCTTCAAGTAGGTGATTCAAGTAATTGCATATTTCAGGCAGAAAAAGCTCTTAAGGAACAGTTCTCATCATACAATTTGTCCATGAACATGGCACCACCCGATTACCAGTGCTCACTTGGTTTATACTGTACTATATAGAGTGTTGTATTCTGCCGAATGACAGGAGGACAATGTTTTAATTTAGCTTCTGCAGTTGGTAATAATAATTATTTATGCATCTGACACAGATAAGCATGAAAAGAACAATGCAGAAGCGGTCTGGCTGCTTTCAAACAACGTCAATCATGGTAAAAGATGCAACATATGCAGAACATGTCCTTGAGGCTGCAATGCCCTTTTCTATCATGGAAGCAATGTAATGAATCTGATCAGACCAAGACAGAAAATGAACTAATTTAACACAGAGTAATTTTGTAATTATAAGTGAACTGCCCAATTAATATCCTGTTTATTGGCAAATTGAGTGTAGTGGCAGTTAGCGAGAACATCATTAATGCACGATACATTTAGTTTTGGCAATATTCTGTACTAATTTGTTCATTCTCACCCATTTAGAAATGAAGCAACTCAACATGTAGATTCTCCCACAGTACCACTAATGTTGGTGAAGCAGAGAACAAAGTTGAATCAAAATAAGTGAAAACAAAAATGGACCAAAGCAAGTTCCTTGAGGAACGCCGCAAGATTTTTTGAAACTTACCTTACTGGAACAGCAAGTATTTTTCAAGTAGTTCAATGGCACTATTTATTCTCTATCTATTAAATATGACACAGTGGTTTGGAGAGCCTCAATGCGATTACAAATAAAATATAGGAGAGTTATCTCTACCATGTGAGAGCAAGAGAGAGAGAGCAACATTTCTTGTACTGTGCTCTGGTTGATTTGATCAAATGAAAATAAGCATGCTTTATCTCGTCTGATTGTTAATAATATTACATGTTAGGTTGATATCATAATTGCCTGCCAGATCTTAAGCTGTCTTCTTTATTGGTAAAGAAGTTCTTAAATGAACATGCTATGTTAGATGGCCTGGTGATGAACTGACCTGTGCATTTCACATTTTTGAGAATTTACACATTCATTTTTTAATTTTTTACTATTATTTACAGAGATATTTTTTTGTTTGTTTTAAATATTCTCTGTCTTTGGCGTAATTTAACTTTGTAATCTGATTTCTCAGCTTCTAACAAATGCTTCTATCTTAAAAGCATTCTAATTTATGAGCAGCTACCTTTGCTTTGTCCCTTTGAAGCATTAAATATCTCCAAATATCATCAGGCCTTGGTGCACTACTGCACTTTACAGACCTTTTTGTAAGTGTAACATGCTCATACACTTACATCACTAATGTGTCCATTAAAATTTTCAAAGCAATGTCTACATTATTTTCCTGGCATACATCTGATTACTGTAAATTTATAATATCATCCACAGATGAGTCAGGATATAACCTTATATATGACCTCTAGTAAACAATTTTGACTCCAGTCTTAGACATTTAATTTTAACCTTGGCCATTCTACTGTATAAGAACAACCAACTGGAATAGGTTTTATCATTTGAAAGCCAGCTCAGAATCACCTGGGCAACAGTTCTTTCTGCTTCATTTATATGGATGTTAGAGCCCTTTAATTTGATGGCAAAGAAAGGACATTTTTGCTGTCTTATATGCTCAAAAGTTTCCTTCCTCCTGGTACTGGCCAAGTCTCTGAGCGTGATCAATATCCATATTTATGCCACCCAGCCCCAGCCAGCTTGAGAGCATTTGTCGAACCTTCTCTCTGATTCATTCCAGTGCCCTCCGTTCTCGTTTGCTATTCCATCAATTAATGTTTGTCGTCCTGCACTTATTTTCATTGTAGTCCAGCGTGGTAAACATTCCATCTACTTCCTGCTTTGGATTTATTAGGTTGTTTTCAAATTACATTACCTTTGTTTCAATCTCCCTCCATCCCTTTCCCACCTCTTCAAACCTCTCTTGGGATACTTCCAATCTTGTCTTCAGCTCTTGTACATCTCTAATAATGCCTCCCAGTCTTTTGTTAGTTCCATCTATGATCAGCTGAATAAAACATTTTGAAGTTTTCCTGCTACTGAAGTAAAATCTCTTTGTACTGGGAGAGTATAATCATTGTAAGCACTGAATCATCCTCACAAGGGACCTTCAGCATGTTTGGGAGGCATCTTACCCAGATGTGTCCAAAGTCGATAGATGTTCACGAGGTTAATATTCAGTCAAGCCTGTATGTGTCAGGGGCCTAGTGAGTCGAGAGGGTCCATGAACTTTGACAACAGCCACAAACTCACTAGCTGACTTAATTATTGTCCACAGTTTTTATAGAAAATGTGAATCAAAATGAACTTGATGAACAGCTTATATTGGACTTCCAGACAGGGTTACACTGAATTTCAGAAACCAGTCAGCCATCTTGATGTGTGCTTCCACATCCTCTCCAGAATATAGCTGCAATAGTATTGTGATTTTTGATGACACACTCTGTTCGCCTCCCATTCAAAAAGGAGTGCAATTTAACACAAAATGTATCTGCAAGTGTTGCCAAAACTGAGAAAATGAATGAAATGAGCCACTGTGAAACTTTATTAGAAATTTTAATTCCAGTTTCTCTAAATTGCAGTGTTAAGCTTACAACAAAAATTCCTCAGCCCTGAAACACAGTGCAGAGGTTCCTTATTCTTACAGGGTTCGAAATTAGGCCTCTGCTGACTTTAGATATCACATCTCACTTCATATCTTGATGGACAGACAGCCAGTTGAATCCATAAAGCCCCTCTTTAGCTGGAGTTTATTGGGCACTTTGTTACATCGCTCTGCTTGTTTGACTTCCTCCAGTACCACTTTGCTACACAGTCTACTGCTTTGCATTCTTTAAATTGTCTTGAAGCTCTCTACTTATACAGCACCTTTGGATCTTATCAAGCAGTTAGTATCCTACAGCTTTGCACTGCTGGCAAGATGTGACCAATACTTAAAATTCTTTGAGCTGCTTTGAGACTCGGAGGAACTACTGAGCCACATAAAACAATCAGCGTTCTGATATGCAAACAGCTTGCATTGTTCATGCAGTACGTTGCAGCCTTGCAGGCCTAGTTGTTTGTGAAGTCCATTTTAGATATTAAGCATCATTTAGGAAAAAAACAACTGTGTTTACAGATTCACTACACTGGAGGACTGGAGAACACAGGCTGTTATTTTGAGGATTGTTTTTCTAAATCATTTTTTTCTCATAATAGATGGCTAGTTAAGTATCAGCCACCTCTAACCATTGGCTAACATTAATGTTCCCATGTTTGAAGTGTGACTTGTGGCTTGATTTATCGAAGCAATATGAAGCCTCCATCACAATTCATTAACCAAGATAAATGAGAAGATTTGTCACTCAGACATCTATAGCCAATTTAGACTCTCTAATTCACCTGATTTGCATGTCTGTGGCATGTGGGAGGAAAGTGGAGCAGCAAGGGAAAAAAAACCTCAGACGCACAGAGGAAGAATGTGATAACTCGAACACAGAAAGGCCTGTACTGGCTTGGGGCTGCTAACTCCCTCAGTCTTTGTACTGCTGATAGGCTAATTCTCCTGGCTAATTGGACCATAATAGGAAAGAGAACTCTTTAACTTCAGATTAGCAGAAATAAAGCTTTGATTAGGTAGTTTAGCATTTTAATTACCCCTTACATTACATCATTTTCAAAGTCTTAGACTAACCTAGCTGTCCTGTATTCCTTGTGCCATGCTGGGCTTTCACTTTGTTTATGTAGCAGATTTTCAGGGACAAATTTACTGATTTTTGTTTTGTTTAATTCTCTTTTGTTTTTTCGTCAAAACACCAAATGAGGGAATATATTTTGAAAGAAAACTGCGCATCATCCCTCCTAGTAGAGTTCAGAGACTTGCAGAAGTCAATGCCAAGGAGGCACGCTGAAGCTGTTCTGGCTGCACATGGTGGCCCAACACCTTACTAAGACATTTTGTTTTGTTTTTTTCCTTTATTTTGTCACCCGTCTGGAATAACAGATAATAAACAGGTAACTAAGTAAGGTACTGCAAGTGACTGACTAACTATACTAACAAAGCCTGAAAATATTAATACGGTAGACAGATTCAACCCTCACCTGAATAAAAGAGTTTAAAAACACGCTTTACACTTTAGTGACGTGTATGACTGTCTTTGGTGCTGTATGTCCTTTTTTATGTCAGGTTATGTTTTTCTTTCTGTCTGCTGTACTCAGCTCTCTCTTGCAAAATAGATCTTCATTTCAGCAAGATTACTTGATTCACTATATCAAAAGTTGTATATATAAGTGAATGCCTATCTTGTGGAGGAATATTTTTGACTGTTTGACTGTTGTCTTGTCTTTTAATTTGTCACCCATCTGCAGGTTTTGATATACATGGTTTTCTTGCTCTTTTCTTTGAAGAATACTACTTTTTTCAAGCACACAAATGTTGAGCTAGCAGGACCAAGTGTCCATTGGTCTTCCAGCACAAAGGGCTTCCAGTTGTATCCTCACACACTGTAAACACAGTTCAATAAGAAATACACTGTCTGGTGCAACGAAACATCCTAATTCTCTGATTAAGAATGGTCAATTTTCAAGCTGCAGTATGTAAATAATGACCTAAGAACCAAACTGATTCAGAAGGATCTCAGATTCTTGTCATATGATACATAAATCAGTTCTGGATCTTGGACAGAAAATGTTGCATATTTTTATATTATTATATTATTATTATTAATTATTATCATAATTATGATGTTGATTTAGATTTATTAAAGAAAAAACATTAACAGATGTATGGTTGTAAGTAATTCACTGGTGTGCAATGAGCGTGCTGTTAATTCCACTTCGAGGTGTCTTAATGGTTGATGAATAATTTTACTGATCAAATCCTGTATTGACACACACAGGTGTATGTAAGGGACACTCCCTGTTTTCACACTTCAACCATCTAATACTACATTGCACTGAGCATCTGGTATGTATGTTTTTGTTGGTGAATGGATAGGTTAGGCATGGTGTGTATCATCTTACATTCCTCCATGTTCTTGATCTGAAGTTGATTATTTTAACAGGATTTATTTTGAAGCGTGTGCTGTTCTTTAGGAGACAAATAAGTCAAATATCAACATCAAACAACAACATCAAATATATAATGTAATAAAAAAGTGGAAAATGATAATATACATGACAATACACAACATGAGTAAAATCTTCATTCACAGTGGAATTATACATTTTATTCTTTTGGTGAGCATGTCCTACCAGAACCATATCAATCATTTCATATCATAAATCATATTAATCAACAATTCATAGATACAGGTTTGGATATCAGTTAAGACCTATAAAGCATTTATGGTTTCCACACAAAATACAGCACTCTTTTTAATTATGTGGCACTTACATTTAAATGGATTTTGTAAAAGCTGACTACAGCTGGTAAAATGCATTCCAGCTTCCCTTTGGAACACTTAAAATGAACAAGTTACTGTTAAAGTGATAATTAAATCATAAATACTACTGAGAAAAATGTAACACGGATAATCATAAATAAGGTTAATTAACTTTGTGTCTTAAAACCTAAGCCTTTGCGTCTCTGAAAGTGATTTTCAGGTCTTTGCTCTTTTACTAGAGGCTTGTGTAGGACCTGAACAAAGTTCCATGCATGTAAAAAGGATGTTTCAAGGAGACTGAGCCCACAATTCTGCACACACCAATGTCTACAGAGATCAGGCAGTTGCAGCAGCTGGACTGAAAAAGTAAAAAAGCCTCCTCATCCTCAAAGTCTCTGCTAACATGAGGATGCTCCTTGCTTCTGGAACCAGCTCTGTGGCTCTCAGAGGCTTCAGACATTTACAAAACCAGCAACGGAGTGTGGTACTGACTACCAAATTATTAAAGAGAAGGTGGCAAGAGGGGGCATTTTGCAATGGGCCTTTCGGGTGACACGATGTTAGCAGCAAACAGGGGATATTACTAGCTTCACGGCTCATGATCAATAATCAATAATGTATGATCGATACTATAATCAAGAACCCAAGGAAACCGCAGGCTTTGTTCAAGGCACAGAGTAGTACAACAACCAAATGGACCTCATATAGATGCAAGGACACAATGATACTATCTACTAATGCTGCTGATGTTTGTACTTTACTGTACCTGCAGAAAAGCGTGCCTGGCATATTATGGACAGATTGTATTTTATTTCATCTCTGTGGAGCCATGTAAATAAATATAAAGCAAAACAATATGGCAGCAAACACACTGTGGTGTTGTTAATGAATGAGGATTAAATAAATCCAGATACGTGAGACCATTTTAACTGTGGATAGGTAAATATTATTAAAGGAGACAATGTAACAGTTTGATGGGTGAAAGATTCAGTGCACATACCTGAGACACCAATATCAGGTGGCAGAGCCTGAATGTGAGACACTTTTTACTGCCTGAAAGGGTTTATTTTCACTCTATTTAATTACATGCTAAAAACATTAGGTGACATTTATTTTTTTCATTAATATTATTCACCAGAAGCTCCAGTGACACAGTTAGGCCAAGAAATGAAAATGGGTGCTTTTCAGATGCAAAGTGGGACACCACATGTGGCCTTGTGTGTAATTCACTGGCTGCATGTAATTTCTTTTTTTTTTCCACTTCATCCACAGACTCACTGCTCTCAGCTATTTGTACAATGCTGTTTGCTGGGTTGTTGGTATCTGACCTGCTGAGGGGGCCATTCAAGCCAGCAGTGTGAGACACTGTCTGAGCTTTTTTTTTGTTTGTTTTTAATCCTCTCTGCTACACTTGCCACACCCTGTGCAGACAATCCCAACACAAAGCCCTGTGCTTATGGTTCCCATTCAAAGTGACCAGTGGCTACCACATGTCCACTGTGTGCGTGATACTCTTCACATTTCCAATTCTGAAAAACTATGGGTCAAGCCATGATGGAAAAAAGAGAAATAACTATGTATTATCTATCAAAATACACATTATTTATAATTTCAGAAACAACTGCCTTTTATACTGACAACCGAGGGATTATGTGACCTTAAAAGCGATGACTGTGCTCCTAAGAAGTGTTGGACTAAATAGTTATTTTGGAGGTAAATACAAAGCCGGGAGTCCTGCTGATGTCCTGACAACTATCTCAATATCAATACTGCAGCTCTGGGAATTTGCTGCTAATGAGTCGCTCATTAGGAAAAAGGCAAACAGTTTTTTTTTATCGGTCAAACAAGATAATATCCATCAATTTGTCAGCTGTGTACCAAATCTTTGTCTCTAATCAGTATTTCTCTTGTAAATGACTGTCAGAATTACCCTGAATGATTGAATTAACATCTACGAAAGTCTAAGAGAGGGACAGTCAGTGGTTATAAAATCAAAGAAATAAATGACTAGTTGGCATTCCAAGAGCATAAGTGCACGGTGGAAATCTAAATATATACTGTGCATCATTATTTGAGGCACATGTATGTAGCGCTGAAAATAAACAATAATTTTATAGAAAACAGTAGAAATTGAGCAAATCACCAACTCAAAAACAGAAGTCTTTTGAGTAAAAATAAACACAAATAAACTGCATATTTTTCATCGCCATGAAGTAGAAAAAAAAGAGACTTAAACAGCTTTTATAAGTGGCCGCGCATCAGTACGGGTCCATCTTCCTCCTGCCTCTAGTCAGTGGTGTACAGTATGTGGGTGTGTGTTTGTTTGTGGGTGTGTGTGTGTGTGTTGCTTTGACTGCTTGTGGGCATGTGCTTGTGCCAACTGATGGGCTAATGCCTAATGTAAGATGAGAAGGTGGCAGAATAACATCCAGAGGCGTCCTTATTTCCCAGCTGTTTTTCTACTCCCTTTTGCAAAACTGAATAGGCCTGTGTCCCTGTTTAATGGCCGTAAGGTTGGCTGCAATCAACAAGGAACCATTTTTGATTTGACAGACCTCAGGCACTGAGCCCCTGTGTGTAAAACACTCAGCAGGCCACGGGTCTTTGGGACTTGAACACAGTTGGCAGCCTATTTGTTTTTGCATCGTATTTAAATATTCTAAATGGAATTAATACGGCCAAGGTATTATTATTGTTTTCTTTTCCACATTTTCCTTTTTTTTTAAATAATTCAGTTTGATCACGTTGAGTTGTGCGTCTCTGTAATTATGCAGGTTCTTTCAAGAAGACAGAATTACACTCAACACTTGATGGTACTTAATAAAGTGATAATAAATCACCACACCTATTTACCCCACATCGCGCCAGATGAGGTGAAACAATTTAGCTAATTTTGGCCTGATGAAAAGATAAGCCTCTTGTGGCACAAGTGAAGTCATCAAAACATCTGCTGTTAACCATTAAAAGCTCCCTCTGCCCCGCTGATGCCGAAGTTGTTTTAATCTCCTCTCGCTGTAGATGCAACTATATTAACAGCCATGTTATTCACAACATCTTCATGACTGATATATATACAGTGTGTGTGTGTGTGTGTGTCTCTGTGTGTGTATTCTTAACGTGACGAGCTGTGATTCACTCATGGTAAAACTCAGCAAGACAGTTTTCTGTTCTTCTGAGCACACACTTGATTAGCAGCAACACGCAGAGTATCACTTTACAGCCGAACGCCTACACTCGCATCAGAAAGAATCTCACCGATCGTGCAACCTAACCACGCTTATGGTTTAACACTTCTGCTAGTAATGCATGCATGTAAAACTACAGAAACACAATGCACAACACACTGGTTTAACTAATATTTACAGGAGCGTGCATCAACATGAGAGACGAGGTCAATGAGACCATCACGCAGTAAACCGGGAGGCCATTCTTACACGCCCACCCTCCAAGAGCTTGCAATATATTACATGAATGTTCTGAACTAAAGACAAGGCCTGAAATGACATTTTGCAGTACGTGTCATCTCTTTTCCCTCCCTCCATCTCTGTCTGGCCCCTGTTTTAGAGGGGTTTAAAAGACATGAATTAAACCAGCAGCTATCGTATAGCTTCTTTTGCCATTTGCGTACACACTGAACACAGACATTAAGTTTAGAATATATTCACCTGTTTCTCTGGTTGCATTAAGGTGTCTGCCTCTGTCCTGTATGTTGTAAACTGAGTTGGTTCGGTCTGATCTGATTTTGACTTGGTATGGTGGTGGTTGTCACCACCAGGATAAATGAAGAAAACTGTTATATTGTGCTTATGAAGGCATGGGAGATTAACATTAACAGCTGCTGCTTCATTACAACTCCTGCATGCATGGGCAGCCACTCTAAAGTGTTAAACCCTCTAAAGGAAGACGGGCAATTCAGACATTCTGGGAATTTGATTATATCTGAATTACTGCCTGTGATTTATAGCTTGTCTTTTTTTGTAGTTTGTCTTAGTACTACTGTAAATTTCTATATTTTGAGATTATGTTTTCTTGTTTGCAAGGTGCTGTTAACCTGTTCATTGTCCTTCATTCAGTGCTAGTTTACCCTTGCTTTACTTGCATGCTAGACGCATGTCAGCAAAAGTAAGCACCGCTCATATATAAATTGCAGATTGCAGCTACGTTTTCCATAATAATACAAGTCTCATTCATGATCAGCATCATCATAAGCTGATTCAAGCAATGAAAAAGAATTATCTTGCACAGCACAATTTTGGGGAGAATATAAATGCCCTCGATGTCTCCCCTGCTCCCTAAAGTATGCTAACACATCAGTGCTGCGTCTCCGACCAGGCTTATACAAAAGCTGCTGCTGTGTTCAAAAGCAGCAGAATCAAATTAAAGTATAAAAAAAATAAAAACATTAATGCAAAGCTTCAGAATAAACATGGTATTGCTGGTAACTTATCTGAACATTATTCCTCATTTCAGTTAAAAAGCGTACAGCAACAGATTCAGGTAGAATTCAGTTGAGCCATTGCCTGAAGCCCAAAATATATTGCTTGGCGACTCTCTCCTTTTTTCTTGCGAACTGGCTTAGTAAGTCAAGCATTTTGCTCCTAATTTGGCCTCATAGCTGTGATGGTGGTGATAATAAGCACATAGAGATAATAAAACACACTCTTATGGAATAATAGTCTGGGCTTTTGAGTACCCTGGAAAAGCCAGCTGATGAATTTTTAAATGTTAATCTTTGAAGAAGCAGCAGGAGTGCACTCGTCAGTAAAATGAGGGGCTGCCAGGAATCTGCAGCAGGATAATTAATTGTTGAGTCTTTACTGTGGGGATGCATCTACCGAGACCCATTGCAGATATTATACAGCTGTTAACTTTTGAGCCAATGCAATGTTGTTTTTTTTATCCCTCCAGCCTTCTTCTTTGTATAGCCTGTGTGTATGTTTGCGTGCATGTCTGTGTGTGCGTGTGTAATGATGTGTACATATGTGCACACTTGCATGCATGTGTTTAAGCGCCCCCCTGAAACCCTTGTGTATGCGAGCCAGATGTTGCAGCTGGGATATACAACCTTGTTGACAAAAAGCAATGCAGAGCACTACACAGACTTGTGAGGAAGTTTGTTGTAAATATTTATGACCTGCACTTAATTTTATGTATATTTGAATTTGATGGGAAGCCCAAAGAGAGAAATAACACATTTGTGCTCGACATATTCTTTTTAAATCCATCTTTTGGGGTCTTTTATGATCTTGGGAGCTGACCTCTGTGACCCACCCAAATAATCTTCAATAGTATTATAACATAATTCCTATAAACTCCTCTTTTGCAGGACGTTTTCCTTGGGTTGAACACAGTTTGTATTCTTTAGCTGTTTATTAGAGATTTTGCTTTTTAGCTGGCTCAGGATTTAATCTTTGCCTCGCAATTGAGGCAAAGTTGACTGATACTGTTTAATAGCTTCATCATCATTTCTTTCATTTGTCGGAAAGTAATTAATTTTTGGAGTGTCTTGATTTCGACATGCACACTCTTTCCATGTCTAAAAGTGCAAAAAAAAAAAAGGGAAATGTGACCTTTAAATTTGTGCAGAATATTTCCTGTAATATTATCACACCCAGTGTTTGGTTGCACCAAATAAAATCTTTCCATTTTTATTTTAGTAATTAACCCCTGTTGAGGCCTAGAGCTGCCCAAGTTAATGAAGTTGAGATTTCTGTGCAGGATTAATTAGAGCTCAAATAAGAATAAGGGGGGGTGGCGGTGGCTAAATAAACAATGTAATAAATGACGCAGTGCATGGTCTTTAATGCACAATTAAATTGGGATTGTCTTGGGATCAGGCAAAGCACACACAAGTTACTCTCTTAAGCTTGCTCCATATATCATGCCTTCACTCTTAATGGTTAGAGCCAAGTCAAGCAGGCCCCATGGTGATATACAAAAAAAAAAAAGTATGGATAAACACAAAGACATATTTTGTGATGTCTCATTACCAGCTACCCAAATAAACCAAAACATCTATTCGGGCTTACCCTCAGGCTCAAAAAACATCAGACAGTATCTAGAATGGAAATCCAATGTCAAAATATCACAACAAGGTAAAATGCCACAAGCTGCAGGTACCAGCTGTTGAAAATCATCTTTCTTATAAAAATAGTAAACTTAAAAGTGTTACACTGGCCTTCTGTTCATTGGTTTGGTGTCAGTATCTTAGGAAGTAAAACTGGAAATCTTTCGGAGGCGGTTGGAGCTATAAGGATGGAGTTGACACCTCTAAAGAAATAGTTCAACATCTTAGGAAACGCACTTGCACAAGGTTGATACCGCTCTCATGTCTGTTTTGTAAATGTGTGGTTGGAGCCAACAATTGGTATTTTTAGTTTTTAGACAGGATACGGTGGAAAACAGCTTTCCTAGATCTGCCCAAGTATGACAAAATCCACCTACCAGCATATCTAAAGCTGACTTATTAGCGGTGAACTGTAAAGAAGTCGATTCTGTGTTTCACTGGGGGCTATGTACTTGGTCTGTGCAGTTGCCAGGTAACCAGTGGTGACTCCAGGAAATTACTTGCTCCTAGTCAAGAAACAGCCCAGTTCATGTTGAGCTTTAGAGATACTGGTAAACAGATATTGCTACCAATGGACAGAACCATGCTAGCTTTTTCTGCTGCCTCCAGCTACTGTAAATATTTACTGTACAGTTGCGAGAGTGGTATCAATCTTTTCATCTTACTTTTGGCAAATCATTGCAATTTTTTTTGTGTGCTTGTTATAGTGTTTCTAGAAATGTACATATAATGGCAAGGAGTTCATCAAAAAGTAACAAAAGCAAATCCTAATCAAAAGATTTTCCCACAGTGAGTCATGTTACAATGTCGGCATTCACTGATGGTCAAGTCTTTAATTAACTGAGAATTCATATTGAGTGATTGCCTTTGTCATCACTGCCTCTGCTGAAGTGGTCCTTGAGTGGAGTAGGCCAGACTATAACTGCAGTTTGGGATGATTTGGAGGAGGGGGGGGGGGGGGCATAATATTGGTTACATAATGGTACTATATGATCTCAGAACAGTACAGCTGGCAGCTGTGGTAATGTATTGAGTGACAGACTCTAAAATTCACATCCTTTCAATGCTGACAAGTGGTTTCAGAAATTGAAAAGTTCTGGCCAAGTGTCAGTATCTTTGATGTGACTTGCCTACTTGGCGCTATATATTTTTGGCTAGCTGACTATGATCCATCAGAGGCACCGTGAAGGAAATTGCAGCTCCTAGTTGACAGAGCTGACAAAAGGAAAACATATTGATGCTCTGGACAGCTTTTTGGAGGATTACCCTGACAAGTACAAACAATTAAGATAGTGATGGATGGCCAGAGCCATTTTCTGCATTTAAATATTAATCTAAACTAAAACTATTAAGGATGAATAATTTATATTTTATTACAGATATTTCAAGTTAAAGCTAAAAGATTTACTTTAGTGTCAGATCTATAACTATGCCGTAATTTAACTGTTTCAAAAAGAGGTAGGCTTTAAGATGTGTTAAAACTCAGTGAGAAATTCTGGCCTGTTGGAGTCGAGGCAGAGCAGACGGCCAAGACCGTGCTGGGTAACATGTTCATTTGTACATATTTCTTCCTCACTTCCCATGGGACCTTCAGTCCTTCTGTTGCCTTATTCCTATATTTCTGAAGGGGTCTTTCCAGAGAGATCTCTATCAGTGAAAACAGTTCACTTGGCAGCAGTTCACTCAGTAAAAAAGGAAACAGAAAACCTCTGTGAAGTGAAAGTGTCTGAGAGCTGTGTATATTGTATGGTACGCTGTTTTATAGATTACCTTTAGCCCACTTGTCTTCTGGTCAAAATTTTCTGCAAAGAAGATATCACAGCATGCAGATGACTGCTGTGATTAGTTGATTCTTTCTGGTACAAATTAGTACAGCTGAAGAATACTAAATACTAGTGTGTACTCAAGTGTCTACAAACTGACTGTTGCACAACTGTATGTCACACACTGCCATTTTGCACAACTGCACCTTTGAACCAGAACTGCCAGATGTTTTATTTCATATTTCATATTTTTTAATTTCATATTTTTTCATTTTATATTGTATTTTTTATTTTAGCTTTTATTTTATTATAGTTTCTTTTTGCATTTTTACTGTATTTACTTTAATGCCCTTATGTTTCCACCTTTCAAGCTGCTGGAACTGTGAATTTCTCTTGGAGATCAATAAAGTATCTATCTATCTATCTATCTATCTATCTATCTATCTATCTATCTATCTATCTATCTATCTATCTACTACGTGTGTCACAGAGTTCTTAACTCAGATCACTTTTCACAAGCCTGGTTTGGCTCTTTGGCTTCCCACAGTACAGTTAAATGTACATTTCTTTATGACAATCATGCCAATCATAAGTTCCTAATATAAAGCTGTGTGGAACGTACTCTCTCTCTCTCACACACACACACACACACACACACACAGAGTAGAGTAATAAAACGTGGCATTTGCCTAATTCAGTGAAACATCTGTAATGGGAAATAGGAGACCACTTGATAACACCAGCACACTGACACTCACACCCTGTGTCGATTACATCTAGATTAGATGACCAGTGAATAATGCTGCCTGTCTATTTCTGTTACTGTATCTCAATGTCCGAATCTATTTTTTGTGTAACATCTCACATTTATTAAATTAATAATTACAATATTAAGTTGCATGCACTGGTAAGTTCTCATTCATTGTACACAGGCACCACGCATTGAACTTATTCAAATGACTTGGCTAAAATGGTAATGCATTGTTACAGTGCAGATTTAGACTATAGATATAAAGCTTTTCTTTGATCAAAACAGCCCTCAAGCTTTTCCGCTGTTTCTTTTGAGTTGCTTAGTACAGTATGTCAATGGCGTGCTTCCTGTTGGATCACAGTGTTGTGAACTTCCCCCAGTTATAGGATATGTGTTATTCATTAGAAATCCTGTCCTCTGGCTAGTGAATGCAGAATATTTGAGCTCAGGCCATAAACCGATCAATCAATGCAACCTGCACACTCGTAGAGATTCCCACTCTGAATATCTGCAGTATACGTCACGCTTCACCACAAAGTAATCTAATTAAATCATCCTCTCTAATCATTTACATACATGATGATGATAGAAGTATTTTTCTGAGAGTGAGATACTTTTTAATGCACGGCTGTGATTCTTTACTCTGAGTCTGAGTCTTTGGACAAACATAAGTCCAGGAAACAATGCCCCAAATGCTGTAATTGTATAAATATTATCAAATGTTATTATTAATTATACATGGTATGTCATAATATTCCTAATTAATTCATTCTGGCATTGTATTCCATATATCATTTTGTTAATACATTTATTTTTTTAAAAGACATTTGAAAATAAATTCCCTTAAGGAGAATAATTATCATAAAAAAATTAGAATTATTAGTTATAAGGATATTAATACTGTTGCATGACAGATTGAACTAGTGTGAGAATTAATCATCACATGCCAAGAGAAACCTGAGCCTGTATCTTACAGTGTGCCAGTTGTCCATAATATTATGGAGGAAAAGCAGATCAAAGAGCAAAGATGGCATTTATCCACTTTATCCTAGCCTAATGCCAGTTTTCATGTATGCTCTTGAAGTCCCTCATTAAGCCGATACAAGGTGGCAAAGAAATTCACTCAGCTCACTCTTCTTTCCATTAAGTCCTTTTCACTGAACCACAAAAAGTTTTCTCTCGCTTTTTGCCAATTTACCCCCTCAGCCATGGGAGTTTAAAGCTAAATGTCTTTATCTGTCTTAGAACCCAGAGCACCCAAAATTGTTTCATCCTTAAAAACTGCCTGACACACACATTATGGTGAGCCTAGCTTCCTTACATTTTGTGAAAAACAAAGCGTCTTACAATACAAAAAAACAGGAGCCAATCATGAGAAAAACACGGAGGGGTAGCACGAAAACATGAACATCTACAGTATAACTGCAATGCAATCCAATGGCCCCGCAAACTGCCTTATGCACTGCCAAAGCTTTCAGCATTTCTATAGTATGTCATGGAGGTGCTGATTCAACTCTATGACAGGGTTGCCCTTGCGCTGATCTGGTGCTGCACTGGTATTTTGATAATGTAAATCCATTTGTAGACACATCAAATACGGTGGGGGAAAAAGGGTTTTCAAACAGGCATAAAGGGACAAACATAAAGGCGATAGAAACCTCGTTGTAAAGCTTTTAATGTGCCTACTCTACATGAACAAAAGCTTGCAAAACAATCAATATCAAAGACACTACAGAAATAGATGCAGGTATGCTGGCAAACACATTTGCTTCCTCAGGCATCAAACACCCAAGAGGTGACAGCCAGGTTTATGGAGGAGATATAGAAGCGTTGAGGGATGCATAAAAGTGAGCCTTGGACACACAAAACTATTTAACAGCTGTATTTTCTGCAGTGCACACACAGGCAATAAAAGCAGGAGAGTCGTCCCGAAAGTCTGCCGCCGTTCTACAGTTACATCATGTTGTTTTTGCCAATGTGTCCGTGAAGCACAACACCGATTTCATATAGTACGCAGGACTACAACAACCTTGTGGACAATGCGCTATCTGCCCTTTGTCCCATAAACTTTAGGAGTTTGTAAATCCCAAAAGTGGGAAGATAGTCTGCTTTAAATCACTCACTTCCCAAGAGGTTGTATATGCTAGTCAGTGTCCTTGTCCCTAACTATACCGTATGTAGGTAAAACACAGTGGGTCCATGAGCAGCATAAACAGGAAGGACTCTCTCTCCCCTGCTGCAAACCATATTGGCATTGGATCAAAGACAGACATCTCTTGGCCATATAGTAGATAAAAGCCCCCACTAGGAAACACTTTAGGTTAGTGGAAACGAGGTTCAGATTCACGCAGAAATCAAATAGACTTCTTAACTCGGCACCATACCTCCAGGGGGACTTTATACGTCTTCTTTCTGGTAGCATTTTGTAATTCTGTTGGGAGCGTGCCTCTTAAGGATTTTGTTATTTGTAACTGTCTTTTTTTACAACGAGTCTTGCCCTCTTCTCTTGTCCACGTATGATTGTTATTTCTAGGGCTAAATCAATACTAATTTCAGTGTGGTTTGTCACTGGATACAACTGTTTATGTATGTATATATGTATATTTTTATTGTATCTTGTTGTGCCTGTCAGGATGAGGCAATATGTTACTTGTCCCAGGTGACCTCATGTCACTTCACCTCATTTCCTTCTGATTTTATATTTCTAGGACCCCTCTCTGAGCACTGAGCTGTAGATGCATTACCAAGCTACTTGTAACTTGCTGCAAAGCTGATGCAGCTTAGGCTGCGTAAGTTGTTTCACCTCTTTGTTCTGTGAATGTGAATGAATTAGTGGATGACCTGCTCTACCTCCTCAGTGACAGCTGCCCTAAGGTGTTTGTCTGATGGTTCTATTGTACTATTTCACATGGTGAACAGGTGGAACTGGTCTTTTCAATGTCTGCCATTGTCACATAATACAGTTTGCAGTGCGTAGTGATATATGTCCATACCATGTAGTGTGGGAAATGGTGTCCATGCAAGTTTCATGAAACACAGGGTCTACAAAATACTGTAATGATCCCTCCCATAAAAACAAAATAAAATAAAAAAGGAATTTATTCATTTCATAAAATTAATTTTAAATTTATACAGTATGAGCTGAAATTATCAATGTTCTATGCTTCTCTGGAGATATACCCCTTAAATTTTACACTGTGGCATTTGGCTTACACTCAGTGCTCAAGGACAAAGGGCTGTTAATGGGTACATATCTCTGTAATATAGATCAAAGTAATGTTTTTTCCACAGTGGGCAATCTATGTCCTGAGGATGAGCAGATTTTTTTTTTTTTTCCTCTTCGCCTCCCAGTGTGGAATCTCCAGTTCCTCGTGCAATGCAGTCAATGTGACTGTCATGGGGCTGGTAGAGGGGCTGTAGACATGTGCAACCTCAGCCTCCTTAACCAAGAGGATACAGCAGGAAAAGATAACAGGAAACCCACTACTTCTCCACCCTGCATGCAAACAGTCTGACAAACAAGCAGCAGCCTCTAATGCAGCATGAAGAACGTGATCCCTCACCAACACAAACAACAAAAAACTGTTTTTGTTTGAGTTCCATTTTGGACATGTAGAGAGCTAAAGCAATGGTAATGACATCCATAATGAGGCTCTCTATTTATCCATCCATTTTCCGGCTTGTTTAGACTTGAGAGGCCGGAGCAGTCTATATAAAATGTATTGGAGCAGTATGCATTACCTGTTCTTACAAGAAAGTAGATGGCCTTACTGAAAAAGTCTTACATTGGTTAAATAAAATACACCATGCACTGCTAGTGTGCATGTATAACTGGAACAAGAACAAATCTGCAGTAATCCTAATCTCTCATGCCACACCAATGTCTAGCCTGAAGCAGCACAATCAGCAATGAAAGTTATACTGAGTAGAGTTGAGTAGGTTGCCCTGAAACTGTTCTATTCAAGTGACCAGTTGATTAAGAACATTTATAAAAGTATTCACCCACTTGTGAAAGTGATACAGACCATCCCATTTCGTACTTTAATTTGAATTCATTGTGCTATTAAAAGAACCATTAGTTTGATGCCTAAAAACATTTATATTTAACAATAATCACCATACTGGCTTATGATAATAAGAACATTACACTAGTGAGTTGCACTTATTACATTAGACTCAACGCGACCTTCACTGTGTATGTTCATTTCATATTGCTTTTTGCCTCTGTATTTACTCCTCCAATCACAAGCCTCATTAGATAGCTCATGTAGCATGACCGGTGTCCCCACTTCATTCGCGGTGTAAACAGAATAAAGGGCTTGTTGATGTAACTTTAACGTGGCAATAAATGGAGAAATATATTTTCAAGGTATTTGTTTGAGTTTGATCTAAAATAAATCCTTCCACCTGAAGAAACCTTAGAACTACTCTGAGAAAAACACTTGCATAAATTTAAGACAGAGGATGAAATAACGCTTTCTGAATATGTATTATCAAATTGTTTACAGCATTATTCAGCGAAACCTTGTGTTTTTTTTCTTTTTCTATTACTCAAACATCAGTGGTGTCACCTTGTGTGTGTGTGTTTTATTACATTTGAACATGCATTAATTTAAATAGTTACTCGTTAGCACATTCATGTGATGCTTTCTATATACTACATTTTTAGTGGGCTTATTTGCTTATAGCCCAGAATCAGAATGAAAATAATTCCCCATTTAAAGACTTTCAAATCAATGTCACTCTTGTATCTGAAATCCCCACGCGTCACACAGGGATGCTAGGGGACTTCTATTCACCGTTTATCTTGTCATGCTCAAATAATGAATTGTTATACAGTGTTGTTCTCCTCAAAGTTGTTGTAAATGATTGCAGACTGTGCATGGAAAAGTATGCCTGTAGCGCTGTGTCTGTGAACAGCCAGCGTAAAGACAGCCTTTACATCTGCTTGGCCGTATTGCTGATGCACTGTATAACACCCTTAGGAATAACCAGTGGTGCAGTGTCTGATTGAGCTGCCTTGGCTGCAGACGTTTCATGAGAGGGAAAGCAGAGCTGGATGAAGCTCTTTGATGAAGCAAGAAAAGCCTGTGGTGGAGGCTAAGCAGCATTCCCACCCCCATATCCCTGGGAGCGTGCCCTTCCTCTTTAGGGTGAAACTGCGGAGTTACCTGAGGCCTGGAGCTTGAAGGGGATGCTGGAAGTGCCCCCACTCCCCCCTACACCCTCCCCGCCCACCAGCTGTGTCTCAGTTGGTTATACAGTAATCTGAGCGACAACATGAAGCCTTCTGACCCATTTGTTCAGATAGTGATAGCAGTATCAGTCTTTGGGCATTTTCCATGAGAGATAGAGAAAGAGCGGAGAAAGAGGCTAAAAGGCTTAGTCTCTAATAATGTTGGCACATGCATGTCTCGCTCACACACACACTCTAATACTGCTGATGTCTTGGATTTCCTCAGATCCAGTGTGCTGAGAAGATATGGAAGGACTTCACACAGCTTCCATATTTACAGCAGAGCGAGCCGAATGTGGACCACCAACATATCAACTAAATTATTAAAATGTGGAAATAAAGTGAGCCGGAGCTCTTGGGCGTCAATTCCAAATTAATTCACAGGAATAAAAATACCATTTGAATAGGCTTTGAAAAAAATGAAATCGTGTCCATCAAACATCAGTTGATCAGGCAACCACTTTTTTGTTCTGAACACTTCCTGATGCATGTTTTTATTATAAGATTACTTCTCACCTTGAATCTGATATTAAGAATGTCTCATGCAATATTTGTTACCACTCAGTCACCCTTCGGAAGAAGAAGGAAATATTTAAACTGAATATATAATAGCCACGCTGCCATAA
This sequence comes from Scortum barcoo, assembly GCA_023238725.1. Taxonomy (NCBI): domain Eukaryota; kingdom Metazoa; phylum Chordata; class Actinopteri; order Centrarchiformes; family Terapontidae; genus Scortum; species Scortum barcoo. The sequence continues at coordinate 11,838,268 of CM041531.1, forward strand.
ACCACTTTCAGTTACCTAAATACAAATAGTATTTTTGCCAGTGTGTGTGTGTATTTCTTGAATATGCATTGGTCAGCAGAGAGCCAGTCAAAGATCAAATGGCTATTTCAGCATAAAAATCAAGACAGGGTCTGCTAGTCTTGTACAATGTGTTTTGGCCATCTTGAATGGAAATCCCCTAATACAGTTTTTTCTTGATCCTAAAGATTTTTTTTTGTGTGTGTGTTGCCAGATCTCTTATTGCAGCACCGTAAATCCTCAAACATTCTTACAAATTTTTTATTACGTGATTTATACTTCAAAATGTTTGGAAATATTTGCAATATCCAGTCCTCCTTTGCACATCCAGTACAAGTAGCCTCTTGATGTTTCAACTTATCTTGGAATTAGTTGGGGAAAAAGCTACATGAATGGTGCAACTACAAAAGCTGTGTATTTAATAGTCGTACATACAGAAAAGAAAAATGAAACATAATTTGGCTTAGCGAATGTATGGGCATTTTCATTTTCCGAACCATGAATAAGACCTTGGTGATTATTGGATGTACTGGTGGCTAACAAAATACAACATGTACACAAGATGATTTGTGAGCTGTTATGTGTTGTTAACCAGTGATTGAGCATTGTGTTGTCTGTGTGAAATTATTATGGCTTTAGTGCTCTATCAGATGAAATCTTATATGCAGTGACTCATCAGAGTAGACCTCTGAAAGTGCTGCTGACAGTCAATCGGGTGTGTTTGAGAATGTGCACATATTAATGATAGCCCTACTTCTATCAATATAAATAGATATGCAGTGTCTTTACGTGCTGGAATACTAAAACAATGTTGACATACGTATGTTGTGTTGTATAGCAAACTGGATAGCACCACATATCATGCACCTGTCATGACCTAGCATCATTTACACACAATCTGTGATATTGTCTGTAAACATGGTGTTAATATTAGTTGCTATTTTTGACAACACACAGTGACACCTTTCAACCGAGAGACTGAAATTACAAGATGGATCACAGTTATTTTCTGCTCTTGAACACAAACAAAATGGAGATGCTAATTGTTGATACAGACAATCTTAAAGATATTACTCAACTATTGATTGCAATACATTATCGCAGTCCCCTACTGAACAAGAAACTTGTCAGCAGCTAATCCTCATGTGAAAGTATCTCGTCAGCAGCATCGCCTGAGCAGTATTTATTAACTAAAGTCCACTCCCTTCTTACATTTTCAGAACCAGAACTGATTATGGAGGCAAAATAGAGCCGATGAGCTGTACATGTGACAATGTCACTGTGACCTAATGGGGCACATTTGAAACCACCCCAATCCTGACAGCATGGTGATGGTATACCTAGATTTTTTTTTACATCTAAGAGACTTTTAAAAATTGAGGCAAGCTCCAAATTCAACAACTCTTGGTGCAGATCTTCTATACCTTCCCTTTAAGATAATTTCCACCCGCTGCCTGATTTGTTAACAGTTTAACATAGCTCATCCACGCAACATAAGATAAACAAGTGACAAACATGGTACAAGAAGTGTACCTGTTAAACTTAAGATCTATCCAAGACAGATTTGTTTTTATGTATCTATACCAGGTTGTACACAAAATTGCAGATTACTCCCATACAGATGCAATGGACCCAAATGTTCTTGATGCTGTCAGGTCATATTGATCATGCACAATCCATCTGAGGTGTGTCTATAGAAAGCATGAACAAGTTGTTAGTCAGGTCATCCTAAAACCAGGTTATTTGAACGCAGTCAGCTACAAGCCAACTGCTGGTCTAACTGCTCACTTTCATATTTTTCCTTGCTGTCAACAATCCTCCAGTCTTACTGTGTAACTGCCAGCAAACCCATGCACACAGTGAGGCGAATGGTTCAACTTCACACAGAGACACTGGGTTCAACAATCAAGGTGTTTTTGGGTTTTTTTTTTCTGTGACAGAACAGTTCTTTGGCTTTATCTTGATCTCTAGTACCACCATTACAGCCAAAGCACCTTTGACCAAGATAATTAAGGGCCGTTCACCCTTGGGCCATGAATAAAGTATATCAATAAAGTATAGTGAGCCAATTAGTTTACGCTCCGTCAACCTTCTGAGATTCAGAGCATTATTGGCTCCCAACCAAAGCCCTCAGATCCACTCAAAAAGCCTGTTTTAAATGGAATATGTTAAAAAAAAAAATAAGTGTCTTTTGTGTGTTTGTTTGGTTTCATCACAACTGAACCAGACTAAATAAGTCAGTTATTCATAGGAAACACTTTCTTTTTCCTGATGCATTTAACAATAAAGCAGTTGAGACATTTAAGACATCAACTCTTAAACATTTGCATATCAGATGAAACACTTAAAAGCAGCTTTCAACTTTCTGTGCCTCAGATATAAAGCAAGGCAAAGCTGACAGGAATAGTGCACTGGTTCTAATATTAACATATTCTTGTGGATGTGTGTGTGTTTTAACCATCAGTGTCACATCATTGAAATTGCTCTGTATTTATGGCCATATAAGCTATGTTTGTTTTAATCTGCCCAGAATACCAGCCGAATTATTTTAGTGCCACTTAAACCATCACAGAGGAAAATGCTAAATAGATTTTCACATCCTGTTCTGTGATTGTGTAAACCTCGTGGCACATCTTGAGATTGTTTTTTTTTTTTTTAGGCAATTAAGGAATAATTTAGATGGGAATAAATCTCCTGTTTGCAGCAATACCCTCCTTCGCATTCACACACACTTAGACAAAGAGCAGACGCACACCGCTGCACTGTTCTGCTGTCGGCCACAGAGCTGCAACATTGGAGCAGGTGGGAATTTAGGTGCTTTGCTGAATGGCATCAGTAGTTATTGTTGAGGGTGTTGACTTTATGCTCTAACATTTTGTGCACATGAATTAATGACCTTCCCTGCACGAGTCCTGCGGCCCCTTGTGCCCCCACATTTAAAGTTCAACACTGTTTGTTCTGCACAAATCTAAAGCACAGAAAGCAATTACATAAATCTTTCTGAGCCATTTTTACTCGAAACTTTGAAACTCACATATTCACGTTGTCTTTTTGGAATGCAATACAAAATCTTTTTTGAAGTTTGTATTGTCACGAAACAGGTTGGTGAAATGATATGCTGTGACATCCGTGTGAAATAATTAACAAGTAAACCTTGCGGCTATACCGGCTATTAACAGGCCAAAACAGGCACCGTGAGTGGAAAATAATGGCTAAGAAAGGATGCCGGCGTTCCCGAAGCCCACTGAGCTTTATGCATTTCCTGCTGTGTTTTTTTCCTCACGCTGGAGCGGTGAGTCCTCTTGTTCATCTTCAGCCGCACATTGATAGCCCACAGCTCGGCATTTGTTTAAATTAATGCAGGTTAACACGTAAATGCACACAGAAACTGAGCAAGATTACTTCAGGGACGAAGGTTATTATTCGCCGTCCATCTCACTCTTAACAAAAGGAGTTTTTCAATACTCTGCAGCACGCCAACTCTCTTGTGTTTTTCGCTTCCCTCCTCCTTCTCTTTCCAATCTTTTTTTTTTTTCAAGATGTACCCCTGACTGGCGCATTTATGCCGTTCAGCAGCCAATCAATTGGACAATGACAAACGTGTGACCGGGACCGTGTACGTAATCATGTAGGAAAGGAACAATCAGCGGTGTTGAAGTAGGTTGGCCTATTACCAAAAAAGAAATATTCTAACATAACACTGCAGGAGTTGAAGCTTGTACATGGCATTTATACCCAGATATAGTGTTTCCATTTTTATTATTTTGTCCATCAATCATCTATACTGATTGAATAAAGAAAGACAAGATGGGCATTTTTCAAATGCACATATAAATTAAGGTTTTTATTGTAAAATTGAAAACATATCTGTAATGACCCTGTCCTCACAAGGAAATTAATGGACACACGTTGATACACACTCACACACACTGTTCAATATGTGACAATGCCCTCTCTCAAAAGAGAACATGAGCTTATAACAGGCCCTGAACCACTGAAGTGAGGATGTCTGGCTCCATGAATTACACTGGCCTTGTTGTTTCTGGATCGGCTGAAGCCTGTAGGGACTGACTTAGAGTAATGCCTTGCCCCATATCTCCCTCAGCACTCAGCCAAATGCAGCTACGCAACAGTAGTCCCACTTAATGTGATCTTCCTTGGCTTTCTGAGGTGGAAGTCACAGAGAGACAAAGGGCAAAGAAAGAGTCAGTTGACTCATTGATGCGCGCACACGCACTCGACAATGTGCAACCACACTCCAAAAATAGTTGGTGGGTTTATGTGTGTGTGGGTGCATTTAAGTGTGCATGCAGCTCACATGCAAGTCTCTGCAGGCTTGAGCATCTTGTATCTCAAGATTTCGCTCCCTCTTCAGTTCCTAAATAAAGCCTGCCCAGTGAAGTGGAGGAAGAACACAAGAGAATCAATCATACAATTATCCAGATTTCCTCTGTCACTTCAAACGGAGAAGAACTCAAAGTCTGACCATTGCATTGGTGTGGGGGCGGGTGAGCGTGACTTTTTATCAGCAGAAACTTTGTTTTAATAGAGTGTACAGCGCTGTCAATCCTCTCGCTTGGCAGTCGTGTTCAGTGGCAAAAGTGTGATGGCAAAGCCAAAAGAGAGAGAGAGAGAGAGAGATCTCTGGGGTGGAAAACATGAAGAAAGTTGCTTTCAAACATAAAAGTCATGAAAGTCTTACGCAGCATCTTGCACCATTCTTTGCCTTGCGGTTGAGTGCCCTCTGCGTGTATGTGTTTGCATTTTAACAGGATCAAATTAGAACCGTGTCAACAATACAAAACCCTTCCCTGGTCTTTAAATGTATCGTGTGCGGTAATCTGTATCAAGCAGCGAACACCTTGGCGCTAAATTGTCTTGCTTAACAACCAAACAGGCAATCAGGTGTGCCATGTCCTGTGGCCAGCAATCTGTCATGATTTGAAATAAGGAATTCGGCTCCTTCATCCAGTGAGTTCCTCCCCACTCCTTTCACTCATCCCACATGCATCCAGTTTCATGTTCTTCATATACTCTAAGAGTGAGGAAAGTTTCTTTAGTATGAAGCTTCTTAAAACGGTGCCCTTGGGTGAGAGACATGTTCTGCTTACTGATCACGTCTTTAATGAAAGAGGAGAGTCCAAAAACCTGACTCTACCCATCTCTCTGCTCTCAGAAGATGCTCAGGTTCTACATCATTAACCAGCCAGCCTTCTGATATTGATCACCTCGTGTTCCTGAAATATTCACAACGTTCTGACAATAACAAAAAAACCATAGGGGAGTTGTTTTCTCTATACCTATACTGCGGCAAAGCTTTTATGGAGTCTAGTGGGCTTTCATGGTGTCCAGAGGCAGAGACCTAAAGTGATTCACATTCATCAGATAGTCAGGCGGTGTAGATTTTAGCACAGCGCTTCTTCGGACTCAACTGTGTTGGTGTTAACTCTGTGTTGACAGATGGAGAGCATCACGTGTTCTCTAAACCCTTCTCACTAAAGTGCTGAAACAATTGTAATTGTAATTTTGTTTTAAAAAAGCACAAAAGAATCACATATATTATGTTAATGTAAATACGTAATAGAGATATCACAATAAAAAAAAACATCCTGTTACTCAGACATAAACATTCAAGTTTAGCATTTAAAGTTACCTTATTCAATGTTTTTTATAAACGGTGGATCAGTGGATCAACAGTGGATCGCTGAGAATTATTATCATGACTTTGCAGTTCCCTTCAGTTCTTTGGACGGTTTCAGAAACTTTCAGTGCATCGCTGTGGTTTTCTGACCCAAAGTTTCACTGTTTTGGTTTAGTCTAATCAATCCCAACAACACTGTTGACGGACACGGCAGGTATTTTAAGAAACAAAACACTCTAAATACCTGTTGCATGTACCACTCTGGCACCAAACCACAGACAGACTAACTGAGCAACCTAGCTGGTAAATATAATAGAGAATTAAGGCACTAAAGAGGCAGCTATTTCAGGAGTTGGTAGACAGAAACAGAAAGCTTTGAAAAGAGACCGAATGTTGGATTTAGTCATCATTATGGAGTCATGTATCTGGCTATATGTCTAGGTTGCACTTACAGCTTCTTTAAACTGCACACAGTGGCCAAAATATCAGTTATTGTGAGTTTGAAGTTTTTATCATTTTAAACCCCATTTTTATAGTATTTTTCCAATAACCGTTCAGTGTATTTAAATGTAGCTATTACCCGTCATGATAGTCACACATGAGAAATTAACAGGAAATAGTGCAGGCGTGTGTGCAGCATCACTCTTGGCAATTTCCACAGTATCAAGTCCGATTGATAGAAGCCCCTCTGTTAACTGATAGTTCTCAGCTGTATCGCAGGAGTGTTAAGTTACCACCAATGCAAACCAAGATGCTCTCTGCTGGTGCTGTTTCACATTAAGTGGTAAACTGGTAAACCACGGGGGGTGCCTTTTCTTGTGAAGAAGCCAAAGGAAATACAGCTTATTTGTCGCCAAGGTTAGCATTACCACCATGTATTATTTTCAAGGGCCTGAAAATATAAATCAAAACATTAACAGGACAAGGCCTCCAACTTTCCTCACTATATATATATATATATATATATATATATATATATATATATATATATATATATATATATAGATAGATATAGATAGATATAGATAGATATAGTCAAGATCAAAATTCTGATATCATAGCAACATTTAGAGTATCTAGTATCTAGTATAGCCTCACTATGCCTCCACCTTGTGCCCAGTCTCAATGTCAGCGTTGCCTTATTTCTACAAAGATCTGTGCTGATTAATATCTTCAGTCTCCTTAGCAGGCAATCCGGAACATTAACTATGCTTTGTTAAAGGCCTGTTTTGTGTTTGTGCAGGGAATGATTGATCACAGGCGGAGAGGGGACAGCAGAGTAGGGACAGCCTAGTGATATAAATCACATCTGATAGAGGGCACATAGATAATTGGTTGTCTGGCCCTATAGTCACGGGAAGCGGGCCACTATCTTCTAGAGGGAGATAAACTAGAGGGCAGCACACAATGATAACAACATGCTTGACTGTCAACAGATGAGATGCAAAATTACCCCCTCCCGCCTCCTCCCTCCCGTCCCTTGTTTTTCTGTCCCTTTCTCCTGCCCTGTTATTGTTCGACTGAGGAGTGGAGAGGTTAAGTAGATTGAAAATCAGTTGGCGGAATGTTTCTGTTTATTCTTCTTACTGCCCTATTTCCAAAAACGTTTCAGCTGCAGCGGTCATCTGTAAATAGATTTACTGTGGGTGAGGATGATACAGTCTGATCAATACAAAGGCATCATCAAGGACTTCGAGCAACAACGCCAGTGACACTCTGCAAGATTCCCTCTCGGTCTCACTCCCTCACTTCGTCCCTCTCCTCCTCTCAAAACGCGCCCCCTTCCGCCATCCTCCTGCACTTTTTTGGGAGGGGTGTCCTCCTCACTCAGCACTTTTAGAGATAAAAGGAATGTCCATGTTCATCTGACACAGAGAGAGCCAGTCTTGATTAAATAGCCTGACAATGCGCCAAATGTATTGCACTGTTGCCAGGGAGACAAAACTGACCTTGGGTGTTGCATTGTGCTTCAAGAGTTGCCAAGAAGATACTGAGTGTACATTCCAGCTAGGGAAAGGACAAAATATGCAGCACTTAAAAGGAGAGGATGACTATTTGTTTGAAAGTGTGAAGTTAGAGATGAAAATGTATAACTTCCCGCCGACAAGAATCAAGGGTAAAATGGATCCAGGAGTTTACCATCCTGATCACTGGTGCTGTGCTGTTTGTCCCTTACCAGCAACATCTGCAGGCAATGTTGAGGAGCACTTTTGTTCTTTTGGATTCAAAATCCTTGACATACTTCCTTGTCTTCTTTTTCCCCGTTTCTAATCTTTTCAAGATGTTGTAGGCTCCATTTTCAGCATAAGGTGAATGGGAGCGCACGGATTAACAGAGCAGCAGTGCAGAATGCAATGCACTCTCATCATACTTACTGCATAAAAATACATTTCATAAAGCTGTGTGTCGGATTAAATATTTCCCGAGACCAGGGTGCAATAATAGGGAGTGTGTGCAAAGCAACAAAACGTGTCCTGAACGTAGGTTTTGCATTTCCCCTTTTTTATTTTCTCAAAGCTATTTTTTGGGCAGAAAAAAAGACTAAGTTGAGCCTTGCATCACATTAACAAAGTGTTTTTTGAAGAATCTGAGCATAAGGCAAAACATTTTGATACATATGAAAATGAGGATTTGGGCGCCACAGTCATGTCAGATCCATCACCTTTAAGTAATACAACAGATTAGCATAAACACAGTGTCTATACGTATTTATTTGCATGAGATCTTTGTTGTACCTCATCTGTCAGAGTGCACACTGTTTGATGTTATTTGTCCCATGACAAAGCTAGAAAAACTAATGTGGCATGAGGGAAGCTCTGTATGTTTTCTATTTCTATCCAATTTCTCGCATTGGAAAAAATACAGTTAGCGCCTCAGTTGTGTGGAATCAGAACAAACAGAGAAAACATGCAGCAGTCTTCTCTTTTAAATAAGAGCTTCTTCTCTCTCTGCGGAGTCCTTTGTGCAGCTGAGGTTTTTGTTGTTCCCGAGGCTTTTGATAAGGCCTCCTGCTCTTTCTTAGCCAAATCTGGAACCTCACCGCAGGGTCCTCAGGTGGGAGTAGACTCACCTGCTGCTCCATGTGCCCATTTTATCATTTGGATGCATACACACATACAGAGAGAGAGAGAGGGAGAGAGAAATTGCTGCCATGCACACAATGAGGTTCCCTACACTGACCTTCAGGCATGCCACCGAAGTGTCACCTATTGTTCCATTAAGAGCATCAAGCGGTAATTTTTGAGTCCTACTATTAACACAGTCAAACAGGGAAGCATGGTATACTCACACTCAAAAATTAACACACACACAAGGAAGAAGAAAGCCAAAATATATTGCTACACTTATTAGTAACCATTTCTTTTTTTTGTGAGAGCGAATGCATGGTTGATGGGCCCTCGCTCTCAGATTTCTGGATGCTTGGCATTGGCTGCAGGGTAGGAGGAGGACTTGATTATTGTCATTCACATCACACCATGCCACTGCGTGTGCCTGCTAATTGATGGGGTTTTTCCTCTTGATTTCTTTGGGGGAAACAATCCAGCAGATGTACATTCATTTACGATGAGGAGATTGCTTCCATTGCCATCATTGTCCATCCATTACCATTCCACTGGCACTAGAGAAACAAGCCCAAGCGCAATATCTTCCACAGGTAATAGGCTCTTGTTTGTGTTTCTACTGTGTTGTTGTTTTCTTAACTTGTCGGGTTTGTTATTTTGGTCAGTGACAAACAGAATATGAGCCGTGCTTTAGCTATTTGGCGCAAGCAGAATGAAAATGGAAAAAGGACCATCTGAGGGTGTAATGTGAAATTCGTAAAGAACTAATGTCCACTTCACATGTCCACATCAAAAAAACTGTAAAAGAAGCCAGGTCATCATATTTCTCTACCAACAACAAGTGCAACAAATCATCATAACCCCAGAGTTCTCATCAAAACCACTGAATCTACAATTAACCCTCCTCCTAACAAACTGATGGCTCCTCCATGATCTGTGAGCAATAACTGACCTTCTTTACAAAAGAAAAAAATATGAAATCAAACTCTATATTCGTAATGTCATTGGTCACATGGCAATCCCTCTGCCTTCGCCTCAATCATTTCAAAATCCTTTCACCATGCACTTTAAAGGACACCATTAAAGCCTTCATCTAGTCCTTTAGACATTGTACTTGCAAGGTTGCTGAAAGATGTTTTTAACAGTGTTTGCTGTTAAGATACAATTATATCTATTGTAAATAGCTCGCTGTCTACTGGCTGTGCTCCCTCCTCTTTTAAGTATGCAATAGTGCACCCTAATCTGATAAAAAACAGCTTTAACCCCATGGATTTTGACAATTTTAGACCTACTCCTAAAATACCATTATTCTAAAATAAAATAGAGAAGCTTAGAAGAAAAGTTGATGTCTTTTATGAACAATCATAACATCTTTGACAAAATTCATTCAGGCTTCCGTGTACGTCATAGCATCTAAACTGCTCTCATCAAAGTGACAAAAAAATCTTTTATTTACAGCTGATTTTGGAGATTGCTTAATTTGATCTGATTTGCTCAGCATTTGACTGGTTCAATTCATATTTATCTTGTAGAACATTCTCACTACTTGTTGGTAATGCCTCCTCTTCTGTGGCCCCTTTAACATGTGGTGTCCCCCAAGGCTCCATCCTTGGCCCTCTGTTGTTCTGTATGGGGCATATCATCCATCCATCCATCTTCCTGTTTATCCGGGACCGGGTCGCCAGGGCAGCAGTCTAAGCAGAGATGCCCAGACCTCCCTCACCACCAGACACTTCCTCCAGCTCTTCCGGAGGGATTCTGAGGCGTTCCCAGGCCAGCCGAGAGACATAGTCTCTCCAGCGTGTCCTGGAGTCTTCCCTGGGGCCTCCTCCCAGTGGGACATGCCTGGAACACCTCCCTAGGGAGGCTTCCAGCGGGCATCCGAAACAGATGTCCGAGCCACCTCAGCTGACTCCTCTCGATGCGAAGGAGCAGCGGCTCTACTCCGAGCTCCTCTTGAGTGATTGAGCTTCTCACACTATCTCTAAGGGAGCGCCCAGCCACCCTGCGGAGGAAACTCATCGGCCGCTTGTATTTCAGTCATTACCCAAAGTTCATGACCACTATAGGTGATAGTGGGAGCGTAGACTGACCGGTAAATTGAGAGCTTCAACTTTCGACTTAGCTCCTTCTTCACCACGACGGTCCGGTACACCGACTGCATAACTGCGGAGGCTGCACCAATCTGCCTGTCAATCTCACGCTTCCATCTTTCCCTCACTTCGTGAACAAGACCCGAGATACTTGAACTCCTCCACCTGAGGGAGGACCTCTCCACCAACCAGAGGTACTGTCCCCGACCTCCATGCAATGTTGCAGAGGCGTGTCAGCCAAGACAGCCCCACAACATCCAGAGACTTGAGGTACTCAGGGTGGATCTAATCCAACCTGGCGCCTTGCCACAGAGGAGCTTGCAAACTACCTCAGTGACTTCGGCTTCCATGGAGACCACTTCCTCGGTGGAAGGCGTGTCGTGGGATTGATGAGGTCGGTGGTGGGGCTCGGCCAGACATTCCCAACAGACCCTCACAATACGTTTGGGTCTGCCAGGTCTGTCCAACTTCCTCCTCCGCCAGCGGATCCAACTCACCACCAGGTGGTGATCGGTTGACAGCTCAGCCCCTCTCTTTACCCGAGTGTCCAAGACATATGGTCGGAGATTAGATGCAAGGACAACAAAGTCGATCATTGACCTCTGGCCTAGGGTGTCCTGGGGACACGTGCACTGAGTGGACACCCTTATGCTCGAACATGGTGTTTGTTATGGACAAGCTGTGACTAGCACAGAAGTCCGAATAACAGAACACCACTCGGGTTCAGATCGGGGAGGCCATTCCTCCCAATCACACCCCTCCAGGTGTCACTGTCGTTACCCACGTGAGTGTTGAAGACCCCTAATAGAACAATGGAGTCCCCAGTCAGAGCACTATCAAGTACCCCTCCCAGGGACTCCAAGAAGGCTGGGCACTCTGTACTGCCATTCAGCCCGTGAGACACAAACAACAGCAAGAAACCTATCCCTGACCTGAAGGTGCAGGGAAGTGACCCTCTCGTTCACCGGGGTGAACTCCAACACATGGCGGCTGAGCTGGGGAGCTATAAGTAAGCCCACACCAGCCCTGCCGCTCACCCTGGGAAACTCCATAGTAGTGGAGGGTCCAGCCCCTCTCAAGGAGCTGGGTTTCTAGAGCCCATGCTGTGCATGGAGGTGAGCCCGACTGTCTCTAGCTGGTACCTCTCAACCTCCCGCACAAACTCAGACTCCTTCCCCTTCCCCGAGGTGACATTCCATGTCCCACGATTACCACCCTAACCACATTGTATCAGCCCTTCATGGACCTTCCTGCGGGTGGTGAGCCTACTGGGAAGGCGGGCTGAGCCCAGCCGGGTCCCGTGGGCAAAGACCCGGCCAACAGGCGCTGTCTGTGTGCCCTCAACCCCAGGCCTGGCTCCAGGGTGGGGCCCAGGTAACGCCAATCCAGGCATTGACATAACGGTGAACCGCCGCTTTTAGTCTGGCCCGTCACCTAGGACCTGCCATGGGAGACCCTACCAGGGGCATAATGGCCCCTAACAACATAGCTCCTAGGATCATTTGGGCATTTACAAATCCCTCCACCACGTTAAGGTGGCGGTTCAAGGAGGGGATATATCATACATCTGCATGAAATTCAGTATCACTGTTATGCCGATGACATGCACATTTATGTGCCATTAAAAAACATTTTCATCAGTTTTTACTTTGTGTGAGTGCTGGATGTCCCAAAACTTTCTACAGCTAAATGAAAATCTGAAATCATTTTTGGTCTTTTTGGTCTTCTGAAGTCCAACACCATTTTACAAAAACATTGTTGACCCCTGTTTTCAAATGTTCAACCTGCAGCCAGAAACCTGGGTGAAATATTTGACAGTGATGTTGCATTTGAAAAACAAATTACAACAGTTGTTCAGTCTTGTTTTTACCAACTGGAGTATCTCAAAAATCACGTCTTTTCTCTCTTAGTTTGATCTAGAGAAGGTCATTCATGTTTTTATTTAATCTCATTTGGATTATTGTAACCCACTGTATTCAGGGTTAAACCAAAGTACTATCTCACACCTTCAGCTGGTACAAAACGCAGCTGCTCAGTTTTTAGCTAAATTCAAAAATAAGAACACTTCAGCCCTGTTTTAGTCTCTCTTGACTGGTTACCAGTACATTTCAGACCTGATTTAGGAATTTACTGATTATTTTAAAGCACTTCATGGTTTAGCTTCCACTTTTATTGCAGAATTACGACTCCCCTATGAGCCAGAGCACAGCCTCAGAGGATCTGAGATTTGCAGGATCAGTGACATCTTTTAAATCACTTCTCAAAACTTAGCTTGCTTTTTTTTTTCTTAAGGTGTTTATTAATGCTACCACATCTAAAATAAAATATGATCTATCTTGGTGGTCCTGTTTTTCTCTATGCACCTGCCTGTGTGTGTATGCCTCCATCGACACATATGAGCATGTGTGCTGTTCATCCTTGGGGCTGTATCGATCCTGCTCAGGTAAGTCTTCACATGAATAATCAAACAGAGCCACCATCAGCCCCTCCTGATCAATAGCTATTTCGACAGCAGGGCTCCAGAGCAACAATTCATTATAAATGGAAAGCCCCAATGTATACATCTGACCTCTTTGTTATGACAAAGCCCATCTGAACACGATCATAACAATAGCTTGAATCGATTCAGATGAAGTTCATAAGGAGTTGAGTCTGGTTATGCCAATTAAATGAGTTAAGGTAACACCCTTTTATTGTAGTTTTATTGCTAAGGGAGCGCATGATCTATGTCAGTAGCAGAAATGCTGAAATAACTGAAAACATTGCACAATGTTGGCTGTCCTTAAAGCTGTAGTTTCATTCCCTGTCCAGTGTTGAATGGTCACACTGAGGTTAATCAGAGAGTGGTGTGCAATGTGCAGTGAAGTGTGTGTGAGTTTGTGTTTGTGTGTGTGTGTGCATGCATCAACAAGTTGACTTCCTCTTCTTCTCTTTCTGCCAACTCTCCACTCAGCCTGAAGCACAGTCCTGTTACTGGTCTTCTACAGCCGTCAAACGTCTACAGAAGTTTCCCAGAGTTTCATCATCTTTGTTACCATTGCTTAAATAATTGCCCCGAATGTAACAACCTTGGGTGTGTGCAGAGACTTATAGGGGCAAGACCTCAAGTTAAACAACTGGGAAACCCAATAGAAGCCACATCCTTTGAGTAGAATCTGCAATCCTCTGAAACAAAATAATTGTAAGGGTATAATGGCACATCTGTTGATAGTAGTATTGGAATTACACTGGAGTGGTAAGACAAGATCAATACCACAACAAAAGTTCTTGTGTTTTTTAAGTTACAAATAAAGACACTTTTATGATGTATTGGTAAAAAAGGACTTGACAGGACTTGAACTAAACTGCATGAACATTTTTGTGTTCCTGAAAACACAATTCATTTCAGGCTAAAATGTTTTTGTGTGTACAAGGTTTAAAAAAAAAAAAAATCAAATAAAATGCAAACATGGCCAGTTCAGATGAGAGTCCTTTCCACATAAGCCTGTGGAGTGCTTTTATTTGATTCATGTCCAAATAGAAGCAAACCTGCAGGTCCAGCCACATAATAAATTGAGGTTTCAAATCATTTGGCTTTCTTGTATGCTAGTTATTCATTCAAAGCTTTCCTCATTGTGCGGGCTCGATGATTTCCAAAGTTTAACCTGGATTAAACAGGTAGGTAGGAACAAGTGAAAATGACTAATCAAAAACTGTCATGGCAATAAGACAGGTAGAGTAGATTTCCAAAGAAAATCTACTTTTCACAGACTTTTTCACATGCCGTAACAAGAGAAGCAAAAGTGTCATTAGTAATGGTTAAATTCCAATTCAGGTGTGCAAGTATGCACTGGTTTGTGCATGTTTGCTTTTTAACGGGGGCACTTCAAATGAGCAGTGTAATCTCATCAGAAACATCTGTGTGAATCTGTCATGTCTCCCATGAAAATGCCAATACGAAGACCCGTGAAGAATGTGAAGCTCATGATGAAAACCTTGTCTAATCTCAGATTAAAGTAAAAGTAAGAGTAAAATGCAAAACAAAATACGGAACCTCAGGCTGACAAGAAACAAGTAAATATTACTGAGGCTTTGTGGTGACACATAATTGAATGTGTATATTTATAGGACCTCTCTTTGGAGTACTTTCCTCTCAAAGTCATCTCCCCTGACATTCTTTAATTGTTCTCCTCAGTTAAATGGCTTGCAGTATTTGAATTTGTGTCATAATATACTGAAGCAGTCAGCTGGCATTTAAGAGTATAAATGGACATGCATAGTAACTGTCTATTGGACTGATGAAGCCATTTAAGATTAAGGTAGATACCAGTGGCACTTAAGCTGGAGCCGACCTACCTGAGGATAATTGTGCCTGCTAGAATCTCATGAGCTTAAATTATATTAATTTTAAAAATATTCTCTCTTTTGTCACTAATGTCTGTACTGGAAAATGTAGATGTCTGTGTTTAGTGTGAAAGTTTTTTAAGCATAATCACTATCTATACAATTCTTCTATGTTTGTGAACTGACTCAAAATCCCAAACAAGTGCTGCTTGGTAAACTGGTATAATAATAAATATACATATGGCCTGTCAGTCGTATATTTAAACTTTTTATGTTGTCAGATGTGACAGAAGTTTGCAAGTATTTTTAGTACAACTTTAAGTAGTACAACAGTAAATTCCTAAATCAGTTGTGTTTATTTTATATAAAAGGTGGCTACTTTGAAGAATCTAAAATATAAAACATATTCTGGTTTGTTTAACACTTTTTTCTTTACTATATAATTCCATATGTGTTCTTTCATAGTTTTGATGTCTTCAGTATTAATCTAAAATGTAGAAAATAATAAAAAATAAAGATACTTGCAAACACATGCCCACGGACTTCCGGTTATGGAGCGCGGCTGACAGACTACAGTAACTTGGCTCATCACTGACTTTCTGAGAAAATTCTTGAAAAATGACTAAAAGTTAACCTAACTAGTTAACTTCTATGTTTGGTAAAGCTCTAAAGAAAAATATGCAACCAAAAAACCTGGGTTTCTTCCCAGAAACCGCTACGGGCAGCAAGCGCCTGGTCTTCACATCCGTCACCGAGGCTAAGGATTTTCTTCACAACATTCAATCCACCGGCACCATCACTCCATGAGGATCCCCATGCTCTGAGAGCCGACGAGTATATTCTCTGGACTTAATTTTGCCACCCTCAACATCACATCAGGTAAATAAAGTAACGGTACATCTGAAAACCACTATGGTTCTACGATGGAAGACTTATGTTTTGGACAAACTGTCTTTTCTTTCCTCTCTATTCACTGTATGGACATTGGACACCCTTATTTTGAGAATCCTCACTGTGGACATTTAATGTATAAATATTCGTTTTGAAACACATAAGTCATATTACATTTAAACTCGAGAGGCGTATATCCTTCAAACTTTCTCTGTGTGAGTTGTAAGTTATAAATACTGTGACAGCAGGTTAAGAAGTTAATTAATGTGGCTAACGGTTTTTCTCTCTCTCTCTCTCTCTCTCTCTCTTCTTTTATTATTTATTTATTTATTATTTATTTATTTATTTTTTTTTTTTTTTCGCCTTAAAAAGTCTTTTTTCAATATGTTAGTGAGCCTTATGATGCTGTATTAGTGCATGAATCACGATGCTCCTCATTGTGTGGATCAAACGTTGAACATAACCAGAGTTAATTACACTTTTTGTAGTTCACATGTACTTCGTTTGGTGAAGTGCATTAGGGGTTTTTGGGAGGGAATAGGATCTCGGTGCCATGGTCTTGGTTTTGTCTTTTCAGTTTTTCGGTCATGTCACGTGCAACCCTATTTCAAATACAGATGACTACTAGACCAGAGTTAAAAATATCTAGCTGGAACACAAGAGGGCTGAATAAATTGGTAAAACTGAAACAGGTATTAAATAGAATTAAGCAAATGAAGGCCAACATAATTTTCCAACAAACTCACTTGGTAGAAAATGATATAAATAGAGCTAAAAACAGGTGGCAAGGGCAAGTTCATTCTGCTTACTTTTAATCTTATGCCAGAGGAGTCATAATATTAATTCATAAATCAATCCCTTTTCAATTAAAAAACAAATACATAGACCCATCAGGGAGGTATATTATACTTAATAGTACCATAGTGTCCACTGAAGTCAGATTAATATGTGTGTATGCTCCTAATGGTGATGACCCTTCTTTTTATCAAAACTTCTTTCTCCCTATATCATCCTACCCTGGTCAATGCGTAATTGGCGGTGATTTTAATTGTGTATTAAACCCGACACAGGATCGTTCAAACAGTATTGATACCTCTCATCAACAAACAAGAAAAATTATCAAAAAAGTCATGATTGATCTAAACTTATCTGATATTTGGTGATATCTTAATCCGAACAAAAGAGACTATTCATGCTTTTCAAGCACATTTAAGACATACTCTAGAATAGATTACTTTTAAATTTCACACAGACTACTATCAAAAATTGGGAAATGTTGGTATGACAGTATACTGCTGTCAGACCATGCACTGATCTCCTTGACAATGCAACTACCCAATGTAATGTCCTCACTGCCTAGATTTTGTTTTCAGTCTAGATGGCTCCAATACCCGGACTTTGTAAAGTTTATTGATAGACAAGTACTTCTGTCTAAATACAAATCAAACCAGTATGTCAGTTAAATGGGAGGCATTCAAGGCCTATCTAAAGGGTGAGATAATAAGTTATACTACACATAAGTCCAAAAAATATTATTCACAGCTTAACACTCTTTAACAAAAAGTTACAAAATTAGAGCAAGAACTTCATCACAATGACACCCCAGAAAAACGACAAGAGCACATCTTACTGAAATCCCAGTACATTGAGGTAACCACCAATAAAATAGCCTCCAGTTTGTTGTGGCTAAAACAATCATGCTATGACCATGGAGAGAAAGCTGGAAAGCTGTTGGCATGGAGGTTGAAAAGGATACAAACTAATAGAGCTATTAATTCTATTAAGTTACAAGATGGGAAAATCCTGGTCGATCCATCTGAAATAAACACTGCTTTCAAAGAGTTTTATGAGGGTTTGTACAAATCAGAATACAGCTCACCGAACAGCTCAGAAAAACAAAAGGAGTTTTTGGATAAACTCCACTTTCCAACTGAAGAAGCTAAAACTGACCTTGATAAACATTTGTGTATTGAAGAATTATCAGAAGCAATGAAAGGCATGAGTA
Source organism: Scortum barcoo (assembly GCA_023238725.1). NCBI lineage: Eukaryota > Metazoa > Chordata > Actinopteri > Centrarchiformes > Terapontidae > Scortum > Scortum barcoo. The sequence continues at coordinate 11,856,301 of CM041531.1, forward strand.
GTGGAAAGGCACCTGGGCCCGATGGCCTGCCCATAGAATTATATAAAACATTTACAGGAAAATTGTTACCTCATCTCTTAGAGGTGTTTAATGAAGCATATGAAAAAGGAATTTTGCCCCCATCTTGAAGAGCTGCTGTAATTTCCCTCCTTTTAAAGCCGGGCAAATGTCCCTTAGACAGAACATCATACCGACCCATATCTTTAATGTCTTGCGATACCAAGATACTATGTAGGGATCTGGCCAGGCGGATAGAATCACTAAAACCCAACCTGATCGCCAACGATCAGAATGCATTCGTACTTGGCAGACAAGCTTTTCACAACACACGTAGGCTGCTGAACGTTCTATATGCCAAACAAAATGCCAGAGACCATGCGATCCTGTCATTAGATGCTGAAAAGGCATTTGAAAGGATAGAATGGAGCTACCTATTTGACGTCTTGAAAAAGATTTGGTTTTGGGGGAAAATATCTTAAATGGATTCAGTTATTATATACTAACCTGGTAGCAGAAATTGCGACTAATAACCAAATTTCAAAGCCTTTTAATCTCAGTAGATCTACACGCCAAGGCTGTCCTATGAGCCCTCTATTATTTTTATTTGCTGTTGAACCTTTGGCCATGGCAATCCGTCAGTCGTCTGACATTACAGGCATGACTATTGGTAAGACAGAACACCATTTGTCTCTTTTTGCGGATAATACTGTTTTGTTTTTAACAAAGCTAAGAACCTCACTTAAGGCCCTCAGCCATCTGCTAAAAATATTCGGACAATTCTCTGGTTACAAAAACAACAATAAAAAAAGTGCTCTGCTAATACTGAAGAAGGGAAGAGAGAGAAGGTCCCCAGATCCACACTCAGTTTTCTAGGACCCTGGAAGGATTTACTTACCTAGGCATTAGAATATCACCTGTCATTGAAGACATAATACCAATCAATTATAACCCACTGGTTAGAGCTATAGGAGAATCTCTAGAAAAAGAGTTTGATGCCCATCTCTATGATAGGATGTATAAACATTATTAAGATGTCTGTCCTGCCCAAGTTTTTGTATCTTTTTCAGGCGATTCCACTCCCCCTACCAGCCTTTTTTTTCTACTCTTAATAAAAACTTCACCTGCTTCATATGGAGCAACAAGCGCCCTAGACTGCGTCTTTCTCTCCTTTACCTGCCCTATGAACGTGGCGGGCTTAAACTGCCTAACATGAAGCTTTATTACTGGGTAGGCCAACTCCGGGCAGCCATATACTACTTCCATACCACAGAGGTTCCAGCTTGGGTGAAGATAGAAAATAATGCAATAGAACTTCCATTGTGTCTGTACCTTTATTCGTCACAAGCTAAAATACTTGGAAAACGCACACAAAATCCATTCCTCACACCTGCCCACACCTTTTTAAATGACATCCCCAAATTTTCTTGTTTCACACCTATATGGGGAAATGAAAACTTCACTCCTGGGAGGCATGACATGGGATTCAGACACTGGATGGAGAGAGGACAAAGCAAAATAAAAGATCTTTATGATGAAGGTACTCTAATGTCATTCACACAATTAAAAGATAAAATTGACCTACCTGGGAAACATCACTTTAAGTACATGCAACTAAGAAGCTTCATATACTCCCAAATTAAAACCACCTCGGAACCCTCACTATCTACCATTGAACAACTCATGGTAAATCACTTACACGGCAGAGGTCAAATATCCATCTTTTATGGTTTACTATTAGCAGGTTCTAAAGAAAACTCTCTTTCTTATCTATCTGCATGGGAAAATAATCTTCAGTCAGACATCAGTGTAGAGGACTGGGAGGAGGCATGTCTTCTGGCCCAAACTCAAACTATAAATACAAGATGCAAACTCCTACAATATAAATGTTTGCTCAGGACTTATATCACACCTGTTAAATTGCACCACTTTAATCCCAATATTCCCGACTGCTGCATCAAATGTTTGGAAGAAGTTGGTACCCTGCTACACTGTATGCGGAGCTGTCAAAACCTGCAGATATTCTGGAAAGAGGTTCTTGACTTAATCTCTAAGCTGACAGAAAGGGTTGTTCCAGTTGAAGCTAAGATATGTTTGATGCACATATACCCTGAGAATTTCCCAGTGAACGTAAAGGAATGTAAACTAATTCATTTCTGTTACAAGCTAAACGTGTGATTGCCTTAAAATGGAAGGAGATTCAGGGACCTACCACTGGTCAATGGATTACAGAGCTGTCATCTATTTTGGCACTGGAAAAACTGACTTACTACTATTACTAGTTCCATGGCTAGAGTATTAGTATTGTGAAGTAGAAATAGAGATGAAGAGTATGACCGAATTACGGACTTAAGATGCATTGGATATGTGTCTGTATGCATATTGGTATTCACTGAAATGTATGTATGCTCATAAGGTATGTAATGCGCATACTGATATTATTATCAATATTCTATTTACCGTAGATCTTATTAAGGGTGGGAGGAGGTGGGTTATGTATGTTCGTATGTTCATTAATATGGAAAATCAATAAACTTTAAAATAAAACTTTCAAACTTCTGTCACATCTGACAACATAAAAAGTTTCAATATATGACTGACAGGCTATAATTAAACTGTTGACAGCTCTGCACAGACTGACAAATCAGGAAGCTTCATAGGCCCCAGTTTTAGTGGTTCTGATTAGCCACTTTTATGTTGATGAGCTGAAACAATGCTATGATGTGCTCAAAAGTTTAGCTGCAACTACCACTGAATAAGTTTGTTCACCTCTTTGAGTACGGTAAGACCATGTTGATATGTTTTGTCGTGTAATTGAATCGCAGCTTTTGCAGTTGGAAAATTGGACTGAAAATTGTCCCTATTACTGGAAAACTGCAAAAATACAAAACATCTTAAACATTTTGGTTGTACTATATGAAAACAGGCATCAAAGGGGGTAATGGAGGAGTTAGTTAATTGTACTATGTACTATATATTCAGGCTAGAGGTCCAAGTGCATAAAATGCTAGATTTATGATCTCTTGCTCCCCTTTTCATGTCATATTTGTCCCACACCCTACACATTTTGCTCATGCATTAATACAGAACAACTAGTCCTTCAGACATGCACACCCTATAATGCATTATGTGTTGTTTTGTTATTCTATATGAGTTAATAACAAATATATTCTATTTTTTTACTGTGTAGCCTCCTCTCTTTATGGAAAATCAGGCAGGTTGTAGCAACCTCCAAGATATAAAAGTTTAGTATCAGTGATAAATCAGTATTCACTGCATTGAAGGTATTCCAAATTATAACCAGCAACTAGTGGATGGAGTTTACAGGGTAACATTTGCATGATACACAAGGCAATTCCCAAGTGTTGTGCTCTTTATGCAAACACAGTATAATTTTGCAAAATAACAAGACATTGTAATTCCACTCAAATAACCTCTCCTCAGAAAATGATTTCTTGTTTTTGTTGTTTGCTCTCTCCAATTTCCCCCTTGGTTGCTCACCATCACACTTAAGACATATCCAGAAAAGCACTGCCACACACACATAGCCTTGTGTTCAAGTTAATTATTTTCTATATTTGACTAAGTATTATTTGTTAGTTTGATGAACATTTGAGTGAACCGAAGGGTTCAGTAAAAAGGTGGGTTATTTGGGAGGTGGGATCGGGAGTTCCCATCCACTAGGGATAGTTTGTGGGAGAGGAACATACACAGGTGAAGCTTTGCGCCTGAACAGATTGATGGGAGAGAACAGCGCCCACTGTATCTGACCTCCACCACATACTGGTGTGAGAGATCGGAAGGGTGAGGACAGGAGCTGTGGTGGAATGACACCACCTCTCTGTCTGACTTTGGCTCTCTTTAAAGGCCTTAATAGCAGACTGGGACCACATAAATAGTATTATGGGAGGGCACTGAGGGTGGCTCATACAGAACTATAGTTCCCCAGACCTTTGTGGGGCTCATCTGGATTCTTCCTGCAGTGCCCATGAAAACTCTGGACATCTTAGACATTGAGCTCACATTTCTTTGCCTTAATGTGAGACATGCAGGACATGTTGCACATTTTTTTGATCTTGGAAAAAAATCATCTAAATACATGAAAACAAATTTTTTCAGCATATCTTGTACTGGGACTTAGACAAATGCAGGACCACCAGTCAGACCAAAAAGGCAGAATGAGATACTTCCTGAGGTGTAATGAAAAAACAAACGAAAAACAAAAAGTGGGAGGGGGTACCAGTTTTTGATAGTGATGTTACTGAAACCCTGGTTATCTGTGATTTTTGTGCACGAAGAAGAAGCCTGTCCCTGCTGGTGATGGGGATTACTCGATGATATACCTGCTCCCAATGAGTAACTGATATATTTTTCTATTGCTTGAGTTTCAGGGGCGGACAGAGATGGCTTGCGTCGACACAATGCAGGCACTTGAAAAAGGCCTGCTTCAACCCAGTTACATTGCTCAGGGTCATCATTGGGAGCGGAGTGGAGTGGCGTGGCCATGTGTGAAGACATCAAGGAAAGTTGTGGTGAGTCTCTGCAGCTGGCAGACTGGAGAGTGGACCTGCTTCCTGGATCGTGGGTTCATCACGACCTGGGGGAAGCTCCCAGATGGTGAGCTTATGAAATTGGATAGTTCATTATAGTAAGCGTCATACAGAGAGGGAGCATCCCACGTACTTTCTGCAGCAACAGTTCTGAACTTATTAGTCTGCCACCCACATTCCTCTCTGGCTTAGATTTAACATGAGTGGGTCAGCAACTGTCTTTCCCACTCAGCTGTAGTCCAGCCCCTGCCTCTGCCCATAGGCAGGGAAGTAAAGTACTGAAGATGGCTGCACACAGCTTCTCAAGACAGAGGCTGGTCTTGGGTGGCAGAGATCTTCTGGAGGCCACCGGCAGTGAAAGTAAGTTACTGCTCACGGTGGTGAATGGCACTCACCTGTTCAAAGTCAGCTAGTTTGAACCCAAAAGCACAACTCTCAGACCAGGCCGGGAAAATAAAAAGTTGAAGTTCATTTGAGATCAAAAAGGAGGCCAAAGTCAATACCGGACAGACAAGGGGACATGAGGAAAACTTAGTGCAGAACTCAAAAAGCAGGCAGGGGGTCGTAACAAGCAAAGCTCTGGCAGGCAGAGAGAATGACTGGAACACTGGGGGAGAAGCTCAATAGGCAATCTGGTGGGAACAGAATGGAAGTGGGTCACTATATATGCTACTGGGTTGAAGTGGGCGGGGGAGGTCAGGTGATGGGGAATGGTGGAAGAACAGGGGTTACTGGAGGGAAGGTGGGAGTGTCAGCATCTGAAATGACAGAAGAGTTAGCACGACAGGGGAAAGAAGCAGACAAAATTTGACATGTGGAATTTGAATATTGTGTCACCAAGGTTTTAATACAACACACACATTTTAAAAGTTATATATCTTTGTATTTGCCATATTATTTTGTGATGTACAGATACATGTTTGCAACACTTTGGTACCATTGACCCAAAGTTTATAGTTAAATAACTAACTAAATGTGTTTTTCTGGGAAAAGAATGCAATAATGTGTTTGGATATTTGATTACTTACCTGCTTTCAATTCACTGTATGCAAAGGAACTCATTTACAGGGTGAATTGTATTAGACTGTCACAAAGTAAAAGAAAAACATGATAACTAATTTGTCCAAATTTAGCTTCTTTGCTCAGTACTCTACAAATCCTCCACAATCCAGTTGATGTGCTGAATGGCTTCTGAAGTAAGTGGCATGAAAGAGAAATATCTCCTTCCACCACTGCTCACAAGCACCTCAAGTGAGAACCATAAAGTGTTTGTGAGTGAGGGATTTGAGTCTGCTCTTTTGACAGGTTTAAACCCAGCCATCCAATCTTAATCCTATGGGCAAAATGCTCTCTTGCAAAGGATTCAGTCATCTGCTTTCAACCTCTGACACTGACAGAAAAATACACATTTCCTAACATAACATCCCTATTGTGTTGTGTTTCAACATCTGTATCCTTGCAACGTAACATTTTGGATATTCACCTTTACCCTGTAATTTTAGATACCTGTTTTGACTAAGCATATAGTACAGTTTGTCATGTAAATCTAGGCATATGTGTTTTTTGAACAATCCTCCCAAAGGTTAATTTGTCTATATTCACCCCAGACAATGTAAAGTCATTCACCAGAGGAATTCCTTAGAACAGCGCTGCACTGTTTTAGTTTGCACTATTGTAGTAGTAGCTTAGGTGTACGGATTGCATTGCTAGTTAGCTAGGGCACACTAACTGAAAAAGAAATAGCATATTAGTATCATTACTACTATTAATGCAAACAGTAATGTCAGGTCACCCAATGCAGTTTCTCCACCACTTTTTATGGAGTAAATGGGTCATAAGTCATAAAACCATATGGATTTGCAGACCCACACAGGTGTTTGCAGTTATTGTGTCTCATTAGACTTCTGCTCAGGTTTGGATTTGGGTGAGGTTATATGAGGTCAACAAACTTAATGCACTGATAAGTTTACTATTTTTATTTTTGTGCCATGCCAAACCTGTGGTCCATCAAAAATGGAATTACTGTTAAGCAATAGGTCAAACGTCATGGCATCCTCTGGTCACACACACCAAAACATCAGTCTTTATCTTAACCTCTACTGTGGACCATTTGCATGATTTAAAATAGCTTTTATCTTTTTAAAGTTGGCATTTGAATAAAACAAAAAGAAGCCAAAAAGGGGCATCACTTTGTTGCAAATATCATAAATATCTAAGTTGTACCTGAGAAAGAGCCTTTTCTCATTCCCAGTCCTTCTTCAAGTACTGTAAGCAAATAGTCAACTTCAAGTTCAAGTTTATTTAAAGGTTTATTTTAATATTTCAGTACTATTTATCACTTATTTCTGTCATTTACTGCATAAGTGAAGGAGCTAATGGTTATACATTTCACTATGATTAAACCCTGTATGACTATATGTGACAAATAAACTTGAACTATATCAGTGACTAATATCCTTGGCATCTCTGCAGCTTTTCACATACCGGTAAAGGCCTTCCGGCACTGAAAAGTTCATGATTAACTGTTCTAACAAGACATTTATAGTTTGAGTTAAACCAGCTTCTCTTGAGTGTTCTAACCTTGTTTTTTCTGTTGCACTTTAAATCACTCTGGTGCACGTGGTGCCTTAGGCCTGTCTAATTTACACTATTGCTATAGACACCAGGGAGAGTAAATGCTAAGTGGATCAATACGGAAGACGAAAAAAAAACCTCCCAGTAAAACTTTTGTACTGTTATGGACTCTTTCCAGCAAGTGTTCTTATCATTGTAAGACTGTACCCTCCAGGGAATCAGATGAAATCTGGTGTTTTTCTTCCCTTGGTTCCTTAATAGGTCTCTTGGGCCCTCCAACCAATATGTGGCAAAAGGGAAAATAAAAACATTGATAATTTGTAAGTTATGCATAGAAGAGGGAATAAGACACACCTCCCTAATGCTGTTCTTTCTTCCATTTATCCCCAAGACACTTTAGTGCTTTTTTTTTCCAATGCAAGAAGCTTCCCCTATGCCACTGCCATATGCACTTGTTCTTTAGCTGTAAAAAGACAGTAACTGTACAGTAATTGATAAGGGATCTGTTTCTTGCTCACTTGGATGCTGGCTTATACCTGGGATAGCAGATGAATGCACTCTTGCTCAATAAATTTTATTTATGCTCTTCCACTATTGTATCATAAGAATAAAGGCAATGCTACTTTCAAATTCTCCCTCACAATATCTAAGAAATCACTGTAAGCACAGCAGAGCAGGCAGTGCAGTGGCACTAGTGGACGCTATAAACAAGAAGAGACATATGAGGTCAAACCATAAGTCTGATCAACTGTTTTATGCTTATTTATTAATTTTTTTGGTTTATTTTATTCATTAAATGTTTAATAATCACTTTTAGACTTTGTATTCAAAGTGAGACCTTGGCTCATCTTACTACTTGCTGCTATTTGCCCTTATTTCCACAATCTTTTCGTATGTGTATGTACTTTGTGAGTTTTATATCCAGCCACACTGTAGTTAATTTTGTTCTGTTGTTCAAGTCTTGTATTTGAGCTATATCCACACCTACATTTACAGTAAAAGAAAATCTAAATAGCAGGGGCTTTAAACTTATTTCCTTTTAAAGGTAAAGGGTAAATTGTCACAGCTACCACATCTGCCCCACACCCCATGAAATGAATTTTTAATGACTTTTATATTGCATGTTACTAAGACTAGTCTTACAGTTTTTAAAGTGTATACAGAAAAGAATGAACTTATTCAAACAACTTCAGGTCCCTGCTGTGTGTGTCTAACCAAAACCTGCAATCCCTCTCATAACTGACTCACACAGAAATTGTGAATTAGGTCCCGATCCCAGCGATTTAAAAGCTCAATTTATCAGGTCGAATTCACACAATCACTGCAGGGGTCCAGTCGGCGTATGACTAACAGATCCAGGTTTTTTTTTTTCTTTTCATGCATTCCCTCCTGTGCAGAGAAAACAATGACTCCGCATGAGACATTTTTCATAATGGAATGTGAGAGTGAACGAAGCAACCTTTTCATCATAATTTTCCTGATCTTTTCTAATCGCAACATACTGGAAACATATAATTACAGTCAATTACTAAACATAACCTTAGAAAACTGTTATATATCAATCAATCAATATATCAGTCAATCATCAATTTATGCATGTCCCCATAGCAGGTCAGGAGAGAAAAATCCTTACACAAGACTCTCCAATGTTTCCTTTTAACTTGAACACACTCACCTTTTATAACGGAACAAGAAAGATGGTTTGTCAAAACTCTAATTTATCTTTGCCTTGACTTTGTATTGACCGGTAAAGAAATGACCAGCAAAGTAGCTTTTGAAAAGCTAATACAGAGGCATACCATTGGAAATGTGTCTAATTTATTGCTGAATAGACAATGCGGAGATGCTGCATTTTTTACAGCTTCAAAAATGCATCTTCACCGTATCAAGGAGAGCAAATCAAATGCTTGTGAATCACTTTCCTCCAGGATGGTTGTTTGGCATGTCTGGCTCATGAGGTCTAATCCCTGGCCAGTGTCCCTCATCTCTCAGTACCCATAAGGCCAGAGAAGCATTGTCCTGGTCTTACTACAATGTGATCTACCTTCAATAGACAAAGGATTCCAGCTGGGCTTATTCCTCCTTTCTTTCAACCTCCTCCCAGTGACAGATGGGACCAAAACTAGAAAAAAATCCTTGAAGACAAAGAAATTAGTGCCTTTTATATGGATCCAGAGCAGCTAGACACCAGGGATGTTTGGCAGGGGTAGGAGACGAGTTGCAGCCTTTCAGTATCATTTTACTCCTCATTGTTGCAAAAAAAAAAAAAAAAAAATTACACTATAGCAGAAGAGCCATACAAAGCTCCAATATAATAGAAACCTGTCTGACACATTGTTTGCATTGTTTTACTGAACACAAGAGCTGTACACCTCAACCTAAACAGAGAAATGCACAGTGACACGCATATGCTCACGTATATGCATTCTCTTTCTATTATTACCAAACATACATATGCACAATCACACACACACACACACTCACACTCACACACACACCTCTGTGAGCTGGTGATAACTGCTTAGCAGCTTCAACAATTGTCAGACTGCCAGGGCAAAGAGAGCCAGGAAAGGAAGAAGGGGAGGGTGAAGGAGCAAGCTATGAGTGGCACCACAGAGTGGGTACAAGGAGAATTAGACAGGTGCCATGGGGAGAGGTTGGCAGAATGAGGAAAAGGTAGATGTTGGTAAAAAGGTGGCGGCACAGATAACAGCAGAATTGTGGAAGAGGGGGAGATGGAAAAGACTTCAAGATTTCAGCAAATGACAAAACCTAACACAGAAGACTGAGAGAGAGAGAGAGAGAGAGAGAGAGAGAGAGAGAGAGAGAGAGACGGGGAACTGGAAGGACAAAGGCAGAGAAGGAGGGAGGAAGGAGGGGTGGTGGTTGGGGTGGGTGTGTGTGTGGGGGAGGGGCACACAGCCGAAGAAAGGATATGAAAAAAGAAGAGAGGAAAAAATAGCAGACAAAGTGTGAAAAGGGAAAGAGAACAAAACAAACCATAGAGGGTGAATGATAATGTGTTGTGCAGGCACCTCCACCTCCACTGGATGCAACACTCCCACTCCTTTCATGGTCTGCAGTCTGTCATCAACACCAATCTCCAAGGACAGCGCAGGCAGGGCTCCATCAGTGGCTGTGCAATAAAAAAAAACAAGAAATCACGCATGACATAGGTGAGTAGAGCTGTTCCATTGTCTTAATTTTACTTAATTTGCCAAAACACTTCACCTCATCTCACATTATGTTAAGGAAGGAGCGCAGGAGTGAGAGAGAGAGAGCGAAAGATGTGATAAGTCAAAGCGGGAGGTAGAGAGAGAGAGAATGAGGTTCTGTGGGATTGAAAGGAGGCAGTGTGTGCGACAGATAAACTGTTGATGGTGCACAGTCAGCAGTCCACCAGCACCACCATGTGGCTGAAACATCAGGGCAATTCTTCACAATGTAGAAGGGTCGATTTTTGGTTTTTCTTGTTTTGTGTTTGTTTGTTTGTTTGTTTTTTTTTTGTTTTCAAAAAATCATTCAAACATATTTTCACCTGTGAGCATTTTGTCATTCTGACTCCTTTAAAGTTCATTTAAACTATTCACACATATAGTAAAGGTAGGAGTTTTTAAGCACACACATTGCATCCATAAAAGTTGCGTTTATGTCCATATATAGACCCATGCACACACACACACACAGTGAGATGCACCTTTGGTTACATTTTTCTTTTGTCGCTCAACTTGAGCAGCCACTTAAGCTACAGTCGCTTATACAATATAACATAATGTTATATAAAATAATATAATATTCATGTGCATATTCCAGCTTTGGACTGGGTCCTATCTGGGTCACTACAGCGTATGCTGTTGCTGCTGTATCCCCATTCGTCCATGTCAACAGCTGACCTGCTTTCCCTCCCTCCTTCCCTTTTCCGTCTCTGCTGTGTAAAACCATTTAGCTTTGGATGAGACAACCATTCAGTTTGTGGAAAAAAGATTGCCGGCCAACTTTAAAATCAATCACATCGACCTTTGGAAATGTCCATTCCTAATGTGCTGTTGCGGTGCTATATTTGCTTTGTCTGTAAAGCAAAATTCTCACAGACTCCTCACTACCTGAGCAAGCAAAATTATTAGCGAATTGTTCTTTTATTCCTTGAGCCACAGCGTTGTACAGCAGCTACTAACTGTCAGGGTTTAACTTGAGAGGAGAAGCTTAAAAGTCAGATAACATAATGGGGTTTGTTTAGCACACATTTAGAGGAAGATTTAGGTAGTTGGTGCTGGAATAAGACTTTTGCTTAAAACAAGGATTAGTTTTTTTGTACATCCGGATATCTTTCAACTTTATCATTTAGTATTAATTAATTGACATTTTATTCATCATTTGTCAAATTTCACTTTTTATTTAATTTTTTAATCATTTCTGTCATGCAAAGGTCATGAATAAATTTTTTTTGTCATATTTTTCTCTAACAGAATTAACTCTGCCTCAACATGCGCCTCAGTTTTTTGGGCAGACATCTATTAAAGCACGATCAGAACAAAACCTGAAGCGTCATAAAGAGTAGATAGTAGATCGTGTTCAGTATAGTAGATATTTAAGTGCAATGGCCATCCTCCTTTGAGGAAGAAAATCGAGTCCAAAATGGTAAATTAACATAATGGTTCATCTCTGCAGGCCTTAATCAGAAGCAGGTCTCAAAGGACTTAGCAGAGACAGAAATTAAACAGATGACGAGACAGTACACCAACACCTGCCTCAGAAATGTTAAAAGCTCTCTGTAGTTGCACGTACACCATCTGTAGACTAGATGACAGCGATCCTGACAGACTATAAAATAATGTGGAGTGGATGATGTCTATAGATGTGACACCTTTCTCAGCTGGAGCCACTGATGAACGTGAAGCAACAATTGTGACAATTGGCCAGGACTGTGTGTCTCATAAATTTACCCACATACACACACTTACACACACATCACTTATTCATCACCTCACCCAAGGATTTTTGAGGGAAAGGATAAATCTATGGGAACAACTCAATCACATTACCTTATGTAAATACCCAAGTCAGCGCCTCTCTCTTGACCACTACGTTAGCTTCCAGCCTTATGGATCCTCCGGCACAAAAATGCGCATGGGGCAAATTAACATTTGCTCTATAGTCTGCAAATGGCAGCTCGTGCTTGCCATAGAAATGAAACACTGGCCAATGCAGGAGAGAGAATGAGAAAATATTTGAGCAGGGAGCGATTAATAATTCGTCAGGCAGAGCAGTAACATTTGCTTTTAGGGGCAGTGGATCGACAGAATGGGCTTCTTCAGGAACTTTTAAATCAAAGCTTGTTTTTTTTTTTTTTTTTTTTATATTGGCAACCTCCTCTTCCTCCATGCATTCAGAAGCATCTCTTTGTACTTTGTAGGAGCCTATGTATCTCCAGCAATAACCAGCTCCTTACAATAGAAAGAATATTTGTCCTAATTACAGTAAGAGCAGAAAAGACTTCTTAATGCTTTATTATGCAAACATAGCTGTTAGCCCAAAGTACTAAAAGGCTTTGAATGCATATAATAATTTGACATTTTCAGCTGTGTAAATGTAAAAGTATGGAGACCCAGGCTGATTACCTCATAGAAGAAATGCAATAAATTATTTGCAGGACGCGGGAGTAGATTTATGTCCGGAGTTTCTCTACAACATGGTTCCAACCCTTATCAGTCCAATAAGGCTGCGATCACTCAAAGGGCTAAATGGGACGGAGTTACTGTAAGACGAGGGTTGATGGGACACGACCTCCTGCTGAAACTCCACAGGCACCACAAGAGGAGCACCTTCCCCATTTGCTACTCAAGATGTTTGACTCAAGGCGAACCTCGGTGCAGATGGCTTTTCTCTGCTCTGCTGTAGTTTGATCCTGCTGTGGAAATATGCTGTCTTTTTGTAACACTTGAACAAGACAGAAAGGTATTTAAAAGGAAAAAAGGCACATCTGTAAGATGCACTTTCAGGCAAACAGCATGCCTCAGTAAAACCTAATTTCAAAGGGAGGACCTACTTTTTCAGGGAGGACGCCCTGTAGATCGATATGTTATGCAGCTTCAATATATTTTTCTCTACAAGTGAAATATTTAAAGGTCTTGGCAAGATGTTAAACTAAGATCACTTTGCATTCAGTTCAGTGAATTCATATATTCTTGGCCTTTTCAATTTAATAAAAATCAGGGTTGGATATAATGTTTCATTAACATCTGCTATACAATTTCCTGTAAGCCTCAGGACTTGTAGTTACCCTGAGGCAACGTAACTCAAACACATGGCCAAACACCTTGAAGGGAAGATGTTCAATTTGCAAAAGTGTGAGATGAGAAAAGAATCGCACATGTTTTCCGTGAAAGTTTTAGTTCTAATTGACTTTGGTCCTTTTTGATCATTTACTCTGTGATGGCATGTCAAAATTAAGGGTACAACACTGCAGACGAGGCAAAGCTGAAGCAGTTTATTTAAAGTGATGGCCTACAGGCAAGTAGGCAGGTCAACAGGTAGCTAGGGGCAGAACAGGACAACAGGTATGGGATTTCAAACGCTCTATGAGGTGTCAAACCATTCATCAAACGCCTCACTGGCACTTACTTATGGCAACTAAGACCTGACCAAACCTCCAAGAGCATGCCAACAATTTACATATGCTCACAATGAACTGAGGTTCCCACTTGCAGTGACCGTTCCTTTGAACTTTTCTGTGTCTGGTGTTGATTTTTCCAACTTACAAATGCTTTGGGTTGCAGGATAAACTAAAGCTTTCACCTCCACTTGCCACCTTTGGTGACCCCTTGAAGAATCACATGATGCTTCTATTTTATATCAGCTGAAAAAAAATTCTGTTAATCTATGGATGAAATTTGCATTGTGCACTTTTAACAAGGGAGCACTGAATAGGCTATAGACACCTTTGCCAAGATTTACTTACTGTGGAAACTGACTGGGTTCACCGATGATTAACATTGTGATTAAATTATGCCAGTCTACCTTTGGCTTCAAGCAACATTTTTGTCAGTTATTAGAAGAATTTCAGCTTAACCTAATGTTAAATCTTGAATCTGAAAAGTGTCGCTATCAGTGCTATCAAATGGTATCAGAACTGTTTTTAATATCTGCCAAAGGATGTCAACCTAAACGGAGGTGATCATGCATTTCAGCCCCCGCAGTAGTAATATCAGTAGTGACAGTAGCGGGAATAGTAGTAGTCATAGTACCAATTTAAACCTTTTTCGATTCTGGCAGGGGAAGGAGTGTATGTGAGAGCGGGTAGGTTGGTGAGTTAATGAGAGCGGCTGAGAGGAAAGATGGGTGACCAAGTGGGTATGTAAGTAAGTATGAACGTAAGATATGACACAAATCTTCTTACATGAATATCAATTGATCAGTACGTGTCAGGTTCAAGAGAGCTTCTTTGGAAAGGACTCTAGTCCACTGCGGTGCTAAGTGAGCTATTCTTTCACTCAAAAAATTCAGGTTTATGAAATTAGGTCCAGCAAATATTCTGTCATGCTCCTCCAGCAGACTGTGACAGAGCCTCAAAAGCAGCTTAACTATGGTCAATTTCCTGTTGTTGTTTCTGTTGCCCTACCTGGCTGTCATTCACCTCAGCGGCAAGTCAAGCGCGCTCAACTTCAAGGAGAGGCAGCTCCTTTGATGTGTTGATTGCTGATTAAAAAGAGAAAAGGATATTAGGGCAGATGTGCACCCACCCACTCCCCAAACACGAGGAATACGCAAGGCATGGCGCGATAGAAGTCACTCACAGGAAAAAAAATTTGTATAACCTTGGCTTACCTGCGTAAAGAGCATCTTGATCAGAGAGGTCTTCAAACATCACACGCTCTGTTTCGCTCAGAACATCAAGAGCCTTCTTCATTAGACACAAGATGTTTCAGGAGTTTAGCCTTGAGTGAGGCAATAGCTAACACAGACAAGTTGCTCCTCCTTACACATCACTGGGGTGGTATCATGACTGGAGTCAAAAGTCACAGTTAAGTCTCAGTATTACTCATGTCACAGTCTTTAACGTGTTCTTTGAGAGAGCTCTCATCTTCTGCACCGCCAGAATTGTTACCTGTTGCTTGCATTAACTGCTCCACTGTGAAAAAAAAAAAACTTTCTCTAATAAGCCAAGGAACCAGACTTCACACCAGTGGCACAACCTGAAAGAAATGAGGTGTCACGAGCAAAAATGAGTGACATTTGCTCACTTTTATCCCGTGGAGCGGGCCATGGTGAACGGCAGCTGCGCACGACTCACACTACTCATGACTTGAGAATAGCTGAGAACACACAGCCAGCCACAGCTGTAAAACGGTGAGGTGAAAGAGGAATTATGTTGTTGGTGCTGCCAGGGTAACAGTGAGGCTCGTCCCTCGCACCTTCCTCCTGAACACCTATGTCCATCACGCAGGATTAAGACTATGTTTGGCTGGGTACGTGTACATGTCGTCTGCTTTGTCCCTCGGCCAAGTCTTTGCAAGAATTTATGACTCTGTGATTGCCGCAGTGACCTTGTTAAAAGATAAAATATCAAGTGTTCTCTGAATCTGGCAAAACATTATTTTCAGGTCTAATAAGAATTTTTTTTTAAAAAAGCTACATTTTAGGTAATAGAATCTTTAAGATATTTCTGCGGCTCTTTTATTAAAAACTTTAGTTCAAATTAGTTATTTGAACACATTATAGCAAAATCACTTTACATTGACCAATTATCTATAACGCTGAGCTCTAGGCTACATTACACATGGAAGGGCACAGTATAGACACATTTTAAATAACCCAAAATTTTAAAACATGACGCACATGAGTTTTCTTATCAATACCACAACCACTATTTAATTAATTCTCACACTGACAGACTTCTTGCTTTCGATTCATCTCTGGTAAACTGCTGAGGAACATACTGAGGGCATCATTCGCATTTTATCACTGGTTACAAGGCTACTTTCTCAAGGTTTTGTGTAGTTTATTCATTGTTTGGCTGTTCAGCACTCAAAAGATGCCTCCAATCTCCTTTGTTTCTTTTTTTTCCCTGTCTATCATCTGCTGCTTTGTTATTCGATTCAAATTTAAAAAAAAAAAAAAAGGAAAACAGCAGATGAGTGCTTGAAATATCCTACTGAGACTAAAGCCTCATTTCCGATGGTGTCCTAGAAACATAAATCTCATTATAATTTCCACATCAAGACAATCTACTTTGGAATAACACAAAATTATGAGTAAAGCTAAAAAAAGATTTTAAAATAAACATATTGAGAAAACCAAACAACTTCAAACCATACATATGCATGGGGAGCCTTCGACGAGATGAAGCAAAAACTCTTGGATATCAGGGGAGGAAACAAATAAATACATGTTAAAATCTTTTGAAACTTTGCACCAATAATTAACAATGTTGTTTTACTGTCACAAGTTGGACCCAAAGAGGAGGACAATGTTTTTGAACAAATGCCTGATTAAACATTGTGCAGTGCCTTTCTCAGACGGTGCTTCACACTGTGAGCTAAACCACATGTATTGAAATGAATGCCGTACAAACCAGTCATACAACACCAGTGTTATGCTCTCGGATAGGTCTAGTAAGGGAGTGCAACAGCCAACAATACACAATTTTAACCATCATGTCTCTTTGCCTCATAATCACAATGAAAAGGCTTGTTTCTTTTTTCCTTTACACA
Organism: Scortum barcoo; assembly: GCA_023238725.1. Taxonomy (NCBI): domain Eukaryota; kingdom Metazoa; phylum Chordata; class Actinopteri; order Centrarchiformes; family Terapontidae; genus Scortum; species Scortum barcoo. The sequence continues at coordinate 11,873,132 of CM041531.1, forward strand.
CCTTCGTCTATAATTATGCTTTATAAATAATGGGAGCTCATTACAACCTAAAAATGTTCTTTATTCTCCAACCAAATCCTTATTATCAAGTTGTCGGGCCGTAATTTCATTTCCTCCACTGATGAATGTGGAGTCATTGGGGGTGGGAGGAACAGAAGCTTTTGATACCTTATCCAATGATAATTCCTTTGGGAACCGGAGAGTACAAAGTGTTAATGCTAATAGCCGTCTTTTCAGCTGATCACACAAACAAAAGGAGCTTTGGTAATTTAATATAATGTCGTTATTTGCTGCTGTTGGCTGAGGGGGATACAGTTTTTAAGGACATTTTGGTGATTTGCCGTGGTCTAATTCAGTACTTTACGTGGTTTGGATTAGGCTCACATATTTTAGATTGTGTATTGCAAATACTTCAACAGTGAGACCTTATACATATCAATACATGTTAGCTGTCTAGGTGAAGGAGGAAGGGAAACATTCAATGCTGTGTCCATTAATACTTCTTTGATTTACATGATGACGCATATACCTCCTCTTGGGCTGCATGCTATTATACGCTATTCAAAAACGCTTATGTAGTCCATATTCACACAAATTGTAAGGTGGTTAGTGTTTTTGTCAGTGCTGGTGGTTGGCTGAAAAGGCATTTACACTGCATACTGGTAGAAAGCACTACTACTAAAGCAGTGATGATTTTTCCCAATATTTTATTGACAAAGAACATGTACACGTTGGGAAATACAGCAATAACAACAGTATACAAAAGGAGGAAAACCCAACAATAAAAGCTCAAACATGCAGTACATTTAAATGTATTATAAAGTCATCAATAAACTGTCTAGATTGTGGTAGATATATTCTAATATATTCATCTGTATTTATCCAGTATCTGAGTATACCCGAACGTTGTTGTTGGTTTTCCCGTATAAACACACAACTCAAAAACAGGTTAGAGTATGTAGTGTGTATTTGGGACACAGCGTTGCCAGGGAAACACTGGCTAACACATTACTTTGGTGTTGCTGCGTTTATCTTTTTTCTTGAATATATAATTTCCAAGTGTAAACACAATCAATGGCTACAGCTGATCCAACAAAGCCTTCGGTTGGGATTTTCCCTTCAGTGTTTTTGCTGGACAAATCTGGAGTAAATCTGCCCAATAATACTTTGGTGGGCCTCCAACTGGAGAGTTGGCACCTACGCACAGCCAGTCCAATAAGCAAATATTGGCCACACAATGAACAGTGGATGAAAACCTGTGAGGATTGGCAGACTGTATATTTAATTGTGAGACAGGATACTGGGTAACAAGATTAATGATTGGCTATTTTCACACAGTTCTTGGAATTAAAACAATCTCCTGGTGTTTTTCCCCTTGGGCTTTGTTTCAGAGCTGATGGCACCCCTACAGAGAATACCCTGGACAACGAGATCCTGTTGTGTATTCAAAACCACATGTTGTACGCTGTTACTAAACTGTACTCATGATTCTAACAAAGAGACTATAACTAATTGTATTGTTTGTTTTTTTGGTTTTTTTTTAAGTCTCAAATTTATACAATTCTTGATTCTTCCTTTTAGTGTTTTATTATACCAGCAGATGTCTGCTTCACATATAAAAGTAGGTACACTTTTTGCATTGATTTCAGTCTCCTGTACACTCATCTACTAGCAGTATGTTTAATTTAAGTCATCTTATGGATTGTTTTTGCATGTTTGAAATGTGCTATATATGGTACATTAAGGTGTAATTTACAGAGAGTATGAAATGCATTAAGGAATAGCCATGTAGTACATATATGGATAATTTGTTTTATCAAGTGCTGATTGATTGAATCTACTCACAGCTTCTGGGAAGATGTTATAACTGAGTGTACACAGAAGCATTTTGCACTTTTAATAGTACAACTGAAGGTTACATCAGCGAGACAGTGGTCATGTTTGAAATCTCTGCAACCGACTTTTATTATCTGTGTAATGTTATTATTGTGTTTTTCAGATGACAGCTATTTTTGAAAGGTGACTCATTAAATTCCCAGACCCCTAATGTAGACTATTTGTGGCTTGATTTTAATCATTTGGGTTTAAAGGGTAAGGGTTAGAAGTACCACATGTTACTCATCCAAATTAAGCCTAAGTTATAATTAAGAATTTCAGTGGCGAAAACAAAAGATCCGAAACACATAATGGTCCAGTATGTTCAAAGCAAATAAACCTTGAATAAAAGCTAAGAAAACATAGGCTGCTATGCATTAAACAAAGAGTTTCATCACATGGGGTTTTCTAATAATAAATCTAATAACGGAAACAACTGAGGTTATGTCTGTTGTAGCTGTTTTGCCTCAGGACAAAATCATGTTTTCTGCATCGTCTTTTCTCTGTTCTTTAAAGCAATATGTGCATTCAATGTGTACAATAAGCCCAGAGGTTAAAAGCTACCATTCCTTCATCTCTTAGTGTTACATAACAGTATAGTAGTTATAGCAGTATAGTAGTAGTAGTTATATAGTAGTAATTATAATACAATAAAATTATTACTGATTAAATAACAAGATCTCCTCTTATTCACAGGCACAGTTAGGCTATTCTTTTGTCGCATTAATGCTAAATAGTGTACTATTAAGCAATGATACTTAAGAGTGCTATACCATGTAGTGTTGGCAGAAGAATTCAGCAGTCATAGACTAAAAGACAAAAGCGGAGTGCCAGTATGACAGTGTTAGTTCCAATATCCCACTGCATAAAATAGTCAACTCGCCTGCATAAAGTACTACAACATCATAATGAGACATATGAACAATGAAATCTGTGAAACCGTTCAGGGCTTGAGATAATTTTAAGTGACTTAATGGTTTATTTATTTATTCAATCATAATAATGTATTATCCATGGAAGTAATGGAGCTCCATCGGTCCCTGCCACCCCCTGGGGCAACAGATGTTTCACAGCCCATATGGTGTCTTAATTTCTTTCATGGTTTCTCTCTGCCTCTCTCTGTAATCTCAACATTTGTTGCTTTCCTGCTTTTACATAGAGTAATGTAATGAGTCCACAAAAAGCAATTTAAGGTCAGTGGATTTCAGGGGCTGAAATGAGATTCATCGAGTAGTTGGTCACAGTCTATGAGGTTCAGTGATTTGGGAAGAACTCGAGCTACAGCCTCTTCTTCAATTTAGGTGGCTCAGGCACCTTTTAAAGAAGACCCCTGGCACTTTCCTGGAGGTGTTCTAGGCATGGCCAACTAGAAGAAGACCAGTGTAAAGACCCAGGACACACTGAAGACTTTACATCCCCCAGTTAGAAAAAGAACATCTACATGAAGCCTAAGGCATCTGTGCTCTTCTGTTCATACCACGGCCCTGACCTGGATAAGAGGCTGAAAAATCAATGGATGGATGGAACCAGAAATAATGTAGCACAAAGACCCCACAAAGTCATGAGTAATTGAGGATGTTGTATTTTTCTGTACCGTTGGTTGTTTTTGTAATATCTGTGCCTGATCTTAATTGGGGTCTTTGACCCAAGAAGTCTGGGAATTTACTTTGATATTGCCTAAAACAATAGCATCACTATTCAGGAGGCAAGTGTTTTTTGTGATTGTTTTTAGCAATGCCAGTCTGATTTGTCTTGTCATTCAGGGATTATGGCCCCTGGCATCTGCAGTGTTTTAAAGTGCCAGTTATTTTCAAGCTGAGTTTAGCTCAGGAAGTGAAAAGTAGAGATAAAGGTTGCAGTTGATTCATATTGAAAAAGTAAAGAAAAAAAAGGCTGTTCAAGCAGAACTTGAAAATAAATGGCACTTTACAATGTGTAAAAACACTAATTAATTAACTTGTAACATGAGCAAATGTAATAAATGGGTGCGGTATAGCAGAATACCACAGCTAAATGCACAATATGCACAGACTTACTTTATAACCATATTACCAGACAAGAACATCGATATTGAACAATATTTCAAAACCTTGAAATATATTAAACAACAACTTTTTACCTACACTAGCAGCATGTCTCCAGGGAGGACAACGTTGGTTGGCTGATAAACTACTTTTGCTATACATCATAATAATAGAATTGTTACCATGATGATATTAGCTAATATTAGGAATTGGCTCAAAGCACCACTCCACCTAATTACAGCCCTTACATCTTGATTTTGTTTCAGAATAAATGCTACATTTTTATGTATTAACAAACAACTGCAAAAATTCCTTCTGAAAAATAATCTCAGAAAAGGCACTCCAACACCAACGTCAGGTATGTATCTCTTTGTTTCCCTTTGTTTTTCTTGCACATTTAACTTACACAGTGTATTCCAGTGTGCACATATTTGTTTATTTCACTTGAATAGCAGCTCCAAGCAACAACGGGAAATAGCACAAAGAGTGCAGTCTTACAAGTGGATGCTCAATAAAGTCGGTAAAGTAACTTGCCAATAGTTTCATCATTGTGTGACCTGACCCAACACCACTGATAAAACCAAACATTTAAATCTATTGCTGGATTAAAAATGAACAATATCATTTCAAATGTTTTGCTGTCTCACTTGAAACGGACCCTCTGTCCAAGTTTTGGCACTTAGCACAAAATAGCTATATGAAACTACATTGTTCCTTCTGATACGTTAGATTGGGCATAAATTTGCATCAAAAACGTGATGTGATTATATTGTAGTCTGACTCATTTTACTTTCTGGGTTTGTACTGTATGTTCAAAGAAACAGACACACGAGATGGCACCGTGTCAACAAAACCAGCCAGCTTCAAGTCTGGCCCGTGAGAAAATGTACAAAATGGGATGAATGGTAATATTAACGTTTTTCATCAGCATTGTTTTGCATTCATTAATGTGCTCATCCCTCTGCGCAATATGCCTTTTATTTACCTGATTATATAATTCTTTTTGATCTCAGCATGTAGTAAAATGGGTAAATTAAAATTACATATTTTTTCCGAGTTTTGTGTCCAATTATGGCATATCCAAGCCCTATGACCTGCTGTCCTGGGCACTGAGAAAATCGTCTTTATACTTTTTCAGGTGCTTGATTTTGCTGTTTGTATGCATAGTGACTGACGTCACTGAGGATGAATGTGTGACGCCAGCAAATCCAAGTTCAAAGTTCAAAGATTTTCCAGCTGTCACTGAGGCATGCGTCACTTCTAAAACTGTCCCTCTGTCCTCCATCCACATTATCTGAATACAGTTGGTTCACTGTATTCAATCCCAAAAACAGTTAGATGACTCTTACCACAATTGAACTACTATCTCCTAGTTTAACAATGTTGTCTTTGGTTGTTGTCACCACTAAATATCCTCTCCTGCCAAATGCTTCTGGTCATAGTCACAGCTGTCTTCCTTTTTACAGTAGAAACGTCCTTGTTCTGTCATCCAGTAATATTACCTACTATTGTTATGCTGATGACACTAAACCTCACCTATCCTTTCCCTCTGGCAATACACAGTGTGAGGCATTCATTTGTGGATGCCACCTTGACATCTCTCAATGGATGCCTGCCCACTACTGCAAGTTCAGCGTTGACAAGAGTGAACTTCTCTTTTTTCAAGGCTATTTCTGCCCTCTGCGAGATCTTTCCATCATTACTAACAACACTGCAGTGACCCCTGCTGCCTGTCAACAATTTCACTGTAATTCCTGACAACTGGCTGTCATTCATCAAACCATTGCCGTCAATACTACAACTCACACCTATGCATTTTTACTCCACATCGGCCAATTCAGAGGCTCACTAGGGACTCAGCGCCGCCTTGCTCGCTGTCTAGACCTCCACTACAAAACTTCCTTTGGGTAGGGTTTCATATCAGAAGCTACTCTAGGAGCTTCTGAATGTCTGAATGTGGCAAATAGATAGATAGATAGATAGATAGATAGATAGATAGATAGATAGATAGATAGATAGATAGATAGATAGATAGATAGATAGATAGATAGATAGATAGATAGATAGATAGATAGATTGCTCTTACTTACTATCTATGAAAAAGAGGTCACTTTATTAATTGTACTCATCCTTTCGCATGATTGCTTCCCTGTTGAGAAACTGTTGCCAAAGCTAAGTGAGCCGGTCTTTATGAAGAAATGACATGCGGTGCCGCCAGGTTCTCTGTGATAGGTGTTGAACCTTCAGAGTTCACTTGAGCATGCAAGCACACCATCAGCTGATGTCTTTCAAACAATCAAGGTGAATGATGAAAGGCTTTGACGCAGAATTATACCCTGTAACTGAATCACAATTTCTAGCAAGTATGCCATGCTGAAAGAGAGCCTGCTTTACCAACTCTGTATGTTCCCCCTTACTCCTCCTGCTTTTGTCTTGCAATTTTGTGTTCATGTGTTTTTTTTAGGATCATGTTCCATTTAGTCTCTGCTACCAGCATGGCTTTAACCTTATTCCTTTTCTCTCATTGCCTGAGGGCAAAAGGTAAATGGAGGATTCTATCAGTCCAAACCCCAATGCTGCAAAAGGCTTTCACCTCCACCAATTGAACTCACACGCAGCGGAGCTGTCAAGCTAAGCTGCTGAGCCATGTGAAGGACCAGTGAGGGGGAAGGAAAACGCAGACGCCATTACTGTCTGTTTATGCCAACAGAAGAGGGAAGAGGGGGAAGAAACAGGGTCATTGAGCAGAACAGAAAGAAAATTGTGCTGTGATGCAAACAAAGACAGCCTAAGCTGGGAAGGATATCATCTATACCTAATCAGGAGCAGTAATTTCAGTGTGCATTGGCTTGGACATGTTAAAGATGTTATTAGAGACCCACCATGAATGGGACTGAAACTCATACTTGCCCTTTTGTTTCAGCAATAGAGCTACATTTCCTAATTCCTTGTTACAATGCATGTTAAGCTCTTTTAGTGTCAAGAAGGGTCATTTATTCTCATTTTTCTCACTCAACAAAGAACCCTGGTCAACAGTGTTTTGCTCACTTTGCTTTGTTGCATATGTAGGGTTTATAGGCCATGTTATGGCAAAGAAAGTGAGTGAAGTTCTTTTAATTTTGATGATATGAGAGTCCATTTATGTTGTAATAAGCTAGTAAGTAACTATAGCAACCATTAAACATGGCACAACATAACATGGCGATGTGGAGGTCAAGGGATACTGTTCATTCATTTAATTTTTTGCAGGTTTCCTTGGTTGATACAGTGCATATGTGTTAATGAGTTTTTGTTCATAATGTTCTCTACTGAAACAGATTCATATATATTTCATTTAGATATTTTTGTGTGTGAGTTGATGGTGGGTAGAACAGTAAGTTGTGCGGTGACAGCTTGCATCACAAATCAGATTACCTGCAGATGGGTACAAATCTGTCATAATATCAATCTAGTTTTATCTACCAACGCGGTATATCAAAAATATTTCTTAGAATTGTTCATAGGTTTGTAAACTACATTAACTCAAGCGCAAGTTCAGTCACCACACTGCTGTTCATTCAGTGTGTGTGGGTGTGTGTGCATGCATGTGTGGATTTATGTGTGTTGTACATTATGTCGCACTCCCAGAGCTAAGAGAACTTTAATTGTAAGCTGGGCAGTAGATTGAGAAAGAACATGCAAAACAGCACTGTACATGGCAGAGCAGAATAAAGTTACCTTCATTTCATCTCATGACTAGTTTCAAAGGGTCAGGTTTGAGGTCAGTGACTGGCTGAATATATCTTTTCCACCTGATGCTAAAGCGTGACTTGAGGCATGAGTTTTAAAATGTACCTTCAATGTTTATAAGTACAGTTTGGTAACTGTGTAGTGGTATGAAAGACTTGGTTGCATTAAGTGTTCTGTTCGAAAACACATAGATTTGCATGAGCAAAAAATATTGTTTCAGTCGCCCCCTACTTTTTAGTTTGGGCATTCAGATTTGTTATATTGCCTCTGGGCATCTAGAAAAACAAGGCCTGTTAAGAGACTGTGTCCAGACGGCCTTCTGACTCTGCAGGATAGCAGATGGTTTTTAATAATGCCCTACTCTCAGCTTCATGCCCCCCAGCTAGCCAGCCACACAAATGCACACACATACATTCAATCTCTCTCTCTCCCTCATGTCTCTGTCTCTGTCTCTCTCTCCATCTCTCTCTCTGTCTGCCTCTCAAACACACACACACAAAAACCCCTAGTTACTGTTGCCAGGTTTACAGGTTTGCTAAATTGGACTTTTGTAACAAAAAAAGGAGTCGCACATAAAAGTCATGAAGTTGATGTCATGATATTGTGGTCATCAAAAAGACCTGGCTTATACAGCAAAACAACACAACAAACATTTTTAGATTGCACATTGAATCTGGAGTTAGATATCTGGCAACCCAAGGACAGGGCCAACAGCACATCCCGCACACGAGGGTAAGCACAGTGCTGGTATTGCCTGCAGTCACAACATGTTGTCAGATATCAAGTGTAAAAAAGAAGGAGATGTGAGAGAACAATAGAGAGAGCAGTCAATCTTGTAAGCATACACACCTACCAACTCTGAGTCTCTAAAATATTGAATATTTCTTTCACACATAATGATATTGTTTGTAATGTTAGCAAATTAGCATGTTAACTACTTCACTGCCAACATCTAGTTTCTGAGGCAGTCTAGACACTGCATGCTTAAAAACTTGTACTATTTTTTCTGGAGCTGCCAATGATCTGAATCAATGCATATCAAGTGCTGCCAGTGGATACAGAATGCCCACTGGGAAGCAAGAGGAGACGCAGTGCCCACAAACAGCACTGTAGGGCTCCAACCTGGCCCTTATCTTACAGTGGGGGACAAGCAGTGCTTTCCAGCATTACTTTTTCTCCCACTCCCACCTTCCTATGCTGTAATTGTCAGGACACCTTCTGATTGAGTGGCATGGATGTGTTTCACCACTATAGAAGCTTCTGCTGTATTAGAGCATTTTTTCTGTGTAGTTTAGTTGTTGCAATTGTGAAGTTTTCTGTTGCTTTCATCTTTTATGGCAGCCTTAGCTTCCATGCATTAGGCCTACATTATTTCCAAACATAATGTTCTCATTCGGCCATTTGCAAGTTTATTTCGGAAAAATAAAGAAAAAAAGATAGAGAGTCATGATTTATGAGAATATCTGTTTTTTGGAAACTGGACAAAGTATATACAGGGAGGAAGGGTGGAGTTAGAGGGCTGTTAATGCTAATATTGTGTATTAGCAACAAGGTTATGCAGTTATGTTCCAGTCCTACATAACCTATGGTCTGTTAGCTACTGGGAGTTATTTATATTCTTCTGAGATAAATTCTGTATTGGTATTTTGCCATTGTCAGGTCTGTTATGTTTTTTATGCCTGAGAAAGCCTTTATAAAGCAAGCACATAACTTTGTCTTTGAAGAAATATAGGCTCAAGCCTTATTTAGGTTGCAAATTTGGCAGTGCCAGTTAAGTTTTTATTTTTATTTTTTATTATGTTTGGTTAGACATGCTCTGAGAGACGTCACCACAGGTCTATGTTTTGGGCCAATGTATAACTTAATTTCTAACCCTTAATTTGTTAAGTTAGTTGAAGCTACGAAGCCAAACATGCAAATAATGCATCGTTTGACCTCTTACCCCACATTACAGACAGAAGGGTGTTAAGCTCATATTAATTGTCTTATTATCATAGACAGAGATGTGATAAATGGCAAATAAATAAACAAGACTAACTGATATCAAACTATCTTTGTGAAGTTCTGCCATTAAAGCTCTCAGGACATCGGTTTTCTGAGCTGTCCCCTCCCTGTACGTGGATTTAGCATTAAGCAGTGTCAAATGTCCTGCAGCCATCATGAATTAATCTTCATACACACCATGGGTCAGCTTCTCTCCCTCTAGTCCAAGGGAAATGAAATATCCCCAATATCGAGCATGTTAGCAAGAAAGCATTTTGAAAACACCCTGTGCCAATGTGATCTAGGTCACTGTCATTAACTGGAGCTGCCGAATTTCAATTGCTGGCAGAGGCTATATTTTGTGTCGAGTGTCATGCTACCATGCAGACCACCTGACATAGTGAAATACTCCCAGATTTACAAATGCAGTGCTGTTTTGATTAAAAATGCATCTTACTTTTTTTTAACACCATTCCCCTTGTGGCAACATGGATGCAGGTACCATAAATTGGCCCTTACATGTGTCACATTGAGGGACACCATCCTCAGCTGACTAAAGTATAGTTTTCGTGAAAGTATCAAGTGCAACCTTGGAAGAATGTGCATGAGGGAATCTCAGATTGCAAACTGGCAACGTAGTTTTAGCAGAATGCCATTGTATTTTATGACTTCAGTTTTTATCTTCTTTCATCCACTAAATCCATCAATACAGCCTGCGCATTTTTGTGCACACCTGGACAGACCAGTCCAAAGACATAAGAAAATTTTTAAACTGTGTAAAGAGAGTTTTTAGAGAACATGCTTACTGCAGGTTAACTATAGTATGTTATGAGACTTTTCTGTGTTTCTTTCTCGATTTCAAGTAAATGGTAAAGCATATTTATTTTGTGTCTCGTAACTGCCAGGACAGCGCAGTTTTAGGCTTGGGATGGCAAGTGAATAAAATGAAGCACCATGGAGAATATAACCAGCAGCACTCTGGACACCAAGGATAATATCAAGTAGCCAAAGCCCAACAAACCCCAAGAACTGAAGGTTAAATTGGAATATCACTTTGAAAATAGAAACCTCTGGTATCCACACTAACACACTAATTTACATACAGAACCTTGTTTCTGCTCATCTAGTTAGTCTGCCAAATGCTTTCCCAGGCGATAGAGGGCTCCCATGTGTTGATCCTGAAATGCACAAATCCATCAACAGGCCTGCCGGAGAAGGACTTTTCAGAATGTTCTTGAAGTGACTCCTTTCCCATTTTAAAGCGCTTTGACTAATGTGTCTATTAATTACTATATCTCGCTGGGGTGACATTTTAGACTTAGGAGGACACGCTGCTCATTCAGGCGAGAGTAATACGTTTATTGGAGATTTAAATCAAGGATACATAAGAGAGAATTCTTCTTTTACAAAATGTCCCTCAAGCTTTTCTGTCCTGAGGGGAGGGCTATGAGCATGTCATGAATATAGTCCTGTTAAGCTGTGAAACCTTTTATCTGAGAGTGCCTCTAGCTGAAGTAAAAAAAAAAAAAAGTAAAAAAATCAAACCTCCCCCTGAGTGATCCCCCAAAAATGTTGGCTTCAAAAGTTTGGCCATGGACTGTCAACATACTGTAACAGTTAGCCATTTTTAATAATGTATCTTTAGCGCAGTCATTTTCATGAGTCAGAGCAGAGCAGGAAAAGCACAGGTGTAATTTATAACATTAATGATGGCGGCATTTTATTTAGATGCTCCAGTTCCCAGACCCTGCTTCTGCCCACGCTGGCTCACTGGCATCGCTTACCTGGACATTGAACAGAGCCATCATCAATGTTATTAGTTACACCTGTGCTTTCCCTGCACAGTCAGAATGAGTGCTGCGAAACAGGCTTATTGTCTGGTGATAAATCAGGGACTGCACCTGAAAAGCTACCTAACAAAATAACATGAAGCACTGACATCCATTCCTCGACCGTCACAAAAATTACAGTAGTGAGATTTCTTACACATATAAAGCACCACTGCAACGATTCTGTCCAATAGCCACAGAGATAAAACAGCAGAGGTCACATACTGTAACATCACAGACCGTGGCATAATCATTTACTGTCTTACAAGATCTTACAAGTATATTTTGCCTCTGACTGCAGCGGCGACCTTTGGAAACCAACTGTGGTCCATCACTTCTTGCAGTACTTAATTGCTACAATAAGACGAACGCAGTAACCAGAAACTGACCTCAGCTTCTACACATCAGTAGAGCTAAAGGGAAAGACTGTTACTTCACTATACATCTTGTTAGTTGAAAATAGACATCAGACATAGACATAGATATAATAGCATTTTTTTTTAATTATGATGAGTAACATTAATCCAACTCAGATAAATGCTTCATCTCGGCTTTTATCTGATTTCACGCAGCTAATTCTTCGCTATTACTCTGCATGCACTGGTGATAAGAAAAAGGTATGCAAAAATTGTGCCATATGCCATAATGCCATAAGTTCATTATTATTCTAGACAGATACAGTTGTATTACATACTGTAAGTTACATCCATATATATACATATATATTGTCTTACATATGTTGAATTTGTTTCTTTCACCATAGGTTTTCACTAAGTTCAGAAATGAACGCAGGTAGATTGCTGCCATATGGTCCCATGCCAAGATATAAATTATTAATGACATATCTCCCTAACAGTTTCATTAATTAAACTCAATTCAGTATGCTTTACTTCCCTTGACACCATGACAGTATGATGACAACTTTAGAAAATATACTTTCCCCACACAAAACACTACATATACAAGGGGGGTAAATATGAAAAATATGAAATTGCATAAATAGGAAACTGCTTCGTGATCTCTCAAGCAAACACAGGTCTGCCTGTTCTCTGGAGAATGCCCCCCCTCCCCAGAAAACTATGAAGCAGACAAGCAGCTCTTCTGTTATGTGCGCAATAGTGTCATCCTGTACACAACCATGGCAGCAACCAGATCTAAAGAGGAACATTTGTAGCATGAGCTGTGAAATACGTGCACATCATAACCTCAGGTGGATACGCATTTAAAGAAATGTTGCCCTCCAGCCACATTTTGATAATTTATCAGCAGCATTTTAAAGATTGTTGTTGCTTATATAATTTTAATATGTCCCTTACAATGCTTTTTTATATTTCTCTGTGTAATGTGAGCAAGAGGTATGAAGCGTGATAATAAATAAGTTATAGCTTCCTGAGCAGGTTTTCATTCATTCTTAGGCTGGAAGATTCTTCCCTTCCGTGGCAACTCTTCATCGAGTGGCGCGTGGCATTTGGCTTCACAACCTGTAGATTCTTTTTTTGCCTGCATCTGCAGCAATGTTTGTTGTCAGACAGTCAATCTCACAAGACGGGGCAGTCAAAAGATGAAAAGAGGGGAGAAAACAGACGCTCTCTGCCCTGCCCCTGAATTCTCAAAACTCCACTTGACTACATTGTGGAAGCAGTAGTGCCTGGGTGGCAACAATTGTTGCCTGTCTGAACATGTCTCTCCATATTTTTTTTTTCTAGCTGGGGATGACTGACAACACTCACCACCCACTCTGCACTGTTTCAGCACATAATGATGTGACTGATGTGTGTGGATGAGCAGAGAGTGTCGTGTGGTGCCATGTTGTCAATCATGCACAGATGAGCTAAACCAAGAATGGGCTGGGCAGTTCCTCGCCTCTTGGGTTCATCTGAAATTCTGATGGAACACATTAATAATCTGCTGGCTGCTTAACATGTGCACATTTTGTCGTACACATTTCAAAAATACCAAAGTATGTGGTCTGACAAAGAAATTTCATATGTAATGAAGGGTAACTGAGTATGACAGATTCTGTCACACTTGACTCCCCTTCATTCGTAGTCTGATAGGTCGGTGTGTGAGGTGAAGCCACATTTTTACTACTTCATAATGGCAAATCCTGCAAAATGGAGCTGGAGGGGTCATCTGTTTCAGTGTTCCCACTGTTTACACCTTGAGCAGTGACGGGGCTGACTTCTTTAACTGCATTTCTCAGTAGTAAATAGGGTAGTAAACAGTAGTCCTCGTGTATATACCTGCTATGTTACAGTGATGCCATTGAACTTTCAAATCTTGTAGGATAGTAAGCCTAATTATATGAGCTCAACGTAATCATGGAGAGAGAGCAAATTCTCTGTTCATTGTAAGCAATAAAACAGACACATTAAATGTAGAAAGCCGGACTGATAATTGATATATAATTTTTTACACAATAAGGATTTTTCTCATTCTAAATGACTGACTGTGCCACAGTAAAGATTTATTTATGAAGTTGGTGAATGTTTGACAGGTTGGGCGGCTGGAATGAGCTGGAACAAAATGAGTGGAACCTAGGAGAGGACATGTATTGGAGGAATGATTCGAGCACTGAGCTTGAAGTTGTGGTGACAGCGGACTTGATGAAGGCAGCAGACAGGCCGCGAGACAGATACACAGAAATATAAAGAGAGAGATCGGAAACTGAAAAAGAGAAGGAGGAGGGAGAACACTTTAAACCCATCTGCTGTCTGCCGCCTTGTCATTTCTAACCAGCCAACCAGTACCGTAGGTGGCTTACGGAGAAGTGTTACATTTTAGTATTCACCCGGCAGCATGCCTAACCATTACCCTGAGTCGCACACACACACACGCCTATACACACAAATTGAATTAGTACATAACAATTTAAAAAGCATTACTTTCATTAACTTTAGTTAGTGTGTGCTGATGCAAATTGCAATAGCTGGAAAGTCCATGCCTGACATAAAAATGCCTTATAAAAACAATTTTGAAATTATCTGCAGAGCAAAATAGAAAGATGTGCATCATGTTTTAAAACTGCCAGAGCCTAAATGTAAGAGAGCTATTATCTCATTAAAAGGAATTACTACACGCAACAGCCTCTTAAATATCTTCAGTGTATACAGATTTAAACAGAGCATTAACATCCATCAAAAGAAGCCAGTGGCTCCTTCTAAATGTCATAAGTAGCAAGAGATACAGTCCGTATACACAGTAGTTATGTTGGTATCAGGTGTCTTGCTACTTATCTTATTTGCAGTGAATGCGCTTGAATTGCAATGACCAGTAGCCATATGGAGAGGGAACAGTCTGTTAACCATATCATCTTGGTTCAAAACCCCTGTGTTGGCAGGTAGACTATTGGCTCATGAATGGTCCAAAGGGGCTGATGCCGACACTCACAAGACTCCTGTCTACTGATATAAGCCATTATTGTGTTGTTCTGTGTTCAAATTGTAAGCTTTTGTATTTGTATGCTAATTACTGAAAAATTAAGAAAAATTTGTTGAGAGCCAAAGTGATGTCAAAGAAGGCATATTTCCAATTGGTGGTGGCAAACCATTTGTCCAGAAGGCCATTACACTTAACTACTATGTTTGGGTGAAAAAATGGTCGACATACAGGTCCCTGCCATGTCCTGGTAGGGGGAGTAGTTTTCTTCCTTAATGTTGCTTCCCTTGTGCAAGGGTGATAACAACCACTAATCATGCTTTTAACATTGCTGGTTGAGTATACCAGAAATCAAGGGAGGGAGTGTGTTGAAGAATTGGACTCCCTTCATTCGTAGTCTGGCGACATGATTAGATCCTTGTGCCACCAGGAGATCCAAAATAGCAGAACAAGATGTAATCTGGCTTCTTGGGGTTTGGTCTGGGTGTGAATTGGTGACCTGGGATCATCTTTTTAAGCGAGAGGGTGTTGATGATAGGTTGGGCTTGTTTCTCATCCATTCACTGAAACCACTAAACTAAGTCTGCCACTGTGTTGTGTCAGGGGTCCTCAACATTTTGGCTTTGGGGACCAGTCAGGGTAAAGGCAGGGGTAGGGCAAGTCTGAACAAGTTTCACAATTGGGGTTGTGGGAATGGAAGGGGTGGGTGTCAGCAACATGGGAATACCACAATTAACTTCATGGCAGTCACTAATTCAAGGTAGGTTTATAATGAATAATACATGGGAAGTAAACAAGCACTGAAAAATCAAAAATGGAACATGTAACTTTGAAAATGCTGACTTAGATAAAGTTAAATACAACTTAAATAAAAGTTGAACCGCATGAATATTTTAAAAGCCATCAGATAGAATTAAGTTCATTCAGTTGATTCAAGTTCAAGAGTATTGGCAAAGCACAAAGACCCCTCAAAGGCATGTTGATTCAGCTGTATTGTTTAACATCTGTTCATAAGGCATGATATTTGCAACATCAGGTTCATCTAATTCGTGGGTTCAGTTAGAGGAGGTTCAATATGAAGATGAGTGCTGGCCATCTGTGAGGATGTAGAGAAGCCCGGTGTCCTCTAAAGTGTTCTGAGCTTCAGCCGCAAGACAAAGGGAGGGGGTAACAGGGGGGTGTGAGGGAGCAGCACCTTGGTGCCCTGCCCAACTGGCCAACACAGCTTGAGTGCTGGCTTGTGGAGGCCACATGTAACTCCATGTAACCTTTAACCAGGTGGCCTCTGAAATGAACATCTCTTTCAATAGGGAAATAAAATACAAATAAGTAACACGCTAACAGCAACACAGCAACAATACCAGTGTACTGAAAGGGGGGGAGGGGTGCAGGTGGAGGTCAACCAAGTATAGGAGTTTGAGTATAATATAGTAGAGTATAAGGAAAGTATATTCTGTTCCCCAGAAATTCTACAATGTTTTTTTCTGTGTTTTCAATAATTTACTGGGGCTCTGAATTCTATGACATACCTTATATGCCATATTTTTGATGACCTATTACAAACAGCACCCAATCTAATAATCTATGCTAATTAGTGCAAATTAAACCTTAGACATATCAAAAAAGACATGAGGATAGTCCCGATGCCTATACATAAGAAGTAAGAAGTTATAACAGTTTGAATTATCACTTTATGCAGATGATGTATTTGGGTGATTGACTATTCATGTAATTAAAGAAATGTAGTTAATTTTCTGATTAGCTGATTTATTGTGTACATTTATGTGCATTTCCATGTGTTAATCTGCACCATACCTTGCAAGGGCTTCCTTGCCTTTATAGAACAAGGGATAAAATATAACATCAACATTTTGTGAAGTTATACCTTTGACTCTTTGTTTTGTCTTTCTTGTTCAGTTTGAATTTACATTTTAAGAATAACAAAAGCAGTCGTTTGCAAGGGTAAAATGGGTAATTCACTCAATAACAATGAGCCATCAAAGAATGCTTTTCAGTTTAGGTCCATATTGTCTTAAAAAATGATGTATGTATGGTTTTTCAACACAATATAACTGATGTGTTTAAGTTGTAGCGTGCAAAAGATAACACACACCATTACCATAGCGTGATGTGCAGAAAACCACGTGTGGCCACGGGGGATAGCCAAAAAAACAAGCAATTTGCCTTCACTAGAGATGACCTATCTTCACATAAAAGATTGTATTTTTGAATAAAAGAATAAAATGGAGTGGAAAAAGAGGCATGGAGAGAAAGCATGGGGGCACAGTGATAATAGGCTACATTAGCCACATCTGCTGGGAATAGGCCTGCAGAGAGGCTACTTGCTCAGTGAAGTGTAATCTTCAGTGGCCTGGCCCTGGTGACAGCCAGCATAGTGAGTGGTTTGGGTGGGGCCAGTGGGGCCTTACACAAAGCAATGAGTTTCACTATGGCAGGTAGGGGATACAAATAACACACATACAGCATAAACACAGAGGGAGGGCATCAGACCGTGTAGAAGCCCAGCATGAAAGGTAGATCAGCAGTGATATAGAGAGAAAACTAGATGTTGGAAAGGGGACTGTGGGGAAATTGGCTAGAGGGCGTGAAGGGATGAGAGAAAGAAGATAGAAACTAGGCAGCGATGGTAAATAGAACAGAGCTGTAGATGTGGAAATGCAATGGGAGGAAAAGAGTGGATGGAATGATAAAGAGGATAACTAATGTTATAAAGAGGGAGAGCTGAAGGGATAAAACAAAAGACACAAGGTCAAAGAGGAGATGTAAAAGGAATAGATAACAATAGGGAACCACTGGAAAATGATTGCATGTTCTCAAGGGGAACGCGTAATGTTACCTGGTAGAGAAGAGCCAAAACACAGCACCTGTAAATGGGTAATCCATAAAAGCACAGATCTTCAGTGTAGAAGCTTTATGACACTCAATGTCACCACAGAACATTTATTAACTTTTAGTTGCTGAAATTTATTAAATTTGTCTGAGTGACAAGAAACAAGAACAATAATACCCTCTGAACATTCGAATAAAAATCTACAGATCTACAGTATATTTAAAGGTTCCTGCCCTTTGGACTTATGTATATTATTCTTAGAAATGTATTATAATAAGCACAAGCCTTGAAAATATAATTTCATATTATCGTTCTCAGTAAATTAGAATAGTGAGTCCTGCATTAATTTGACGAGAGATCATAACATTTGCATTTTTTCACCCTCATTTACGTAAAAGACGGTGGAAAATATATAAGAAACACCTGTCAATGAAACTCAGTCACCTCTCAAATCATAGCATGGTATTGAGTCACACAAAGAACTAAAGAGAGTTGTGTGAGCAAGGACCAGACCTTTTACATAAGGTGATATTTACTGCAGGGCTGTTGTTGTATTGCCTTGTTTTCCATTGCACAGATGTTTCTATGTTGCTGGCCAATCACAGTGCTTTCTTCAGTGGCTTCAACAATAATGGCCCTCAGAAGAAAATTGCAGTCCTTACATGCGCGTGCACACACACACACACACACACACACACAAACACACATACACACACAAACACACAGACACAAACCTATAAGCACAAACTCAGTATGCCATCAAATCTTATCACACATATGCATGACCAGCTGAGCAAACCATTCATCCCTCCCCGCATGCCACCATGCAGCTATTTTAGTTGATGATGTTCCATGGCTGAATCCACTTGACCAATTGATTTGACCATTGTATCATTTGTCCTTCAGCTTGTGATTGGGCTGTTTACGAGTTGGAGCTACGACTTCATCCCCCTTTTCCACCTCCCTCCATCTTTACGGCCCTGTAGGTACCTGACCTTTAAGAAAGTGTCTGGTGAGACGAAACAGGGAGAGGAATGGAGGGAGGCTCAGGAGATGTGCGTACCCCCTGGGGAGATGGACAGACTCGTAGACATGGGAAGTAGTGGCACTTGAAAGCAAATGGGAATCGGGATGGAAATAGAGGCACATCAGCAACTGTTGCCTGCAGGGTAGAGAAGTTGTTTGGTGTGCACCACTGAGGTGGAAATGTGTGGATGGCCTGGCATGGTGGGTGTGCAATAGCTTTTTTTAAGGGGAAAAATGAGAATCATTTTCTGGCTATGGAGATTTGCTTTAATTCATTGACAGCCCTTTTTCCCTTTCATTAGAAGCTATATTGGTCAGGAAATGAAATAACATACAGGAAATTTATTTGGCAGTTAATTGGGGCTGTATTTGCCCAACCTTCACAGTATGTTCATAAAGTTCATGTGCTCTGGGTAGGATAGTAGGACCACTCATACCACTCATAGATGTCAACACGTTCGTGCCCACAGCACACAGTTAGCAGAAACTTAGAGGAAAATACAGTTAACATAATCCAACATGTTCTGAACAAACATATAAGAACCGCTACCAAAAAGTAACACATGCATTTTGGAACATAAAACAAACAACTGAAACATACTTTATAAAGTTTTCTGAAACAGTCTCAATTTAATGCCACTGTCTCTACATGACCCAAATAGGTAAACAGCCAGAAGATTCGTTTCCAGTTACTCTTAATGCCTGCCATTGGGGTGGATTTTTCAATGACATCAGACAAAATGGCACTGGGGATTGGTCTGGCTGAGTTGCTTCTGCTGCTAACTGAAGGTCCATCTCTGGAGCTGCCACCTGCTCTCCTCACAGTGAAGAAGACTCCTTGCAGCGGGGGTTAAAACGGATGGAAATTGTAACCTAGCGTTAGGTGAAACACCGTGGCTTTTGTCCACAGGGATGGCCAAAAACAACACAAATAGGAAAGTTCTTTGAAGCTGTATTAAACTTTTCAGTCCTGCACTCAGCATGATGGGATAAGTGGGCGATCAGTAGGTCAAAGTTTGTTGGATGGCTGAGAACAACTTGACACCGCCATCTAGAGGATTATGTCCCTTTGTCTCAGTGGCTTGTCATCAGTCAACTGACGTTTTCTTATGGCCAGGCTGCAAGCCAAGAGTTAATGTTGCGTTATCGTCATCAATGCTCGATAGCTGTTCCAAAACACTACTGAATGTTTATTGCCTTTTCATCTTTACCAGCATATTTCACTGTGCTGCACAAAGACTACCGGCAGCGACCAGCAACATTTAAGGTGGAATGTTTTCTTGCATGTTACTCAAAGCACAAGCTGATGTAATGAATCAATCAACACACCTTAAATGTCAATATGTTGACTTTGACCATTCCAGATTCTTTTACATGCTCTCTTGCACGACATACATATTAGCGATGACTGGATCTTTAAGCGCTTAGAAAATGTTGTCGAATTTCAACCAGATTATGCAAACTGAGAATATTCTCACTTACAATGCTCTTACAATATGGTTTTCATTCAAGGAGCATCCTGTCAAACCCAGTACGTCGTAATTACTTATAACCCACCAGACACTGTATGTTAAAGAAGTGCAGGAAAATACCCCTGAAAATGTCATTCACATGTGTTTTCTGTGAAACCACTGTATTGCATATTTATACTATATATCTATTATATTATATCTAATCCAGAAATGAGGTAACGTATTCTCCCAAGTAATTCTCTCGCCCTTACTGGCAAAGACATTGACTATGCAGTGCTTCTAGATGCCTGATTAACACTGCTAGGCCCCCCGCACAAACAATATTACAGACACATTCGCATACACAAACACGTCATGTGAATGAGAAATAATCCTTTACTGGGAAGGCTGAGCACAGGCAGCAACAATTGTACCAGGTAATAGAGTGTGGAAGGTGACAGCTGAAAAAGCACTCTAAATACACACATGGCCAGATACCCAGTAGAGAGGTGCAGACATCCACGGCAGCAAGTGACACACACATTAATATAAACATACGTCCTTGGTTCCTCACACTGTCATGTGCAGTACAGTGTATATCTCCGTCTGTCACCTAAACACACACTTTATCAGATACGTAATGACAGAGATGATGACAGTAGAGTTTGCGTAAAGGGGACTCTTTTTTTCCGTATTGAGGAAATCTAAAGTTGTTATTATTAAATTCTAATTTCAAAGCCGTCCGTTTCCATCAGCAACATTACCCTTCATCTCCAAGGGGGTTATTGATTTGGGTCCTAATCTACAAATAAATATATTGTTTGAGTTTATTTTTTCCGTGCTGTCAGCAATGTTAAAAGGACACAGCTCATCTGGCTGATGGATGGGAGCAACTGTAGCCCAGGGCCTAAGGGTGGACTGCAAGAGAAATGTACCTTATAACACACACAAACATACACACAAAAACATTCCCTCCAGATGGGTCCCCCCTTGTGAGCAGTGTGTAGGATCCAATTATGTGTGTGTTTGTGTATGCGTGTCTGTGTGTGTGGGTTGGGGGTAGAACAATGTAAATCTTAACAGTTTATCTTAACAGCATTTTTTTTTCTCACTTTTAGGCCCAATTCTTTTAATAATGCAAAGTAGGTTACAAAGTTTTTTTGCCTTAAGATACAAAATGGCTTGAGAACAAAACAAAACTCTTCTTAAATCACAAAGTGATGTTGAGGACTGTATCTTTATCCATCTGAGCGCTTCCTCAAATGTTTATTATTATTATTGCAAATCACACATTATCACATAGATGGCTAGATGGCTGTAGGTGAAGCAGTGTATTGCATTAGTGTAGGTGAAGGCGCTGGGTTATTATTGCCATAAAATAGCCTATGCACAGTAAAGTCTTACACTACCATATTATAGGTATTTCATGCTGTAAATGTGTCTCGTAGTTTGACGTTTTGTTGGGTCTTTTATTTCATTTTACTTTTGTACTTGTAGTTTTAATTCAGTAGTTTTATTTGCCGCCATGAAATGTTTCAATCCTGGTTAAATCATGGAAAGCCCTTTGTTTTGAAAAGTGCTGTATCGATAAAGTTTATCATTATTATCATCATATTACATGTAAACACAAGCTTTATAGTGAGGTGGACGGAGAGGAGAGAATGAGATGGTCGCTGCTGTAAATTGGTGCCATAAAGTACAATCAGTGAACATGTCATTCCTTTATCTGCAGAGCTTTTAGTGTCGTCCACGCATCACAGAGGACTGCATTTGTTGCCTTGCTGGTGCTAGCTGCATGTTTGCAGGGTTGTGATATGGACTGTTTTAGCGTATATGGGGAAATCTCACAGTTGTAAAGATGCCAGTATCAGTCGCACCACCTTGGTCTGTTTTTCGGTTTACAGAGCCACATGACTGCATGTTTTGGAATGAGGAAATGACTGAAGCCAAACAAGGATTCAATTATTTAGATCCTGAAATGAATAAAGACAAAAGAGCAATGAGTCTGAACTACTAACCAAATAGTAGTAACTCTTAATCGTGTGATAGAGCGTCTTCATTAAACGATAAACAACGTTTGCTGTGGCCGTGTTTAGCCCTTTCACAGCCCCCTCATCCAGCCACCAGGCAGCCATAACGCACAGAGAGGTCAGAGCTGAGCAGAAGCCCCTGTGGGAGCTCTCTTGGCCTTCAACCTTTAGGTGCTCATCCCTGATGCTCATTCCCTGGAGGTGTCAGATGAAGACAAACCAAGAGGTGTTGTATGCAAAGGCAAGAAGGGGAAGTGTGAGAAGGGAGGGACGAGGAACTTGAGAAGGTGAAAGAGGACGGAAAGTGCTATGAATGAGTGTGGTAAAGGAGAGAGTCGAGGAGAAGAAAAGGTAAAGTGAGGAGAGAGGAGAGTCGAGGATGTGGCTAGAATCAGACAGAGGAGGGAAGGGGGGAGGAAAAGTAGTGCTTGAAGAAGGAATACAATGAAGATGAGGCTGCATTAGCAGCACGTCTCAGGCCAATTACTCTGCTGCTACCGCTCTCTTCTATCTCTCCTCTCTCTGTGTCCTCTCCTCTCTCTTTCCTCTTCTCTCCCTCTCCCTCTCTCTCTCACTTTCTCTATCTCTGCTCTAACTATCCATGCGCTGTCAGCAGCAACAGATCCCTAAATGATACTGGTCTGCACTGGCAGGTTTTATCTTCCCGTGCTACAATAGGAAAGAAGGATCTGAGAAAAGATAAGATAGGACCAACCAACAGTGACAACAGCAAATACATAATGACGAGGTGCATGTTTGACACAGTGCTTCGCTGCCATCTAGTGGTCGGTAGCTCAGCAGGAGCTCCATCAAAGGATGGAGATTATTAGTTACAGGCAGTTGCATTACAGCGATGTGATCAAAAAGCACATCTGAGAAGGTGTTTCACAGATGAGTGCAATGAAAGACTCAAGGTCCTGAAATATGTTGTACACCTGTGCACTCCAGGAGTACATTTGTGTGTGTTGTAAGCTTCGTGTGTTTTACCACACTCAGGAACTGTGCACAATCCTCCTGTTCTGGGAAACTGACTGCTAAGTGCTTCTTAAGCAGCTTGATAGCATCCTAGTACCACTGTGCCAGAGTTTCTCAAACTTTGAGATCTGAACAGATATGTTGCTGTAGTATGCAGATGCATTTCTGGGAATGCAATACTGTTATCATTTTACAATAAACACCTCTAATAGACCTGCAATATACTGTATAATACTCTGTATAATTCATTTGCAAGGCATAAGGCGGGACTTTCATCTAAATGTATTGTATTGCTGACTTTATAATTCCCCAAAATGTACTTCATATTTCGATGAATTGTCTGCAGGTCAGAAGTAAGCCAGGACTATACTGTATTTTTGAAAGAGTTATTGTCAGATTTCTTATCATAGCCATGAATGTGGTAATTTTTTTTAGTTTTAGTTTACACTGTCCAACCCTACTAAAGCACATCATGCTTGAGTTGACAATACTAAGTCTCAGATTGTTGACAGCAGGCCATGTGAATCACTCACCAGTCCTGATGCAGGGACTTTGGCTCAGGCACAGAGTCCTGCAGCTGGAGATCTCCCCATGAGCTGGTGGCTTGTCAGACAAAATGAACAGCTACACACAGGCGTCACTAAAAATAACATTTTAAACCACGACAACATCAAACAAAAGGTTTTGAAAAAAAGCACAAACTTGGCAAATTAAGTTGAACCTGATTCTAATCTCTCTTGGAAGTATTTTGTTTGTTGAGACAATATACAGATGATTGAAAGTGAAATTAAAGTGAGGACAGGCAGTACATGTGAATTGACTTGCAAGTGGAATGACTAATAGCAAAAAAAGGTTCCTTGAATTGCATATTTAAATCATTATAATGAAGTTGTAACCACTGATTAACACTGACCACGGCAAAAAGTTTTAGACAGCCAACCTTGTGATCCCCCAGGTGGATTTACTGTGTACTGCTTAGCAACAACAAAACCATGCTACCCTGTGTCAGGTTGTCATGCATCTAATAGGGTGTTCAGGATATAATTGGTGGACTCATTTACATTCTCTAGGAATAACACAGAAGTTTATAAAAGAACATATGGGGAATTAAGCTGGTAAATACTGTGCACAGGGTTTTTACTCATTAACTTTTAATTAGGAGGTGTTTTGATAAATCCTAAACATGAGGCTAATCTCAAAGGATGTTTTGGTCAGTGACTCTATTTGCATGCACACATATGCATGTCCAGCAGTCCATTTTGGTATGTGTATTATGTGTGTGTTTGCACGTGCATGTGTAGGCGTGGGTGGGTGGGAGCTCGGGTTAGTAAAGGTGCAAAGAGCTGGAAACAGATAAAAAATAAAATCACAGGACCTGTGCAGAAATAATGGGACATCTGGTCGAGACATCTGGAGCCAGAGGACTTTTAGGAGCTTCCCAGCATCATCTCACCTTGCGGGTAAATTAGCAAAGTGAGAAAATATGGCGGGGGTAAACGATGCTGACAATCACACAGAGGGAGGACGGCTGAGACAGGTTCATCATTTGGAGGTCCTTTTTTCATTATTGCGTATGAACAAAGGGTGATAAAGGATGGACAATGTGTGGGAGCTGGAATGTGAGAGGGGTTTTAAAGCGGATATGGGGGTGGTAACTATCTCATTTCTCTTTGGCAGGAAGTGAATCTACATTGATATATAATAATATAATATAAAATAAATAAAATGTGTTTCTAGATGAAGATCGTAATATGTAATAAATATGGATAACTGTCCTGAAATCAGTAATCACATCGATCTCTTGAAGCAGTCTACGATGGCTGCGGAGGATTTTACAGGTTCGGGAAATGTATAAGTAAGAAAGATTTATCCTCGGAAGGCTCAAGGCAGACTCCATTTGCTAATAAGAATTTGCTTGAGACAAACATTATTTCAAATAGGCTGTACAATAGATGATTGACAGGTCTCCTCTTCATTCAGACACCAATATAAATCTTTCCTGCACCTGGTGGGCAGAGTACACCATTCAGTGGGCTGTCATATGGCCTTAACCGATCATTTAAAAAGAAAAACATGGCCCCTGTTCCAGAAATGTCAAGCCTGTCATAGATAAAGTTAAGAAATTAGTTTAAAGCAAGAGTAAATTTGCAAGATAGGCCAGGTTGTTGCTGGATCGTGGTTCATTTCGTAGCTTCAGCGCATAATTGTTCATGGGGCTGTGGAGTTCAGAAAGTCACATCAGAGAGAGAGAAAAAAAGAGAGAGGGAGATGGTGTCAGATGTGATATTGATGACAAGCCAGTGTGCTTGTCTCTTGTTTCCCCTTGGCTTAATGTAAGGTCACAGTGGAAAGGTGGGACAACAAATGCCACCAAGTCGCTCTGACAGCTTGACCCCTGGGAGAGAAAATACCCTTTTAATCAGATGTCCCTCCTCCCAAGTGCCCCATTCCTTCCCCGAACCTCCATTCCACTTTCTTTCTGCCTTCTTTCTTCTCGTCATGTCCAATTCATCTTTTCTTAACCTTTGCTTCTCTCTATACCCACTCTGGTACCACCAACTGTTTCGCCCTCTTTGTTCTCTTTCCCCTTTTCCACGCACGCTTCACACACACACACACACACACACACATATATACATACACGTGCACACATAAAGATACAGAAGCAGACACACAGCACTCTCTTCCTTGGCAGTTTCCTTGGGCTCTCGATCTAATGTCACAAATAGGTAATAAAGATGCCATCAAAAGGACACCAGAGTATCCACATTCTGCCTCCGTTCCATCCCACTCGTAATTCTCTAGAGGGCAGAAGGACATACATCACCTGGAGAGCCTGCCGGCATAGAATTATGTTGTTTAGTGCAGGCTGTTCCCATACTGATCTAAATGCACAACGCCAGTGTTCACAGAGAAAGAACGGAGAGCATACTGTGCAAATACAGCTGCCTGCATACCCCAGCACAAATCTTAGCCAGTAAGTGCAGACCATTAAGTAATCTGAAATATAAAGCAAACTGCATCTCAGAGGGCCCTACTCAGCATGCTAACCACAGAGGAAAGGAACAGAACGGAAGGAAAAGGCACAGGGAGAGGACAGGAGACACACACACACACTATATTTATTCCCCTCTGTGCCTCCTCCGACCCCTCCTCAAACAGTCAGATATGGCTCTGCCCATAATATCTAGTCAGATATGACCTTGAGCGAGTCCATTGTCTCCCAGGATCTTCGCTCACACTGTCACATCAGACCACTTCAGTGTTCTCAATAAAAACAACACAACAACGGCATCCCAATGATGTATCGCTGCACATCAGCTGCATTAGCAAACAGCTGTGGCAGGTTTGTCATATCCAATTATTGGAGCTGTACAGTGTGGTGGCTTGACATGTCTTCCTAGTGAAATCTTTATGATTCAGCTTGTATTGTTCTTGCATCTGGTTTTGCTGGAAATTACATTATACAACAACTCTCTCGATAAAAACCTATAGAAACAAACAGAAAAAAAAAGTCTGTGATGCAGTTTAAGCTAGGCAGACAACCATGTCTATACATGTATTATTCAGTGGCAACTTACAGTCTTTTTGCATCAGCTGTTTGTAGTCAAAAAGTAATCATTTTGTTACACATATTTCACAAAACGCAGGTTCTGATTGTATTGTATGTATTCTGATTCTGTCTTTAGGAGGTTAACATCTAGTATTTTGGACATAAAAAATGTGTGAGGAATCGCAACGATGACCTTTTGCACATGGATGTGCCGGGTTCAGTATGTGGCTTTTAACTGTCAAATTTAGTGCTGTGCCTTCAGGAATTATCTCACCTCCATGAGTGCTTTTTTTTTTACAGCACATGGTAGGCCGGGGCTCTGCTCCAGCTAAGAGACACACACTCAGTTCTCATCTGTGCCCTTTTGGTATTTTGTTGACCCACTCATAGTGAGTCACTTGACTGCACCTTTGTGTGAGGAGACGCTCAATAGGGGTGTGAATCAGCTCAAATTGTGACAGTCGAAATAGTTGTTTGAATGAGTGCAATCCCCAGAAAAAGTTCTTCATACCTGCACAGCCGTTTCTCATGTAACGGATGCTTGGGGCAAAACGTCCTCCTGAGCATGAGGGTGTCACATGAGCTTCAGTCATCACACGGCACAGCACTGTTGCTGGGATCTACTCCTTGATCCCGAGCTTGTTCTGTTACACTCACAGGAAGAGACCTTGAGGTCAAGCAAAGTCACATGAAGTACCAGCATGTGAGATTTCCAGGGTGAGATGTTAGGAACCTGACTTGAATATCTGGTGTGTTTGTGCAAAGCCTTGGCACTGCAGTATTTCATGTTGTTGAACTTTGTGGCTCCAGTTGCCAAGTGGTGGCAAACAGTAAAATCAGATCCAAGCTGTAAAACATCGGTTCAGAGACCTATGCAGAGGTTTAGTGGAGGGTAAATAATGCTGTTTACCCAGCTTTCAAAATCTGAAATGGCATTTACGCAGATTCCCCAGGGTTTACATGAGCTAGCACACTCTTTCACTTGATCTCTTGGGATCTCTTGTTTTGTCCTTTCTTTGGATATTTTCACATGAGCACAGAACAGCCATTAACCCGCCATCCTCCCACGATAAGTTGCAAATTCATTCACCTTGTATGTGTTAGATTCCCCTTTTTTCCTGCTGGGATTTGATCCATCATTTCAATGTTCCTGTTCAGCTTCCTGTGAGGTGCACTTACAAGGATACGTTCAGCTCTGATGAACTCAAGAGACCAGAGATAGAAAAAACATCAGACTGCAGGAGGAATCTGAAGAAAATTCACTTTAATTAATCTGTAGAGACAAAACTTTCCAAAAATGTAAAAAGCCTAAATCATGGATACTATGCAGTACTTTAATGTACTGTATAGTATTATGAACACTGGTGAAATGACAACATGAGGTGTTAAAAAGCCAGCATGCAGACTAAAAGAATGTAAATGAAGTAGTGTCACATTTCATGTTAATTTTCATGATTCTGGCTGAAGCTTAAGTTAACTCCATTTTTTATCTTTTTCTGTGTGAGAGTTGGTGCAGGTGAGGAATCTTTCATAGTTAAAAAATAAGGTGCCTCCTTTATCATCCAGTTTTGAGCGTAAACCATGCATACACTCATTTTCCACACATAAAATCCAATTTCTCCTTGTGCTGTGCTTGTACAGGCTCTCCAAGAACACTTTCAACCACTCCTGACTGTGCAGATAAATACACCTCTAGGTGGTAAAATTGTGGTCAACCAGAGTCTGACAAAGAACTTTTATACTGTTGTCAGCTGGCTATATTGTATTATTATTCAGCATTCTTTATAGGCTGGGATATATGGTACCTGAAAATATTGTATGCTGAACCCTGTTGATGCAGTTCAAGTCTGACGTGGGTTTTTGAATGAGGACATCTGAATTTTTTCCTCTGGAATCAAAATGTTTTTAAAGGTCATGGGCTCTTCTGTTTGTTTTGAGGACAAGAAAATCATTTCTTTCAGCATGAAATTTCTTTTAAATTTAGACTGACCTCCAAAAATTGCCAGGAGTTTCTCTGTTTCATCTTGTTTTTCTACAACTGTTTTACTGTGAACCAGGGCTTCTGTTAATGGCTCCCAAAGCATTTAGCATTAATTATGAACTGTTTCAATTTCAGGAGCATACCCTTTCATTTTAATGAGATAAAACTGCATAGTTTTTCCTGTTGTGCTGAAACTGTTTAAAGAAGTGCAACAATTACAAAGCAAAATGCTCACCACCTATTTGTGGTTGTGAGTCTTTGTCAAGGCTGGAGAAGTTGTTTTCTTCACCATCGGACTCTGTGGTTTGTTTTCAGTGACGTCTCTCCAGTAAGTGTGACTACTATGTCAACTAAAACACAAAATGCTCCACCCAGCACCGCCATATGTCATATTTTTAAGGTAAAACTTTTTCCCTAACCTCTGACATGGTCTTTTTTGACAAGCAGTACTTTAGCCTGATTTTTTTAATCTTTATTTATAAATATTTTCCACAGGCATGACATAAAGGACACTATGTAAGATTTTTTCTGACTTTATACACTATACTATAGTATATGATGTTTCTTAACATGGGATTTAACATTGGTCACTGTGTACAGGTGTGCCTTTTTTGTTTGTGACGACAGTTACTGACAGTTCCAGCAATACTTTGATAAATATGGCCCAGGTTTGACAGCTGTGAATTCACATCCTGTCTGGATCTTTCAATGCAAAGTCTGTATTTGGTACAGAAATATACACTTGGTGGCCCCTCTATTAAGTGCACCTTTGTAATACTGTGTAGGACCACCTTATCCAGACAACAACGTAAATATTTTAGGCATGGATTCAACTTATAGAATCTGTTAGATACCATGGAGACATAACAGCATTACACAATTGCTCTTGCTGCAAATCTCCTGTTATACCAAATCCCAAAGGTGTTCCATTAGATTGAGATCTGGTGACCGTGGAGGCCACTGGAGTACACTGAACTCATTGTCACGTTGGTGGAAACTGCTTGAGATGGCCTGTGCTTTGTGACATGGGGCGATATTCTGTTGGAAGCAAGCGTTAGAAAATCCACCACAAGCAATACACATGGTCATGTGTGCCAAGAGAGTATTGCCTAAATCTTTACATCACCACCAGCAGCCTGAACCTTTGACACAAGGCAAAATGGATCCATAGATTCACTTTGTTATGGCATATTTCGACTCTACCATCTGGATGTGGTAGCAGAAATTGAGATCCCTCTACCAAACGAAGTGTTTCAAATGTTCTCCTGTCGAGTTTTAGTTAGCCTGTGCCCTCTGTAGCCTCGGTTTCCTGTTCTTAGCTGACAGGGGTGGAACCTGCTATGGTCTTTAGTCTACATGCTTCAAGGTTGTGTGTCCATAGATGCTCCTTTACTCTACACATGTTATTGTGTGGTTATTTGAGTTACTGTCGTCTTCCTGTCAGCTTTAAGCATTGTGGCTGTTCTCCTCTGACCTCTCTCATTAAGAAGGCGCTTTTGCCCACAGAACCGCCGCGAGCTGGATGTTGTTTTTCGCACCATGCTCTGTAAACTCTGGAGACTGTTGTGCGTGAAAATCCAAGGAGATCAGCAGTTTCTGAGGCACTCAAACGACCCCCTCTGGCACCAACAATCACTCCACGGTCAAAGTCACTTAAATCACATTTCTTTCCCATTCCAATTTTGTCCAGTGAAGAACAACTGAACCTCTCAGCCATGTCTGCATGTGTTCATGCATGGAGTTGTGGCCATGTCAGAGGCCACTTAAGGTATTTAATAACATGCACTGCAATAGCAGGTAGGTGTACAGGTGTACCTAATAAAATAACCACTGAGAGTATGTTTTGTATTGAAGCAAAAAGCCTAATGTTCTTGGGTGACTCTGGAAGCCATGTCCTTAACTGCAACATGTTCATCAAATATATGTATGCACTTAAATCAGTCATCAGTCACAAGGTGGTTTTCTGTATAGATGTCTATTACTGCGGTTTATGTCATAACTAAGCTAATATGCCCCTCTCTTAGTAAACATGTACTCATGTTAAGTGCCACAGTGTTACATATTCTGTGTATGTACGCCATTATGAGTAACATGTTTTCCATTAAGAACAGCCACTCTTGATGGCAATGGCTATACAGTAAGAGCAGCAGATGTTTCCTGATTTACCATTGTCAGAAAATAGTTCCTCTGATGTAGATGGCCAGCTTTGACCTCACATTTTCCTCTGCTTCTTTTGATTGATTTGATTTTTACCACCCCCCCACTTTCCTCGACAAAACAAACATAACAGATTGAGACTTCCGCCGCTGGAGCAGCAGTAACTGAATTTCAATAATTATTGCAAAGCAACAAATTTCATGCCTTTTTCCTATTTCCTCTTGCTGTTCCCCATTTCCCTCTAATTTTCCGTAGACCTCTGTAATCCTGCTGTGTGATCATTGGGGAAATTAATATAATTACTGCCACACAAATTAATATTTGATACGAAAATACTCACTGCAGCTTATTCACCCAGACATATAATGTGTGTCTGAATCTATCAAGTTCTTTGTTCATTGTTTTGCACCTGTTCATTGTTGTGTTTTTTACGGTATCTTTTCCTGCCCACAAAAAAAGAAATACTTAGCAGGGGTTTTATGAAAATATACTTCAATATTGAGTTTGCAAATTGAATGTGTTTGATTTTACATGTGTCTTCACACAGAGGTGGTCGCACATCTCTTCACAGTAACAGCAACACAGTAGAAAAAAAAACAAAAAAACAACAGTGAATGTGAAGTGTTACTCGTGAGTAATTCCAGAGCAGTGAAGCATTTTTTCGAATGCTGATGAAGTAAAATTTGACTTTAGTTTCGAGTTATGGAAGTATAAGAAGTTGCTATGCGATTATTTTCCATCAGAAAATGGGACCCTCCTGGAAACTCCATTTTATACCTTAATTGATATACTCAAAAACCTCAAATTGAGGCTTTGAAATAGTCACACTGTTAGCAGGCAGAAACAAGAACCTGTGGTGGGCCAATCGATAGAAACTTCATTACTGGGAAGCCTGGCTAGTAATCTCCCTGGCTGCAGCTGTGAGGGGCATACATTCTACCACAGCACCTGTTCTCAATGATATATCCAGCCTGCACCTGCAGAGGCATAAAAGGCACACTCACACCGTACAGAGGTTTAACATCCTCGTACTATCTTACCATCTCTTTCCACGTCAGTCTGCCCATCAAACACAGCTCATGCGTTTTTCATGTTATTTTGTACTCTTCCATCCTGTTTCTGTCTCGCCCCTCCAGATGAGCTTTCTCACATTCGTGCCAGGATGCATCTTTAGCAGATGACAGGAGCAGAAAGGGAGAAAAACTGATGGGAGAAAACAGTGGAGGAGAGGAGCAGCGGGGGAGGCGTGAGGAGGGGGGAAAAAAGGGAGAGCAGTTGAGTATTTTTTCAGTTAATAGAAATAGACCTTTGGGGTTCAGAAATTGTGTAGTATAATATTATGTTAGGACAGCTCCATTTTACACCAAAATTGGTTCCATGATAGCAAGCCATGGAGACATTTTTAAGCATTTTTCCTTTGTACCTTTCCCTCTTTGAGAAAATTGGGTCTCCACAGGAAAAATGACAAATCATCTACTTATCAGGAATAAGAGTACTCCTGCAAGTTTTCAGCCCTGGACTCAACTCTCACATTTGTACTAATGTAATCCTGGGAAAACAAAACTGTAGATTTAGTCCCAAATTGCATTTCGGACCCAACGAGAAACAGGAAAGAGAAGCTTTATAGGTGTGGATCAGTCATGTGACACAATGATACTGTGCTATACCGTGCTGTACGTGTGGAACTGAAACACACTGATGCTTATGTTTCCTGTTGGTTTTTATTTCAGTTCAGCCAGTAGATGGCAGTGACAGAGCAAGAACACGCATGGCTGACTTAACAGATGAAAGTAAATCAGTGCAAACTATACACAAAGAAACGTTCATTATATATCTACAGAGAAAGTATTCCAAGTTATTTATACTTTGTCTCGTTTTGCAAAAGGCAGAACTAATAAAAACTCAACACCTTTTCTGCTGCTGCTCGGTGGTGGCTGCTCATACAGTTGGGGTACGTCCCCTTGAGACTGAGGGATGCAGCTGCGGTGGCTGATGCACACTAGAGTGCACCGAGCTGGAAAATGTTGTTTCAAGACAGAAATAAAGAAAGAGGAGAGGTGATTTATTGTCTTATATCCCCTTGTTTGTGCACATCCTGGTGCTAAAAGTCAATCCTGGGACTTTGTCAAGAGAGAATATCTATATGCTAATAGTGCCCATTATGCATCCAGATATTGCAAAGTAAAGCAGAACTGTGAGGACTATCTCCCATGGCCCACTCTCAACTCTGACTGACATAATATATGAGGACTGAATGAGATTTCTGCCCTGATGAATAGATTCACTGAACAGCGCATTGTCTAGTGCTCCATTAAACTGAAATCTGTGTTCCATTTGCAGCAATTATTGTTTTGCAGTAAACACAGGAAATGCAGGTTTGAATAATTAGATGTTATAAAACAAATCTTTCTGACTGAAGTGTATAGATTTACCTGGAAGAAACTCTACAGACATTTCATTATAACTAACAACACAGCTGTGATGCATATTTCTGTAACTGAATAATACTATAGCAGCAGAGACTCCAGCTGGCTCAATAAGTAACAACATTTACAGGCTTCTGGGTTTTTTTTTCCTTCTTCTGCAACATAGTTTTGACCATTTGGTTTATTTGTACTTTGTGAATGTCACATACAATATATCACACCTCAGACTTGTGTAGCTCGCCAGTATTCTGAGGCATTTACGCAATTACACTGATCATCCCAAAGGGAGGGCAAGCAGGGCAGGTCAAAGCAATGAGACCGATTTTTCATACAGTACATTATGGCCCTAAAGGAAACATCATAAATTAATGAGCATTACATGTGGTATTTTGCCCTTTTTTCATGTTGAGTACATTTGTTCAGAAGCACACAAGCTGTTAGTTTTGGATGGCTACACCTGGCACTGCAAAATGTGTATTGTCCAATTTTGAAAATGGCAACTTCCCATAAACAAATAAAATGAAAACCGACAGTAACCCAATAAACAAATCATCCCAGTGGAAGACACTGCGGTTAGGCTGTTGTTGCACAGATTGCTTTTTTTAATGCTTCCAAACTCACGTTTTCAAGCCACTGTATCTCCACGACATGATACTTTTGTGTGGTTATATCCATCTTACTTAACAGCCATGGAGCTGTCTCGTAGCTATCAAGATAGCTTAGTAGCACTTTGATTAAAAGAAAAGACCAAGGTTAACAGGACATCTGTTTGGAAATCTGGGCAGAGATTACCCAGCCTCATCTCACACAGACTCAGAGCGGGAAATGATGTAATTAAGACCAAAGTAATACCGCCTCTTGGCCTTATTCAACCTTTGTAGTACTTTTTTGTCGGACCACAACCATTTGCATGTAGCAGTTGACCAAAAACAAAAAAAAATACAAGGTTTATGTGTTATAATTCACTTGACAAGTGGTATAGCTATACATTATGAGAAACTTAGTGCAAATATTGCAGAGAATATCAAACTTGTGGGAAAATACTGTATTAACAGGTTTGCTGTCCCACCAAGATGATTCATGCATCCACAATACAATAATAGTATTTATTATGTCATTATTATGTATTTTCACATATTTTGGATAGCCTCTTGCTCATAATATTGAAACAGGTTGACAGTTGGTGAGTTAATATGGACTCACAGTATCAAGTTGACAAGACATATAGCATCACTGGCATTGTGTGTAACAGTTCCTTGTAATGCAACTGCTACGGCATAAATAATGTAAAGCCAACAAGAGCCTATAACATATGACATGTTTTAAATGGAAAGCTGCAGAAGTGCTCTTTTGTGATCCATTGCACCTAATTTGCAACATAAAAGGTATGATTTACAACATGAGATAATTTCTTCTCCTATGAAGTGTAACACATTTAATGAATCAAAACAAATGCCATACTTGTGATCATTTGTGATCATTTTCATCAGCATTTTAGAGCCCTGTAGAACACATTTGTGAAAGGTGATGTTGCCACCATGCGCGATGTAAGTGTCATTGCATTATAATTTGAAGAAGACAAAGAAACTGCTGTAACATGTTTTATCTTTATCATCCAAGATATATTAAGAATGGAGATTCAGTCTGTAAAAAGAAAAGAAAAGAAATTAAATGCTTCAAACACCAACTCATTAAGATGCTATATTGTAGGTTTACTGATCCCCGAAATCTGGAATCTGATTTGCCTGGATTTGTTGACAGGGTACCTTTAAACAAATGAATAGATCTTATGAAGCAAACTAATTATATTGATGTTTCTGTTGTGTCATCTAAGGCAACTGCTATGGACTGAATCCTCACTAATGATCAACAGCTGAACACCTCAGACCCAGACCCAGCTCTCAAATGACTTTCATTTCCCTGATCTGCTGCTTTCCCACACTCTAAAGCCTCCCAGCCCACTGTGCCTACAGTCTATGTTTACAGAAATATTTCTGAGCTCAGTGCAAGGACAAAAAAAAGGAAGAACGATGGATTCATAGATGATCCATATTAATATACTGTCCAGCTACGTCATTGAAATGTATTGTATTCTATGCAAAGTCCCCTAATAAAACTCATAGAGATTTAGTCTATTTCTATAATCTCATCAAATACCAAAGGAAACGTATGAAGTTTAAGCCCCAGTTTTGTGCAACCACCAGACCCATGTGATGAGGAATGACAGCAAAGACCTTACACAGTATGAGATAAAATGAGTGTGTGACCGTCTCAATCTGCCCTTTTCCAGAGAACTTCAATCACTCAATTTCTCTGAGCAGTATGCTTCCAATCCCAGCAAACAGCTGGCCCGGCATTTAGAACACATGAGGATTAGGGGGTTGATTTAGTTAAAGGCTCAATCCAGAATCAGACCATAGCACCACTTATGATGCCAAGATCATCTCCCTGCTGGCTTTGTTTATGATATTTTCAGGCTTTCTTTATTGATTTCATGCATATACAAAATGAACTATATGTAGAAGCAAAACATGAAATTAATTTCACAGTTTGGTCATGTTTGCAACAATTGTAAACCAAGTAATGACTTATTTTTGAAGTCAAACAGAACACATTATCTATCTATCTATCTATCTATCTATCTATCTATCTATCTATCTATCTATCTATCTATCTATCTATTAATACATTTTTAAAATCAAGTCAAAGTTCAAGTGTTACAACATCATGCATAATCATTACATTTGCTTTCATCCATCCTGTACAGTTTCTTTTTTTATGTATGCTGTTTTTTAACTAATGCTGGATTAAAGTAATCTCTTAGCTGTGGATATTTTACATCTTACTTAGTCTCCCATGTTATCATAAGCTCAGTTGGTAATCATATGCTTTCACTCTGCCAAAGGAATACAAGGTATGCAGCTGCTTGTGACAACATGGGTGTGTATAAAAAGTGCAGGTGTGTGTCACTGTGCTTTGTTTTCATGCATGAAAAAGGAATGTGTGAACTAAAGGAGATTTCCCACTGGCCATCAGCTCTCATTGGTTAGCATGGTGAACTGATCTACATATGGTGGGAGTGTCCTGAGCCAGCACTGGGGATGAATGACTTGTTCAAGTCAGATAGCAATAAGCCACAGCACTCAGCAGAGGTCTGCACTGCTCAATGCACAAAATGCCTAGGTTACTTAAGATGTCACCCTCCCTGCTATAAGTGGAAAGTGTTGGACTAGGACATAAACATGTTCAACTGCAGACACCCCAGCCTTAGCAAAAGAGGAGGAATATGGGTAAGTTTTATGATTATTCACTTTACAGACAGAATTCACTTTTAAAACATCGACAACCTTTTATGACATGTAAATACTATTCTATATTAGTGAGGCAGAGACATGGCTAGGCTGGCCCCTCTTCCTGAAACTGTTTTTATTCTAATGGCCTAAACTTGTGCCAATAAACTTTAAACTCTACAAACCATGGATTGATTGCCTGAAACAATAAATATAATGCAAGTTAAATGAAATTATTACAGTTGAAACCATTGATGCAGGTGTCCAGAGAGCTCTGCAACTGCTAATATGACTGAATACTAATGTTCAAAGAGAATTATAATACACCAGGGATATCTTATTTTGCAGATATCATTCTTTTTTCTATGACTGGTTTATTAAACTGCATTATCTTTAATTATCTTGTATTACAGGGATTGTGCATCCTCTTGCTTTACACCAGCCCTCTTTCCTGTTTTGCAAATTTCAGCCAAGCAAAAGAGCTCATCTATAAGATAAAGGAAGGATTACCCAGGGGGACCTTCATAGGGGCCATTGGAGTAGACTTAAATTTGGATTTCACTGTTGAGCCCCCCTTTTTATTCAATCTCCCACAAAAGAAGGTCAGTGAACAGTATTTGAACCTAAATAATACCACCGGGGAGCTTTACACATCTGCTACAGAGATTGATAGGGAGACCCTCTGTCCTGATAACTCCGAGGGACAGGGTTGTGTCCTCTCACTGGATGTGTTTGTTTTGCCTCAGCAGTACTTTCAGCTTGTCAAAGTTAAGATCTTTATTGAGGATGTGAACGACAACAGGCCAAAGTTCCCCGTGGATGAGATCTGTATGTCTGTCCCAGAAAACTCACCTATCAACTCTCGTTATGCGGTGGAGCAGTCTGCAGTTGACCCAGACCTCGGTGCTCACGGAGTGCAGACCTACTGGCTTGTTAACGACTTTGGCATGTTCACACTGGATGTTGAAGAGAATGAGGGAGGCGAGCTGACACCCTTCCTCATTGTGACAGAGGCTTTGGACAGAGAGACCCAAGCTGAATACATTACAGACATCATTGCAGAGGATGGAGGGACCCCTCCTCTACTCGGCGCAGCTACTTTAAAAATTGTCATCACAGATGTGAACGATAACTGCCCCCAATTCACAGAGTCACAAATTAACGTCACTCTGCATGGGAATACTTCCAAAGGGGCACATTTGGCACGTCTGCATGCTTTTGACCCTGACCTTGGTGCTAATGCTCAGATCAGCTATGCTTACAGCGAACGTGTGCCAAGGGACACCAGGAGCTTGTTCCATTTGGACAGAATCACGGGGGTGATCAAGCTAGCCAGAAAAATAGACACTGGCACAGCCACATTTTACAAACTCACTATTCTGGCCAATGGACCTGGCTGCATCCCCGCTGTTGCCACTGTTACTGTCCATATCATCAAAGTTGTTACTGGACCCCCTGCTATCATACCGCGCTACATCGCACCAGAAAAGGATGGGGTGGTGACAATAAAAGAGTCTGAGCCAGCGTTTTCCCCAATAGCTTTTTTTACAGTCAAAAACATTGGTATGAACCAAAGGGTGGACTGCCATTTGGAAGGGACTGGTCCCTTCAGGCTTGGCCCCTATCAGCTGTTCAAGAATGAATACCTGCTGGAGACTACAGAGCCCTTGGACTATGAGAAGACACAGGAGTATGAGCTAATTGTCGTTGCAAAGAATACTCAAGATGTTGTCATCAAGACCTTTCTGAAGGTGCAGATACTGGATGAGAATGATAATGCACCAGTGTTTGAGCAGTCTTTGGTGAAACTATTTGTCGAGGAGAACAATCCACCAAATACCTTTCTGACCCAACTCCAAGCCACAGACCAGGACAGCGAAAGCCGAGGGGAAGTCATCTACCTCCTTGGAGGTGACGCCCCAGGAATCTTTGTCGTGGACCGTGTGACAGGTGTCCTGACAGTGAGCGCATCCCTCGACCGCGAGGAGAAAGAGACATATCGGTTCATAGTGAGAGCAGTGGACCAGGGGACACCCAGGAGGGAGTCGATCGCTACAGTGGTGGTGACCGTGCAAGACCGCAATGACAACAGTCCACGCTTCATCAATAAAGACTTCACATTCTTTGTGCCAGAGAACTTCCCAGGGTACGGTGAGATTGGGGTCATCTCCGTGACAGATGCTGATGCTGGGGAAAATGGATGGGTGGCCCTTTCCATTCTCAATGGCAGCGACATCTTCATGATTGACACGGGCCGAGGGGTGCTGAGGGCCAAGACATCACTGGACCGTGAAGCAACAAGGGTCATACCAGTTGTGGATTGAGGCCATCGATGGTGGGGAGCCTGCGCTGTCATGTGTCACTATGGTGACCGTGCTGTTATTGGATGTAAATGACAACCCACCTATTGTCCTCTTCCCCCAGTCCAATCAGTCTTACATGCTAGTGCTTCCCAATACACTGCCAGGAACATCAATCACAGAGGTCTACGCTGTTGATAAGGATACGGGCATGAATGCTGTGATTGCTTATAGCATCATTAAGAGGAAAGGTGGCGAGCCGGCATCATTTGCCAT
Source organism: Scortum barcoo (assembly GCA_023238725.1). Classification (NCBI taxonomy): domain Eukaryota; kingdom Metazoa; phylum Chordata; class Actinopteri; order Centrarchiformes; family Terapontidae; genus Scortum; species Scortum barcoo. Next base: position 11,912,266 of record CM041531.1, read on the forward strand.
TGATCCAGCAACAGGAAATATCACACTGAAGAGGGAGCTCAGCAACCGGGGCCTCTACAGCCTTCTGGTAAAAGTTACTGATCACGGTCAGCCTGAACCACTTTACTCAACAGTCATGGTTAATTTCTTTGTTAATGAAACGGTGAGCAACGAGAGCTACATCCAGAGTCTGCTGACCAGGGAGGCTGACATTGAGGTAGAGGAGAGGCCCTGGTACATTGGCCAGATGACAGAGGGGCCTGAGAGGTATGAGTTGTTCCCCTGTCAGCCTGTCCTTATTGCTCTGTCAGTGACATGTCTGGGGCTGTTCTTCTCAGTTGTTACACTGACATCTTACATATGCTGTAAAAGGTATAAAAAGCACAGGAAGAAAAGATCAGAAGTGGAGATACCTTTAAAAATGAAGAACGATTCAATGCAGGCAGTCAACAGAAAGCTCAGGCAGATCTCGAACATCTGATATTCAGTTGTCCATGCATCCAAAACCCCTACTGTTTACATGAATGTTTACAAAACTCACTGTGAGAAGTGTAGTTCTTACATGAAGTTGCTCTTTTTGCTTCTGTCATATGATTGTTATTACTGCAATATACTGTGATTTGACATGTATGACGAATACATGTGTTTCCGTCATTAAAAGGCACACATAGTACAGTTCTCTGTTAAACTTTTTATAATATCTATGAACCATGAATATTTATCCAGATGTGTCAGAAAACCAAAGTAAGGGATAAATAAGTATTGTCATAAAAGTAATAACAGCTTTATTACAAAGTCACAAGAGCAACTTATTGAAGATTACTCAATCTATGGTTCTATGTAAATATTGTACAAAGCGTTTTACAACTTTATATAAAACTTTTGCATTGGCGTGAAAAGGACAAAAGACAGTTCAAGGCACAACAAATGTCTCTTTTTCCATTATTGTCTTACAAATCAAAGTTCAAGGATAAGTGATTAGGCTTTGTCGGAACATCTTCAATCAAAATCTGTTTATTTCTTTAAATAGCATCTTCAGCTGTATTTATAAAGTCATCATGCATTTCAAAATTGATTGATACGGTAATGGTTAATCAAAATGTATTACTTTATTTAAGGCATTGTAATTTTAATATATTATGAAAGCTCATTGTTTCAGTATATAACAAACTCTATAGTTGTGTTGTATACTATGCACAAATGCTCTGTCCAAACAATGTGAGCATAACAAAGTTGACCAAAACTAAATTAATAAATAACTTAATGCCCACTTTCTAGTTTTTCCACAGTTTTCAGTTGTACCTCACATTCGTCTATAGCTCAGTTGTCATGGAGTGATATGTATTCCTTGATATATATGATTATATATGAGTGACATACCATTAGATGAGGAGGAAAACAAGAAAGAGCTGGTAAGTGGACCTTGAGTTAAGATTTTTCTTCTCAAAATTATATGTGATGTGTAAGAGCCATGGTTATTTTCTACTTTATGGGAAAGCTCACAGTAGTTACTGATCATGTTTAAATGCCATCTTGGTGTAGCAAAGAGTGACATACTTTTCTCACACTAAACAATCTGAATTGTGTCAAGACTTCTTTGTCATAAAACTGCTTCGAGTTACATACTTCACCCTCCTTTATACAATCATGCAATTCTTAATGTGTCTGTGAAAACATGCTAAGTGTTTGTGAAAGAAACTCAAAGTAACTATTAAAGATTATTTATTTTTATAATATATTGGATTTCCTTCTGTGTTGATATCTCCTCCATATACCAATCTATTTTCAAATGCTTTTGTGTAAGACCTCTTTGTGATAAATAGTAAGGTATAAAGGCACAAATTTTTCCATCTTTCACTTGCAGATTGATTGGTCAGGTTACTTACTCCTCAAGCAAGATTAAATCTGGTGCACAAATTGACCACTGCATTTTTCCTCAGAGTGAGATGAAGCAGTTAAATATCAAACGCCTGAGAGCCTGTGCTGTTGTTGTCATCACCTGCATAGGTCAGAGCTGGTGAGATAACACCCAGAGTCACACTTAGAGCGAGAAACGCTGTACTGACCTGTAGCTACAGCTGCTCCTGTCTGGAACATTTGAAGATCTAATCAATTTAGTCCAAGCAACAATTCTTGCCTTTCTTGAGTGCTTTTGGCAGACAGTGTTCTCTCATTACAATCACAACCTTGTGAAATATCACCCCCCAAAAAATGTATAAGTGGTTTAGATACACTCTCTACCACCAGATCACCCATAGTGCCTTTTGCCTCCTTTACCCGATGACTTCTTTTACCCTTTACACTATGTTTATGTGCATGCTATGAAAGTTTTTTTGTCTGAAAGGATTTAAGGCCTCTTTGTATTCCTGTTAACTATGCACCCTCCCAGTGCATAGTTCCTCACCTCCTCCCAGGTGAGGAACTTGGTTGTATTATGTGTCACTTTAAAACCTGTTCAGGTTTGTCTCTGACAAAACAAGAAACATGCAAACAAACCTGTTCTGCGAATGTATTCATACATGCAGCTTTTCATAATCAGCATGGAAGCATGGAAGCATGCTACGTAAGCACAGCGCACATCAGGAGCTAGAGCCAGCTCAGTGTAATCCTCAGTAGTCACATCTGGCCAAACTGTGCATTACACAAATAGGTTGAAAGATAATAATCATACATGCACTGTATATGCACAAAGCAATGTATTTCAAGACAAGCATAATATCGGTGCTGTAATACCACCAGAATACATCAGAATTCATGACTGGAAAGGAAATACATTTCATTTACCTGATGTGATAGAACAAGTGTGATTGGCTGGTGTTGTTGATTAAACCTTGTTGCACTTTTTTTGGTTTTTTTTTTTTGGAAGAACAGTCGGCCATGCAATGTGGTTAACATCCTGAACAGGTTTACTATTTTTTTGCTTGTGTGGGAACAGGTTCAAATGCTGCACCCTGGGCGAGCCAAGTACGATGTCATGATCACACCTCCCCATTTTTCAAGCAGAATCGATACTCAATCGATACCTTGGTGGTGCATTCCATATCAGCTTACAATAAATAAGTCATCTTCCCAGGCAATGGTTTTACGCAGCCAAGCGATACAAAATTTAAGACAGTCTCTGCACAATTTTACATTTGATTTTTACACTGAGCAAACAATTACAGCATATGATTAATTGCAGTAACAACAGTGGAGGTTTCATTTCACTGTATCACCTTTCTCTCTCACCCATTCCAACTCCTCTTTTAATTTGTCATTATCCCTCAGCATGTTGAGACAGGAAACGCAAAGCAGTCATTCAAGCCCTTTTGGACTAATATGGCTTAAACCCAGCTGTTATAATGACAGAGTATGCTCCAGTGTGCAATAACAAACAATGGTTCTGGTTAATAAAAGGTACGGTTTGATCATGACATCACATTTGTTTCACAAAGGGTGTGCATACTTTTGCATCAGCATTGCATTAATAATCCTAAATTCAGCAATGAAATAATATCACTTTTACTTTAATAAGGTATTTGTGCTGTTCTTTATTTTCCCTGGTTACAAATGTAAGCAGCAGCAATTGTGGTTTGACTTTGAAACAGTTTCTGTATTTTGCACACAGGGTAAACTAAAGAACAGATATAGCTACCTTCAGACACAAGAAGAAAAATCACTAATTTTACTACTACTTAAATTTTCCTGAGGAGAACATAAATGCGTGTATCATATTTCAAGGCAATTCATCCAGTAATTGTCAAGTTTTTACTGAAAACCGCAATTGCCAACCTCATAGTGGCTTTCGATAAATATTCATGAATATCCACCATTTTTTAAATATGTCAGGTAGATGTTGAGATATTTCACCTAATAAGATCACATATGTTGTTACCATTCATCTTGAAGGTGACATGAATGGTCTGCACTACATTTTATGGTAGCCATCCAGTAGCTTAGTCAAACTGAACATACATTTTGTAAGCTTAGAATGAAAATGGGCACACTTTGTTACATTTGTTAGTTCAACTATACCCTTATCAAAGTGCTATACGCAGTAAAATCCAGGTTTGACTGATGAAATTCAAATCTGCTGCCTGTGTCAGCAATGTGCTCTGCAGAACATAAGTCAAGGTCCTACTGTGTCAAATGGCAATTTGATCTAGACATCTATCCAACATGATCCTTCAAATGACCTTTAACCCCAAAGTTAATTCTTTTTAACCTTCAGAGAGTTATTTAGATATCTCTGTCTCATTACAAGAAGCCTGCTCTGAGTTTTATGTTTTAATAACAGCTGGATAGGGAAGGGTCACCCAGACCGAGACACTCCACAGCTTTTCTACATGACCGATCACCTCCTGTTGCAGTAATCCTGCTGACAGCCAGTCTAACATCTTCTATGGCAGAATGGACAGTAGAGGGGTGACTTGGCTTAAATCGGGTTCCTGAACTTTGTGGTCCCAGGGATTAGTATTATGTACTTCATACGTAAAGCAGTTAAAGCAGTGGAGGCCTTAGGATAATAAGACGTCGTTCATTGTTAGCTTCACACATTTCTTTATAACTCAAGCTGGCCTCAAAATATGTTTTTCTCTTGCTTACAGATGTTTTTCTTCTCATACCTGTACAGATATAGATAGACTACAGACTCATCCACTGCCCCTGCAACCTCTCTCGCACTCCCCCCACCTCTCTGCAGGAAAGTCTATCTGAAATTACATTAAATTCTTAATGGTGTAGACAGCAAGTAATTACCATCAGTCAAAGCCCGATCCCATTTCCAGATTGGCTTTATTGTAATGCCCCTGCCTTGAAATCAAACAAATAAAGACACAATGAGAAGCCCAGGTTGGGTTACACAGGTCTGCTGAATAGGCGAGGCTACATTTCCCAAGTTATGACATCAAATACGACCCCCCCACATACACACTTTGTTCGCCATCTTCAATAATGCATCCCCATATTCTCCCACTGAAAATCACTGCCTTTGATCTAAAACATCTTTCATTTGCTGTGATGCAACAAAATATAATCCAATCGCTCTCTTTTGATCCTGCTGTGGATTACGTTACTAATTTCCTTTATTCCTCCATCCCTATTTTTCTCTCAGTTTCATCTCTGCAAAACAGAGAAGGGTTTTCAGGGAATTAGTTGCACCAATGCATTTCTGTGCAACTTCTTTTTTCCCACAACTGCTAAAAATGTAATACAATCCTGAGCTACCACTGTCTTCATCGCTCCATCCCAACCCTAAAGCCGTTCATTTGCACAGTGTTTTTCCAACAGTTTCTGCTCCCATAATAATTACGCTACAGGAACAGTATTTCTAACATTATTCATGGAAACTTTTTAAAAGTCAACTATGTGAAGTATGGTTATTTTTCAGACAGAATTCCTAATGTCAAAACATTAAATTGCGACTTTGGTATACGGGGAAGCAAAGGATGTACTTTTACGTTTAATGATAATATTAGCACAAGAGAAGAATTTTTGGGTGAGGCTATAGGTTATAATGTAATCTATAATGTAGTGAAATACTACCCAGAATGTACTGACAACAGCCTCAGTGCAGACAGCCTACAGCTGTTTCCTGGTAACAACAACCAGTTCCTTCAAAGGCCCTCATTAAATGTCTTCAGAGAGTCTTTTCAGACAGTGACAATAAGCATGTCCCATTCATTTACAATATCCCACTGTTCAAATGACTTTTTTCAGTCATAGTGGGTCAAGTGACATACCATCGCTCTGTGTTGTTAATGACCACTGTGTCTTCTTTTTGGACGCATGTGTATTCTGTGAAGCAATATAACCGTCATGTATTTGGATCAGTTATAGTAAATCCAAAGCCTTGCTTCATATCCAATTCCACTGGCACCATTTTAGATTCCTATGTAATTCACCAATGAAAAGCAAAGCTTTCATAACAGCACTGTGAGAAAATTCAGGAGGATAATTTCCTGACCAGTAGAAAGGGTGTTATTCAGCACTCCTCAGATCAAGAGGAATAATTGAAAGTGCGTGAGTAGTTCCTCTTTGATTTTCAAAGATAGAAAGGAAGAAAGAATCGGGCGGGGGGGGTGTCAGTTATTCAACAACCTGCTTAGACTGCTTTTGTAAGAGTTGTTAGCTCACCACATACTTTATCAGGTTTTAAACATTTTTTATTCCATCTGATTCCAACTAATGTAAATTCTTTGACAATTGTTTCTTTGTCTTTGTTTACCCCAGTAAAATACAAAGGTCTGTTTCAAATAAAATGGTCTTTTAGAGAATAAAAATGTATAGACTTATATAATACAAATAAAAGAATATTGATAATAATGAATGTAAATACCAGTGATGAGTTTTAATGATAGTTTCATATCATAGTTTCTTTATCTTTGCATTTTCTATGAGATTTTATTTAAGCAGTATGAAATGTCATGAGTAACAGAGCTGAAATGCTTTTTAACAGGAAAGCTGCAAATGCAAAGCTTCTCTTTCCTTTTTTGTCATTTTGGAGGGCCATTAATGAGTCATTGCTCATTGCTCATCGCCCAACTTGAGAATTTGTTGACCTTTGTGTAGTGTTGAACAATGGAGGAGTCATTCAAGGACACACCTGTTTTGGCTTGATTTCTTTCATTGTAAATCGCCCAAGCCACTTTTAACAAGTAAGGAAGAAAATGAATATGTGACTCAATACAAAAGAGTCCGTAAACAAGACGTACCGCATGATGTGATGTGGGGCATTAATTTAGCTCAGCAACAGGTGAGTTTTTTTCTGATTAATTTTAAAATAGCAGTGATACTATTCTACATGCAGACGTTTTACTGTTGCAGCTGAAGCTCTGGGCAGATGAAATTGTTTGTTGGCATCACTTGAATTAACACATCAGCACATCTCTGTTTAGGGTCCCAATATTCACATTCAACATTCAACAATCAAATAAAGACCTTGTATAGTCATTTCTGGGGTTGAATCAAGTGACACATATGCTGGTCTCATCCCTGTGTATTGAGACACGGGTAATATCCCCCACAGACAAGCCATATTCTGGGTTTGTAGTAATTGCTGTTTGGGTTTCTAAAGGTCATTTGACTCACTACCACAGTGTGCAAAACTAGTTAATGTTAGTTCTATGACACTAATTCATATTTATAGAGATATAATACAATATGTAGATATTAATGTGTGCAGCTGGATTTATGTCTAATCTAGATTATGTTATTTTTAATGTTGATGGAGCGGCTTCAGTGTTAGCAGAGCCCTGATCGATCTGAACTCCATTCATAAAATAATCATTTAAAAGTTATTTGTTTGGGGTATTGTGGACAGGTCTGACAAAGCATGAATGTAGACTTTTTACAAATTGGTGTCATGATGAAGTTCATTCAGCATCCTTTTGATCTGCCCTTGTCCTCCCCCTGCCGCTGGTGTTTTTGCCGTTTCTCTTTCTTGTTGTCGTTTGTGTTTGTTATTTCTCGTTCTCTGTTCTTGTCTTTGTCTGTTTTTAGTTTGGCTGTGTACACTTACTGTTTTATTTTGTATACTTACCGCTCCTCGTATCTGATACTTTACTTCCTGCTCCTGTGTGTTTCCCACTTCTTTGATTACCTGCTCTGCCCCTAATTACTTTAACCTGTTCCCTGTTTGTCTCCTCACCTGTGTCCACTTTCCCATCACCCACACTATATATGGTGCATATTAGTCTACATCAATCCTGTCTGCTCTGTCTTGATCACAAGATCCATTTAGTGCAATAGAATCACAGCAAAATATTTCAGACTGTTGGCCCTTAAGACCAGTTAAAAATGTCAGAGCCTTTCCAGAAAGTGACATTAAAACATCAGCCTCACTGCCTCCTTACCTTTAAATGTTCCTCAGTTCAAAATTAAGCTTATCCAAGAAGGTTTTCCCATCTGTGCCACACTCTATGGGAAAAATCCCTATCAAAGCCTATGACAATTCTGGAAATTAAATTTAAAAAAAAAAAAAAAAAAAAAACTTAACATGATTCTGGCTCTAATAAAACTGATTGAAATGTGAGTCAGTTCATTGCTCCAAGGAATGGCTCCGTGGAGCAGTGATGTTCGCTCACACCAACTGTTGGACTGGTTTGCTTCCAGAATGATGTACTCCGTGCGTGCTTGTGGATGTTTGTGTCTAATTGGAGCGGAAAATATATTTCGAAAAGGGAACCAACTAACAAGCAAGAGAATTTTTAATGAAATAATATTCTCTGGTCAGTTGACTACGAGTGCAGCAGGATCATCAGTATGTTTCAAAGAGTGCCTGGATTTACACATCACTGACCCCCCCCCTCCCCAAACTTCCTCATCTTTACTCAACCAGCTGTATTTCTCTGTTGACTCTCTCGGGGCTGAACAGTGCTACAGGGCCCTCAAAGAAACAAGAGCAGAACTGGTAAAGGGGATTATTTTTAGTCGTAGAGTGGTAAGAGGTCTTGTCAGAAGTTTAGTTAACTGCAAACTGATATGTGCTCTTTGACTGACTGTTAAGATGAGAAACTCCTGCGTATGTTAATTTAGTTAAATGTAGAATCAGTTATTATGTGTGTTCGTGGGGGGGGTCTACTCATTGTAGTTTTCAATAATCTTATTATAATCAAAAGGTTCTCTATGAACATGATACGTATTTGGAAGTACCTTTCATACTGTACTTGCAATTCTTGTATTGTCATTTTGATCATTTCTCCTATAAAATACCTCATTTTTTTCTTCATCTTGTTAAAGTCATGCTGTAAACACAAGATTCACTCGTAACCTACAAGGAAACAAGTGTCATATAAGGCTATGAGACCCTCCTACATTCACAGATCGACTGACAGTTTAACATTCTTGTAGCGCTGCCCAAGTAAAGTGTTCCTTCTTCCACTCCTGGAGAAGAAGTAAAAAAGGCTTTAATGGGAAAAAAAGGGAGGTGCCCTATATGGTCTGACTGTCTGGCTGTCTGACCGAGCTGTAGCATCAGTCGGAGTTAATGAAGTGCCAGATGAGCGCTCCTTGTTAATATCAGCCACTCATGCGTTTCAGGAAGCCGTTTCTTCTGTCAAGGGGAACTAAGTCTGCTAACCTAATTTGGTGAAGAAAATGTACAACAGTTTTTCAGGAGCAAAAAAAAAAAACCTGTGTATCATCATTTCTCTCATTTGCCCCCTTTGATGGATGCTGATCACTGATCTGCTACATTGTAATTGAAAAGGCACGCCGTGTTTGGAGGTAGGTAGAGCAGAGGCTCAATTATGCCTTCACACGTCACACAAATACGGGCTCTGTGCCGTACACTGTGCCACTGAAGTAATCTGACACACTTAAAATCTCACGCTAATTTTCTGGCATTTCTGTGTAGCACAGAGGCAATAATACATTCACCTGAGAGAAAACGGCTAATGCAAACTGCAGATTGAATGGCAATACCAGGGCAATGGAAAGAGAAAGAAGCAAGAACATATTAACCCCTTTGCGCTCTGCTTGTGGTTTCTAACCTGAAAGCTGTGGGCAAGGAAACTGAGGAAAGTATGCACAAAAATACAGGCCAAGACAGGGGGACAGGCAGAGAAGCAAGGAGGCATAGTTGGAAGGTTGATTAAAGGACTGAGAGACACAGATATGAACAGGTGGGCAGAGAGATAAGTGCTTGTGATGTGGCTCTTTTGGTCTCCGTTTTTTCTGTTTGTGAGGGCGAATGTTCATCTGCCATATGGCACGAATTCAGTCAACTCTGTGTTCACTCATGGAATCGGAAGTGTTCTCCATAAGGGTTTGTTTCTCATTTAAACACGACTATTAAGTCAAACAGAAACCTTGCTTATTGTTTACTTTTTTTTTTTTTTTTTGGAGCGGTTCCTCGTCAGATCCCAGAGGCTGCAGTCAAACTGTTCTGTTCTTTTCTGCAAAGTTGCTTTCATTCGGTGGTTTGTGTGTGTGCATGCATGCACAAAATTGGGGCAATTATTTTCTTTTCTTTGAAGGGCTGGAAACTAAACTCAGAAAATTCAGAAAATTAATAGAATTTTCTTTTTTCCTTTTCCTGGACAACTACTACTGATTCGTTAGAAGCAGTAACCTCACCCTGTCTGTGGCGGTATATAACAAGTTACTTGAGCCTCGGCTGCTGGGAGAACAATCATGGCTCACATCGCCACAAGAGGTGGTTGTCATGACAACATAAACATAAGCTGCTTCAGGCATTTGATAAAACTACCAACATACTAGGACAATCTCACTGTTATGGATGCAGTTCTTTAACTCTTTAACTCATTAACATTATGATCTAAATCATAATTGACATTATATTTAAGCGTTAAGACAGTTGATCTGTATGGCTTGTATCCTGGACACGGAGTGAAATGAATGCAAATACTATGGGACAGTCTGTTTGTCCATTGCCACCCACATGACATGAGTATCATCTGAAAGGCACAGGGTAGAGGTACATATGGTTTTCACTGCATTAAAGTAGATACTGACTCACAGTGACTTGATCCTAGAAGTTCACTGTCACTGTTAGAAGAAACAACCTTAAACAAATGTGATTATTATTGTTTCACTGGGAAAAAATGATCATTTTGTCCTCCATGCACTCAGGTTTGACTAGTTTAAGTACAAAAACTGACTCAGGTGCTCATGTGAGAATTTTGTTTTAGAATGGAATAAGTTTTCTGATACAAATCAATACAGCATATGTTCCTCTTTCCATCTACAAATGACTGATATACATAACATGTGCATGCTATTATACGTTAAAGTATTTACAAGATTATGTTTTTTAATAGTAGGTCGACACAAACACTTAATTTACATTTAAACTTTTAACACTTGTAGCAGTTAATACAACTTAGCTGACATTCATCTAAGTATATAATCCTGTGGCAGTTCATCTATAAATAAAGTATTCTTGTGGAATTTCAGCACAAAGTATCATCTATCTACAGGTAACTAAGGGCAATAAGGGCGTACATGGGTAGCATTGCACTCATTTTCACCTTGTATCTCTGCCCTGGTAATTTTACACATCTCTGATTAGCAAAGAGTGCCAAGTCACTCCTGAGCAGACATGAGTATAAACACATGCAAGAGGCCTGAAAGAACAGCTTTAAGCTTTGCTCTTTTCACAATTTGCTGCTCTGCCAGAATGGTTTAGATACTGAAGAAGATATAAAAAAAGAAATGTACGTCAGTAGTTTGTGAAGCCATTTGGATAGCAGTGAGTACTGTTATGTATAGATACTTGCTGTGGATAATTTAACTAAATATTGCCGGTGTTTTAGACAAGAAGACAATGGATTGGTCAGTTACTTTCATACACCTGTATACTTTTTGTCACACAGGGAATGCCTCATAATAAATATATATATATATATATATATATATATATATATATATATATATATATATATATATATATATTATTTATTATTATTATTATTATTATTATTATTATTATTATTATATATTTTTTAAGACTTTCAGTTTGAACAAGACAGTTGAATCTCATTTTCATCTATAGTATTAAACACTGCTTTACTTTTTCATTGAAACGATTATAATTGCCCTATATTTGTTTTTGTACTATTTTGCCCTCCAAAGAAACCTTTGCCCTTTGCCACATGCCACACAACTGTACTGTAAAATCCATATAACCAGACACAGAGCGAAATAAATAACCTTCCATGATATATAAGCCTCTTAAGGCAAGAGAAGCCTTATGGCACTCATCATCTCTGTTGATCATGGCTGTGTGACTGCAGTGCAAATCTCCATTGTCCACAGGTTAATCCTGGGATTTAAGGGATTTTAGGTACTTCATCTGACAAATTTAGCTGCGATGAGCACAGATGACACATTGGACCCTAATTTGGTGATTGCGCACAGTAGAGCGTCGATGCTGTTGAGGTGGTAATTTCTTGAGATGCGCAGAGGTTTGTTTTTGTGCCTGCAACCATTAGGTGTTGAAGTGAATCACTTGAGAGGAGGAATCAGGACCAAAGGAGAATTCTTAGGTGTCAAAGACCACAACGTGTCTGCACGCCCACTACCTGAGACTAAATAAATCACACCAGGTGCAGTTGTGTTGGACGCTATCTTCCATTTCTTCTCCCACAAATAGACTAAATGACACCATGAAAGTCTCTTTAATGCATGTTACACTTGACAGTTTACTGACTTTGTCATTTCTTACAGGGCTGTTGCACTGCCATTCTTTAAGTAAGAAGTATTGAGTTTGTTTGTTTGTCTTTTGCATTACATTTGAATGGACTGTATATTCCATCATAGTGGACGGGGTTTTGTTGTTGTATCCACCTCATTTACAAGTGCAGAAGCCAAATATTCTACATTCTATATATTCTATATTCTACATTCATACATATTACAAATATTATGCACCTAAATACCTCAGCAACATGAAATATAGCCTAAAAGGTACATCAATGTTAAATCAACATATCTATGATGCAATGCCAGCAATTCATATTTATTACAGGACTGTTAGATTAGATTGCATTACTGTATCTTTCTGGTCTCTTAAAGTATGACATCCATGTGGTCCTCACTGTTTTCAATTATAAAGTTATTTATAATCAGGCTGATTCACTCATTCTCAAAATTTAAGCCCCATGGTAACAAAACTATTGCAATTCAGCCTTCTGCACCTGGAGCAGCCTTGTTGGGATGGTTAGTCAGCAATGTGGACTTTTTTAAAGTGTCTGAAATCCTATTTGTAAAGACAGGCCTTTTATTAATGTCCTGGTGTCTCTTTATTGATTGAAGTATGTCTGCGTCATTTATTTTCTTTTATTGACTTGTGAAGCACGTTTGACTCCATAAAGGTGCTACATAAATAAACCTTACCACAAAGCTTGATTGATTATTCCACTGGATTTCTATTAAAGGATTCTGAGGCTGGGACACATTATAAATTAAATCAGAAGGCGCACAACATCGGTACACTGGCAGAAAGCTCATAGAATTTGAGCTTATTGTTTTTGAGAGTTGATATGGGTCAGTGTTGCAGCCCATAACCTGAATGAATGAACCAAAACTGGAATGCATTTCAATCAAAATGATATCAGAGATGAGGTTCAGTGCATGGACTATTTCTGAAAGAGGAGCCAACAGTCCCCTTGTCCCCTGGGTCAAAAGGAGACTTATGCTTCACAATTCACTACCTCCACAACATACAGTCATTGTCTAATTAGGAAAATTGCAGAACCAGAGGCTAAAGACATAACACAAGGCCAAGTGGCTGCTTTGTCATCTGACCAGCCTGGCAGCCAGTCAGTCTTTCTATATTTTCAGTAAATATGCCGGTGTTCTCATATTTTCTTCATATTCGAGCGCAATGTCAAGGGCAACCAGGTAACACTGTGGTAACATTAATCCATATTGAGCTTATGTTTAAATAAATTGTTGGAGTTCATCCAAAGTTTGTGTGTGTGTTCTTCTTTTGGTGTTGCAAGACCTTGCTTCATTTTTTTTCCCTTTTGCATTGCTTCTGAATAAATTGTACAGCTGTGTAGAATATTTCTGATTTTTCCTTGTCTGTCCGTCTTCTTGCTTTTTATTGATCAAAATGTGAGTACGAGTGTAGAGGGGAGCACACCCACCTAACTTTTTTCTTTGCAGAAAAGAGTTAGACTCATAAATCTTTGCAACTGTTGAGGATCGATAGGGTGGCCATGCTTTGATGGGGAAAAAAAAATGGATATTTTTTATATTTTCTCATACTTACAACAGCAGGATAGATATTTTAAAAAATGAATGTCAGTAAGAGCAGATGAAGAAGTTAAGGCAAAAGCAGTGTTTCAATAAAGCAATGTCAAATAGCATCAAATAATCAAATTTGCTCCATTTCACAAAGTGCTTGAAAATTTCTCGTTTTTTGCATTTGTCGTGTGATTTCGTTAAGTTTTGTTACAATATGTCATATTAATGTCATAATGTAAGAACGAACAGAAACAAATTAATAAAACTGGATATCTTCCCTTGTTACCTACAGCATTTACTACTTTTTTGATACTTCATTTTGAGAACTAACTGAGGTAAGGCATGAGAAGTTGAGATCCCAAGCTCCAAGCACCGACCAAATCCAATGAAGAAAACATTTTAACTTGACCTTTCTAACCAGACTGACAAAACCTCAATCTGTGCTATGAAAAGAATGTTGCTCGACATCCTCAGATGCCTTTGATCAACAAATTCAGGGATCAACCAGTCAGTCATGTCTAATTTTAGTACTCTGTTTACCAGGATCAGACGCTCTGACCGTCCAGATTACTCGTAGATGAGTGTTTATGGTCCTTTCTGCGAAATATGACTCAGAACTATGGATAGCGTAACCAACTTTATTAGCAACAGATGCTGAGAGCAGAAACGTGGCCAAAGCGTGACCCTAAGACATGTTAAAGAAGTCGACATGTGGATAGATGCCCTCAGGTAGCTGCAGCTGTAGTCTAACTGACCACGAAGCCCACTTCAGTGAAACAGAAAACACCTACAAAATCCTGATGACCACAGTATGAGCAGTGCTGTTTTCAAAACGCTTAGGTTCAGTGACATACAGATGACATAATGAAAATATGACACTGCAGGTCTAGTTTGTAAGTGGGAATTGAAAACGGAAAAAAAAAAATAAAAATAAAAAAACAAAGGCAGCCACACTAGCTGGACTCAATAGTTCTTCTTCTTCATGTGGCATGTAGCTATTAGGTGCAACTGGACAGGGTCCATAAAAATGACTGAGAGGTGCTTTACTCCATGTTTGCTCCACTGTGTAGACCCATATGTGGTAATGGTAAAGATCAATATCCAGCTGCTGATTCATCATTCACCCTTAGTCCATACTGTCTTTGGTCAAGCTAACTGGCCCCATTTGACCATTATATTGCCATGTGTTATGAGTAACACAAGGGGTGCTTGGCAACAAATGTTGGCAGGATGTTTGAGGAATGACCCACGTGGGCCACGGTCTGCTGCACACTGAAAACAGCCATTACCACTGACAAGCAGCACCTATCTTGCTCATTAAATGTTGAGCCTTTCAACTGCAGTTCAAGTAATAACACTGAAGTTTTAGACCTTGCCAAAGTATTGTTGAATGAATGCGTCGAATGAAGTTGATTATATACACATATCCAGTGAATATATAATTTTTTTTTTAATTATTTTTTCGGGGGCGGGGGGCTTTCATCCTTTATTATTATTGATAGGACAGCTGAAGAGAGACAGGAAAGGTGGGAGAGAGAGGGGGAAGACATGCAGCAAAGGGACCCCAGCCAGGAATCAAACCAGGGTCCACTGCAGCCCGTGGCCTCATACATGGGCGCATGCACTCTACCACTGAGCCACCTGTGCACCCAAACTGCTTCAATTTTAAATGGCTTCTCCCTTTTATCATCTATCACCCATAACAACAATGATTAATTGCGCAAGGGTAATGGTTTCCTGGCATGAGATAACGTAGCATACCTATTACCTGCATACAACTATGGGTTCTGGGAATATAAAACTATAAATGCTGTCTTAGTCTATCAGGTATACTACCTAACTCTAGCAACATGGTGGCAGTTCATATGCAAAGGCTGGAAGTGTCTTTTCCAACACAACGGCTGTTATAATTTCACCCATGTGAGGAGGCTTTGCATTACAAATTACATCTGCCTGGAAATCTCGGCAAAGCACACACATGAAGGCACTTGTTTTGCATGTTAGTGGTGTAGCCATCTACCAGATGATGGTTTGACTTTAAATTCTTTGATGCATGCAAACAACAATCCTAAGCCTTCCACAATCAGTGTCCTGTGTTGACAAGCTCCTGGGATTTTAATCTTTTTAAAAGTAGTTTTAAAGTTTTGGTTTTAAATTGACTTTTTGTGGAGAAATTGTCCAATGTTATGGTAAAATGTGTACATGCAGATGCCTATAGTCTCTATACTGAATTCATATTTCCTTTTTAAAATGGAAATCAGATTTGCTGTTCATTTGGTGTAATATTAGTGTTACAGTAAACAAAAAAAAAGAAACAGAACACAAATGTATACTTTTTTTTTATGCAGTCTTTGAAAAAACCTGTAATTTAACTGGTGTAAATGACTGTATGATGGGTGGGGCTGTTACACCCTGAACAAAAGCCCTTTCTTATAAAGGTAGAGCTCTATATTTAATTCCTGCAGCGCCCCATCTCCCTGTTTCAGCAGTTACTCAATAAGCTAGCAAGGAAATCCGCTCCCTCGCGAGTCGTGTTCGTGCAACCTCCATTCAGGTCTCCTTTTTCCCCTTTTGCGAGAAGGACAGAAAGGATTGGGTTGTTGGGGCCGATGTAGAAATTATGTAAGAAAGGACACATTTAACAGGATCACAGGGTTCAGATGTCACTGCCACAAAGGTACCGTGGTGGAGGGACGGAGGGTGAGGGGTCAGGTAGGCGGAAAGATAATGGCCAACAGCTGTGTGAATGGGGATACGAGGAGAGCAGGCAGGTGGGAAACGAAGGGGCAGAGCAAAGGGGATGTTAATGTGAGAAAGAAGGTTGCCTCCCCCCCCCGAGGAGATAAAAGCATTCCTCCTGTTGCTGAAGGTTATCGCGTTTCAGGTTGAGAGAGGCCTGGAAAAGGCGACGCAGAAATGAGCGAGCTCGCTTTCAGTGCTTTTTACCCGTGCCACTGCATGGCTAGAGGGATGTCAGTCTGTCGGTTCACACTGAACTTTCTCAAGAGCAACTGGATGGACTGGACAGCGTACAGTTTTTCTACAGACATTCATGGTGCCCAAAGTTTGAATCCCTCTGATGTTGGTGATGCCCTGACCTTTCTTCTAATGCCACTGTGAGGTTCTTGTTTGTTGTTTTGAATCCAGCATCTCAAAAGCTTTTAGATGGACTGCCATGAAATTTGGTACAGAAATGTTATTAGTCATTAGTTCAGTTTGTCCACTTTTTTGTTTTATGACTACATACCTGCAAAAACCAATGTCGCTCTCAGCTGTGCTTTGTGTTTAGTGCTAACACTAAACCAACATGGCGAGCATTATCCGCTTAACAAAAGCATTATAGAATTGTCCTTGTGAGCACGTCGGCATGTTGATATTAGCATTAACGGCAAATTACATTAACAACATTATTACATTAAGAACCAAATACCATAAAAGCTAGTTTCTGTGTGTTACTCTTTTGGACAATAAGGTAGAAAAAAAGACATTCACAAGCTTTACACTCACACACAAAATAAATGGTCTACTTACAGTAATCATGCACACAGTACAAATGAATGGTCTCCCATTTCATTAATATAGATCCCTCGATATAGAAAACGGATGTATGGATGACCTTGTGTGACATATAGTTTCATAGGTAAATATCATCATCATGAATGGGCAAAGTGGCAATGAGTATAAATAAAAAAGGGAACTTATGTAACATTTCCATTAACAACTGTTGTCACGTGTTAAGATGTTGAAATACTGTATGTTAGGCTGATCGTGATCTCTTTAGTGCTCATGACCTTAAAGTAGGGTATTTGTGGTTGCGCATTTGTGGGGTACACTCTGGATAGGTCTGATGTCTATTATACAACTACCACAAGGAGGAAAAACACACTCTCATTCACACCTGAAGGAAATTTCACAGTCACCAGATCCCTTTTGAACTGTGGGAAGAACACGCTTCTTGGACCCATGACCTTTTCGCTATGAGGTGAAAGTGCGAATCACTGAGCAATCGTGGCACCCTCTCATAATCCAATACACATGGAAAATACAATCAAACAGAGGCTGACTGTACTTAAACCTGTCAAATATTAAAAAAGGGAGTTCCAGTCCCAATACAATTCACTACCACTGTAAATCATTTCCTGCAAAATCCAATCATAATCAAAGATTCTTTGCAGAATACTGGATAATTGAGATGGTATTAAGCTGTAGATGGTTTTTTTTGTCTGTCACAGAAAAACATGCAAAGTATTTGAAGCCTTAGATTTGCACTGATCGCATCAACAAGGTTGCAGATTGATTGACTGTGAAGTTATATAAACATGAAAAACAAGATGCATTCTAATCTTCCCTGCCAGATTTCAGTCTCTTTGGTCTAACACTTTTCTTATAATGAATAACAACCAAAAAAAAACCCCGGCATGTCACAGTAGCATCACACTTACACTGGATCTCTCACTCAGTGTTAATTATGGCTTCATACTCATCATGACACACAGTGACTCTCCACTCATTTCTTGAAAATGGTTTTTGGCAGGCTTTCTTCAGAAAACCTATTGAAACAGTGTAAATCTGATACATGGTAATTACAGAGATATGTAATTATTCATTTACAAAAATATTATAAAAACTTAAATACCTGCATGAGTCTTAGTTGATTTCTTTCTCTCCTTCACACAAGTAGCTACAATTTATGAGAATCAGTTTACACTTGTCAAGCAATAACAGTGATTAAAAAAACTGACCCTATAATCCACAGCATCGGGATTTGCACACATAATAACCTTACATTTATTGAGTCTGATGATTAAAGGACAACGTGACATTTCACAGGGCCAAGAAAAAAAAAAAAAAACACCCAATGTGAAATGGGCTTAATTCATCTCTCAAAATATCAGTGTTTATCTGATTTGAAAATCAATCCTTTATGATTATCTGGCCAGCGTGTCATGGTCAGTCCCCGAGAACACTTTCAAAGAGCTTCACTTTCAGTTCCTCCCTAACAGATAGGTTTCCATATTACCAGCCGTTAATTATTCATCTATGCTCGCTTGGCGTCTCAGTTGGAAAATAAAGCAAATCCTTTGGACCAATGACACAGAATAGCACGGCGACCTCTCTGCTGAACCCTGCTGCATTGTCCATTTGTCTCCTGCTGTTGGTAGGAGTGAAATTGGAGCCAGGGTGGACGTTATTTCTTCATGTGTAAAACGTGTCTCTCGCGCAGCACAGGTCCATAAACAGCCAGCTCAGTGGTGTGTGTGCAATGCTTCAAGAGCTAGGTACAGTCCCTTTTGTAATGTGCAAAATGATATCTCTGCAATGTAACCGTCTCTATTACGGGGGAAGAGATTGTCTTACCCTTTTGGATTTGCTTCACAGAACACGACAAATGAGCTCGAGCTGCTTGCCGCGGACTCGTAATGCCTCTGCCTACCCACAAGGAGAATTAGCAAATTTGCTGGAGCAGGTTTTATAACATTATCGTGTCATCTGTTAAAATTAAGTCTAATTAACTTAGTGATAAACCTTAACTAACTGAAATTAAAAAGTAAAAACCAAAGACCCCCTAGACTTTCTATTTCTGTGCTGCATTGGTTTATTCATTTGACTTTGATCATTAAAAATAAAACACAAACAATAAATCCACTACAAACTCTAATCATTTATTTTAATGCATCCATTCAACTGATATTCACAACATATACAGTAGATATGTCCTTAACAAAATCAACAGGTGCTCATGTCAGTTTTTTTTTAATTATTATTATTTTTGCATGTTGTCCAAGCCCTTTGAAAAGTTCGGTATATCCGGACGATGTAGACATAAAAATTCAGGAAGCACTCTGGATTGTTGCAGAAAGTGACATAACCTCTGTCATGGGAGGATGTAAGACAAGCACACGGATGGATAGAGGAAAAAGAAAATTACTAAATAAATTGACATAACTATATGCATTTTGATGGTATATGGGCATCTTATACCATTACAAGAGCTTTTTTTTTTTTTTTTTTTACATAGTGCATTGTACCAGCAGAAGCAGTGAAAGTTGAAATTCTTCTATAAAATCCATTTCTGCATACAAATGAGGGCATGACAGTTTTTTATTTGTGGTTGGCAACAGTTTGTATTTATGCTTTGCAGGTAATTATGCCAGAGACGAGGTTACAGAAATGCCTACAAATGAGTTTTGTACAGTCTATAGATTCACCTTTTATTATATAATTCAAGCCTCCCGCTACAATGAAAAGAGGGAGGTCCCGAAAGAACATTTTCCATATAAAAATAGGAACATTGTTCACACATTCTACACACACACTGATAATTGATGTTTAATTATCAATGAAAAAAAAACCCCGCAATTGCACATTTATTTACCTGCGAGTGTAAACGCAGACACATCAATCTCTTGCCCTGGGTGGCTGATAATACTGCTGTGTGGGTCTTGTGCGCCTAGGCTGCCCGTCTCCCCCACGTCGAAACTCTAGTGAATTGTCGTAGTAACCATCATCTTCCTCCTGCCATTGTACATTTGATATGGTTGTGATGTTACTGTGGGTAATCAGATTAGATGTCATTCATATTTCATCACCTTTCCTCAATCCACTTGAATAACATGTGAATTAGTCGGTTCCACTTGGTACTGACCAACATGTTCTCATCGTAATAATGATGACTGATCAGTTCTATTATTGATATGTTTTATTTCTCCTTACCAGTGCATCAGCAGCAACAGGTTTGATGTTATGCAGGAGAACTTCTTCGCAGTTTCCATAGTCACTAAATACAACCACAGCCGTGGAGCCTGATGGATGCACAGCATCTATTCTGGCATGGTAGAACTGGACACACACACACACACACTTTGCACACAGAAACAAACAAAAATCTAATTATTTTAATACAATTCCACGTGTCAAGACAAGACAAATGTCTGTCAATTAATTACAACATGACAAACAATCTGAAACTATGTCAACACTGTGACAGAGGAAAATTACTCACAATGGCACTAATTATTTTTTTATGCCGCTTAACATGTAAACTGTCAAACAAGCTCTCAGGCAAAGAAAAAAAAAACATTTGACATTTCTAGAATCCCACAATGCCTGTCAGTGAATTGTCACTGCAACCGATTTAGTTGTTAATTTTAGTGTTGGCACAAATTTGGATGTCAGTTGTACAATTTGTAGACGTTTCTGTTGACAGTTTACATGACACATTATGAGCTCATTTGTGTATGGATGTAATTGGTTTTTATTTCAGCTACTTTCTCTGACTTGACACACTAAGTTGAATGCAAACATATTCAGTAATTATCAGTTATTGCTGTAACCAAGCCAGGAATGACATACCTTTCCATCTTCCCAGTATAATGCCAGGCACTGATCTCCAGGTTTCCAAGCCATTTCCGCAAAATGACTTTTCTCTGGTCCTCGAGGACCTTGACCTTTGCCTTGCCCTGGCCTTCTTTTAGGTCCTGGGTTATTGGGAGTGTTTTTCTTGGGGGGCAGCTCCTTGTTGGGGGGACATGATGAGTTTGTCGGCTTGATTGGCCCAGTTCTTTTGTGCTCCATGTCTCCATTTTGGAAGTGCGAAGGATCCCCTGTCGTGATCCGACAGTCACGTGATAAACCCACTTCTTGGGATGCCCCTGGCGTCCCTGAGCTTCCTCCCCTCAAGTTAAAGTTTGGTGCCCCACTATCCCGCTGTCGCTCAAAATGCTCTGAGTTCGGCCGCTGTCGGTCAAAATGCTCTGAGTTCGGCCTGTCAGTCTTTCCCCTCCTCCTGCTGTTGGGTTCTTCAGTTCTGTCTGTGCGTTTATTATTCACTTTCCCATCCGCCTCACTGCCTGCAGAATTAGTCAGTTTGGGTGTGGGTACATTGTCTTTGACCCCTCTCCTGTGAGATGGACCTGCCATGTTCCCAGCTCCACCTGCACCACCACCACCACCGTCTCCATTCCTGGATCGTTGATGGTAAGACCCACTAAACTCCATCTGCTGCTGAGGCTCTTTGGAACGCGTGAAAGAATTCGTGAAGGAAGTAGGAAAAGCTTGCTCATCTCTCGTCTCTCTCCTGTCGTTCTGCGTTCTGTCCGATGCGCCACGTGACCATCTCTCCTGGCCCCTCCACTGCTGGCCTTGAGCTGACGTTTGGGGTGCCGCACAGTTAGAGAGAGGCTCTTGGCCAGGTTTGGGAAAATCGGTGTCCCTGTGGAAGCGAGGCGGTCTGTCATTCCTTTGTTGCCTGTGGTCATTGTGCGAGGAGAACTTGGTCTGAGATGCGTCTTTAGAGTAATAGTCGGAGTTGGAGAAATTCACTTTGCTCTCATGATGTCTCTGAGGTCCGTGGCTCTTTGGCTCTGAGAACACAAACCCCCAAAAAAAAGCAATATAAAACAATAACGTCATAAATAACAGATGTAATACTGATGAGACCACATTAGCATGCGCCACCGTTATTAAATTTAAAGATGGCTGAAAACACTCAAACATGACAGGAATAATAAGAAAATCAATTATAAAAATATCATTATTGGAATTACCAAACCATATCATTCTTGGTCAAATGTAATCAAGTATCAAAATATACAGCATATAAAAAGTGTTTATTTCCACTTTCAACAGCAGCCCGGTGCTGCATCGGTCTGCTACACCAGTGCTGATTTTAGGCATTTATAGAACATGACTTAATTCCCATCGGCTCACAATAGCCAGAAAGCCATCTGTCCATGCTGACATACTGTTATTAACACATTCTTAACATAACACTGGCTTGACGAACTATACACCACTCATATTTAAAGTCCTGACATGTGTTCCTTCCTACAAATAATTCCAGTAGAAAATTAAAAGCATGACTGTTATGGACCTGAGAGAGGCACCAAGCGGCCAGTTCACCCACCATCAATGGAGAAAACTCCCATCTTTGATTCCAGAAAGTCAAACAGAGTGCTCGGTCCAGATGGCCTTCCCCCTGCTCCCTCCTCCTCATCTTCATTTCTGGACCTGCCTCTTCCCCTTCCTTTGGCTGAGGAGATGTCAAAATAAGATCATGTAGACACAGTTAAGAACAATGATCAATGAAACTGGATGTTTGAATGTGTGCACCTTCTAGCCCTCAGTGCCATCAGTGTGACATTGAAATCAAGCATGTGTGTCTGGGTGCATGCATATATGTTTGTGTGTGTGTGTGTGTGTGTGTGTGTGTGTGTGTATATTTTAAACCCGGACCCACCTGAATCAGATATGTTACTTGTGAGTTGTAATGCAGAAACATGCATACACTCCTTGCAGATAACATGAATTTGAAAAGGTTAATGTTAATGTAAGGCAGCATAGTTCAGCGTGATGAAACAAGTTTAGGGTTTCTCCATGTTGAAACAAATGAAACAAATAGAAAACAATGGCTGCAGGTAAAGCAGAATATCCATCTGACAGCTCACGGTGTGCTTTGGAAAACCGTCAGCAGTAAAGTGTGTATGCAATCTGTGGTAAATGGACTAAAACAAGCAAAACCACCACTGTGGACCTTTTAACAAGTAGGCTGTAGGTGATTTTCACTGCATTTAAAAAGGACCTCCACATCCCTCCTCCAATCTCATTCTTATCCTGTAGAAACACAGTGTGTGTGTGTGCGTGTGTGTGTGTTTCGGGCTAAGGTGCTTTCAAGCCAAAGTGGGCAGGGTGGCTGTGTATGTGTGTGTGTATTTATGTGTACGAACCTCTGGGTGGAGGCCTGTTTGATTCGGCTACCACAGGGCCAGGTCTGCTACCAGTAGATCCAGTCAGTAAGCTGTTTAGTGCCACTTCAAGGTTGTTGTTATTATCCATTAGAGCCTGCCGAGCAGCCTCCCTGTTAAAGCCCATTTCCATGATGTCTCTCAGAGCACGTTCATCCACCTACACACAGGGCACAATAAGAGAAAAAACAAAAAGGGAGAAAAAAAAGGTTTGAAGAGGGTATAAAATCTTCAGGGAGAGTGGGGGAAGAAATGTGGATGGTTAAGGGTTGTTTGGTAATACCGAACATAAAGTCAGGTTTCTAGTGATGGAGTGAGATTAATTGGATGGACTGTGGAGAAAGAAAGAAAATCTACAATGAACCTCTCCTTATGAAAAGGTTGAGACATGGGTATTACTTCAGTTTTTGTTTTAAGTTGGATTATTTCAAACCATCATTACCAAAGCCAAACACTGTTACCCTGTTCCATGCTATTTATATGGTCTGTTCAAAACAGGCTGAGTTCTGCCTAGAAACATTGGGGGGGGGGGTCAAAACACAAAGTGAGACCAATCAACAACCACTTCACTGCAAAACCTGACCAAGCCTCCAATTCATTTAGATTTACAATATCATAATAAATGCCTGGCCTGGTCTGAACCGTGAAATAAGAACCCAGACAAACAAACCGAAGAACGCGGAACAAGTTCCAACCTTTAAATTGCTTTGTTACAGTGAGTGGAGGCTCCATCATTTCACCACAGGTAGCTTTTACAATCAAGTTATATTAAAGCGGACTTAAAAGAGTTTTACAGGTTTGGACCAAGTTTTGTCTGCTCACCAGCTCTCGATAGTTCCCATCTTGTCTGCTCTCCGTCCTCTCGGCCCTGTCCTCTCGTCTTCTCTGCTGGTACGAGTCCCGGCTCCGGGGGAAGGAAGCAGTGGCGGATAAATTACTGCCTGCACTTCCTCCACCGCCAAACGTGCGGGGACCCTAACAAGGGAAAGAACTTGAGGATCAATAGAGCTGCAGGGTTGGACAAAACAATAAAGTCAACACAAGAAACAGAAACTTTGCAATGGACAATGTCAAAGGCAATCAATGTTAAGATGAATGTCAATAAGGGGAAGGTGTTCTTTAAAAAAGGAGGCCAAATGAAAAATTGCAATCTATAAGGGAAACTGCTAAATTAGACTGAGAAAGAACAGTCCTGAAAATCAAATGTTAAAGGTGGGAAATTGTAGGTTAACTCAGGATGCCATTAGTTTGTTGCCAAAGACGCCCACAGTATAGTATAATAGACTGAGTCCATAATACATAATATATTTTGTGACAAACGTAGCAAATGGGAGTTAGAAAATGTTGCAGTAGCTCTGTAAAATGATCAAGTACCCTGTCGTTACCAAAACCATTTCCTTCAGATTTAATTAAGACACATCCCCGTGATAAGGGTTTACATACCTCTTTAGTCTTGGCCACCTCAGCTATGGCTGCAGTCCGCTGCTTCTCAAACTCATCATTCTCGTCAGGACTTTTGGCCACAACGTGAGTCTGAAGGGTCTTCCTCTGGTCTAGTTCCCTGCTGTCTACTTCATCCTTCCTTTCACACTTCTACAGGGAGCAAATACAGAACACCTTCTTTAAAATCCTCCCGAATCATGTCAAATTCCTTAAGAAAAATGATCTAAAAAAAAAATTAAAATAAAAAATGTAAAATAGGACCGCCGGTAAGTCAGTCTGCACACATAAATTCATGATTGATTCTGACAGTATCTGTAGTTCACAGCTGCTATCGACTGTACGAAAAGCTGCCCCTTCAGTTCATTAAATCCCTGTAGGCATCTGAAGGCAGCATGACATGTATGTTGATAAACCTGCAGCCTCTGCTTGGAGAAGTGCTGTGCCACAGCGCGGTGCCATTACAGCACACACGGCCGACCACCGTGTTTACCTTCATTAAATCACGTGCAAATGACACCAGGCTCTAACACACACACACACACACACACACACATCAGACTGTGTGGCTTATAACTCGGTCTTCTGTTCTTGCGAGAGACACCGGATTACCAGAGCTCATCAATCCTGTGCATCACAACCTGCTTTCCAACATTTTTTTTTTTAAATATTTCAGCGGTTCATGTTGTATTCTTGAAATGCATTACAGTGCAAACACTTCTGCCTTGTGTTTTAAGATAAGTGACAATTTACTGACTGAGACACAGTAAAGTATCACCTCGCGAAGAGTATGATATTTGAAAGCAGCTCCCAAAGATACATGAGCTGTGAGCTCTGCAGGTCAGCCAGGCTAACCAGTGTGCCTGGGCACGTGGCAAACTGAATCAGGAGGGGCAAAGCAGTTCAAATCAAACCTTTCTGCATCCCCAGATATCATTAAGGTAAAGCTGAAATTGGTGCAAATTATGCCTACTTGAATGCTATTTTCTCCATATGCTCTAAAAATGTACCAAACACTTCTCTGGTGAAAATGTTACGGGCTCAGAGCACGAGGCAAACAGTTTTATTGTCTGATTAAAGTCTTCGGGGAAAGAAAATGTCCTGTGAAAACCCACCAGCTCATCTCACTTTTAAAAATATTCCTCCTGTGAGGCTCGGTGGTGGCAGCTTCATACTGTGAGAACGTTTCTGAGTAGCAGGAAGTGGAACCGACTGACTGAGAGAACACAGCGCCAGGGAAAAAAACGCAGGCACCGATTTGAAGATAATCTTGCTTCAGAGTGCCAATCACCTTGGAATAGGCTAATATTTATATATAAAAGCCCCCATGTAGACTTCCAATCAACAGTAAGTCCTGGAGTGACCCAGCATTAGAAATACATTTACACTGAAAATCTAGAGAATGCTGAACAACAATTCCCAAATGCTCCTCATCCAAAAAAAAAAAAAAAAAACTTGAGCAAATCTGGAATGAAAAGTGGGTGAAAATCCCCAAATCCCAGTGTCAAGCTGATACGGATATATCACACTCCGAAGCTGTGATCCTCGCCAAGGGAGTATTGACTCAGGCTCAGTAGTTTTAAATGTTTGTATTTCATTTTCTATAAATAGCAGTGAAGTGCTTAACTATAAAAGGGGGAAACATTTAAGGTGTTTTGATACTTTCTGAAAAGACTGTGCATAGTTATTCTTTTCAAATCTAACACTGTGTACAGATACCAATTTTCTGACAGTGTGATGGACGTGTATGTTTGGAACACATTATTTTTGATGATGCACTGAAAACCTACTTGTCTTCTTTGAGACAATTAATCTCTTCTGACCTTCTCTACCAATTACCACAGCATTTTACTTTAATACAAATGCAACACTTGTACCACATGTATTTTGGTATGGGTAAAGCTGTTTTTGCACTGCTTCACACTGAGTGTGTGTCAGGGCAACAAAGCACAATTAAAATTCAGTCATGCATTTTAAAGATTCATGAAGGCTCTCACAATTAGTTCAAAAAGATCAGAGAGAACATTGCCAAGAAAAGGCACATCAAGGTCCACTCCTGGAGCCAGGCCTGGATCTGGCCCCTCAAATACATCTGAGAGGTTATTGTTATTCAACAGTATCTTTGACTTTCATTAAATCATTGCTGAAATCTCATTTTCATAAACTTGCATTTTCTTCATTGTATTATTTTTGTTAGTTTGCCATTTTATATTCCAGTTTGTTTCCTGTTATTGTTGTTGTCAGAGAAGAGGTTTTTAGGCACACTTTATTTTGAAAATTGCACTATTGCAATTATTATTCTTACCTGACCAAACTGCACAAAGGGAGGTGGTCCACCTTCAGCTCCAATGTTACTCCTGCTGTGTTTGGCCAGACTCTGCAGGTTTGATGGTAAAGGAAGATCATTCTTAAAACTAAGAGAACACACAATCTGAACAAGAAAAATGACTGAAAATGAATGAAAAACACTGGAGATTACCTTTAATGCAGAAAAAAATGATCATCAACATATGAATTCTAGGGATGTCCCAGTGTCCAACTCTTTTTGTCCCTGATCCATGTCATTTCATATCGAGTATCTGCCAATACAGAGTACCAATCCGATTCTTCTATTTTTCTAGATGATACAGCTGCACTGTGCACACTTCAAGTACATTAAAGTTATTAAAATCAATCCAATGCATATGCTTGACAATTGAATAGCTCTGCATTTCATTAAGATAAAAAAAAGCATCCATGCTGTTCTTATAGTTTTTTAATTTTTACTTTCTATAAAATAACAAACCCTCTCTAATCTGTTTGACCTTGTCACTGCCTCGAGGGACAAGGTCACTCGAGTGTTTGTTGCTTCTGTGCAGCCTTTGTCTGAGCTACCTGAATGAACTGCATTCCGCTGAATGTTTGTTTTAGTTGCCTGCACATCTTTTGCGTGGATTAAATGAATAAATTAAACGAGTGCACATAAATGAGGCAAATTACATAAATAAACACTCTTGTGGTGCTTTGCTGTCGTTTATGATGTGTGGTGTCTGGCTGCGGGCAGGCAAAGCCCCTGCTCGACACACACACACACACACACACACACACACACACACACACACACACACACACACACACACACACACACACACACTGAGAGGAGGAGAGCTGGAGTTGATGACGGCTACACTTGTTGCATCGCTCTGCATGTAAGCTTTGTGAGCAAAAACACCTGTGTGACAGCTGACATAAAGCAAAGGATCAGATCAGGTTCAATATAGCCGATACAGGTCTGTTAAAAAAATCCTTGATCTGATCTTTGATATTGGATTGGGACATCACTAATGAATTCCTTTTTTTTTTCACATTAGTAGCTGAGCCACCATTACAAAAATCGACCCTCACCCTTTGAAGCTCCCATTTCTCCACCATGTGATCAACTTCTCCTCCGAGGACAGAGATTTTTGAGTCATCGAGCAGCAAAAGACCATTTTTAACTTGGACTGTTCCAATGAGCTTTACCTTTGTTCCAGGGGGGGTATTAAGACTGAAAAACAAAAACAAAAAAAACAAAAAAAAAGTGTGAATGAAAGGATGCTTTGTGTATAAATAGTCCACCCAACTGTTAAATGTTAAACACATTAGAAGGATTTAAGATAGTATGACTGTATATACAAAGCCGCACACCCTATTGCCTTACCCATACCACTTTATAAATGACATGGAGCAGTGCCAGGGGATGGGTGGCGAGGCTAGGAGAGACTATTAATAATCCCAGCTGCTCACCCATCCTCATGGTAAATTAAAAGCCCCTCTATCTCATCAGGCCTGACAAGGCCTCTGCCTCTCTCATTAAGAAAGCACAAAGTCTTAGAGGGATTTCCAGCTACTGATGCCGGATGCCAAAGCAACAATTAGGGATTTCACTCCAAACCTCTGGGATAAATGCTGTTCTCATGATAGCGGTCAACGCAGCAGTGAGGCACTCTCTATCCCTGATTCCATCACATACACACAGTCCTATTCACTGTCTGATCAATGTTGCTACTTAATGCTTAATTGTCATCCCTCTATATCGCTGTCTCCCACAGTGAAAGGTCCTGTAATCCATCTCATCCTTCTTTGCCACTCACTTATGGCCCCAAGCACGCTGAAGCGGACACTTTCATAAGAAACACTAACCACCGCTGTTGGTAGCCGGCGTGTGTGTGCCGCTCATAAAGAGGGGATTTGTTCTGTTCTCCCCTCTCTTCCCATCAGGAAGTCCAGGCCCACATTCTGGCCACTCCACCTGTACAGACTGGCTAGTCACCATGGCAGCAGTCACCAAGGCCACTGTTGCTGGGATGGAGATGTAATTAAGGCTGGGGATTGTTAGATAGCTGCCACCACGTGAGAAATTGCAGATAAAGGGAAAACTGAGGTATGTGGTGAGTGTTGTCAAAAAGGTGAAGGAGAAGAGTGCGTGTAGAATCTTACACATTTGCTTAAGAACCAGGCTTAATGACACCTTCCTTTACATCTACATATCCACAATAAAACATTCCAATAATTTATTTTTATTTAATATTATTTCTTATTTAAGGTATTAAGACAAGAAAAATATACAACATCCTATTATTTGCACAAAACATAACATATTCCTAAATGCAGCTAAACTGTTATACAGGTACCTGAGCTTAGACAGGTGTTTAAACTCCAATCCAACACAGGTGGTATGCCCATCTGTCATTTGTAGGCGCAGCATTCGGGGCGCACCCTGGGACTCCTCGTGGTCTTTAGGAGCCGAGACGTTCCTCACCTTCTGCACCTGGAGAACACATGGACCATCCAACTGGCCGTGTACAGGAGACAACAAAAGAATTACAGCTTAAAAGGCAAATCAGCAGCATGTGGGGGAACATCGCATAAAAAAAAAAAAAAAAACAATATACGAGCAATTTGGGCATT
This sequence comes from Scortum barcoo, assembly GCA_023238725.1. Lineage (NCBI taxonomy): Eukaryota > Metazoa > Chordata > Actinopteri > Centrarchiformes > Terapontidae > Scortum > Scortum barcoo. The sequence goes on from CM041531.1 coordinate 11,942,049, forward strand.
CATTGATGGGTATGCCAAATTTTACAGGCGTGACAAAAAGAGACATTTCCATTTAAAGTGTCTGTGTCAGCACAAGTTGACAGTGGCCGTTTTATTGAAAACGATACAACAATAATGTTTTCAATTTCTGTGAAAGAAAATGTGAAGAATGTGTCAATGCAATATACAAGCAATACTACATTTTCTGTGTAGTCTAATTATACACGGATGGCATCTGTACAAAGCAGAGTGTATGACCAGGGCCACATGAGTGTGGATGTTGAAGCAAGCAGGGGTTAAGCTCATACAGAATTACATGTTTTAATCCTCTGACAATGTCTGGAACATTTTTTCTTTAACAGTTGCTCAACTCCTGTTTCACTGGTGAAGAAGCGGTTCTTTGATGCTTGTTTGTCAGTGTGTTAGGGCCATCTAGTGGCACTCATGAGTACTGCATTTCAGCAAAGAAAATTCTGCATTGAATTTCAGTTTAAAGAAAAACAGTGATTATTTCCCACTGGGTATTTAAAAATGTATCATTGAAATGGCCATATGAGAATTTCTGTGGCGCTCACCTTCTCAGTTCGTCCACTGTTGATATCGGACGGTAGAAATTTTCTCCCAATAGGCCTTAGATCACTCTGCAAAGGAGATAATGCTTAATTAAAAAGAAATAACAAATAATGTGCCAGTCATAATGAAATAAATAATGCAATAGAGTTTGGATACGTTCCAATAATATGGTAACCCACACTGTACTGTGCTTTAAAATAAAAACAATCTCCTTTCAACCAAATGTTAGGAGGGAGCCCTCTCACGTCCAACCTAAGTCCCAGAAATAGACAGTTCAATGTATGTGGTATATTAGCCAAATCTGCAATAGATGCTGTTCCATACAATATACATTATTTGGTCTACTCGGTAGTATCATTTTGATCTGTACGGTTTATTGAGTACAATCTAATTAAATTAATCACTTTCTATCCAACGCAGTGATCAAATTTCAGTCAGTCGCTGCATCAAGCCACCTATTCCAAAAGGGCCCGTCACCAGTCCTTTTTACAATCTGGTTTACTGCAGCTGACATTATCCTAAAATGAAGGCCGTTTATTTTCCTGGTAAACCTAAAAAAGTAATTGCTTCTTTTTATTGATGTCTCTATAAATTTCTCTCAACATAATTATAATACAATTATTTCAAAATGGGGCAGCAAGACTTCTAACAGCGTTGAGGAAAATGTGACTATCATTTTGTTGGCAAAGCAGTAACTGGTCCCAATTATTTTTAGAATTAGTATATATATCCCACTGGATTGTTTTCAAAATCCTACCAGCTCAGGCCCAAAGTTACTACATGCTGGTATGGAGTAATAAGTCAAAGTATAGTCAGAAAATGTTTGACTCACTCCAGACCAAAACTTAAAAAGGTCAAGGCTTTTGCAGTAAATGCAACTACTGTATGTTTTGGACTTGTCTGTCTCTGCAGGTCAGGTAATCACTGCATACATCACTGTTATTTTCAGTCCTGTTGTCCATTTCTACAGTTCAATAACTTTTTTGTTCTTCTTTACTTATGACTGCTTTTGTGTTTATCTATTGTATAGTCTGTTTTCTATCATTATTACATAGTACAAGAATCATTTCATTATTGTTATAATAAAATTGTCACTTGCTAATCATAATAGCTGCATTGTACACTGCTCAAAAAATTCAGGGAACACTTAATCATCACAGTATAACACCAAGTCAATTAAACTTTAGGGATATCAATCTGTCCAGTTAGGAAGCATAAGCGATTGTGAATTTCACCGATTTTTGTGCAGGTGAAAGTAACATCAGGTGCACTGGAGAGGTTACAGCAAGACAACCCCCAAAATGGGAATGATTTTGCAGGTGGTGGTTGCAGACAATTACTCTCTCCTTTTCCTTCCTGACTGATTCTTCTCTACTTTGGCGTTTTGCTGTCCTTCTCATTACTTGCAGCATGAGGTGGTACCTGCAGCCCCTTCAGGTTGCACAGGCAGTCCAGCTCCTCCAGGATGGCACATCCATATGTGCCATCCTGGAGGCAGAAACAGAATCCATGAGAGTGGAATACAGGCACATGTGGGCCATACACTCTACTGAGTCACACTACGTGTAATAACATTCATCCAAGCTGGATCAGCCTGTGATTTTAATTTCTTATTTTTATTTATTTTCAGTGTGATTTTCAATCCAGCCCTCAATTGGTTGGCGATTTTGGTTTCCACTGACTGTTGTTACATCATTTTGTTCTCAAGAAATTACACAATATTTACAGTAAAGATTTTAAACTTGAATATTTCGTTCATCGAAATGTGATGTGTGATTTAGGTGTTTTCTTATTTTTTTTAAGCAGTGTTTCAGCATGTTTTCTCCCATGCCATGAACATTGAAACATTTCTGGAGTCGTATTCACACATGAAAGCAATGAATACTGAATGAATTACCAAAATATTTTATAACCATTTCTCACAACAGAGCAAACCTATTGTTAAATATAGTATCTGTGGGAATCAGTAGGAAAAATTACCATGAAGAACTTGCAAAATTACAACTTACATCAAGTGCAATACGGATAATTTCATTGTGTGTTATTTTCTCAGCAGATCCTTTCAGTTCTGCTATTCCTTCATCGCTGAGGTACCTGTAGGAGGAGAGACAAGGTGGAGTGGATTACCACAGTGATCTTAACATTTAAACACTTCTAGAGAGCAACTAACTTTGGCACAAAAACATCTGCATCATCATTTTTTACGTCTCAAACACAACAAAGAAAAACAGAAAAGGCTGAACAATGTTGAACTAATAATGACACATTAATGAAGCTTTGTGTAAAGACAGAAGGAAAGGTGATGCAGAGTTAAGCCCTCAGCATCTTTGGTCAGATTATATCAGAAGGTACAGTTTGCAGTCTTTATGTAAAGCTTAGCTGACCTGAGAAAGCTGAACAATATTGAATAAATAATTATGTACTAATTAAGCTTTTTCAGACGGGGAAAGGTGATGCAGCGTTAAGCCCTCAGCATCTTTGGTCAGATTATATCAGAAGCATAATTAAATGTCAAACTTTAGAGAGCACACATGTATAAACACAAACACTGCAGTAGAGAGCACCATATTAAACTACCTAGCAATATATAAAGTCATTAAAATAAGCTTCGGCTTTACAAGCTGCCATTCTGAATGATGGGTACATTTACTTTTGCTACTTCAGGTACATGAAGATTTTGAATGCAGGACTTGTAACAGAGTTTTACAATCTGGTTCTGCAGTCCTGCTGTCATCACTACGCAAGTGGAGACCCCTGAAGAATTAACTGAAGAAACAGTGAACCCTTGAAAACTACAACGATCAAACGAACACGGTACAGTTTGCAGTCTTTATGCAAAGCTAAGCTGAACAATATTGAGTCAATAATTATGTACTAATTAAGCTTTTTCAGACGAGGAAAGGTGATGCAGCGTTAAGCCCTCAGCTTCTTTAGTCAGATTATACAGAAGCATGGTTAAATGTCTGGCTTTGTAAGGTTCCCATGTAAATATAACCTGTATAAACACTTTAACGCCGGAGAAGAGAGCACACAATTCAGAAAACCGCTTAACCTGAAGGGGAAAACATGTTTGTATTTGAATGTTTTGGAGAGTTTCAGCTTTGCGTTTCGTTAACGGACGTCATGCTAAGTGTGCACTAGCTAGCTCACGTCATTTGCTTGCTAGCTCTTAGTTTGTTTGATTGTTAGCTTGTTAGTTTCGCTTCAGGCAGACGAATTAAGGTAGTAGGCACACACCGAACTGGTCGTGTGTACTTTGGAAACCTGCGTGCTCTCTAAATGTAAAAAGCTCCACTGTAGTAATTTAATGATTAGTGTTTTGAGCCAACACCAATCCTCAGTGAGTTAGCTGCCATGCTACTTACCAGCCCTCTTTGGTCAGGGATTCTGTCAGATCGGTCATTGTCGTCCAGACTGTAGATGTGTTTATAACGACACCGATGTGTTTGAAGTGAGCACACCTGAAAAAAAACGACTATCTGCTTTGATAAAACATGTTCTCCTCCAAAGAAAGATAAAGCTCGCTAATGTGAGTATAGGCAACTCTACGTAACGTACGTCCTACGTAAGTAAGTATGGCGTGCCGAGAGGGTCAAAATACCTTTTTCCATGTCTTTGATTTTGTGTTTTATTTTTTCTTTTGATAGGTAGGTTGTTTCATTTGTTGCCTGACATACTGTAGATAGTTGTAAATGGACAACCTAATCTTTCAGCAAGGACATCTGAAGTTTGAATTTCTGGATAATGTAATTGTTCTCACCATACCTATGAGGACATTTCTTATTCACTTCTTCACTCCCTCCATAGATTTTGGGCTCACACCATTCACAGCCCCCAGTTTGGCTATCCAAATAAGATATTTGGTCCACAAAAGATATTTAAATTCTTTTTACACATGTTACAAGAATCAGTTGATGCCCATAATATGCACAGGTTACGCACATCGCATTGTCCTGTAAAAAACTGTAATGACCTTAATACCTGCTTAACAAATGGCTTAAAACTTGCTTTTCATTGCTCTTATAGCTTCATCCTTTTAGAGGTGTGGGCTTAATTTTCTTTGCATGTAAAGGAAAGACTCTGATTCTGTCATGCTTTACAATTTTGAATGAAGATCAAAAGACGTGGAGCCACACACTTTAATTGTCCAAGCACTATCAGAATTAACTGTTTATTCCAGTGTATTGATTTACACATCTATGGATAAGCTGTTTAAAGAAACCAGTAGGCCTACATTAAGACAGCAGATATTTGAACGAGCATGTGGGACTGGGACTTAATTTAGGCCACACATTGTGGTACAGTTAGTGAACAATTAAACTTTTAACTGGTTATGAAGGAGTCTGAAATTAATCCCAATACCTCTATATAATGTATACAAGCAAATGAGACTAACAGCGTAAAGACTGCTTAGAGTTTAAGGAAAGTCAACTGGACTTGCTTGAGGCTCTTGAAGACATTTCACCTCTCATCCAAGAGGCTTCTTTTGTTCAGAGCTGAAGAAGCCTCTCGGAAGTGAACAATCCAGTACATTTTCTGACAAGATGCTGTCTTCCCCCTTTCCCGTCATGTCTTCATGGATGGTCATTAGGTGCTGGCCTGCTGGGCAAGCAGCACAGCGGGTATTTAATAACTTATTTTCTGGAAGCAGCTGTCATGCATTTGAGCAGAGAGGTTCAGACTCAACCATACAGGTACTGTGTAAAACAAAAAAGCTGAGCTAGAGGAGTCAAAAAAATATGTAGACATGCAGAGATGAGTGTTAAAGAGTCAGTTCACCCAAATTATAGAAGAAAAAGAAAATAAAGTACCTTTAAGACATAAAGATAATTAGGAGTTTGTGTCCAGGTTTTAGATATTTGTCCCTGAGAGTTCTTTGGCCACATGAATACAATGGAGGTGAATTCAGTGTCATTTGTGCTGTGCAAAGTATTGACACCAATGAAACTTGTTGTGAACGGTTTTCACCAGGGCCATTGATAAGCTCTTATTAATTACTCTTTATTAATCTCTTTAGTTGCATGAAATTATGTTTGTATGTAACTCCACATCATTAAATTAATTGAATTATACACTGAACCAAGGTGATTTTAAAATGTTTTAATTAACATTTTAAGATTGTTCTGCTTATGAAAACAATTGGATGTTTCTAATGGTACAATTATACATAACAATTAGCTTTCTTCTTGTTTTTGGAAAATATCATTCATCCATTTAGGAATGTAAATGAATTGTGAAGAAAAAATGGCAATGTGTGCTGTTTAGAAAGAAAAAATGGCAATGGATTAATGAAATGAATTAATTGACACCACAAGATGGCAGTATATGTTCACTGAAATGATACAGTACCTGTTCTCTGGATGAAAGTTTTTCAAGGTTTAAAGCAGTTTTCACTCAGAAGCCCCAGCAACACTCCAGTAATGAAGCTTCACTGAGAGGATAAGATTTTCCTCCTTGAGTGTGAGTGCATTAATTGCAACAATTTAGACTGATACATGGTTGAAATGTGGTATTTTGAGCTCAACCACTGAAAGAAAGTTATGCTGTTTATTTGGAACACAACAGACTATGAAAATACATAAAACATTTCTGTCACACAACCTAAAAAACATTTATACATGTCTAATTATCCTTCAGAATCATAGTACTTTACTATTTATTTACTATCTACTGTTTTTAATTAATTGTTACCTGATTCATCTTTATTGTCCACAAATGTGGAAATTTGTCTTTGGCTTCACAGGTTGGGTACAAATACTTAATATCAAATCACAATACATACAATAAATAACACAAACATGCACATTACAGATAACAGTGTTTTCAGATTTAGCCAAGATATTGTATTTGGTAAGAGAGACTTTTTGTGAATGTATTTGGTTGCTGCAGCAGCACTGTAGTGTCTTCTGAGGGCAGTTCTATGAATTCTTTAAAAAGGGGATGTACAGGGTCAGACACAATTTGTCAGGCCTTTTGTTTCACCTTAGGTTTATGTATACATCCCAGGTGTTTCTGCTTTTTCCCAATAGTTTTACAGGCCATGTTTGTAATTCTGGACAGTCTGTTTTTGTTCTTAGACCTCAGGTGTCTATACCATGTCTGCATATTAAAAGTTAAAACACTCTCACCAAGACTTCTGTAAACAAACAGTCTCTGAAATATTTTTTGCTAACATCATATGAATCCAGCGTACTGATTAGATACAAGTGTAGCATTGCTTTTCTAAAAATGTATTCTGCATTGGCTGTAAAACCTCTGCAATAACAAAAGCAAAATATTTTAAATTCCTCTACTGCTTTAATGGGCTGATCATTAATTAAAATACTGACAGGCATTGTGAGGACTTATAATAACCAGCTCCTAAGATGTACTTTCATTAATAAAGAGGGCATGGTGTCTTCACACTTAAGCTAACTATGGTGGAAACACTGTATATCACTGATTAACTGTGTTCTGCTTAAGACACACATAATGTTACGATTTCAGGCTGAGCTAGGCTAGGACCCCAAAATGCAGACTCAAGACAAGACCAGACACCAGAGGGAATAGGTTTAACACAGTCTTTTAACGGAAAATTGTGAAGGCAGGTTTGAGAAAGTCAGAGAGAATTGTTTTCTGAACCGAGAGTCCAATTGCCACCGTGGGGGGTTTTGGTGGCTAGCTGTGGGCATTTGCAGCTTGGCATGAGGCCGGCGTAGTGAGGACAGAGCAGAGGGCCAAGCTGGGCTGGAGCGGTGCAGACAGGACTGCGGCAGGGGGAGACGAGACTAAGAGGAAAATAAGGGGAACCAGGCAGGCAGATACACCAACCAAGAGTCTGGAGGACAAGGACAGGTGAGGTTAGGCATGAGCAAAAATTCAGAGAATAAATCAAGAGCCCAAAGTACCAAACAGGGTAACTAAACAGTCTGATGGAGAATGGTGGAATGAGCTGGTGGTTAAATACTTCTGAGGAGTGGGCGGCTTAATTGCAGGATGACTCTCAGGTGCGGTGATCAGCCCAGGTGTGGTAATGAGTGCCCTGGAGTAACCTCCTCGTCTTTCTGGGCAACAGACAGACATGACACACAGAAACAGACAAAGGGAGACAAACACACACACACAAGGAGAACAGGGAAACAAAACACAGGGGAGACAGACAGGGACCCTAAAAAAAACAAAAACTTGTTCATAGACTCTCTGTGGGACTGTTTGTCCAACAAGCAGATATCAGTGTTATTCTCAGTGCTGTAACTTTGAACTTCTGTTATTTGGCCTGAGGGCTTTTTTATTGTACATCCCTGTGGCACTTCTTTGATTGATTTGCAAGGACAGATCTGTCATTGTCTGAGAGGATTAGAACAGGCTGCAAAGTTTGTGTTTGGCTAGATGAAGAGTGTTAACACACTGCTGGCAGCCATGCAGACAGCTTTTCAGGGACTCAAGGCATAAAGGTCTTTAAAGATGACACGGTTTCGAGAGGTTGAATACAAAAGAGTCAAATTTGATTTCATAGCTGAAGGTTTAATTCAATAGTGACATTTGTCTTCAAGTTTTGCCATGAAAAATCCTTTCTCTGTCCACTGAACTTTTGCAGATTGACATAGTAATAGCAGAAGCATAATTATACTGAATTACTGCTCCACTTGGAAAAAATTGATCCTTGAAATATAACAGATGAACAAATTACATGAACTAGTAGCCAACTGAAATACATGACCTGTTGCCTCTTTGCCAATTATATATTGTAGGCTGCTTGTTTTTGCCAGTGGCAAGGATATGTTCTTTCAAGAAAAACTATCAGTCAAACTCTCAACCAACAGGCTACACATGTCTAATTACTATTTGACTCCAGTGCAGAGGTTTTAGGAAGGATCGAAATGCACAGCTGTCTGGAAGGCAGAGGAGAGGTTAATAGTGCTGGTTGCTTTTTGTCCCGTTGCCATCATTAGACTTTATTGTCCTCAAGAGGAAAGTTTCACATGAACAAGCATAACAGCTACAGAAAAACATCAGCCGTAAAAAAGCTTACAAAGAGCCGTCGCTTAATCATGTGATTTATTGTAAATATTCCACACAGTTAATACGTTATCTTATAATTCCTGATTTTCACCAGCAAAGGGTGCACGTTTTCCTACTTGTTGGCTTTACAATGAGGAACTGTCTGATACAGAATGTCTTGGAGGAGCGTATCATGTTTTGAGTCGAGCACATGAGAAGAGTCTCACAAAAGTTTCTGTTTGTTGCATCACATCAGCTCATTGCTGTTTGCATCAGACAAGGTATTTGGGATTTTACTGTGGCTTTAGGCTTACTGTTAAATTGCCAAACAAAGCCGAAACCCAACAGTGTAAAGCGCTTTCAGTATTACAGCCTGAAAAAAAAAAAAGAGCACATCAATGTATAGTACAGTGTGTTCTGCCTCGGGATTCACATGAAAGCCTGCATGAGAAGAAGAGGGTTTGTTGGATCCTTGAAATGTGACAGAGCAGGATGGAGAGAAGGGCAAAGCATTTGAAATATACAAGAGATTATCCGTAAGACATGACCCACACATATGTTTTCTCATCAGAGATCTGTGGTGCAATTTCAAAAGACAGCAGTCATTTCATTTTAAATGTACCAATTGTGAACAATAATAGGCCTGTCATATTAAATTGGTTGAACCTGCCTTGATACCAATGCACCACTAAATTCCCACACCCCAAAATGATTTCAATCATTTGTAGGTGTGGTTTGACCTTTAAAATCCTGCATATTCCACAGTGTTGTTGGGTACATTTTATTGTAAACTACAGGAGACTCTCCATTAACTATAGTACTACTATTGCTGTACTTTTAAGTAAATGTTGCGTTTGTTTTTTGCGCCATTTATGGTTGGTAATTTGTATTAATTGAGATAAGGCTCTGTGGGTTACTCTGCATCGTTAAATTGCGACTCTGTTAAAACTGCTATTTGTTTAATTTCTATCCGACATTTCATGCAAGACTCCAGAAAACTTGGTCGCCCCAGGATACATAAACCAACGCACCTACGGGAGACCCAGGGTGTATGAAACGAACGACCCTTGGTGGAGTTGATGGACAGCTCGCAGCAGCCAATCAGAGGTCTTTTCAACTGTAAACAGAAGAGGCTGTGCCAATCACGAGCCGAGCTTTGTGTCTCGGCGGACGCTATTGGTTGGATCAAACACGCGGAGCAGATAGTGTCATTGCGCGGGTCTGTCAAAAAATATTTTCCGCAGTAAGGTATCCACCCGGTGTTTTAGATGCTGTTTATATTAATTAGAAAGCTCTAAAGTCACGGTTAAATCAGATTTGTGAATGGGGATAAACCTATAGGTTCTGCGCTGTGAGCTGTTAGCGGAAACTGAGGCGCTAGCGACGTGACAGCCCATAAATTGGATTAGCGCTAAGTACAGCCACCAGTAATTGATAGTTTAGCACTCTGGCTAGGTAGCCGGGCAGGAAAAATATACGTGAGGACATCTCTGAGGTTGGCAAAATTGGCAACTGAAGACACAGGCGGTAAAGTAGACAACCCCGCATGTGTCGCCCTTCATCATTTTAGGGTGTGTGCTAACATTACATTACACTGCAGGGTTGAAGTCTTCATTAGCAGCTCTCAGCTCGCTGTGGTAGTCATTTAGCTAACAACATGGATAGTTACAGTCAGCGGTTTGAAGCCACCACCGGACGAGAGAGTAAATCTCAAAAGAAGAAGGGCTTTCCCCACCACAGCACGAGTTACGATGACGGAGACCGCAAGCCAAAGTTTGTAAGTATGGCAGCGTTTATTTCAGCTTATTTGTGTGGCACATACAACTTTTTACAGACTTTATCTGTGAAGCTACACTAGGGGATTCAGTTTTCCAAGTGCTGTCAACATTAGCAAATTGTCTTGAGGATGCTGTTTTGTCTCTGCCCTCCTCCTCCCATTTTAACACTGTACTGTATATTTTTATGAGAATGACACAGTGAACAACTTGAATTATTTTGAAACTACTGGAAGCACAGTTGAAACACAGATGGAGAATCAGACCAGTGGCATGCACTTACTTTACCCATCATGTCATGTCTGTTGTGGAGAAAATGCCTTTGCAGGATCTCTCTCAAAGTCTGGAAAGCTCATACACAACGCAGTCTTAAGATTGTAGGGTAAGGGTTTGCTTTGTGTGCAGTGACATTGACTGTTTGTTGACCTTGTTGTGTTGCATGTAAGAAAATCAAATGGTTAAAATTAGCGCAGGGTTTAGCCCTCGCACTAATCCATGTGCTTCCTACTACTACAAATGAATCAACCATCCAACCAACACTGTCTGTCTCTCTGTATTTGTCTGCTGATTTCTTCTGGGAGACACAGTGTGATGTGGCAATTTGGGAAAAATATCATCTTTATTAGGGTTATCACTGAGGGGTCTCTTTTTCAAAGCAGTCAGACTTCACACACACACACACACACACACACACACACACACACGTCCTCCTTTCAGACAGGAGACTTGTTTGACACTGATCTACTTAATGCACGCTCAAACTGCATTTGACCCCATTCTTATGAGAGCGCTACTACAAGTTAATTCCTCGTTCAGAGAGGCCAGTCGGTAGTCTTAGCAAAGGTCTGCACAGGAAGAGTTTTTCTCAATTCAGACTGTTATTCACTCCCACTCGTGAGCCGTTTGGTTAAGTGTCATTCACATCAACATTTGCTATCCCCGATAGAAACACCTGTTCACTGACTAAGATGAGTGTTCAGAGCTGCTTGAAAGAAGGGTCACAAAGTCAGATTGGTGAATGTGTGTGTTAACGTTTCAGCTTTACTGACAAGATGGTTGTATTTCAGCTTTACTGACAAGGTGGTTTTAAAGCAGACATACTGTATGCACACGAAATATACGGTATAGAAAAATAAAAAACTGTAGGGTTTAACTGTTGGTTGAACAGGCTAAAATAAACAATACGAAAGCATCACTTTGAATGACATTTGTAATTTTTTACTGACTACAGACACAAACACTAACTGACTACAGTGTGTGTTTCATTGACTGACTGGATTAGTGTTTCACTTAACCGAAATAATCTCTCAAGTTTCACATACCAGCTTTTTCTGGAGCTTTCAACTGCAGCTCACAGGTTTGATCAGCGGCTGCGGTTGGTGCAGTTGCCATGGGGATGGCTCACTGTGGCTACTTGAAAATAAAAGTGGTGATTCAAGACTTTGTCATGTGCACAACAATCATGTGGAGCAGTCGCTAGCAGTAAAATTCTTGAGTCACTAACAATACATAAAAATGTTTAGAAAGTAAATCACACAAGTAAAAAAAACAAACATAAAATATATAACTAAATTGATACATAAAAAATAGAATGTTAATAATACTTTTTGGCAGTAATGTGCAAGTATTACAAGCGACAAAAGAATATTGATAAAAGCAAGTCTTTACTGTGAAAGGCACAGGAAGGTGTTTGTACTGAAAGGATACTGAAATTACTTTTTGTGCTGCTGACTCACTCTTAGCAGCACTTTTTCACTGTTGTCTATGAGAGTGAGATGTATCTGTGCTTGAGCTGAACGACACATTTTCTCTCAGGCTGAAAGAAGATGACAGTTATTGGTCTCGTTCCCCTTTTAATATACTTATGCTTAAAAATCAGTTCAGTACACTGAAGCAGTGTTGCCTCCCAGGGAGCCTAGAGCTTCTGAGAAATGCTTTCTTTATGGGTTTGTTCTGTTTAAGTGAAATACACAACCAAAGAACATTTCGTTACTAATTCCCGCTAAAAGATACCTGTGGTGGTGCAGCACATTCTTGACGCCTTCTGTTCGCCTCTCACTTCAGGTTGTCTTTTTAACAACATGGTAACGTACAACTTTAACCATGACAGATAATTGAAGAAACATGGTAAATATTTTCCACAGTGGACAGCACTGATTTATTTAGGTAACTGTCATCTCAATAGGTGGCACTGCAACACCACAACATTTGGCCGAAAGTAGATTTGCCATGAAAAGCCACTTGATGTGCCGTGGCTGTTTGCTCAAGGAGAGCATTATGAAACTGAAGAAAAAAATGAAAAAGAAGACACGTTAATGCTGTGTGTTAACGTTCTTTTGAGAAGCTGTTTTTGGTCTTCCTGAGTATAGGGTAAAAAAGGAAGTGAGTGACTGTTCATTTGTTACATCCAAAATCTGGTGGTTGTCAGTTTAAGCTTTGAAAATGTTTGATGGTCTCATTAATGTAATGGATGTTTAATACATTACGAACATTTTCATCTCCAAGTAAGCCAAAGAAAAGGGAAAATAAGATGTGTAAGAAAAAATACAGTAGTGTCAGAAGGATATCTGGTTTTGAAATTGTACAATTTTGTCAGCATTTACTAAATTTCATGAGCACTAAATTGACAGTTTTTTATTTTTTCACTGAAGCAACTTTGTTCATAACTTTTAATTGTCAAAGTTTCTTTGTTGAGTGGCTTTTCAGTCAGTGCTTGTGGTCAGGAGGTAGCGCTGAAACGGTAAGGACACAGAAAATAAAAAAATGAAAACCTTGTAGCACTGACTTCAATAATAGGTTGAAGTCTCTTGTACTACTAACCACATGTGGTCTGTATACTGTACTTGTGAGCACATCCACCCATGGAAGAAAAAATTGCCATTCAGAATGTGTTCATCAAAAAGTCGTTGCAGAAATTGTGACAAAAAAGACCAAAGTTTCAAGAGTTTGCTTTTTTTTAATGCTGGTAATTAAGATGGTGCAGCAGCATCGATCTGTTTGTTCGTGAGAAGTCGTTGATTTGCTTTCTGATTTGCAGAACCTCGGCTTGTGCAGTTGGTCAAGGTCCTAAAAGTAAAAAAATAAAATGTTGTTAGTAACAGGTCAAAATGAGCAAGTTTTCAAAATCTGGTTACTATGGATGCTGTCTTTGTTTGGATGGAGCATTTAGTTCTTTATTATTTACTTTTTCTTGACATCCATGACGTATTCTCTTTTTGTTGTTACCTCTCTTTCCGTTGTACATTGCATATACAGTGTTTTTCAAATCAGCATTTTTTATTTCCCTACGAGTGGTGGGTAACTTGCCTCAGTTAATTGAAAAAGATGTTATCAGAGTTTAATTAAATGAACAGTGTGATAGTGGAAAGTAAAATGAATTCCCTGACATTTAAAAATTACTGTTGTCAGGCCATCCTATTTTGTCCATTAAAACAAAAAATTTACAATAGTGAGATCTTGAAAAACTTGGTAAACAAACACAGTTTAAAAGTACTGATGGTTAACCAACTGGCTGGTTCATGGCAGCCATAATATTATTTGTTGTTTTGCTTTTCACTTACCAGGCTTACCTGAAGCACTTGGTCAGCCAGATTCACTGTTCTATGCTGTCTTAAGCTTCCACTGGTGGCCTTTTTTATGTCTACCATTCCCGGTCACTTGGGTGATTTTCTTTGCTTGGAGGCTTTGTAAATGTTCAGTCGGAGTACTAGTGAGGCCTCGCCCGTGCCTTCAGTTTTAATACAGTCTAGGATTGTTACCGCTTCCTCAGTTTCAGATTAAATACCAATAAGCATTACCTGTGTAGGGCCGCAGCCAATGCATGTTTTCATTATTGATTAAAATGCCAATTATTTTCTTGGTGAATTGATAGGTGATTCCTCAGAAAATGTCAGAAAACGGGGTCAATCTCAATTTCCTAAAGCCCAAGGTGATATTGAATAAACAATAATAGAAACCGGAGGAAAGCAGCCTCACATTTAAGCAGAAGAAAGAACCAAAGAAAATGACATTTGGACAAATAATCCATTATCAAAATAATTATCTATTGATCAATGAATGAGTTAATCAATGAAGTAACCGTTTCAGCTCTACTCCTAAGAGAAAATTGTTGTCGGCTTTGGAACATCATTCACAGTAAATAAATCTGTGCAGGCATTTTTTTTTTTTTTTCATATATTTTCTTTTTTGTTCATGGAAACTTCCCACAATACGACTGTCAAGCAAAACAGTACAGCGTCTCAGCATGCTGTTTGTGTTTAGCCCTGCCACCTGTGGATTCCCTTGTTTGATGCAGTTTGGTGCTCTTGCTGCTGTTGAGATGCAACAATGAAACTCCACACGAACTGAACATGTTGATACTTGCTGTAGCCTATATAGTATGTTCTGTCCATTCTACGTATATATACAAGGCTCACGCTGGGTCTGCTTACAAGCTGCACTGACTGCAGAGACTTGTACTGCTGTGCACTAGAGGCACAAAAGGCTGCTTTAGTACCGTTTGATTGCATAAAAGTAAGCAACATTTTGACTGTTATATTCAATAAATGATGACATAGTGTCTGGTCCTTGATTATGTGTTTGCCTTTTTGTGTTCCATACCATTAGTTTACTCTTGGAACATGCATTTAATCAATTTAGGTTTGGAACCAGAAGAAGCTTTATTAGTCCCTCAATGGGGAAATTTACATTTGTTTTTTTTTTTTGTTGTTTTTTTTTAACATATACATGTACCTCCATGTACACTGATCCGTGGGGGACATGAACCAGCGACCCTCTGGTTCCTAAGCCAGGTCCCCACGGACGGAGCTACTGCCAGACTAAAATCCAATTGTGATCAATGACCTTTTCTTCACTGTTGAGAAGTTGAATTATGATACAAAGTTTGTTACAGCCTGTCATATGTGAATCACAAACCCATAAATTATTACAGTACTGTTCAAATTAATCTCAGTTATTTAGTTTTGACCATTTTGTAGTTACAAGTGCATTTTACCCCTTTTTATTGTTTAGCTATGAGTAAAATCATTTTGAAATAGTTAAAGTCTAATTGTTGGGGTTCATCTCAGTTTTATTCTAAATATATGCCTAGTCTGGCATAGTTTGTCAAGATGTGGGCTTATGAGATAAAATATTGACAGCTGTGTCCAATTAGTTTGACCATTTGTCAAGCTGATCAGTAGAGACCATATAATTTCTACAGTAGGCATATGGAGGGCCATTTTATTAGCATTTTCTCATGTCAACTGTCAGTCTGTTTCCTTTCTTGCACACTTTCAACAAAAACATGTTACTCTGGAAACACTCATTACAGGGATGGCTCATGGACGGAGCCGACATATAATTCCAGGTGATTTCACATTAATACTGGCGTGTATTGATTTATTTCTCTGAGGTTCTGCATGGTCTGCTGTTGTGCTTGAGGGAGACTTAACTGTTACCTTCATGTCAGTTTTTCTTTCAGCATTTCACTATGACAACATTTTGAAATTTAATGTCCTCAGGTCATGTATTAACTTCCTGTTACTGATTAGGATCATTCCTCTGGAATTTTTGACACATTAACATAAGTGCAGGTGGCAACTCACTAAGAAGTCTAAAGGAGAACAAAAAGAAAAATGCTAGTGTAGAAAAATAAATTTTCTATGCAAAATTTACTCTGCAGACACTGAGGTAGCTGGTACACACAGATAACAACAGGCCAACTGCCAATCTCCCCATTTGCTGCACAAGTGCCTTTATAATTTGCAGACAGGGCTTGTTAGGGTTCACTTTTTAGACAGCATTTTGTTTAAATGACTAGTATTTCTTATTCCAGCTAACATGGTACTTGAGGTTAGATATTTTATCTTGGGTTTAATAATCTGATAAACTGCAGTGCTAGGTACCACAGAAGGATTTTCTTTTTGCAGGGGAAGTCTGGCACCCGCCCATCGTGCTCTGTGATAATTGAACAGGCTCCTGGGAAATGCGGGGTAGTTTGGCTGGCACACAGTGGGTCCATTAATACCTGTGGATAAAAGCCTTCACAGACACTGCATACCTTAACATGATGGCTTATTAAACTATTCACGGTTCATAATCTAAAGGATCATTGTTGAAAATCACAGTCATTTGTGTCAGGCTGCTGAGGGGCTAATTTTTTTTTTTCTGTTCCCTACCTGTAGCACTTGCCCTTTAGAAACATCACAGATGATGTGGTAAGGTTTTAAAAAATAACAGATGTACTTTCTCTTTCTCTTGGTTGGCAGCCTCTGCAACATCTAACATCATTTTACTAAACGTCATCTAATCTGCTTATTTTGAGTGACAATGAAATGTTCTTCATTGCCAGAGATAGGATTCATCCTCATCACATCACAGAGGACAGACTTCTTTTCTCACAAACTAATGTCTTTGTTGACTTGTTATCTAGATAGTTCTTTGCTCAGTATGTTAAACAAATGCTTTGTTCACACAGTTCACACTAATGGCACTGTTTTTCTAACCCATTTATAGGCTAATAATTTTATCGACACTGTTCTTAGTATTTAACATTTGAATATGCTCATTATCTAACACCTTTCACATGTCTCAACTGGGAATTCTTTTGTCATTTTTCTTATTTTAAATATGTTTTCTCTCTTGTCTTTCAGCTGGACAGATTTGCCAGTATTCGGATTCCGGGTAGTAAAAAGGAGCGCCCCCCCTTGTCGCACTCTAAGCACAATACTGATTGGTCCATTTCTTCATCATCCACCTCACATCAGTTTGAGGAGCTTTCATCAAAGATCACCTCGGAAAAAGAGATCTTGGCATTGTTTGAAAAGATGATGGTATATTTTTGTCACTGCACAATTATTATTATATTTTTTTTTTTCTTTGTCAAACTGCTATTTTGTTTTTCTAAGCTTTTAGCTCTGACAATAGGCATTCTGTCACCCAGTTTGTCAGTCAAACGATTGCACACTCTAAAATTTGGGTCAGTGGTCAGTTTCATGAACAAAGAAAGATTTTGTTATCATTTCTAACACTATTTTCTAACAGGACAATCTGTAATACTATATTCTTTGGCTGCTTGACGTATGAGCATGACCATGTTTGCTCCATTTCTGCCACAAAAGACGCTAGGGGATGACTTCCACTCAAAACCACTCATTATGAATTCGTGTCCTCCATGGAATCAAAACTCTCAACATGAACCAGTAGATATCCTGTGGAACTTAAATCACTTTGGATGACTACCTCCAGATATTCTTGGTGGACACAGGTGTAACAATATTATTAATGCAACTTATTGTAACAAGCTACATGCAGGAAGATACAACTCTTTACACTACACAAAGCTTATATTGATTATGTATTGTATAATTAATACAGTGTGGGGAAAAACAAAGCAAGTCCTGTCATCAGAGGTATAGCTAAAATCTGCAAAAACAAAATTATTGCAGATTAAAAATGAATTTCTCCACTCTCTGTTGTTTTTCTTTGCAGGAGGACATGAATCTGAGTGAGGAAAAAAAGACTCCTTTGAGAGACAAGGACCTCAACACAAAGAGAGAAATGGTCATCCAGTATATTTTTACTGCCTCTAAAACAGTAAGTTTTGCAAAGGAATTAATTTTAATGACTATGTTCCCCTGCCTAACTTTTTATAGTAACATCATTTAATAATTTAATGTTTAATAAAATATCAAGTATTTATAAATTTATAATTTTGCTAGAAGAGATTTGAAAAAACAGTAATCTGCTTCACCCACAGGTGAGTTTAAGAGCGAGTCTGTAGTGTTAAAAGTCTTATCAAAAGCCTACCTGTGTAGTGTTTTTTATGTTTTTGATTTTTTTTTTCCTTAGGAAAGTCACCACCAATACGAGGATCGTAATACTGTAAATTTAAGGGCTTTCATCTTTGGGGCATTGGCTCAATAATCATTGTGCTATCTTATTCGGTGATAGATGGTGACTTAACTAAATTTATTTTAATGAAAATTTCTTAAGATGATATCTTTAAGACCTCATCTTTTTAGAAAAATATAATATAAAAAAATTCCATGTATTTTTCAGTGAAAAATCATGTATCAAATGGGACCTGGCTTGAGCAAGACTTGGGTGGTATTTAATTTGATTATTCAATATCAAAAACAGAGTATATTGGATTACAAACCAGTGCAATCTCATTTGTCATGCCATCTCTATCTCTAGGAGATGTACCTACACCTGCAGTGGGACACATTTGTAAAAAATACACAAAAGCTTTATTGAGGATGGGAATATTTACCAGAGTACCCATTAAGATGCCCACACAATAGCATGCCTCCTGCCTTAGTGCATACTGAGAGTGTGTCTTTTCTTCTCACTCTCTCTCTACTCTTTCACTTATTCACTCTTGCTCCCTACTCTTTCACTCTTGGTCTCTCTCTCTCTCTCTCCCCCTCCCTCCCTCCTTATTTCATTTTGGTTGCTCACCCTGTACCAAAGGTGATCAAAATAGATTTTCAGCTTTAATCATTTCTGTTGCTTTTGGGTAGTAGTGCATTACAACATAAATCATTGATGATTTTGAGTAATGGTGCATCACAGCACAAACGGGTGGGGTTTTGTATTCATTCTTGGTAACACTTTGGAAGATAATTGATTCGAGTTTGTGTATGCAAGTTTGCTATCATGGTTGATTGGTCTTCCTTAAAAGTTTCAGCCATGAGCACTGAGCTTTTCCTTTACTCCCCCTCAAAGCAGACAGACGGATCTTGATAGAGGGTGATAAAATTGTCAGTGTTCAGAGGAAAACGATTACATCTCCAAAGAAATAGAAAGTATGGATAATTCTTTTTCTGCCAGACCAAAAAAGGCCATGCTTTACATTGATTTCTCTTGCCCTTAAGAATAGAATGCTGTTGAAAGACCACAATTTGCAGGTGATACTCCATTAAATATCTACCCCAGAGCGTGTTCATTGTTAATATGGTTTCAATCTGTGATACTTAGTTTGAATAATAATGAAAACACTGCCCACCTGAGGTGTTTTCTTTGCATTTTAAAAGGTTTTATGATTAACAAGTTCGCATTTGCAAAGAAATGTTGCTTTTATTCTTATATTTGCTATAACCGGGTGTCCATCTCTAGTTACCATGGGGACCAGCCTGTTTGTGTGGCTCCGTTTGCATACCTGCATGGTAAAATAATGTGGCCACTGGCCAAATGCAACAAATTAAAATCCTTCAAAATACCAGTTTCATCAAATGCTAGATTTACATAAGATGTGGCAAATATTATGTTTAGAGAGAGAGGTTGTGAAAATAAGCATGCTGACATTGATAGTTTGCTCAAGTCTATAATTACTGAGTAAATATATTGTGACAGTAGTTGTAAGCAAGCAGGATTTAATTCTGCTTTCAGTACTTAAATCACTCAGTACCATGGCTTGGTCAAATTATGACCATTGTTTTATGGGGCTGGCCAGGCTCTTTTGTAGTAATTTATCTCTTAAACCAATACTGGGGGGTCGATTACATAAACCACCTTAAGTTTTCTCCTTAAATGTGACACTTGAGGTTTAATTTTTTTCTTAGCTGAAGGACTTACTTAAGGGTGTTGCTCAGAATCTTTTAAAAGTTAAGTTCCTTAGTTGAGAAAAAAAAAACATTTTCTACATATGCTTTTTGGGAAATGCATTTGTGAATTCTTTTCTTGCAATATTTCATGATACAGCACTTTTGAACAAAAGGAAATAAAAACAGGAATAATTAAAGTTTTTCTAGCCACTAGATGTCATTTTACTTGCTACATAGAAAGATCCAAACCTTCATGAGTGTTTGTTTGCTCATCACTAAAATTTAACATAACCTTAAGTGTGTTACTGTCTAAGAGCCTTGGGCTGGTTTCACAAAATATCTTGAGTTAGAATATTTCTTAAGTTCAAATCATACTGCAGTTGCACTGGAATAAATGGGGATCAAAACCTGTGCAAGAATTATTCAAGTTATTCAAAGCTGGTAGGAGGCTTCAGCAGTCTAATTTTGCCAAATCAGGAGGTAATCTTACAATTTTTTTGCTGGATGCGGAGACCTTTAATCAGCCGATTGATCAAGCATAAACTGTGGTCTACTCATTTCCCAATTCCAGTTATGGCTAAGACCTCAATTAAAGTGACTGACTGATTGTTGAATGAGCTGATCATTAATGGAGAAACAAATGCCAAACTATGTAAATGTACACTTTAGAATGTGAACATGAGAACATGTTGAACACATCGAGCGATTACACATCACTTTAGGTACAGCCATAACACATGTATACCATATTTAGAGGACTAAGGCATACTAATAATATGAATAAATAAAGGCATTTTGTGTACAGTTTAACCTAATAAGCTGTTAAAAAAAAGTATCCAGGATTTCATAGTCATCAGTTGTAATAGTTCCACAGCTGCAAGAAGCTATGTAAATATAACAACTATTAAATATTTTCATGTTAGTTGATATCCATACATTGTTAATATTTATTACCTTTTCCATGTAAAACCCATGCATATGGTGACAATTGATATTTGAACCATTCAATTATGACATGAAATCGCAACTGACTAAAACTCACCAATTAAGTTAAATAATTAATTTATTGGACCTTGGTATGTTACAGCAAAGTCTGGATGTGCTAGACGTGGTGCTGTTGAACTCTTATATAGTGGTTTCATTTCTGTCAACCTTTGGCACAGCATAATATTTAGGTAATGTCTGCTTTTGCCATGGCGGTGAGAATAAACCTGTGTTGCTTGTCGAAAATTGGTGTGTGAGTAGTGTTATCATGTTTAGTTGCTGTCTCTGCATCCTCAGTGTCTGATGTAGCCGGGGGAGGAAGGGGCTCAGAACTTTGATTGTGCAAAGTAAGTGCTCTGAGATTAAATACGCCATGAGACAAAGGGAGTGAGGCATGGCAACCATGCTCTAATTTCCTGTCCTGTTGTGACAAGAGTAGGGCCCCATTGGAAAGGACGTGTGAGATAGGGAAGCAAAGGTGGAAAAAGCTGCCCCATTACCATAATTGTACTAGGTACAGTTATTTGAGAAAGAAGTGGAAATCACTGTGGGTGAATGATTAGATGGGATTTCTCCTATAGGTTTGCTAGTAGACGTGAGGAGAAGACAGTGATGTGCGAATAGCAGTACTTTTGTCCATATCTCACTTTGGTCAGCAACAGCACAGCGACTGGTGCAGTAAAAGGTTTTTGTTTTTACCATGTGAAGAGTTTTGTTTGATGCAGTTCATCAATCAATAAATCAATAAATCAATCAAAGCTCCAAAAATACCAAGGGCTGAAAGAGGAGCAAGAAAAGATGTGGTGAAGGCAACAGTGGTGCCAGTGGTGATTGGACCACTGGGGGCTGTGACACACAAAGAGGGAGAGTGGCTCTTGCAAATTTCAGGTACAACATCTGAGGTCTCTGTCGTGGAGAGGGCAGTCCAAGAACAGCTAAGATACTGCAAGGGACCCTCAAATCCTCAGGAGTGGACCCGAGCTTGAGGAAGACACATCACCACTCCCCATGGTGGGTGGATTATATTTGAATAAAAATGCAGGTGGGTCCAGGTCCAAAGCTTCTCTGATGCCAGCAACAGGCTGTCACTAATGCTCCTTTGGCTGGAAAGGCCCAGCCAGACGTGCCTACTGCTGCCATGGTCTGCACGTATGGTTCTCTGACTGCTGAAGGCCTTGGATATCCTGAGAAACAAACAAGCTGGTCATCATCATGTCTTTCCAGGACAGAAGAGGCGTTTGGCCACAGGAGATGGAGGGAGGCAGGCAGGCACTAACTGTATACTTGATTGGCTGGTGTGCAGCCAAGGAGTGGGTGGAATTGGTGAAATTGCCGACGATGTTCCAGTAACTTTCGACAGAGCAAGAGACATATGGGGCAGTAGTTGGCCTAGGGTGAACCATGAAAGAATTGCAATCGTTTTATCCATCATGATAACACAGGAGGGTGTTGTTGTAGTTGCTGAAGAGTTAGATTCATAGGATTACTACCTGATTTGGAGGTGATTGCACTGATATGTCTCGTGCTGAAGCACAGCCTGGTTGGGATAAACGCAGAAAGTAGACACCAAAGTACTCAGTCAAGCCACAATGATGTTTTTGCTTTCCTTGCTTTGATTTGACCGTGCATATCTAGATTTGACTATCACTGGGTGATTAATTTCTCTCTACTAATTTTATTTTTATTATATACTGAGGAGGATATTGTTGATTGGAGCTTGAGGTATCAGGGGAGAGATGGACTGGGCATAGTTCCATTGTTTTGGTAGCCTGCAAGGTTTGGAAATATTTATTCCTGCTGCTAGTGTTACAGAGGCCAGCTGAGTTGATGAACTTAACAAGTGTGGCTTTCTCTCTACACCACCTTTCCACTGAAAGCCCATAAAACGCAAGCTATGAGTGTCCTGCTATTGTCTTCCCAGACTACAAAGGTGCAATATGCAGGTATATTAACTAGTTGGTAAGATGTAGATTGTTATTGAACAAATAGCTATTAAGACAGACAATATGGCACTTGGTGCGTTTTGTTTTTGCGTGAGATCAAAGACTGTAGAACATTGTAGTGTGGGAGATGATGGCTGTCTCTGTTCACTGCTGTGATTTCTGACTAAACATTGAACCAACATGAAAATATTCTTTGCCTCTTTGGAAATGTGCTATTTGGGAAATGTGTAATTTTGGTGTGAAATATTCAGAGGTTTGAAAACTCATTAAGAGACATGACTTACTGTGATTTTAAAGACAACTGAGGAGGAGGCATTTATGTTTAAATATAATCCTGGGTTTGTGTAAGGATGTTATACTGCTGGCTTTCATTCTAATAGAAAAAGGTGGTTAATTTTCCAAAAAACTACAAATGTTAGCATATTTTAAAATGTCATTTAAGGAAACTTTTATTCTGAAACATATTTTGATATTTTTATTTTAATTAAGAAAATATTTCACAGATACAGGTATAAACAAAATGGTAGAAATAGTACAAGTACGAGCTGCCATATAATATAAACTATGTGATGCATATACATGTATTTAGAAACATTCAGTCAGTGTTTTCCCAAATCAACAATTTCCATTACAATCAACATTTTTTTCATTCTTGGGTACTTGAATATTTGTGCTTTCTGTGATTGACAGAAAATTGTTAACATGTAGTCTTTCTGTCAATGTAATGACTGTTCATACTTTTTGTCCCTGTGTTGTTGATCACTTTTACATGGCTACACTAAAGAGATTTCTTCTTCCTCTCTTTATTCCAGGGCAGCCTGAGAAGCAGCCATCAGATATCTCCCCAGGAATTCCTGGGAGAGCTCAAGTCAGGAGTGATGGACGAACGTCTTTTTGCCTGTCTAGACTCATTGCGAGTGTCCCTTACCAGCAACCCCGTCAGGTACAGTACAGCATTATAACAATGAAAATTCTTGGTTTAGTTCAAGTGCTCCATTTTTTTTTTTTGTAAATCTTCCTGGGCTGTACATTTGCATTGTAAACCTTAATAATTACACAGTATATAGTAAAGACATTATCATTATACATTTGAAAACAAAAAAAAATCTATATTTTTGAGATTGTATTTTTTCTTTTAAAAAATTATTCCTAAAAAAATGTAATTTCATATGACTTGTATGTAATAGAATAAAAGAATTCAAACAAGAAATAGTATTGCAATATATAATAAAAGTAAAAAGAATACCAGTGAATAGAGTAGTATATGAATAAACCATGAACCATAGAGGTTGCACCTGTGAAGATTATTCTAGAAAGAGGCAGATCAGGATTGTTGCAAATACAGAACAGAACCCTGGATGACCATAAAACACCTGCAATATCATAAACAGATTTGTTGTTTTAAAAAATGCATAATTATTGTCAACTTTTATGCAATCACATTAAATCTGATCCAGTGACCTAGCAATACGTTCTACCTTTTTAAGTATTTAACGTGCCAGACTATGTTAAGAAGTGTGATTTGATTTTTTTTTTTTTAAGTGTCCTTATACACATCTTCATATTAGGTTACTGTACCCTGACAGGGCATAGTCATTATTTTTGGAATGTTTTTTGAGATCAATGGAATTAGTTCTTTCGATTTGTTTTTTTTTTTATTTTATTTTAATGTGGATGACTTGTAATTGTCTCTTTGTGAAATAGCCGCACAATTTTAAAGCCATTTTACAGTGTCTTGCTTGTAGTAGGGATAAGAGAGTATGGGCTGGTGCACATCCTCAGCATCATATTTTTAGAGAAGGTTTGGGGTAAGATGGCTAGTTTTGTGTCACAGTGCTTAATTGAAGTAAGGGTATATTTGTTGCCAATACAAAGTAAATCCGAGTCTCTGATTAGGGGGAGTGAGTCCTTTGGTGCAGTCTAAGCCACACTGACAGGCAGATCCTTGGCAGTCTTGTCTTGGTTGTCACTCTCTCTTATATCTCAATTGTTGCTTTGGGCTTCCTCTGTCAGAGGTTGGGGATTAGCGAGTTTGTCTCACATTATCATATCCTCTGCCTGAAACACTTTAAAGGCAGTCAAAAACCCAAGCTCAGACTTTTTTCTTTATTTTTTTTTTGACACTCTACCTCCACACACATAAACATAAACACACAGAGATTTATTTGCTCATGGTAAGCCATTTTCACAATTGATGTCATGGATACGTAGTTAGTGGTACAAAATGGGTTTTGTAAAGAATTTGAAAATAAGCATTTCCATACTTGGAAAAGTTTTAGAAAAATAAATAAATGCAATTAATTAGTTTCACTATAATCTACAGTATATGTGGTTCAGTTTAAGATCAGTTGAGATGGGGACCAGCAGATCACTCAGGTAATGTTATATGTGTTATGTGTGAAGGAATGCCTTTCTCTGCTGACCAAAAGTTGCAGTTTCTATTCAAGAGAAACTGCAACTTTTTGTGAATGGCATGGAGTGTTCAAAATGTGAACTGTTACCAGACATGTGACAATTGAAACATGGGGCAGGCAGTGTAAGCAAGCTATGCTAAAGAATCAAGCTGCGACGCACAAATCAGCAGCCACTTAGTACTAGCATGAGGACACCTGCTGCAAGCTGCGGTGCTTCTCTGTTGTCTGCCACCAAACAAATGTCTATTTCAGTACTGAAATAAAGAGGCAGAGACTGGATATCAAAATGGACTGTAAGATGCTTTTTATCACACTATTTGAAAAGTTGCTGAAAAAGGCTTCAGTGTGTCACCATTTAGTGAGAAGCCCAAACGAGATCACCAAATATCTGCTGCTTTTGGCTGCAGAAGCCAGGTAAGTAGCATGGTCACTTGGATGAAGAGAAGAGAAAGGATGAGCAGCATATTGTTGACCTGAAAAGAAAGACCTTCACAGATGAATTGGATGATTTGAAAAGGAAGAGGGCTAGGATGAAGGCTGACATTTGCACCCTTGAGAAATATGCTGATGATTATGCTGAGAAAGCAGAACCTGAACTGCCCTTCACCACTAAAGCCAACAGTGAGCCCTGATCTGCAAAAGAAACGAAAGCTCTACTGGTGGAGATTGAATTGTAAAATGGTGAGAAGCATACAGAAATGAAAAAATAAGCAGTGTGTGGGCTGTTTTTGGGGGTGGAGTTCAAACGAGGAAGGCTGTCTTCTGTTAATGTTCCTTTAGGTTTAGCAGTAAATAGGACGGATAGTTGGTTTAAAAAGTTTGAATTCCAAAGACATTTAGTTCCTACCTGACACTGCTGCCTTCTGAAGTTTTGCTGATATGTTTCAGGGTTATAGGCTTATTTTCCAAACATTATTACATCCTACTCACTTATGTTATTTAAGGCTAGACAATGGAATTCTTAGTTTGACGCATTTTATTCTGTAAACGTCTGACTGACGTGTCAGTGTTAATTAAAGAAATATTTTTTTATCAAACCATATAGCTTGTCATTTTGACTTCAGATGAATGTCAACACATTTTCTTTCTTAATTTTCATGCGTATGAAAACATTTCACAGAATGTGTAGCCATGGAAATTTATTGGTAAAAAAGTGTACGAACCCTGACAGTGAGATCAAGCAACACCTTTCAACACCCTACACAATACCGTCCCCATGTAAAATAGTTCTGTTATGCTGTTCACAGCTGATTGGAGATGATTGTGGTCTTGCATCATCTTATGGCCTGATCTCTTCTGTTTGTGATGTGGTGTGCCTTTGAACCAGTCTACACCAGTGGCCAGTAACCTTTTTATATGGTGTGCTAGCTGTAAAGCTGAACTGCAGTGAGATCCCAGAAGTCTTACCAATTTAAAGATGTGTGTAATTTCATGCATAAGAAATTGACCTGATTATCCCCTCTTGAATACACACTCCCAAAATACAACAATAGAGATTGACATTGCATCCCATGCTGCAAGATATTACGTGGCAATCTGTCACACAGGCAGACTTAACTCTCTTTATAGTAGTCTGTTTTCAATGTTCATTACGAGAACCTAATGGACACGTGTCAGCTAGTCGGAGATTTTTCATTGGCCATGATAATGTCTATCAATCTGCTGCATAATAAACAGTGTCTCTGTGTAGATTATTCATATTAGTGGCTGTCTAATATAAAGTCAATATAATGTCGGCCTCTAACCAGTTCAACATCAGGGAATAGGAATGAGTTTATTTATATGTTGTTAACACAGCTGGAATCTCTCATCTCATTAATTTTTACCAGGTCTAAGCCTTTTCATGGCTAATAAAGCCTTTCTACTGCCAGGCTCATCTCTTTGAGTTTGCATGTGAATAGCACTCACGCCCACTACTGCTCTCTCCCACCTACTTATACAATAGTGCATGATTGACACCACATTGATGTAGGAGTAAAAGAGCAGAGACTTCATTATACATCCTAGAACCTCTTGAGCATTGTAGCTCGTTCAAGAAGGCCAAGAGAAAATTGTTGTTAAGAGTGTTTAATCATGATGAATCCAGTTTTTGTGAGCCTTACTTTGCTTTTAGAATCAACGACATTAGTAAGGATGTACAAACACTGCCAATAACTGATGTGCTTCAGAGCTTGAATCAGGCAAACATACTCAAGTGTTCATTTTGTTAACAGTGAATATGATGAGATATGTGTTGGTCAGTTATCTTTTTTTGATTATCAGGATTAAACATTCATTCTATTAAAATTATAGTTGGTGAAAAACAGCAATCTGAATAGAATTTTTTTTGTATTTCGACTATTAACAACAAATTTAGATGTGCAGAAAACTGGCCTTAACATAGATCGAGAAAAATTTTGATCTATGTCCTCAACGTACACACAAAGTTTCGTTCACATCCACATAAATGTGGAGCAAAAGGCAGGACCTTCAGTACGCAGCTATTTCTGCATACTCTTGCCCCTTTTTTAAAAAGAGTTGAACTCCCTGAAATGACTCTACCAGCTTTGTGAAGCCTTAAACCCACTTACTGCTGCTTCAGCTCCTGCGAGTTGTTTACCTGCATCCCTCTGTTGAGGTAAAAGGGCTGGAACCTGCTCATTGGCGTTTCTGGCTATATTTTTCTCTATTTTGCTCTGTGTCTGTATTTTCTCTCCTGTTGCTCTTGCAGTGTTTATAAATGTATTTCAGGGCTCGGTAAATGAGAGGACTGCAGATGAACTTGATAATGGCAATAACAGCCTGATGCTTAAGAAAAAAAAACATTGACCAAGCAGTGTGGTCTGCATGTCTTAATGTAGTGAACCTGGTGAACATGTTACTTTTTCAGACAGACAGTAGTGGCTTTGTTTTAACCATTTGGTGTACAGCTGGGTAAAATGAAAAAAAAAAAGATTTATTGTGTTTTTCTATTCAATGATTCGATAAATACTTTTGGAATTCCAAGATCTATCTACATCTGGAATGCTATTTGCTAAATGCCATTTGAAGGCTGTTGGTACTTGTTATAACATGCACAAAAAGGTTATTTATATGTTATAAATGATCAAGGACATGTGATACTGTACATACTGTATATAAAGTATAAATAATGTATGTAATAGCTTGCTAAATTAGCTGTTTATGTCATGACTGTCGCATAACCTGTGACATAAATAGCAACGATCTATAGGTGCTGTCTGTTTTAATCCAACCCTGGAGGGTTTCATTGGAAAGTCCAGTTGGTTTGGGTTAGGGTGAAAGCTCATATAAACTCTGGTGTGGACTAACCACCCCAAACTGGTCCAGCTGAAAACATGGGTCTCACTTCGAACCAGTTTGATGCACTGTAGACAAGAACCTGATAGGACAAAAATATAGGAGGTAATTGCATTGCATCCATATAACCATACCTTTCTTGTCATTTGTGGAACAAGGACAACACATCAAAATCTCTCTCAAAAAGTCTCCCTTCACAGTCCAGCTTCTATGCTACTGTTTCACTTTTCTCATTTGCAGGATGAAATCTTCAACAACTTGCTTTTTTGTCATATGCTTCACCTTCTTGTAAAGCATTGGATTAATGGAAA
Source organism: Scortum barcoo (assembly GCA_023238725.1). Classification (NCBI taxonomy): domain Eukaryota; kingdom Metazoa; phylum Chordata; class Actinopteri; order Centrarchiformes; family Terapontidae; genus Scortum; species Scortum barcoo. The sequence goes on from CM041531.1 coordinate 11,970,832, forward strand.
CACCATAGCAAAGCCAGAAAGCCACACACTGCATAAATTTGGTGTTTATGAGATCAGGTACCTACTGCTGTTTATGGGATCCTAACCTGTGTGATCCTTGAAGAAAACGTGGCCTGTAGCCACCGACTTTTCATGAAGTCACCACTAATAAAATGGACAGTCAGGCTCGTGTATAATGACATAGTTTGGCTTGACCATAAATCTGCCTTGGCTAGAAATAGTGGGCCAGCAGTGGTAACCACTTTCTATCTAAGAGCACCATTACAATCCTGAGTTGTGGGATTGATTTGGCACTAAAGGTATTTTGTCTGCCACTGTTTTGGATGCTGATCTCTGTCACCTTCTTGGCACTGCTGTAGTAAACATCTCTCACTCATTGCCTTCATCCAATAGCAGGTGGTTGCATTCTGCTAGTATAGGATGACAGATTTATATGCTTCCTCATCAGCTTCCCTCCGGTGGAGCAGATAGACGTAGAGGTAATTTGGTACTTCCTGCAGCTCCAGAATGTCACCCAGTGACGCTTGCGTCTGACCCTTGTATACCTTACCTACCTCAGCTGTTGTAGCTCTGTCTCCTTTTTTGTGAAGGGAGGCCACAGGACTAGCCCACAGGATCAGCAAGGCTACAGGATGTAATTGTATTAAATGGATTTGATAAATGGATCTGACAAACAAGTGGAAATTGGTTTTTGATATTATATTAAAACTGACCTTCAGGTTTAAGGCCCCAGATTTATTTTTTCCTCTTTTATCTATAAACTATGGTAAGGTTTAGCATTAGTCTTTCTTGCAACAGTGTATCTACTGTAATAAATCTTGGACGCTCTTCTTGTCTCTCATACACCTGTCACCCATGTATTTCACACAGATTTACAACTCTTGGAACTGATCATACTAATAGACTTTTCATAAGTATAAATATACACACAAATACCTGTCCTCTATCTTATAAGGGAATTATACACAGAACGGCTACTTTCTTAAGATCCCTTGTAAAATTGTAAATGAGCCAATCCAGCAAATCTGCCACAACTTCTACCTTTGCAAAGATAAAAATGTTTGGCTTTGATTGACTTTGTAATAGAGGAATTACTTTAACTAAAACCTAACTATTATTGGGGACATTTTAGAAACTTGCTTACTTTTTACAGGTGTTGTTATTGTTGTTCGTGGCAATGTGCTACAGGGACGTTAGTCAATCCTCACTGAATGAAATGACCTTCTCTATTTTTACCTCAGATGTTTCCACATCCCTCTTCCTTCTCTCTGTCTCTGGAGAGCTCTCCTGTAGTCAGTTAACTTGCTATGCTCGGGACAACATTTCAAAATTAATTTTTTATTTCTGGTTCATAACCGCTTTAGCGGAGTGCAACACTGTGCTGCACTGCCTGGGAACCTTGGAGGCATTCTCCTGAGACTCCGTTAGAAGTCAAGCTACCTTAGCTGTGAAGATAGCCAGATAAGGTGCCTCATTTTTCTCTTTGATTTATGACTGTTTTTGTTTCCCAGGGAATGGGATGATGAATTTGTTTTCCTTATTTTTTAATGCTCTCTGCCTTGCTCAGTTTCTTGGTGTCTTTTTGAGATGATAGCTCTCAGTCAAATATTGCTGTGCTTCTGTTGCATCTGTTGATCGAGAGGTGTTATTACAATATGCCTCTGATCTCAGAGTGAGCATTACTTACCAATTATTACATTTTATGAATATAAAATAAACTTGGCTTACAGTTTTTTCATCCACATCCTAGGAGACCAGTGACAGGATAATTTTCCAACAAGTCATGTTAAGGTTTTAGGCAATGTTTGCACAAGATGCTGAAGACTGTAGGTAACCAGATGTATATGTGTCCAGTGCAGATGGACTGCTACCATAATCATATTTCTATACACAGTCCATCGGCATCTTAATAGTATTGGGAAGATCTATCTTGGTTCCAGGACTTTGATTCAACAATACATTACTGCCTGGTGTTGCCTTCACTGAATGTGATTTCCTTGGAAGGGAAAACAACAGAGCTTATCAAAATGTTGTGTGCAAAATATGAATGGTGATGTCATCATCCTGCGCTAACGCCAATTAAAAATCACAAGAAATATGGATGGGATCAACACAAATATAAGATTGCCTACTTATTTGATTGACATGACAACCGCTTACTGCTCCTTGCAACAGCGACTGAAGCTTCTGTGTTGACTGAAAATGACAATGACAGGACATGGATATCAATTATACTGATTGGTTAGGGCAAGATGGACACAATTCTGTCTATTTTCTTACTTTATTTCAGTCAGCAGACATTTACTGGGGATTGTTCACCTTAATCAACACAGAGATTCAAAACACACTCAAACAAATGGGCCATGATTAGCTTAGTAGCTAATTTGCAGCAATAAGCTTGTATATTTGTAAAATTTACGCACTGTTGGTGGAGGAAATGGACCACTCACCAAAACTTCTGCTGCAGCTCTGAGATATAGATCGTGTATAGATCTGCTCTGTGACCTGTAAATTGAGGGGACCCAGGTCATGCTACATAATGATATTCTACACATCTATTTTATGTCCTATACTGACTAACGACAATAACAATGTCAACAGGTACTAGTCAAAGCAAAGAAAATCTTAGGGAAGTGCTTTCAGATCATTTTTGCAAACGCTGAGGACATTCAGGCAGAGAATGTGATTGAAGTTTCTCATTTGTGTTGTGGGAGGGGTGCCAGATGTTAGAAAGTAATGAAACCCAAAGGCTGCCAGAGCGTGCTAGATTAGCAAACAGAATCTAAAATACTAATTACTTTAGGGTCTAGACAGACAGCATGTCAAATACAAACCACTTAATGGCACAAATATAAAGACACAGGTCACTATAAGAATATAACTGCTGATTCCTCTCTTAAAGTTATTATCAACTTTTTCATTTATATTATAAACTAGAATACTACTATTGTCCTCTAGAAAATGTAGCTTTATTCATATCGACCTTCCAAGTATAACGCTAGATTACAGTACAAGCAGATGATGGTTACAATACAATAATAAAAATTTATTATGAGGAACATACAGTTAAAACTGAAGTTGGTAACCCATACAAAAATAACTTTAGTGATATTTGCTAAACTCGTCCTGAAATCCTGACAAATAATAATAATGAGAAAGATAATCTGTGAAAAAATCAAGCTGTTCTGGCCGAGTGCCATTTGCAAGAACCCACTGCGCCTGGGCACTGTATGGATGTAGCATCATTTGGCATTTGGCCGAATTTTTGCCAGATTAGTTGTTGTTTGACATGCACTTGGAGGAGGAGTCACAAAGCCTGATTAATGAACTATCTGCTGCTGTTGATCCAGTGGATTTCTGGCATGTCAGGAGTTTTTTGTTGGCTGTCCTGCTCCACAATCTGATTTCCCACACGACTGCTGTCAAGAGATCCATTGTAAACTGTAGTGAGCTTATTTTATTATTATTGCAGTAGTATTTCACATGTTGTGGCTAAAACTGTAGGGACTGCTGTAATATAAAACTGAACTCCACTGCAGTACACACAGACCATATTGTATTCATTCTCTGGACATCAGTGGCTCCATGTTTTTCTTATTTTCTTCTTAATTTCTCCTCATAGTTATCATGCTTGAATAGTATTTGTTGGAACTGTAACTAGACAGAACTTATCGGGGGATTCTGGTTTTATGTTAACTGTGAACACCCACATCGTAGTGAGTGTGCGCATAAAAAAGTTGCAGGTTTTGGCCGTACAAAAGGCAACATAACATCCAAGATAAAGAATCACAGTGTCTGCCCAGCTTTATCTGCCTTAACCCAGCTCTCCCTGACCTTCAATTATGACTCAAAGGCACACCTCTTAGATATATTATTGCCTCTGCCTGATTGCTCCATGTGTTGTGTTTTTAGACTGCATCTTTCTGGCCTCTGAGATCATCCAAATTTGCCAGGATCCTTTACTAGAAACCTTTTGAATGCCGACTTATGTCACCAGTATCCCCTTCCACCTGTCACTCGTGTGTTTCAAGGCAGATGTCTTTCAGATTTGCTGCAGCAGACCCTGACAGTGCAGGCCTGTTGGCTTCCTGTGCAATAATTCCTGCTATAGATCAACTGATTATTTTCCTTTGCTCTCTGCCTCACCTACTGATGGTGAAAAACTAGCATGCAGTTGCCACTGAGCTATGCATTTCAATGAAGCTCATGTCAAGACCCCCGCCTTGCCTACTCTATAACCAGAATGGCCTGGGCCATGTCCCAGTGAGAAGTGTAGGCTAAATTGATTTTTTTGAGAGCCTCATTCCTTGGCTGCCTTGGCAGCAGCCTTCCCTGTCTTCATCAGCTTGGCGGTGACAGTTTTTGTCAGCCTCCCTCATTTTCTTGACCCTGTCACACACACATAGTCATATTCCTCGATGATGCGGAGGCCTACGCTGCCTGCTTCTCTGTCTGTTGTATTCCTTTTGTAAGTGCAAGGCTGTGAATATAACCATTCACTTTATTGGTATATGCTTAAATTACAATGTTAGGGGCATTTCTAGATCAGCTGTCTTTCTATATGTTTATGCAATGAATGCCCGTGTCTGTACTAAAACTGAATACGTCATGGTTACATGCTATGTTTACATGGTATGTTACATTCTTTAGCTAACTTGGACAACAGGATACCCATTATGTGAGTTTTTCTACATAATTTTTCAAAAGTTTAAGACATCAAAAGCAGCAAATGTTTCCCCCTAAATGGCTTGCACAGTCCTATATTTAGCTCACAGGGTACAATTTGGACATAAAGCCCAGATCTCTGATTCCCAGTATGATTGTTGTTTGTATAAAATTTTTTGCATAAGATGGTTTTGTGTTTTATAGTATTTCTCAGCAAAGATGATGCATAGCCAGCAAACTATATATAATCACTATATTTACTGAGCTGTGATGCTTTGTGATGTGTTTTTATTTTTTATTTTATTTTATTTTTTTATTTTTTTTGTGGAAAATGCTGAACAGAAACAATGTGTCACCTGTGTGCAAAATGTCAAAGTGTGACAAGTGTGGATATAAGTTAAATATAACAAAACAGGCATTTAACATTCATTAAAAGTCTTCATAGTTTGTTTATACAAAAATGTAAATATGTTTCTCACTCTTCTTTAACAAATGTAACATTAGACAGAAAAAAAACCCCCAAAACTCATGGACACACATCTACCTACTCCTTTTCAAGAAATTTAATTCAGATAACATCTTTACATTTTGTGATGTCACCTTGAAGATTTCAGTAGATTTGATGCTGGCAGGCATGCAGCGTGCTGATTAGAACAGTACAAACACTGAATGCTGATGTTCAGAGATGTTAGTCTGAATCAAAAGGGAAGTGCAGTTCACGGTCTCACTCATGCTGTCTTTGTCTCTCCTTTCTATATACGTAAAGGTTTTTACAAGGGATGTCCCGATCGTTTCTGAACATTTGATCGTAACTTAGGGGAAGGCTGCACCAAAGCAACAATGGAGGATAGTTTAAAAGGAGAGAGGTATTCCCTTGAGACGGCGACAAGGCCAAAATGTATAGAGAGAGGGTTTGTTATTTTGTACAGTTTATTTTATTTAGTTAAAAATAAAAATAAATAAATAACATTAAGGCTTGGATGTAGGCATTTCTTTTCTTAATGCATTGCAGAGCTATTCACTTGTTAAGCATATACATTGGATCGATTTTAATTACTTTAATGTCCTTTAAGTGTGCACTGTGCAGCTGTATTGTCTACTTGATATTGACAGATAGTTATAAACAGATAGTCAATATTAAATGATGTGAATCAAGAGCTCTGCCTCCCTTAGTAACAATTATTTATCAGATATTTGTTATTAGATTTGTAATCTCTCAAATATAATTTTCAAACGTTTTATATAAACTGGACTTTATGATAATACATATACTCTAAGTACATATTCATTTAACAGTATCTCAGTGTGTTTTTCATTTGTTAATTCATTTTTCTTATAAGGCATGCCCTCCTAGGTTTGCTGCAGTCTTTCTCCTCGACACAAAATACTGAATTCTGCATGTGTTTTTCTGTCTTAAAGCTTTCCACAGTGGTTGATGAGTATGAAAGTGTTGTTGTCAGTCTTACACTGTTGTGATATTGATTTAGTGTTTGTTGTTTCAGTTGGGTGCAGAGCTTTGGACATGAGGGTCTTGGACTGCTGCTGGACATTTTGGAAAAGTTGTTGTTCAAGAAACAGTAAGTTGATGTATTCACTCAGGTGTTCTTGTGTGGACTTTTACCTATTTCATTCTAATTATATGTTTATTCATATAATCAATACTAACAAGTAACAAGTAATTAAGAAAAGTTTTACAGTTGTTGTAATTTAGTCATTTAACAGAATAATGCAATTCAGCCCCAAACTTAAACATTTACTCATAATGAAAAAGCATTATACATTTGGCAATGGTCAAGTAAACAGAACCCCCCAGTGTTATTTTCTGTCATCAGCACTTTTACACCCTGCATACAGTTTGCAGTCTTCATGCTTTATGTTCGAGATTAACTGCTCATCATCACTCTCTTGTGTCCCTAGGCAAGAGAAGATTGACAAAAAGAACCAACATAAAGTTGTCCAGTGTCTCAAAGCTTTCATGAACAATAAGGTAATGACAACACTACTTTTTCTTTTGTGAATAAACCTATTTGGTAATGTCTTTTAATTCTGGTAGTACAGTAATTTACCTTTTGACTTACCTTAACTTTAAATAAACAGTTTTATATTCTTCTTATTACTTCTTATTACATTCTTCTTATTACATTTATGTGTATTATTATTGTTTGGAAGTACATACTAGAATTTATGTTTGGGAGAAAAAATTCCCTCTAATTGAGTTGATTCTGATCTCCAAGGTTAATTTTAATCCCATCCACTTTGACATCTGGTGTTTTCATGCAATTACCAAATTAGGCACCTGGGATTTTAATTACAAAGGGCTCATGACCAATGGAGGAGAAGAGCGGCATGACAACAATATGGAGACAGTTGAGGGGTGTTTTACTAATGTGCTGATGCAATCTGGATGACACTGTGTGACACATTTGCACAGATCTACGGTTCCTGTAATGCAAAAAGTCCCCACTCTGAAGTTTCCTATGGCTCAGGATCTATTAGAGAGAGCGTGTGTGAATAAGAGAGAGTGCAAGTGAGGGTAAGAGATTCCATCGAGAGAGTGAGCGAGAGAAACAACTTAATTTGCTGATTGTCTCAATGTGGTAATGTACCACGGCACAAATGAATAACCATAAATCACAGAACAGTGTGTCTCTGCCTCTGTGTCGTTTCCATCTCAAAGAAAGTGGCCATTTTAAAATCTGCTGTTGGCTTGTTTGTCTTATCTTTACAGTTCTTCAGATGCACTGTAAGTGCAACAGGATTGTGCAAAAAAGATGAAGATTTAGTTCTTGAGTTTAGTTCCTTAGACTATTTGGACTAAATAAGCCATTGTGCAGTTTGAACAGTAGATATAAAAGGGCACAGGCAGTCACACAAGTCATGTGTTACAGAGAACAAAAAAAAAAAAAAACTAAGGCACGCCAATAAATTCAAAATGCACCGAAACTGAAATTGATCTCTCACCGATCTAATTTCAGTCATGTCATTATGTTTTTTAAGTGGGTTTTCTTAAGACAAGCTGTCATTTGAAGCCTACCTCTTAATGCACCTGAAAGTACAATGAGTCAGTCAGTCCATGTGGAATTTTTCCAAAAGCTTGAATAACTCCTTTTTATTATTTCATTACAGTTTACGAAAGTTAAGCTAGAGACTTTAACAAAACTATAAAACAATATGATATAATAAAATAATTCCACCTAAGGTCAATAGATATTATTATTTAATTATCGGCCAAACCAAAGCTGTAGTACAGAAAAATACTCTGTTAAAGTGGATGTATTTCACAATACTTAAGCTTTTCCTCCTTACGTGCTGTTAGTTCACAGTAGCTATAGAGAAAAAAAAATCTTGCCACATGGAGCTAAAACCCAGCGGAGACAGATATACAGCCGCTCTGGCACAAAGTGTGCTGTAAGGTCTCATGTAATCCCGTGTCTCAACAGGCGCCAGACGCTAGCATTTACCCGTAGGCCTCTCTGTCAGCCCAGACCTTTCCCTGGCTAGGGAGGCATCTTGGGATGGGATGTACCCACAATGCCAAGAAGACAGGTGTTCTCTGCCAGCTGTCAGTGCAGCCTTTTTTCTTCTGCCTTCCTGCGTCAAGTCTCACAGTTGCATATTTTCTATTGTCTGTCACCAATGGCATGATAATGTAATACTAAAACTTACCACAGTGGGGAAACTGCCCTCTGAATAATTTAACTATATCAAGAACCTACCTCCCCAATATAGATTTGATGTAAGTGAGTGCATAATTATTATAAAAGCATATATTACATATCTTTGAGCATTTACTTCTATTTGATTTTTATTACTTTCTTAGTACCCACTTACTTCAAATTTGGTCAGTATTTACACTATTTATCTACTCAATACTTCATTGTATATATAAAATGGATATTGCTACTTTTTCCAAAGTTTGTGGGAGCTATTTAAAAAAAAACAAATAAACAACAAAAAGATATAGTTTGTACATGATGTTTTTTTAAAATGTGATTAATACACAGCTTGCACATAGTCAGCTGGTCTCTGGAGCCTTAACAGAAAACTAAGTGATCTTTCTTTCGTGTATGGAAATTGATTGATCTTATTTATTTATTTATTTATCAGAACAAAAGTTCATTAATATGTTTCATTTCTGTGCTCCTGTCATGAAGTACCTTTTGTGAAGCCATCAATTGTGTAAACAGTTTGTGTGAAGCCAAGCCAAAGATAGGGAATTATACCATGACAACAAAGAGACAAGAAAATGAACAAAAGTGTAATATTTCTTAGAGAGTGAGCATACAATTTATCTGTTTGCCAATAACTATTTAGATACAATGACAAAATCTGAACACTACATAAATTTGTTAGGGCACTGACTCTTCAAATTTAAAACACACACATCTAACAGGCACACAGAAATTATCATTCAAGTGCTCAGTAATGCTTCTTTCTACCAAAAAACAGCACTTTTGACACCCTTCTTAAAAGTCTCTTTCATTGCTATAGTATACAAGGAGTAAATAAATTAATATATAAATAAATTTGTACTAAATATTTTATTTTCTAACAAAGGCAGACATTGATGTGTTTACTTTCTCTGTGCAATTTATCCCTAAACAATAGATTAACCTGAATTCTTGTTTTCATTGCTGAACAGTAATTACAGCTCTGAATGCTGCTGAAATGTTTCTTCTTTTCATAAACTGCTGTTATCACACTCTAGTTCTCTATTGATTATTACACATACAGTATTGTTCATTTTTAAATTATAGTGTTCTTGCACAATTGTTTTTATCTTTGTAGGCTTCAGTGTACAACCTTTGGTAAAACTGGGATAGCAGAATATTGTAAATCAGTTTAATAAGTACCTTGTCATTTAGTCACACATTCTGGTGGCCTAATTCATTTGCACCATTAAATTGTCCTGAGCCACACCACTTAATGGCATTGCATATACACTCCAATGCATTTTATGTGGAAATGAAATCACTGTTCTTAAGTCTCTGTGTAAGTAAATATATTGAACTCCAATGAGTCTTGTGTTCTTAAGGCGATGCACTTTTGTTTTACTGTTTCACAAGATGTATTCTTGTTGTTGCAAATAAGCAGAATTACAGCATATCTGGGTAATCATGTGTTGTTTGTGTTTTCTGCAGTATGGCTTGGATCGAATCCTGGGGGAGGAGAAAAGTCTTGCATTACTGGCAAGAGCCATTGATCCCACCCAGCCTGCCATGATGACTGACGTGGTAAAGCTGCTCTCAGCCATCTGCATTGTGGGAGAAGAGAACACGTATGTTCTGGCTTAATTTATTCAGTCAGCATATCTATGTTTTATTCTAATGTTGAAAGACAGAAAAGAAAGAGATGAAAGAGATATTTTTGAGATTACGAAATCATGGCTCTACCTTAGCTTGGGATGTATTTGGAAGTATGCTCCTGCTGATAACTACCCTTTTTTATTTATTATCCATTCAGAAGGCAAATACAAGTGATGAAACTACCTGGAAAAACCCATCCACTTTGGTTTCAAATTCATAAGAAAGAAACCTTGAATACAGGGAAACTGGAGAGAGAGAGACGATAGTCAAAATCCCTTTAAATTAATGGATTTCTTCATTTTTTTTTGCCCCATTATTTGTTCATGCATTTCATGTTCTCATTTAGTTTGGAAAAGGTCCTTGAGGCCATCACCACAGCAGGGGAATGGCGAGCCATCGAGAGGTTCAGTCCCATTGTGCAGGGCCTACGAGATCGCTCGGTTCAATTACAAGTAAGTGTAACGTACATGTACAGTCACTGACAACCTCCTATTTCTCTGAAATGAAATATGGAATAGTTTCATAGTGACTTATACAGTATTTGGTTTTATAAAGTATTTTTTTGACAAGATTGTTTTCACTACTTTTTCCTTAAGTCACAACTCGGTGTCAAGTATTGTAAATCCTAGATCCAGTCACAACAACAATACTGAAGCACCTATATATTGCCTGTATTTATTGTATTTCTTTTGTATTTTTGTATTCTTGTGTTATTCAGTGCCTAGTGTTCCTCAGCCCTTCTTGGGACAAGGCTACTTAAGGTGTATTTTAATTATAACTTTCCCCTAAACTGCCGCATTGGAAACTGAATATGTAGCTAACTTCAGCGTCATCTAAAGAGAACAACGGCAGAGCAGAGGTGGATTTATTTCACTTTCCTGAAAACACGAAATATACCTGACAGTATCATCAACCAATAGAAGATGATAAGTTACAAAAAAAGCAACTAAACCACAGATTTCTTTAACATATAAATAAAAAAAATCTGTCCCTTTCTCATGTCTTTCCTGAATCCAAAGCTGATATGTAGTAAACCCAGAATCCCTGCTGATCCACTTTATAGTTTGACATAGTTTTACCTTTCTGTTGCCATGCACATCTGCCATTTCATCATCTTGTGCACTCCCTTTCCATATAATCCCTCTCTTTGTGGACATTATCTTTCAGATGTATCACCTCCCCGCTGATACATACACTTGAGAAATTGCATATGGGCTGTTTTAAACAGACAGCATCAGTGTGTGTCACAGTAATGTAATTCATGATTAAAGTATGTTGTCTGCATTTTTAATTGGTAGCTGAGGGATGTAAACAGAGTGATCATTCATCCAATAATACACACACACACACATGCACTGTGGGCAAAAAGTCTAGCATGTGCAACCATTTGCTCCTTTGGTTGTTTCACACTGCCTATGCAGTGACCAATACTAAACTTTATTAAAATCTTTATTGCCCCCTGTAAAAGTATCTGTAGTTTTTGCATCAAATTTTGTGACACGTGAGAATTAAGGGAGCACTATTAAGGGAAAATAATGAGGGAAGGAAATATTTTTACATGTAAGGAGGAATAGAAAAAAGACAATAAGAAATAACAAGGAGCATTTTGGGGTCCAGTGGAAGTTTCCTTCACACAGGGTCATTTAACACAAAGTACACAATACACTCATGTATGGCTATACAAACATAACCCTTTGTACTGGGAAGTTTGTAAGGCCTTATTTGTGTTTTATTGGTGTTTTTTTTATTACTTCCCACTTCCTAATACACAGCGCAGTTTCCTTTTAACCCCATGCATTATTAAAGCACAGACACTGTTATCCTAACCGTGGCAATGTGTGGCCATGGCTCTCTGTCCTACTTGAATACATTTATGCAAAGTCTCCTGTGGCAGCTTTTGGCTTTGGGAAAGAGTACATTTAGACAATAGTAAATAAACAAAATGTAAGTAAACACATGGGGGACTGCCAAAATGATGCCTTATATATTCTCTTAAAGTCTCAGTGTCTTTACTTATCTGTGATTGACCTATGTTTTATTATGCATACATATCTGAGGTTAATAAATTTACATTAACTTATATATTATTTAAATGTATGATAATCCAGAATCAAATTACAGACTTCAAATGCTACATAGCATCTATATTATGATGGTTTACACATGAAAGATGATGTAAAACAATAGAGTGGCCTTTCTTGTGCCCCCTTTGTCTGTTGTTATTAATTATGTATCTCCAGCGAGTTTCAGCACTCTGCATATTGATTTTACTTCAAATGAACTTGCACATTTATGCTGAAACCAAATAGCATGTGGATGGCCAGAAATCATTCAAATAATTGTTACAATCTTTTTTTTATTTGTTAAAATCTTCTTATTTTCTTGATGGCGACTGCGACCCAGTCATACGGCAAGACAAAGAAGAGAAGTTTATGTGACACTTTGTTATCTTAACTTTGTGTGTTACAATTTTGAAGGGAGGTAATTACAAAGCGAGAAAAAGAGAAAAATCAGAGAGTGCTGTCAAACTCACAACCAACTTTACTGTACAAAATCTGAATATCCTTTCTGGGCTTTAGCATTGCCATACCCTCTTTTCACACATGAGTGGATTGCTTGACTGATCAATAATTGATTTTTCTGTCTGTATTTGCCTGGCTAGTTGAAGAGTCACAAGACGCAGCGGTCCCTGTTTTGTAAACCAAACTCAGAGGGGAGTGAAAAACAGCTTCCAAACGAGCGAGTTTGCCCTTAAATTGACTGTTGGTTAGTTTTGTGTGTATGGGTCTGCAGTTGTTGCATTAATATTAAAATCAGGCCCCCCCAGTTGGTGACTGGAGAAAATAGACATGCATTAGTTATGGTCCTCTGCTTCCAAGGGACATAACTCATTTAGAATGCATGCCGGCATGCTTTTCATCAACTTCTGGAAGAAGAAGTCCGTCGTCTTTTTCTCTAGTGCTCTTTCTCACTCTTCTCTCTCCCTCCATCTCTCTCTCTGTCCCTCTTCCTCTCTCTCTCTCTTTGTTCTGTGTACCCTTCATGTTCCAGGTGGCATGCATGCAGCTCATCAATGCACTGGTAACATCTCCTGATGAGCTGGACTTCAGGCTGCACATCAGAAATGAATTTATGCGCTGTGGCCTGAAAGAGATACTGCCGGTAAGCACAACCGCCCCCTACACACGCACACACACACATTATAAACTCACACTCACCTTGTATTAATATTTAAATGAGTTGTCCACTTCAGTGAAATATTGTAGATTTGCTTCTGCAAATAATTTATGAAACACAGAGGAGAGTTTGCACGTCCTCTGTCTGTGCCAGCACCCAGAAACCAATAAAGTTTCTAGTGCCTGGGCTAATAATCTTCCTACTGGCTTTTATACCATCTACCTAACATGCTTATCTTGTGTAAACAATGTTGCTGTTGCTGCCAAGAGAACAAATAAATTAAATTGAGGAGCTGGTCCCCACACCTTTTTTATCATGATGAATAATAGCGTTTCCAATGAGCTCCTTGTCTTCACTTGAGCTTGATGCTTCCCCTTTTGGTGGTGATGTCAGAGAGGGTCTCAAGCTTCTTTCTCTCTGATTTATTTTGTTTAATTCTTTATCTCTTTGAATCTGCTCTACCTTTTGTTCTTTTTCTACCTCAATTCGTGTGTAGCAACTGACAGCCATCAGGAATGAGGCGCTTGACATTCAGCTGAAAGTATTTGAGGAGCACAAAGAAGAGGACATGATCGAGTTCTCTCATAGGCTGGAAGACATCAAGAGCGAGCTGGAATATCCTTGTCAGTATTGCAACAGAGCCATATAACTCTAAGGTCTGATTCAGTGACCAGGGTTGTAAATGTTGATAATATACATTGGACATATTCATAAGGTCAGTTTTTCCTAAAAACTAATTTCATTTCATTCCTTTTTTTTTTTTTAATTCAGCTTTAATTTTTTTTGTGTGAAAATGCAGTGTTTCCTTTCACGTATGAATCCTTGACTCTCTGCACTGATGCGGGGGATGTGTTCAGTATTGTGCAGAGCATGGTGAAGGACAGCAGTGCAGAGCTCTATTTCCTCTCTATACTGCAGCACCTGATGCTTATACGCAACGACTACTTGGTCAGGTAAAAATCAGCAGCACACAAAACACTCATTATTAGAAGTGTAATAAAGCGAGCTGTGTTTTTCTTCTCATTTTCCTCTTTTATTTGATTCATTATGCTCTTCCTTCGGTTACCCTCAGTGCTTCTCTGTGTGTCCGTGACGTGAACTTTCTGTGATTGTTTTTTTTTTTTTTTTTTTAATCAGCTCTCCTCATTAGCTTACAGACCCGAGGCCTCTGGTCTGAAGTGTAGAATTATAACTTATGGTCTGCGTGATGATAATGATGATTGACATGTAGTATTTTGTTAACAAGTCTCACATCTTTGCTGAACGCACACACACAAGCAAAGGTCTAAGCTCCTTTTGAACATTGGTAATGATGTACACTGGTGAAGAGCTTATGTTTTGTCGAGGTCTCACTCCTTCTGCCTTTAAACCCTCTCAATGACATTGGCTAACAAAGAGAATGTTGTCTCTTTCATCTCCAAGCCATCTACAGCAACCATGGCTCCAGAGTATTTCTCATCCCCTATTAATGGTACTTTTCAAAGGCTTATTTTATGTTGGTTCACTCACAGCTGGGTGTAAGTTAAACCTTGGCTTGATCAAAAGATAGTGCTCTAATCTGAAGAATATGAAATGCATCACCTGCAGTTTTCCTCCGAACGAAAACAACACCTATCGTGTCGGGCACTTTGCTCTGGCTCTCTCAGATGAATTTTCTTAACCTGAAATGATTATGAAATGTTAACATTTTGTAACGTTTTTATGGCTGTCATCATTGGTGCCATTTATTTTGTAAGCATTAATAAGGACATAAGAATATTTCTTGTACGCACAAATACAACAAGGCTGTGTTAAGACCCCAAAAGGGTTTAGTTTTTAAAAGAGTCTTAACATTAGCTTAATTACTAAGCTGGCTTCAACTAATAAAATCTGCTAGCGTCATTTCAGCCAGCAAAATCAGTGTTCAACAGCTCGGACTGAGAAGTCTGCTTTTGAATACCTCAGCCTGACATCAAGGACTCATTGCTTAAAGGAGCAGTGTGTAGGATTTAGGGGGATCTATTGGCTATCTATAGGTCCATGGAGAAGAGACGGCAAACTGGGTTCTAATTGAGGATTTAAAATTCAGGCATGCAACCCTGCCGGTGCACAGTAGAGCGTAGATTCTAGAAATGATTTTTATATCTTTGTTCTGATAGTTAGTTAATTAAAATCACCGCCGGATTATCATGCCGGAGTAGGAAAAATGATTTCTGAATAAGTATTGAGACTGAAGTTGACAATAACTTATTTTTCAGTTTTAAGTTTTTATAATTTTTCTTAAACATTTCATCCTAAGGGCAAATCACCAGAATACACTTTTCCACACTGTATGTATTAGTTACTCTTACAGATTTGATGATTTTAAAAATGTGCGGTTTAATGGCAGAGATGATTTCATATTTTCCACCTCATTCTCACACCATATGGTATATCTGTTCAGTCCGTTTTTATTTGGTTTTAGGTATTTTTTACATTTGGAAGTTTTCCTCGGGCAGTTCTGCACTCTTGATATTATAAATTTTCACCATTGGCACATAAGGCATCATATAAGAGTGCGATCATTTTAATGCAATGCATCTCTTGTGACTGACTGGTGTAGTGATCTTTAGTTATTTAATTTTTGGTATCCTTGATGTCAAGAATATACGGTCCCCTTTAACACCAGGGTCCCAAAGTCACAGGATAATGAAGGGAACACCAGCAGCGTGGCTGACAACATGCCTTATTCAATTTGATTTTTAATATTTTCTTCTTTTACCGACGATTGCATCGTGCCGCTACTCTTCAAAATAATAGACAGTTTCAGCATTGTTTTAGGAAGAGGTGGAAAGCAAGGTTTCTGATTTATTTCTGTTTATACGTGTCAAAGTATTAGTTAATGGTTTGGTGTAGAGGGGATTTTGACTCTCAGCAGCATTGTTGTAAGATAATGAGCAGATCAAACACACACTTTTCCTTTTAACTTGCCCCCAGCCTTGCACGTCATCTGTTCTTGCATTATGATACAGTTTCTCTTTTTTCCTCATGCCCTTGGTTATTCTGTGATCAATGCATTCAGCAGAGCTATTTGAAACAATTTAACTGCAATTACTCAGCAACTGCTAATAGGGCAGTGTGTATTCCCCATTGCTCAGTATTACAGAAGCAGTTCCTATGTTCAGGTCTAAGTGGTGTGGAAATTAGGTTTTAGCTGTTCTAAAGAAACGTTGGCATCTACCTCATGTTGGTCATCTTATCCCAAGCATCAGGACAGATGGCCTTTTTGTTCATCATCAGTGAAAATTTGCACCCTCAAAAATGTGTCCTCCTCTACACAGAAATAATTAACCAGGAAGAAAAAATGGCTTTTCAGAACATAGTGACTTTTTTCCACTGTTCAGCTGTCTATTTCCTTGATTATCCTGATTATCACCCACCAATTTTTCTCCAAAAGCCTGGTATTGTGGTGGGAGTTAGATGTGTAAGAGATCTGATACTTGCGTCAACAGCACTAATGATGTTGTTTGAGCATTGAGGAGTAAAATGTATTGTGATGCTTGATGTCAGTTTGTTCCAAATTTCAACTGTATGAACATCAGGCTCTGATTTGGCTCAGTAATACCTAATAAGACATAATTATGATGGTAAGTAGCCTCAGAGTGGAACCTCCTGTTATGTTTAGGATCCCTAATATCTGATATGCAATGGCTCAGTTGGTTACACGGGCATTACAGTGCAAGTTGTTGGGATATGCCACATTTCCCTTATGCCCTATAGCTCTTATACAAAAGTCAAACAAACACATCAGATTAAAAGTATGGAATTAAATAAACTTAAATGATGTATGTGTTTTTCTGTTTTTCTGTTTTTCTTGACTTTGTTGACTTTCTTGTCCTGACCCTCAGGCCTCAGTACTTTAAAATCATCGAGGAGTGTGTGTCTCAAATCGTGCTACACCGTAGTGGCACTGACCCAGACTTCAGTTACCGCAAGCGTCTAGATGTGGACTTCAGCCACCTCTTAGGCAAGTCACGTTCAAGTCACAGTTTGCATGCATTACATATATTCCAATAAAACATTTTCATTGTGTGATTTTATGATTTTCATCGTTCCTATGTTATGTTTTTATTTTCAGAGGTGTGTGTAGATAAGGCTCGAATTGATGAGCATGAACAAAGAGCCTCAGAACTGGCACAGAAGGCAAGTATTTAGAAAAAAACAACTTAGATTTTCATCCCTCTACATATCTGCTACACCACCTGGCCAAAACAAAACACACTAAGACATGCTGGCTTTTATACTAAATTCATCTATAAAATAACATCTTTTAAGATAATAAAACATCAACAATGTGAAATAAACATAACACTGACTGTTCCTGGGGCCTTGTATTATAAAAGTGATAACGTGAGATCAGAGCCAATGATACTGTAAATTTGCAGTCGTCACTTGAAGGATGAAAAAGAAAAGTAAATGACGTGGATTTAAAATGCTCTCTGATTCTTTTCCAAAAACAGGATAAAGAAGTCTTTTAAAAGTAAAAGGGGTATGTCATCCTGCTATAAAATAATAATCAGATGGATTACCTAGAAATGGAAACTAAAATTAAACACATGCCCTAGTTTTTTCAGTGTGAGAACAATGGAACAATGATATAGGAAATGTTTTAGTGCTATATTAAGAGAAATGCCTGTCTCTTACTTCGCAGACCAAAAAAAATGAGATAGGATTTAGCAAATGTATCTTATTACAATAGGACATATTTTTCACAAACACACACACACACACACCCTGTGAAATGTGTGAGGTCAAATGGATTGGCTGCTGTGATTAACTGAAGTCGGGGCAGCAGCAGGTTGTAGATCCTGATTAGAAAGATGGGCTCACTGATTGGCATGTGTGTATAGTACTTAGAAGATTTTATTAATGAATGGGTGTTTGACAGAAGTTTGAAATTGAATCAGTAATGAAGGCAATCAAGGTAAAATAAATGTTGATTATATAAAATAATTACACCATTAGACTTAAACAATTTTAACCACTACTACTACTGTTAATTCCTTTTTACATTAATGCCATTATGGCAATATCACTGTGTTCTTAAGTGATTCATTTGTTTTTTTGTTTTTTTGTTTTTTTTTTTTAGTTTGACGAGGAGTTCCTAAGCAGACAGGAGGCACAAGCTCAACTGGTTAAGTGTGAAGAAAAAATTGGTGAACTCCAAGCAGAGCTGCAGGCCTTCAGGTCCCAGGTACAGGACCTTTATTTCCATTTAAGTTTGTGTTAATTGCATTCATTCTTTAGGGGATGTGAGAAAACGTAAGCACACAAGGTTTGATTACTGAACACTCCTCTAAATCTACCAAAGGATTGCAATTCAACTTTCTTTTCCTACTTTTCATTATGAGATGTTCTTTTTATTTTGGGGTGCGGGATGTGGAGCGGGTGGGAGGTTATCCGCTGGAGCCTTCAGCTTGGTTTGACATAGATGCTGCTCCACTGGCTAGCTGACACTAAGTCTAATGAGAACACTGACCAGTCCTCTATGTTAGCCATTTCTGATTCTCTGATCTTTATCCCATAAGAGGAAATTGTTCTAAAAGCAATTTATTCTGACAACCCCCTTCAACCTCACTGCTGGGCCACTCTTCAACCCCCTCCCCCAACACTCCAGAGAGTTGCTCTCACGCCCTGGCACTGCAAGATAACTACATGCTCTGAGAGGGGAAGAGACCTTCTTTTTTATTTTCCTGATAATTTTTCCAATTTGAGAGAGCAAACACAGAATGAATACTCAAATAGTACCTTCGGTTCAAATGACGGTGGTACAAGTAGCCAATAATGCGGGTACACACACACACACACACACACACTTTGTCTCGCTGTCCTTTTCAGTGTCAGTAACTTTTGCCAACACACAGGTACTCACACTTGTTAATTCAGCCAAGGTGTTCTGTCTTCTGGAGGCAGTGGCAGAGTAAGGGCCCGATGCTGACCTTTAGTGCACGTCTTTAATCTAAAACTGGTGTATGGATCAATAAGCCATTTTCTCTGTATGATACAATTTACGAAGCTTTGTAGCCCCGGTTATAACATTTGATTTTTAGCTTTGGAAAAAACAAATTATTGTTGGTGTGTTCTGGATAGAATCTGGACGGTTTATGTGCATTTGGCCTCCGCTGGATGGTTGAGAGAACACGCCTCCATTATCCAAAGCACACTGGTGTTACAAAGGAAAGCGTTGTATTCTACACCCTTTATTTTATTTTGATAGGTTTCTTTAGCAATGCTCCAAAGAAAAGAAAAAAAAAACCTTAAAACAGGCAAAATATTCGGTTAGGGAGTAATATTCACTAGATTTGAGCTTTAAAAAAAAAAAAAAAAAAAATTGCCAATTGAAACTAGAATAAAAAACAAACCCAAAAATACAACAATAAAAAACTTAACTGAAATATTATCTGACCTTCAGGCTGTGAAAACGTATTTTAAGGTAAAGCTCCTTGGACCTCAAATTAATTTTAAGGTGTTCACCCAGCTAACGCATAACACTTATGTGTTAAGTTGCAATTCAGCAGAGCAGTGGGGGACTTAACAATAATGCCATTGAATTTACTTTTATTAGGAATAAATTCCCTCATGAGACCCAAGACTTTCGTAGATCACAGATTTATTTATTTCAGTTAACTATCATCGCCAGTCCAACAATGTGACTCTTTGACAATGTGACTTTTAACTACACAGAAAATATTTGTCAGTATAATGAACTGGGATTTGGTGATAACAGTAACAAAAAAAAAAAAATGTCATCCCTGCCTCGCTCCAAGGCAACTCAACAGGGCTTCTTCAATCTTGTCATTTAATTGGCAGTGTTGTTATTACAAAACAATTTATTTAATTTTAGGCCCCCGTTTCCATTCTCTGTTCTTTATTCTGTTCTGATTTTGATGTGTTTCTTTTATATTTTTGTGCATGCACTGCTTATCCAGTTTGGAGCTGTACCTGTGGGTTTGTCCTCTGCCCACGCTGGACAGGCTTTATCTTCCTCAACCCCTGTCCCACCTCCTGGGGTGCCAGCTCCCCCTCCTCCGCCCCCTCCGCCTCCTTTACCTGGCTGTCCTGCCCCACCTCCTCCACCTGGAGTGCCTCCTCCGTTCGGTGCCCCCCCTCCACCACCCCTAGGGTTTGGAGGTGCTCCGGGCTCCCCCCCTCACCATGCGCTGCCTTTTGGCCTCAGGCCTAAGAAAGAATTCAAGCCCGAGACCTCCATGAAGCGCCTCAACTGGTCCAAGGTAAGACACTGTAATAGTTAAGCATCCCCATTTAATTGAGGATGACATGATGTAAGTAAACATCTGAATACAGAGCAATCTAATATATGTTGAATCAACACCTCACTGACATACTGAATAATAATGTAACATTAAAGGTTTCAAAAACATAGCATTTATTCTCATTTTAGTATATTGGATTGTGATACATTTTAGAGCGATATCTTCTGACTGGTAAGTGGAAGTATTCTAGATTTCTATACTGAGTGATCTGAAGTATAAACAGAGATAAAGTTTTCCCACTTTGCTGGATTATGGTTAACAAAAATTTAGGCACTAGACTATTTAGGCCAGGTATTTATAATGGCACTTTTCTCTGTTCTTAACTTTGTTCCTGATGTTCATTGGCAACGCCTGAACAGTACAGATGTTTTTCTCAGAATTAAACAACAACTCCCTGCCTCTGTGCCAAGCCAGTAATAATCGAAAATAACAGATGATCAGATGCTATTGTCAGAGCAGCCTTAGTGGTGCCTTCACAGATGTTATTCTCTGCAGAGCAATATTAGTTCACACCACAAGTGATATTAGTTTGTGGTTTGATTAATAATTTAATCTCAGATGTGCAGTAGTACAGGTGTTCAACAAACTAAACCATATGCTTGAAATTTCAAGTGAACCTTTTAGTAGGACATGAAGAGGACCTGTCTTATGGCACAGCTGTATGCAAACCCCACATATGGTTGTGTTTGGGACAAGGCTGTTCTCAAACTTCTTTAGTAGGAATATTTCAAACTTTCTTACTTCAAACTATCGCTGAGTGAGAGCTTAGCCAGTTTTAGAGTAGTAACAGTGCATTTTAATGTAAGAGCTCAGTGATGAAACAATAATTTTTGACTGACAGTGAAACCCCAAAACATAATTTAAGCAAATATGACTAAAAGTCATTTTAAAATAAGTTACCTACTATTCGTTTTATATGTGACTATTGTCTGATTAGAACGTGGTATTTTCTCTATATTGACACGTGATATGCTGAACTGTTGTTGTGTGTTTTCAGATTCGTCCCCAGGAAATGTCAGAGGGCTGTTTCTGGGTGCTGGCTGATGAAGTTAAATACGCAAAACCGGAATTACTCAGCAGAGTGGCTCTTACTTTTGGTTCACAAAGAACAGGTGAGATTCTTACCACATTTTTATTTAGTTATTTATTTAATGTCCTTCGGTCTACTGCAGTTTTACACTGAAATGACTATGCTGTCAGTTACATATGTTTAAACTTATTACATAATAAGTAAAGCTCATTGAACAGAGACGCTCCTTCAGGCCATTTTCAAACACTTCTGTTCCTACATAGATTACTCTGTACAATATGTTTCTACACAGCATCTACTCTTTTCCTCTCCACTTCACTTCGATCTCCCTGTCCCAGCCCTCTAGATCATGACTGTGTCACTTTGGCTTAGGTTTTCAGAGTCGTTAGAGGGAGGAAAACGGTATTGTTTTTCAGTTGAGCTTGTAAAACAAGGAAGAAAAATGCATCTCATTTTTTTGCATTGCATTTTTTTTTAATTGTCTTTATTGTGGAGGAATTGCATGACATACATAAAGGCAAGTGTGTGAGTATGCGTACCGATGCTCGAGGCTACCGTTGGCAAACAAACTGCTTTTTATCACTTTCACTGAATGGATAGTGAGATTGCATGACAGAAGTGATCACTTATTTGTTGGAGTTCAATTTGGTCCAATTTTCTCTGCTGTTTCAAGCGTAGGTGGAGGTCTTATAAACGCTAAATGAACTAGAATGCTGATTTCTTTTCAATGCCTCATTTATTTCAAAGTTTCCTTGGCCAATATCCCTGGTGTGTTATTGTAATGTACTGGGGAAATACGTGGTGCACAATAATATTAAGATCATTACCACAGCACTGTCTAAACACTGTAAAGTGTCTCACATCTCACGCCATTTCCCACTTTTTAGCATTTTTTGTACACCCTCTGTTATACCACTTACCAGTCAGCAGTCCTTGCTGAATCCCCAAGGTTGCTATGCTGTTTTTGACTCTGGTGGGCTGTTCCGACTCTTCCTGGTGGTAATTCTCCATTATAAGACACCATACAGTTAAACTCTCACACATTAGTATGGCTGGTAAGATCTGTAATATTCATGTACAAGGTTGTTGAAATGATTAAAGCTGGAGCAGGAGGTAGCAAGAGATGTTATCACTCTTGTCTTCTCCTGTGCTTGGTCTATTAGTCCCTTCTCTGATGATTTATTCACATGTCGGTGTTTTCTTTCTTGTCTTGTCACTGACTCAGCTAGCTTACGCCAATTTGAATTATTCATCCAGGTGTTATCTACCTGTCACAACTCTATGCTGCTGCTCTGAAGGCACACACTCTCGCTCTCCTCTCACACACACACACACACACATACACACACACAGAAAGCACCCTTGTTCCCTATGGTCAGGGTGATGAATAATGGAGGCAGATCTAAATGGCAAACAGGTAGACCGACAGTCAAGCTGCTGTTCTCTGGAGAGGGCAAAGGAAGGATGTCCATCAGGAGACAGTTGTAAATTTCTGTTCAGATAATAATACCACGGCTGCACACTGGAGGTAGGGGAAATAATCGATTCGAAGATGCATCGCGGTGATTTGTTGAATGATTCTGCATCAATGCAGTAAAGTCTATCATCGATTATCGGCAGAATTTTTAAAAGGACCACCATTTTCAGAGTTTTGCGCAACTCCTATGTGGAACATGTGCGCTGTGTTTACATCTGAAACCGCGCAAAGATGGCAGAGCAACTGCAAGCGACAAAAGCAAAGTTTGGGCTCACTTGGTCGTTTGATGGCGAAAAACAAACTATGTATAGAAATCCAAAATTGAGATGCAATCATCATGAATCGTTTAATAATCGATCGTCACCCTCTAAATCGTAATCGAATTGAATCTCGATGTGACTAAAGAAACCCACTCCTATTGCACACATTGTCACACAGCATTTTAGTTTACAGTAACGCTAAAATACACAAGGGCTGCAGCTCTGCGGTATGCAGACCGCCCG
This sequence comes from Scortum barcoo, assembly GCA_023238725.1. Classification (NCBI taxonomy): domain Eukaryota; kingdom Metazoa; phylum Chordata; class Actinopteri; order Centrarchiformes; family Terapontidae; genus Scortum; species Scortum barcoo. The sequence goes on from CM041531.1 coordinate 11,994,282, forward strand.
GTTTGTTACTACTCATGGGTAATGCATTTTAGATTTGGTGTAACATGTAACATTTGACTAAACCCCTTCTCTTGTGGTTTGAGTCCGCTCTCTCGGTTGTGTTCCTCCCCGTTTCCTCTCATCCCAGCGGAGGTTGTAGGAGCAGCATGACTGATGGGCTAAGCTGTCGGACCTAGTTGCTGCCGCTGCCGTGTGTCAGCGAGCGTATGTGTGTCCAAACATGCGCGTGGGCTCATCCTCTTATTAACACAGCCATGTAGCATCATGTTTCATCTCACTTAAAAGCAGCAGCATCTGGATCAGGATTAAACATTAAAAAGGACACAGTAAGAAGCAGTATTCGCTCAGTTTTTCTTATTAAATATTCATTTATATCCCTTGAAACTTCCTCATTCTTTCGTGATGTTTGTATCTCTTGCTGTTGTTTGTTGTTTTCTGTACACAAACTGCTGAGTTTGGACGAGGACTTGGAACAGTTTGTTTTGAGACCACCACTTTTGTATTTTTGGCAAACCTCAACTTAATCAAGCGTAAACAAAAACAGAGTGATTGTTTTTTGTGTGTTTTTAAGTGTTAAGAGAACACTGGAACTACACATTCAACCAGAATTTATATTACTGCATTTGAAGGAGCGAAACACATTTTTATTTGACAAAGCGGACATTATATTTGCAGTGGTAACATTCTGAGTGGGATGTGGTTTTTGGCAAAGGGTAACACATCTCCTCAGTGCAATAAAATAGTTTTGAGCGAGCAGGTCAGAGTGACACAAATTAAATGAGACCACACTGAATAATAAGAGTTGATTTCTTTGCTCCTCTCTCAAGCCTCTGCTCATTAGCTGTAAACCTTTGATAGAAATGTCCTGTTAATCCTATCCTAAACAATAAAAATTAATGGAACCTTTCAATTAGGGGCAAATAGTGAAAGGATGTCACTCTTTAACGTTTGCCAGGGTATGTCTTTAGCCTAATTGAGTATTCTCAAAGTAGCATTAAGCACACGTGACGTGACAGACCTTTTTATATCGTAGAGGGGTAAAAGAAACAGCCTAGACTGGACAATATAAATTGTGTGTCTGTTTTTTAAAATTTTATTTTTGATGTAAGCGTTTGAAAGGTTGCATTTCATCGTGTTTTAACCCAAGATAGGAAATTAGTCATTTAACATTAACACTATCACACATTACCTTCATACATAAATATATCTTTTATTTGACTTACTTGACTTTTATTGAACTATTTTGCAAAGTTGTTCTTTACTTGTCTCCTCACAATGTCCTCCCCAGATCTTTCAGATTATAACAACTCATGGGCAAGATCACTTCCTTTTATTGACTCGGCCAAAATAACCCTTAATTATTGGGCCTGCAGAGCAGCACAGATCAGTCGATTCTGACGTTAATTGCTTTCCAGGTCCATCAGAAACGGTCAAAAAAAAAAAAAATCACACTGAAATCACAGGTGTTTCTTATACATAAAACTTATAAGAAAGATTACGATATATCAATCCAGAGCGAGGAATTCTTTCTTTTCCTTATGTTTGTCTTAGAGTTTCCCGTCTGCTTGTGGTCCTTTTTTATCTACCTCTCTTTTGTTGTTATTGTAATTGTGTTCTTGTGAAATCCTCACAACACATATCATCCTGATGCATACCTTTTTTAATTGAACATGCCCTCTTTCAACTTCCATTAGATTGTTTCTTTTGCTGCCTACCCTCACCCTTAGCAGTGTGAGGTATTTAGCACTTAAGAGTTAATGAGTCTTTGTATTTTTTCCTCCAGGCTACGAAACTGTGGAATGATTTCTGTTAAGCAGCTACGGTCAACTAAATGTTCTCTACTAAAGCTATTTACTCTGAACAGTCCTTTAGAAGTTGTATGATGATCGCTCATTTCTCTTTGCCGCCACATATCTCAGCTCTTTTATGAACGAATATGATAACCCCTGAGCTAACATTATTTTAGTTACTTAATGTTTTGTGTTTGGATTCATTAGCGATTTGCGTAGCCGCTTCCACCTCAAGCTGATGAATGAGTATCACACACCTTCCCCTGCATTGATTCAAGGCAACAGCCTAATTAGTGTTGAGGTGAGTGTCACCTATGGTGAAAGCTTGATGCCTTCAGTAACTGTTAAATTAACTATTTTTAATCATGTGCCAGACAAATGAGTAAAATGTGCTGTGTTGCTGGTTTTCCACCTTGGAGACAAAAAAAAAGAAAAAGAAAAAGCTGTTGCTCAACAGTGCAGAACAAGAAAAATCATGGCTTTTTGCATGGTACAAATTGACAGAACCTTTCCTTGTGAACATGCTTGCCAAAATAGTAATTCAATATTGAGTAGTGCAAGGAATATTACAGCAGATGCTCACACATTTTTTAACCATTTCAATTCCAATCATTTTTCCAAGCTACAATGAAAGGGTATTTGTATGCAGCTCACTTTTCTGCTTGGATTCAATAAAAAACCAATTAAGCGCAGTAAGATGGATCATTCAAATGAAGATTGCTGTGGTTGCATTGTTAGAATTTTGCAGACTTCTGCAAACAGCAGTGGTTTTCTAAATTACTATTGGAGATACGCAACAAGTAACAAGAATTAAGTGAACACAAGAAACTAAATTTATTGCCAATTTCCAATTTAAACAATAATTCAGTATGCTGCCAGTTTATTTTAGAGACTGTCTTGACTTGTGGCAGCTCCCAGAATTTAAGTTGGTTAAGTAATATAGTACACTTGAAAGCCATACAGTATGTAAAAATGCACTCTGTAGTAAATTTGCTGATATCTGAAAGGGTATATATGACTTGTCAGTAAGTGAGATTATCAAGTTGTCACATACTTAATGAGTAAAAAAAGCTGCTGTGTACACACTCGTCAAGAACCAAAATTCATGTCACAATAACACATGCATACAAACATAGCTGGTTATATGCTGCACAGAGAAATGCTGCAGGAGAGACAGGGAATATATATCAAGTCTAATTGTGACCTGCCAGATTAAATCAGTGGTGGAGGTCAGATAGGACAGTACGTTGCCAGAGGAAAATGTTGCAGATTGCCTACTTCCTCACTTATTAAAAACAAATGTACTCATCCTGTGTTGTTAATTATGACACCCATCCTGTGCACAAACGAACTGGTTGTGTGGGTGTGCAAGTTCCCTCAAGTCCTTTCTCTTTTCATGAACACTTTTGGGCATTAACACACACAAACACACTTGAGTTTCAGACAGACGTTTGCCAGAAAAGAACATAAAATCAATGGCTACCACCACAGGCCAAATTTTATTCTCATCTAATCTAACCAGTATACATCTCAAGATTTTAGAGCTGCAGATGATTTTGGAGGTTAAGACAAATTTCTGAATTCATTACAGAGATGATTATCTCTCTCTATATATCACTTTGTTAATTTATTCAATTTCATGTACACAGATACTGGACTCCTTATTATTGTACTTCACATATACTTCAGGTATTTGCCAATGAAGAAATCTTGGGAGTCATCAACAATAATCACCAACTATTTGATGGATTGTGGTAAAATTTAGTACTGGCATTGTTATTTCCCAGAGGATTAATATCTCAACAGCTATTGGATAGATTGCCATGAACATTGGCACAGATGTTAATGTCCCTGTGCAATAAATTATAACAACTTTGATCTCCTGACCTTTTCTTTTTGCGCCATCATCAGGTCAAAATTTCAGTACTACTTGGTATACTTTGGTGTATAACCAAGGAGCTCCAAAATGACATCAAAATAATGACATTCCCATCAGCCTCAGCTGTAAATGTCTGGTGCTAATTAGCACATGTTAGCATAGGCTCTATACACCTATTCTTAGCTGCTAGGATTGCTGTAGACCCATAGACTCAATGTTTTGCTTTGAAGTTTCCCATAATCTAAATCAGATTTTAATGTGAAGTTAAGGCTATTAGCTCATGTTTGCCAACTTTTAAAGAGTAACAACACTTGGCTAAATAATGTAAATAATCATTGCCAATTAGTAGTATAACCACATGGTGTCTCCACACACTGTGCAGCAGTGTTTTAGAGTTGTACTACGATGCAATCTTTTATCATAGCTGGGTGCGGTCACAAATACAAAAAACATACCTGATCACATCTAGCTGTGATGTGGTCAGAAGTTCAACAGACTTATCCCTTTCAACCCATAGAGGTCAGTGCGATGATGCTTTTTGTACAAGAGTTGCAGAGTTGCTTTTAAGTGCTCTTGAAATGGAAACTAAGACAGCAAAGCCAACTTCAGCCCTGCTGCTCTTTTGCATCACTTTCTATTTTGCCTTCCCCCCTCTGCTCTCTCTTACAGCACAGCTGCTGTTCTGCGAGAGTCAATGCATGCAAGTGGACAGCTTGCTTTGTGCAAGACAAAGCAGCTGTAGACTAGTGTCTGTCTCTGCTTAAGTTCACAAAATAATAAAACTTTCCATCAAAGCATGAGAAATGGGAGGTGTGGAGAGAGTGTGCGCTTAGTGGAGGGAATGTCAGAAACTCAGCCAGCCCCTCACAATTTCTCATCCTAACCTTTTAAGGTGAGCCATTTCAGGCAAATTGGAAGGAACAGTTTAAAGAATTCTTTTTTCTTTCTACAGCTAGTCAGTCATTTTAAGTTCTCGGAGGAAAGAAAGTAGGTTCAATAGAGCCTCTAGCACCACTGTTGATGCTGCTGCCACCACTTGTGCTCCTTGAATAGTGGTCTTCTGACCATTCAGGCAATGTTTCAAAGCCATTTACCAAGGCAGGAGATGTCGACTTTAATATGTTGGATTTTGCTCATGTACAGTTTCTCAAAAAACCCTAATATCTATGTTTATCACTGATGTCTTCTGGTCTTGCCATTAAATAACCACCTCACAACACACAAACACACACCTTAATTCTTTTGACCTCACGCCACAGTCTTTCATTTTCTGCTTTTTTTGCCTGTGGGGGCCTTTTCATTGCCATTGCAACTCCAGGCACGTAGTCCTATTTCCTCCAACTAGCTTACTGGAATGTTGTTGTCTCCTCGTACTATACAGCTGAAAGGTTCTATTAGTTTATTTTAATACCGATTAAATCGCATATCTGTGGGTCCATTTTCCCATAAACACAGATAATGTGGCTTGTAAACTTTTATATAAATGACTGTTCAGCACAATGTTGATGTGTTATTGTCTATTGCACTTCTTCACCAGCACAGACAAAATGACAACGACGCTGTTTCCATCTGTCACACATTCACTCTCAAATGCTGTTTCTTTATCTACTTCAGATAAGACAGCTACCTGAATCAGGGTGCTTGCATAGGCCATTAGAGTCTTCACCACCACTTAAACTAATTAAAAATTGAAAATTGAAAAAAATTAATGTTTTTGACTGTTCTGATGCCTCAGTGAACCCCACCATGCTGTGCTGATGTTTTTTTAGATTTAAAACCATTCTACTCTCTAAATTTTTCAATAGAGATCAAGTGAAGAAGGCAGAACCGAATTAACGGTACAAACTTCTGCAGCAATATTTCTGATTCACACAAAATGAACATTTCAGTTGTGCTATGGCAAAGAAATGACAAGTAAGGAATTTTTCTTCCAAACTGATCTAAAAGGTTATATCCACAGATCTATCCACTGACAGGCAAACGCCAAACAGTTGACACCCGCTTTTCTGTGTTGACAACTTGAATTAAAGGATAGGAGTTGTCTTGACATTTTTACTTTAATTCAGTTGTTTAATTACAGCACATTTTCAAGTACTGATGATTATATTTCAGGTAACAAAATGATGTGTAAAAAAATTGCAGTGAAAACTAAAAAAAAAAAAAAAGATGGATCTGCTAAATTCTTCCTGTCCACATAAACTCTGCAAAAACGCTGCAAAGACGCAGTATGGATTTCTCACACGTTTCTTTTGCTGTGAATTTTTTTTTCTTCAAGCATTTATTATGTAGCGTGGTAGAAGAGGTTCTATATGGCAGAGGTCAATTACATAGCTTTTAGGTTGAGTATGAATAGTGAAAGGGTTAAGTTAATCATTAAGTTCATGAGTGAAGGTTATTTCATTGTGATTAATGATCACAGATTATAAAATGAGCATCGAGCTAATGATGCTACAATATTTGCCCCTGAACTCTTTGCTCCAATGGATTCCCATGACATCTTAAGGCCTTAATTGCATTCTTTGTGGTTACTGCCTTGTATACTATAAGGGTAAGGATCCTCAGAGCTTCATCAAGGAACTTCAGAAGAGAACCGAATATGGCAAAAGCTCTAACACTATTGTAGGTCATTATAAGAAATTGTCTGCTGACCTGTGCAGTGAGTGGCAGGGAAGTGGCTGAAAAGTCCTCATTTTTATGGCCATGTCTGAACTTTCATGAATGCACGCATACCAGATGGGACTTGCTCTCTTTTTATTGAAGTAGTCTTATTGAAAAACTCATGAGGACTTCAGCAGTGGAATTGAATCTGGTAGAAAATATTCAGACACATCTCAAAGAATTTGAATTCAGCGAGAGGATTGTTTTGTGTTTCAAGGTTCAATTCTACACATCACAAGTGAGAGTTTTTGCCACAATCACTGCTGTGAATGTGTGTCAAAACACATTTGCACTAGTATTAAAAATGAGACAGACAAGATCTGTACATAAGCAAGTCAGTATGTTAATGCATGCAATGAGAGCAAGAGATCTGTATAATATTATGTTCCATTTAAGTGTAAGAACTGAGGCTGTGACCTGTGATGTCTGATGTGATTATGAGACTGTCATCATTGACTATTAATGTCACTGGTGGCTTAAAATCACTCATCACTGTTCGAACATTAAGACTATTTCCATGAACTGACAGGCTTTGAGGGTTAGGCTGATTTTCTGTTCATTTTTCTTTTTTTCTTTTTTTTATTCCTAAGAAACTTTAACTCTGCTCTGTTTCTGCCTTTGACAAGTGAGTTATTGTGAAGTTCATAACAATGACACGTTTTTTGTTAATGCATACAAAATCTCTCTCTATGGATTGCAACATCACTTTATATTTCTGCTGTCTCTGTGCTGCCATTAAAATATCTGAAATAATGCTTGCTTCAAACATCGCTAACCAGCTTTTCTTCTTTCTCTTGTTTGTTCTTTCTCTCTCTTTCTCCTCTGACTTCTTGTTAATTCTGTTCTTGTGACTTCTGCTTGGCTGCATGATCTGCCTTCGTGTTTGCTCTGGAACAGAAACCAAAGGTTAGTATTTCTGCGCTTTCATCCATTAGCTGCTTTTTCTCCTCAGTGTACAGTACCTTTTTTAGTTTCACAACAGTACATCACCAAAATGCACCTAAAACACACACAATTAGGGAGTCAGGAGTGCCTCACAGCCCCTTATAAAATAAACACAAAATTGAATTGAAGGGCATATCGCAGAGACCAAATGCCAACACAGGACACATCTTGAAGCAGCCAAAGTCCATCTTGTGTAACCGCTCGGACTGAAAATAGGCAAAGAAATCCAATTGAAACATAAGCCACTCGAGTGATATTTTAGAAAATAAACAGTAAATACTCAACATCATCAGAAAATAGTGGCAATGAATTTATCTGCATGTCAACACCACTTACACAGGAAAGTATACTTTCAGCTCGACCCAGCTGAACTGTCAGACTGGAGTACAGTTTCTAACCAATAAGCACCCTGATTTAATTCACCTCTCACTTTACTATTTGTGGTGCAATGTGATAACTTCGACTGCTTGTCGATGATGAGCAGGCCCATTAATCCTGTTAGCTCTGAACTTGAACGGGAGTATCAGATGTTCATATGAGAATGTTTTTGCACAAGGCCTGACTGCATTTCACACAATGCTTCACCCCTTTCATGTGTGATCTGACAAATCCGTACTTTTAAAGTTACAGAAAATTGTGAATTTATGACTAAACGGGTGATTTGTGTTGGTGACCTTCCTGTAAGCTCTCATAGTAGAAATAGTCAGTAACGGTTCATCTGCTTCCCTGTAGTTTTCTTTCATTTAATTTAATTTTTTTTGTAAGACTCATTGACTGATGTGCCATGACCTCCAAACAAAGGCCACACGTCTAGTTATTAATCGATGTAGCGAACATAAATTTGTTCTCACTTCTCTGATGTATTCAGAACATAACAATTGCTAACATGTTGGGTCAAACAGGGAAAGTCTGCTCTGGAGTATTTTCAGTTCAGTTTCTTGAAGCTCATCTGCTCAAACTTAGTTTGCGGCTGTGGGACTACTGTTACCCCCTCCTTCTGTCTATTTTACTGTAGGGGATCGTTCATGTTCTGCTGCATGACACTTTGACTTTGTGAGGTCATTTGTTCTAGTTACGTGGTCATCTTGATTTTATTTGCATAGAACTAACTATAGTTAGTTGATATTTTGAGTAACGTTGTACGATTACTTGATCGATGAGTCTTGACTGTGACTTTTCTGAATTTTTTGAGTTTGTCAATCCAACCATGAAGCTGTAGCCTACTTGTGGCTGACACTCATTAAAATTAACTAATAAGAAAAAGGACTGTAGTGAAATGAAAAAAAAAAAAACTAAAAGTACTGAGAATTGTTATGTGATGAAACTAACTTTTAATCACATCCGAATTGCGACGTTCCCAAGTGTCGGCCCTTTTGGAAAGACTGTAGTGTCAACGTAATTAACTGTGTTTGTAATATCATAGGACTAATTATTTCTTGAAATCCAGTTTTAGTCACTAACATTTGAAAACGCAAGGGAGAGGTAGATACACTGCTTCTTTTTACTCAGCCTTTCCTCTTCTTGGAACAGAAAAAGATGAAAAAAGGGAGAAACAAACAAGCAAATGTAGCGAGTGGACGTCCAGAGAGGATGCTGACAGCTCTCAGAACCTTCAGCAGTTTCTGTGATTTCACAGAGCCTCTGGAGAAACTCTTTGAGATCATCAGTGTCAATAGATGGAGGTAAAACATGTATAGCAGGGCTTTCCTGTGGGTGTTTGCAAGAAGAGAGGGGGAAAATCACAGAATGTTTTAGAGACACTGGCAGGTGGGAATTGAAGGATAATGCGGAACTCTATCCCTTTTCTCTGTACTACTCGTGTAATATCTAGTCTCTTGTATTTATTCAGTTCTACCAGCAGTGAGGTTTCTTTACGTTTAACATTAGGGGCACCAGTGGAAACAGACCAGCAGAGTGCCGTCTCTCTCTTGTTTTGCTCTCTTCGTTCAGTTTTTGTTCTGGAATATAAAAAGAAATAGAAATGCAGCTCCCTGTGACAGGTAAAATGGGGTGGGGCTGAAAAATGGGGCCGCTCCTGTTACATGATGAGCTCAATCAGGCATTGACTGCACATACAGTTCATGTTTGGATAAATTAATTGGTGGTTTTATTCCATTCATGAGACCTGCTCTTAGTAAAAACCTACAATAAGCAGCCTTATGCTTTAAATCAAGAGAGTAGCACTGAGTATTCATTGTAGCTACTTGCAGGCTGCTCAGTGGATTGTATTGGTTAGTATATTAGTATCAGTGTAGTATTCCAATTTTTTTTTTGGTATCTTGCCTCTTGAAGAAATAAATAATGTTGTCAAGTTTTGGGTAAGGTATCACATAAATATAAAGTGCTTTAATACCTGGGTCATTGTGTCAGTACTGCATATTTACTTGTGTAGCTACCATGCTTTCATCTTTATTGGCTCCTATTTCTTGTACTACTTCATGTCATGAAGTACTTCATGGACGTCTTGTATAATTCACTATTATAAACAAGAACACTTGAGCTTATTTGATGTTTTTCATCAGAAATGCATCTTCGGCACAATATTTCCTTATGTTTTTTTAGTCCAATGTTTTCTTTTTTTCATTCATCACTGAAACAATAATTCCACCAAGTGCCCCAATAGATGGATAGAATATGAATGATGAATTTAGTTTTCCTGTCTTTTAGGCATTAAAGCATATATTAATCTTTTAAATCTTTATACAGTATAATAAAATGTGCATTTAAGGGTCTTACCTGGTGTAGGAAGCAATTTTATTTTTTACTTAATTGTTATATTATTTGATATATGGAGATGAATGCACCTGCCACACCTACTAGTAACTATGTGCATGTATTTTGTCATTCATGGTCTAAGTAGTGGTATTTTAATTGACATCTGGAATAAACCAGCAGTTTCTTTCCATTTGTCTTTGTTTATCAAGAGAGGGCAGAGAGATAGATTCATCGCCATAGTGCTGGGAAAATGAGCAACAACATAAAGAGAGCTGCCCTTTACTGGGGCTTCTCCTCGGCTAATAAATAACATCCAATTAGATAAAACCCTCAAAGATCACAAAATCAGTTTGCCATTTCTCCCTAGGATAGAGGTATTTGCTAATAACCTGCCTCTACTCCAAAGTCACAACACTGCAATATGAGAGACAGAAGACGGAGGAATGGAAAGGGACAATGCTAGTGTTACAAACAGAGAGACAGAAAAAGCGTGTTAATCGCTTTTTTTGCAACTTGTACAGAGGACAGTTTTTAGAAAAATGGCTACATTCGCCAAAAGCTTGTGTGTTGAAAGCACACACTATAATCTATGTATTTATCATTTCCACTCACACCACATAATATTCCTCTGATGAACACGAATAGTCACTAAATCATTAATAAATATAATCACTACAAAAATGTAAGATATTGCCCCAGTAACTTCCTATGACAGCCTGAGGAAGACAGGACCAATGTGTTTTCTTTTCTTTTTTTCTCTTTTCTTTTTCTTTTTTACAACATAAATAAACATTTCTGATACTGATACACTAAATTTTCAGAATTGAAAAAAATTGCTTCAAATCTCTACACAGCTATTAAATGTACTGATGGACTAGGTATGTAGAGTAATTGTATCAGTTATATCAATGCAAACACTGTAATCCTATTTTTGCCTTCATATGATTACTAGTGATCAGTGGTAGTGCTTCTCATTGCCCCCAGTAGTGCTGTTTAATTTATTTATACAGTATTGTACAGGTTGATAGCTTATTAAAATTATTTTATTTATTCATTTTGAGTTGAATAATTAATTAATCATTGCACATTTATTTTGAATCGGTGTTAAGAATCACAGACAACCTTAACTCCATCATTTAATAATTTTCCAGAGCCTTCAGTAAATGTTAGTCACAGATGTGTACAGCTCTGTAACTCTGTAACAGCTCTGTAACTTGGAAATTTCCACAACTTAATGAAAAACAAACTCAATATGTATGACAGAGATAAAAAACCTTGAAGTTAATGTAGAACAAGTACCGACCTCTGAAAGGAAACCATTGAATGTAATATTATAGCCTATGAGAAGTACAAAATCTTTTTCTAAAAAGGTATTAAATAATGAGTTGCATCTTAAATAGTGAAGATATACATTTTTGAAAATTGAAGATTCCCCGTTCGGGTAAAGCAGTCACACAGTCATTATGTATGTATGTGTGTGTGTAGTATGTATATGTATGTATATGTATATAAGTATGTATATGTATGTATATGCATGTATATGTGTGTGTGTGTGTGTGTATATATATGTATATATATATATATATATATATATATATATATATATATATATATATATATATATATATATATATATATATATATATATATATACATATATATATATATATATATATATATATATATATATATATATATATATATATATATATATATATATATATATATATATATATATATATATATATATATATATATATGTGTGTGTGTGTGTGTGTATATATATCCCACATATATGTGTGTGTGTGTCCCCACTAAACTTTGCTGTAACAGGCATGTGTGTGTGTGGTAGCAACACTGGCAGTGGAGCCTTCATTGTTGCCAACTGCACTTTCAAACGACCAATAACAGACTGCAATGTGGCAATGTCTGGGGATGCTGGATTTATAATCCTTGCTTGTCCCGGACCCTGGCTGCCCTAAAGCAGAGATAGCATGTTTATTGCGTTTGGGGAGATTTTTTTTTTATAACAGCGGTGCTTCGCTTCCCACCACTGCTATGCTGTAAGAAATAATTAGACAATCTATTTCCATATGATTATAAAGGGAGGGAGGAATGTTTCTGTGGGTTTTGCAAGGTTGCAAAAGCATTTTGGGGGACTGCTTGATGGAAATGGTGGTTGTGTGTGAGAGGGGTCAAGCTCATATGGGTGGTTGAGTGGATCAGGAGTGCACATGATCAAGGGAGGGCTCCCATGTGGAGGTAAACACCACAGTCAGAGCTGACAGCTTGTCAAACTCAAATTCGTCCGACACCCTAAGCAGTCATGATCATTCAAAGTCGTGCTTCTAGTCTGTCAGTCCTCAATACAATAACCCTCCAACTACCTCTTAAGTTGCAGTCACTCGCAGTAACATGTAGTGATGGTTAATAAGTCTCTTAAATGGGAAGTGGGTGTATTTCTTAGAACAGCAATAGGTTTTGTGGTATGCTGTGTGGAGAACTTGGTAGGTTTTTTGAATTACAGTGAGACAAAAGGAGGTGACGAGGTTGGTGGAGACCATTATAGAGGAATTATGAAGAGATCGAGGACTAGAGGAGGTGGGGATGAAAGGATAAAAAAAACAAAAAAGGAACTCTGAAGTAGTAGGTGGTCTTAAATAACTGAAGGAGTAGGCAAAAAAGTAAAGTATCTCACATTTACAGATCTTACAGTCAAATGTTAATTTTATTGCCTTTTATGCTTTGAGTTGTCTTGAGCTCATGACTTAAATTACTTCATTGCCGCATTAGGGTGAAATTAAATTGCAATGTCACCCTCAAAGGTGTGTGAAGTCCACTTGTGTTCACAGAGGGAAGGAGATAGAATTAGCTGCCAAAATGGCTTCAAAAACATTAAATATAGTTTGTTTTGAACCACTCTGGGTATCTGAGTATAGCAGCAGGATGTCCATCTCATGCTGCCTAATGGTTGGTATTGCTTTACACTGGCAGATATCTGTTCATTTCAATTGGACTTCCTTTCCTGAATGTCTCTCTCACACCCGCTTGTTCTCTTTTCTCCTTTTCTCCTGCTCTCTTTATGCTTTTGCTGTGACATTTTGAAGAACACCATTAGTTCTGTAATGACTTTTCATGTGGCTGCAGAAAATTTTGTTCCATTATGGGAGATCTCATCAAATGAATAATCATTAAAGGCTCTGTTCGTTGTTGTTGAAAGGGAAGGTCTGATCATGTAGTACACACAGTGAACAGATGTTTGTTTGTTTTTTTCTTTCTTACAATGTCCAACCTTTTATTTGCATATATATATTTATATTTTCCCATCATGATGCACATTTTTAACACATTCTGGTTAGAAATGCGTAATATATTGCTTCCTGTCTGTAGTATTTTTACTTTAACAAATCAGCAACATGCCTATTACCTGTACCTTTGGCGGTGTCCTGAAATGCATGAAAATGTCACGGGTGTTGACACGTGTTTGCCACAAAAACACACATGCTCATTTTTCTCATTGGCTCTTTGCCTTTGGCTCTTTTTGCTTTTTTTTGTGCGTATTTAGACATAGTATGTTTTTCCGCTTTCCCTTTCTCCTTCATTGTTTTTGTCTCTTCTTCTGCCTCAGTTTCTCAAGCGTCAGCACCTCGATTTATTCCCAATTTGTGTTTTTATGTTCTCATATCACCAAAGTAATGGGCTGCCTCGTTAAAAACATATTTGCTTCCGCAACTTTATTTTTCTGCTGTGATGTCTCATCCACACATGTAGGTTTGTGTATGTACGGCGGGGGGGTGGAGTGGTGAAAGAGTGGGAACAGACATGTTTGCAACTGCACAGGGAGAAAAACAGAAAAATGGCAATTGACTTCAGAGAATGGATGATTTAGGCTGCCATCAATCCATTGGATGACTTGGGAAATGTTAGGGTAGGCTTAACAACTGTTCAGATTGGACTGGTGCTGTCACATAGTGAAATGAAATGGAGATAATAATGCTTCATACCTGATATGACAGAGTAGTCAGAAAATACTCATTTTGACACACACACACACACACACACACACACACACACACATATTTAGAGTTCATTGGTAGGTCTTCAAGAGGCCTTTAGAGGGCACTGCTCCACTGAGAATAGCCCTACTGATATAATTCATCCCCACAGGCCAGTACATACTGATTAACAGAGGCTCCTAATCAATTGTGAATCTTTTGATGCAGTGTCAATAATTTCAGTCCAGATCTGTGAATTTATTTTTAAATGAATGTACCCACATGTTCTCTCTGCGAGACGTGTTAGTTCCTCTGTGAGGAGCAATTGACTGGTGTTTTGAAGACGCTGATGCTCACGCAGGCGCAATCTTAGTGGTTTAGAGCTCGAAACGATTTTTGCTATAGCAGGAATAAGGGAGAGAGGAGCAGAGAGAAAAGCCTAATGAAGTCTGTTAATTTGCTGCTATCAGAATGAAAGTCTCAGACTAATTATGGCCCTGGGTCATCTAGTCTGGATCACAGGGAGAGGTGGCCCTGCATGGTTCACTTTGATTAGCTGACTCGCAACGCAGCTCCTCACTTCATTACTCTGATCTCCCTCTCTGTCTCGCCCTCACTGGTGCTTGCGCGCCCGCATCTCCGGATGGGAGGAACAGTCAAACAGACCAGTCGAGCCGCATGCATGTCAGTTTCAGGCAGGACGGTGTGTGTGTGTGTGTGTGTGTGTGTGTGTGTGGATGAGGCACAGAGGGGAAGGTGAGGGCAGGTGTGTGTACAGTCCAAGTAGCTACTGGACTTTCTGGATGTCTCTTGTGCTTTCTGTCAGTCTGACTGAAGTTCAGGACTTTGCCGGATCAGAATCATACAGTGAGTCAACAGTCAAACCGTGCGGCTGGTTTGACTGTTCACCCCCCCTCTGTTGACTGCAGAGTTGACAGATGTGTCGGAATGGTGGATTTGTTCACTTGCTGCAGACATCCCTCCTCCTGTGCATCAGATGTCTCATAGTGGATTTTGCTAGAGGCAATAGTGTGTATATGTGTGTATGTGTGCGTGCGTGTGTGTGTGTGTTTGTGGCATTTGCGCATTGAATTGAAAGCCCCCCTATATTATCCCTGCTACAGAAACTCCCCTAATAGTAGTGATTTAAACTTTACCTGCTTGACTGCCTTGATTGGCTATTGGAAACAACACAGTGATTTAATTACCCTTTGGAGACTGCTGCCCTCTCAACTTTCCCCTCGCTATTCGCTCGTGTATCTGCTTTCTCAAGGGGGAGATGATCGTATCACCACAACATGCCATAAATAATGAAGTCTCATCAAGGGAGAAGTCATTTTGTCAGAGTGTGATATCTCCTCGGTGTGTCCAAGATAGTTGGACAAACAGTGGATAGAATAAAGAGCCCAATGAGCGCACACATGCTCTGTCTGTGTCTCACTACCTGTCAGTTCCTTATGTCTCTTGATAACTTTTTAGATGTCAGTATTAGTTATATAGTATATGTTTTTTTATTCATTGGACATTATTGTTAGGATTTTGTTTGTGTGCCTGTGTGCGAGCGCAAAACGGAGGGCACGTCCAGTAAGATGTTTTCTTTGATTAGAAATCTGTCCTGATAAGATGAAGTGCTAGTGTAAGTGCGGAGGGCTGGAGAGGGGGAGGAGGAGATTTTGGTGTGTGTGTGTGTGTGTGTTTGTGTGTGCATGTGTCTGGATGCAGTTTTGAGGTGTTACTTGCTTGTCTCTGAGGCCTTCCTGTCATGTACAGCATCAGTCATGCTCTTTCACAGCAGTTTTATTTCATCCACCATTCCCTTTAGTGCTTTGACGGCACAATTCACTGATACTGCCTTGTGGGAAGCGCCGCTGTTTGGGAAGCATGTGTGCGCGCAACATTACACATTGTCATATTTTTGTCAAGTGCCTTTAAACTGTGGCAGAGATTGGATCAAAACCAGCCAGTAGAATTATTACAAGGGAGAAGTGTGGATAACTCTTTTAAAATTCTAGTGTAGCATCCTCATCTGACCCCATAACTAAACATTTTTTTTTCCTCAAGAAAAGAATACAACTTTTCCTTTTGTGTATACCCAAGTCCCCATGGTTGTACTCTTATTCAGGAAAAGACAGGAACACAAATTGACACATTTATTTAGTTTTTTTGCTTGATAATGTGTGAATAATGCATGATGCGTTTTTTCCCCCCAAGTATACCACATTGGGGGGGTAAAGGAAAATTGAAGCAGTCATACGCCTTTGCTCTATTTTTCATGTTTATCTCTCCCCCTACTTTGTCCAGGGTCCTGTCATCAACTTGACATTCATCACAGGCCCCCATTAAGAGGCCTTAACTTGGAAGTGCTCAGATGGTAGACGGCTGGCACTGTGTGTGCCGTGGCAGAGCAGAGTGGGCCTTTCAACTACGACAGCTCAGTGTTGCCGTCTGCCTCTAATACACTGCTCTCTCCTGTCTTGTGACGGAGTCATGCTTTTCCTTTCTGCCATATCAGATCTCAGCTTCTGTTAACTGTGGTTTTAGTCAGTGGTTTCATCGGTAACTTTCAGCTTTCTGTCGGGCTCACACACTGATTCTCTCTCGCGCTGTCTCTACTGTTTTTTTTTTTTTTTTTAAAGCCCCACACAAATTAACACTGGCATATCGGTACGCTATTAAAGCCTGAAATATCCACTGTAGCTGCACCATACCTACGCTGCATCCCTTGCTTCTTTCCTGTTTTTGTTAGACCTGTGATGGGATTCAGACTCCCCACTGCTCTGCACGCACAAGTGTGTCCTTATCTTCCCCACTTCCTGGGTGATAGCGCAATCTGATAACTACAACAGTCGCCGCTCCCTCTGATTGATTAACCAGTGACCTCTGACCCCCGGCAGGACATTTTAATTGGCTGATGTATAATGAGCCGGCTTTCCCCGAAGGAGAGTCGTTTTAAGGCCAGAGAGGATGAGGAGGTGATGCTGGAAGGGAGCAATCTAATTAGCTGATTTAACTGATAACACCTGAGGCCGCTTGGTGAGAGATAGTGTGTGACTGTGTTTGTGTGTACGCGAGCACAGTATGATTTCTATCTTATCACCGCATCTTGTACGATACAGATGGATGCAGCCCTTGCAGTATTATGTGCGGATGATTCATGGATTATATGACCCAGCCAAGTATGTTTATATGCACTGAAACAGGTTGGTTGATACTCTATGTACTGTGTTACTTGTGTGTGTGTTTGAGAGAGTCATTGTGTGTTGTAATAAATGAGATTCTGTGAGACTATAAGTTATGAGCAGTGGATCAATACATCTTAATGCAGTAAGCTTGAGGCTTTCTAGGGTTGGCTCCTTATATTGCATCCAAACACCCAATAACATCGAATTCAACATTAATTTCTGTAAGAATAAGTACTTCAGTTCTAGACGCTGGTTTTAAAGGTAATATTTTGTATTGACAGCTTTTATATTTTTATTGATTTCATTAATGCCTAATAATTTAACGTGGATTCCTTTATTTTCATACACTTGGGCAAACACTGCTCTACACTGAAAAGATTCATGGAGACAAAGCATCATTACATAGTTACACATATGGAAGGTGGTAGAAAATTGAAGTGGAACTGTTTAGACCAGTTAGTTTTTGCTATTGGCAATTTGAACGTCTCTTAACCTTTTGAACCTCATTTTTTCTGTTAACAACCATTAAAATTAGAAAATAGATTTTCAGCCTTATATGACAACATGATATATACAGTGTAATCTATTTTCGTTCCAGTGCTTTATTGAAGCTACAGCGTATGATGCTCACACTGACTGAATTATTCAGACCTGTAGTATTTCTTATATTACATCAAATGAATAAATTCCAGATTCCTTGTATTTTTTTTTTTTTTTTTTACAATTCTGGACATTTTTGACATCTTTGGAAACATTTGGATTGGGAGTAGATTTGCTGCAACAAGAACAACAACAAAAAGTAATTACTGAGTAATCTGTTTTATTTATTTGTAAATCATTCACGTCTGTGTGTAATGTGTTTGTAATTATGGACCCAGACAGGTTAATATTTTTGTGAAATTAGTTCTTAAACACTCAGGTAATTAGTGTTTTTCTCCAATTTTCTTTTTGATTTATTTGTTACCTACTTATATTCAGCCATTTTTCATTTAAATTTGTACGGTGAATTTGTTCTTTCCTCGCTTCTCTTCTCTAGTCTCTTCATGTTTCACGCTGCAGTGGGCAGGGTGCAGTCTTGTAAAATGTATTTTTATCTCTTCCTTCTCTTTCCTCTCCCTTTTCCTTGGTACACCTTTTCCAATTGTCTTCCATGTCTGTCCTTTGCGTTTCCCTTCTTCTCGCACATTGTAAGACTGTGAGGAGAGTGTACCGACGGAGGAGCCACGTAAGTCCAAGGATAGCTCAGTGTGTGGCAGTGCCTGTGTATTTCTGTGTGTGGTGGGCTGCGCTGTAGGTGTTCATGCTTGTGGACATGCTAACAGTCTTTTCTGCGGGAGCTCCCAGCATAGCGCTTCACTTTTTAATTAGATATAGGATCCTCGAAAGAAGACCAGGCCCATGTGGAACAGTAGAAATACCTTTCCCATGGATTAAGCCCTCTCCTCTTCTCCTTTCTCTTCTCTTCTCCTCTCCTCTCACCACACACACCATAATTACAGCACCAGACAATTACCCAGCATACTCCTGGGATGCACATTTTGTTCTCTTAATCTGGTGTCTTAAATAATTAAAACCAACCATGAACTCCTCTTTGTGAGTGTGGCTCAAGAGCGTTACATATACGTGTTTGTGGATATCAGCGTCTCCTGTTTTTTTTTTTTTTTTCCTGTTGTTTGAAATCCATATCTCATGATCTCTCTCCTATCTACCAATGACACTTTCACAATCCCACCTACATGGCTCCCTGTGACCTAGAACAGATTTACCTTCACCTGTAACCTGTTTACTTTATGTACAACATTGTATTTATGTCTCACACAAACCTTACTCTGTCAGTGGTGTGACAACAACACCCATAGTCCCTTTCCTTAATGCTCCTCAAGCAACAACAAGCAAAAAGAAACATAAATCATCATTCAGCATTACAACTCAGTAGATAAATAAAAAGCAACTGAACAATATCTACACTCCAGATACTTGCTTCCCTTCTTTTTATTGCACCTGGACACTAAAAAGATAGATATGTAAATCTCATAATCTCACTGTATCTGAATTTGTGTGTATCATACACATGTCAGCAATACAGTAAGTGCATGCATTTGTGTAAATTTTTCCTTTGTGTAGTAATAATAATTCAGCGTTTCTGTCTTCATCAGCCAAAAAAGAAGAGGAGGATCTGGAAGATAAGAAATCCATAAAGAAGAGAATTAAAGAGCTCAAGGTGCTCGATCCCAAGATTGCACAGAATCTATGTAAGTATTTGTTTCCTTTCAGCCCGTCCTGCCTCTTCCCAAGAACTGGATTCATGTCTGCCGTTCTGTCATCCAAAGCTCCTCACAGCACACTTTTTGCTCTTTATCTTACTGAAGTCACCTCTTGTATGTTTCATTTTATGTTGTTTTCATGAAGTTGTAAAGTGATCCCAACAGAGAATTTTGGTAGAGGGTTATACCTTTGCTTGTTACTGCTTACGGACCTCCTGTTTTGCGTTTTGGCCGTCGTCATCTTGGTTAGTCAGAACTGACCATATTTGGATGAGAAGGTAGAGCTTGCTTGGTTAGCAATGTGCCACCTGTAATTCACATCAATCATGATAAAATTCTAATTTCTATTTTTTTTCTAATTCTGATTGTAATTTTGGCAACAAAGAGGTTTAAGACAAACTGTGCGACTGCCTCAACGATGTACAGCACATTTTAAGGCGAGCAAAATGTTTATGAACTGAAAAAAACAATGAAAGGGTTAAAGTTCAAAGACAAAAACATGGACGTCACCCAAAAACAATTTCACACCTACATACCGCACCATAACATGCTACATAAAATATAAACTCCTTAGGAAAATGTTTACCGAGGTAACAAGTCAAGTGAGAAGTAGGGTCATTTTCTCTTCAGACTTCTCTTTACAACTAGTGGAATCATCCCCTTTTGGCCATTAAAAAGAATGCAAGTTTAAGGCACGACTACAATGGCTTCACTTATCAGACCACCAGTCTATGTCCACTTCATCTATACACACAGAGACACACTGAGCTATTAATCAACAAAGTTAAGCATTCATTTAGGACAGATGGATAGGAAGAAAACTGCTACTGTAAGATCACAGTGAAATCTGTTAGCAGGAGCAAGGTGGTTTCTGTCCCCCTGTTTTTATGCTCTTTTTCAATTTGCACATAAAAACAGCTAGATGGAAACTGCAAAACCCAGTCTTTCTCTCTCTCTCTCTCATTCACACACAGACAGGCATTCATGCGCCTGCGCTTGGTCTTAAAATGATCGTTTTAAAAGCACCCGGCATTAATGAGGATCCAGCTGATCTCTTAAGCACTCCCAGATCTTAGCACCTCATTGGCTTATATCAAGGGGAGCTGTGACCTTTGTTTCATGTATTAAAAGAAAATGAGACTAATCAGCCCAGTAACAGTGATAAATCATGCAGCGGAAATTATAGAGCAGGAACGAGGAGAAAGAAAAAGGAGAGTAGGCAGTTTGTGTTCCACCATAGGAGGTAAAGAGTCTAAAGCTTTGATTGAGGTTGAGAATGAGTATGTGGCGCTTTAGTTCTTTTGCCTGACTGA
Source organism: Scortum barcoo (assembly GCA_023238725.1). Taxonomy (NCBI): domain Eukaryota; kingdom Metazoa; phylum Chordata; class Actinopteri; order Centrarchiformes; family Terapontidae; genus Scortum; species Scortum barcoo. Next base: position 12,015,023 of record CM041531.1, read on the forward strand.
TCCCATTGCTATTAGCATACAGTATAAATTTATTCCATCTAATGAGTTGTAATGATTTTGAGGTTAATTGTAGCAGTAAAGGTAAAGGACTTGCTTATATCACACTTTTACATGTGTTTGAGCAGGAAGAAGAAAAAACAGTTAGTCACTCAGACCTCCATGCACTGAAAATATGCAGTTGTTTTTATCTTGGTTTGTTACTGGCAGCCCTGATGTAAAATTACACAGGGAGTGGTTTTAAATGGTGATGTTCTGTAAAATCTGATGACGACATTGGAAAAGACTAGCGTTATTCTTGGTTGTACTGTATTTCATGTCAATTTGATACCTGAAACTCCCCTTACAACAAACTCACTCAAATACAATACAGCATCTAGCTTCTAGCCTAGTCACACATCTTGTTAGAGTTTTTCTGATGTCCCGCTGGCTCGACTAATGACTTATCTTGACAAGGCATTTGCCATTCAGTCCCTTGTTTTAGGATCCCATGCTTCCTAAACCATTTGATTTCTATTTCATGTCCTTCATGTGTCCTTGAGCTGTTCTTTTATATTTCACATACATTTTTGTTTTGTTTCTAATTTTCTTTTTATTTCTGATTATTGATTTGTATGAGACAAATGAAAATGCAACTTTAGAGATCAATAGTAAATAATTTTTTATATTCACCACAAAATTTGCTGCATGTTTTGTTTGTTTCTATGCAGCCATCTTCCTGGGCTCCTTCCGTATGCCTTATCAGGAAATCCGTCGGATGATAGTGGAGGTAGATGAGGAGCAGCTCACTGAACCTATGATCCAGGTAGGACAAGTTCTGCGTGAAGTTATAAAAATGTTAAGAGCTTCAGTTCTTTCTATCTGAAGCTGAAGTTCTATCTGACATTTGTAGATGGCTCTCTTGGACTGACCAACTAATGCGCTCCTCAAGGAAAGCATACTGACACTAGCCGACAACGTGCAACTTTTTACCTTGAGGCTAGAAGAGACCGCCTCTTCACCTGCCCAGGTTCACGCCCCAGCTCTTGTCTATAGTCATCATTAGTTGTCTACTTTGAAACAGTATGCACATGTAGCCCGAGGCTGCAGTATCAAGCGTCTGTAAAGCCTACAGTGCAACAGGTGTCGAGGCAGTTGGTTAGAACAGGCAATCTGTGAATAAGTAAATAAATACAAAAGTGCTATGCCGATGTCGAGCAGTTACAGTTTTTACACTGTTGTTTTTCTGCTGCTCTTTTTTTGTTACTGCTCTCCAAATTAGTGACATGACAGTGACTTCTGTGCGCTTAACAGTCACATGTCAGTTTAATGCCAGGTGTAAATAGGGTCTATTTCTGTCTTTTTTCTTTTTTTTTCTCGTTGCATCTGTCTTTCTTTGATTCTCGGTGTGTCTGTTTGCCTAACACTCAATTTCTGAAGGCGTTTCATTTCCTTCTTTACCTTATGCGCAAGGTTATTTTTATTTTTGTGGTATACCTTTAAGGTTTAAAAAAATCATTTAAGGATACATCGCCTTTGTTTTTTAACAAAAACACATACTAGACATTATTACTAAGAATCCCTTAAATATATCCTGTGTACTCTAAGCATACAGGGTCACATTTTTTTTAGCCAAATTTAAATTGGCTTATGGATGTCCACTAAAATGTAAAATGTTAATGCCTAATATGTGCACCAGATGTTGGGGAAGTTGATTAATGCATGTAAGAGTTTTAAATTATTTAAATCTGGTCAGTGTGTGCGAGTGTGTGTGGGTAAGCTGAGTTGAAACAAATAAACAAAAACAACCCTGAGCCACGGATGTACATTTTAAAGAATTCGTTTGATCGATAATTGTTAATTACAACCTGCAAATAATTAATAGTCATTAAGGCAAATTCCATTATACTGCATCAATAAAAACTCAAGTAATGGAAGTGGCAATATTTGCATTGACTCCACGCACTGGGGACAGATTTTCAACCTAATTTAAATGCTTCAGACCAACATATTAACCACATAGTCGCAGTATTTGTTGAGATGGCTGTTAAATTCAGATGAGAAGGCAATGTAATCAACACGGTCTAAATAATTTAACATTCATGCCCTTTGGCTGTCCAAAAACCCCAATCACAATTTCACTTTCAATTGTCTATGTATGTATATATAGCCAGAAGGATATCGTCGATGTTTGATAATAAAAGACATTTTATTGCAGTCACAAAACTTTATTTTTACTGAAACTCACAAAGCACACAGCAAATAGAGCTGCAGTAGGTTGGATTTCTGTACAAGTGCAGTACAAAGAGTGGTAGTCCTCAGGCTCATTCCAAATTAAATTAAAGTGAAACACCACATTGCTCCTCAGGCATGGACTGTGGGCAACCACATGGCTGCTGAAACCCAGATACAGCCAATCCCTGAAGGTTAAACAGCTTAACTTTTGGACAGTTTCACTACAATTTAGTAAAGAAACTGAAACATTAAACAGCGAGGAGGATATAACGTCGTCGCAAGTACAATTAATAAGATAAAGTGTGTCTGCCATAACAAGATCGCTGGGCTATTTTTAAAGAAATGCACACTGGTTGCTTTTCTCCACTCTGCTTTCCTCCGTGCTGCTCCTCACTCCTTTTCTTCCTCCCTCCTCTTTGTAGAATCTCGTGAAGCACCTACCAGAGCAGGAGCAGCTGAACGCCTTGGCCAAGTATAAAAATGAGTACGCAAATTTGTCAGAGCCTGAGCAGTTTGGGGTTGTGGTGAGTGCACACTCTCAAACACGCACACATACACAAAACTGTCAGCTCCCCACCAGCTGGCTCTAGCTTTAATGGCATTTACACATATATATCACAAAAAGATCTTTTGTTATGTCGTGTTATTTTTCTTGATGGAAGGCCTTGTGCTCTTTTATGTGTCAACTACGTTGAAATTCAGTGTACTATTAAGGTGGTTTAATGGAGCATAATTATACATACACAGTTTAATAAAACTGGTTTATTACTGTTTTAATGTTATAGCAATGTAAACTTGTCTTTTTGCATCATACCTCTCTTTTCTTTCTTTATCCTACAAACTCACACACACACACACACACACACACACAACACAACGGAGCACTTTCATATGAATATCCTAATCCCAAGCTTTTTAAAATTCTATCTTTTTAAGCCTTAAGAGGAAAGACGGGACACCTGTGGACTGCCGCACTAATTTATGCACATTAAAGAGCACCACTGCTGCCTAATTATGTCTGCATCGTTTTCTTAAAGACTTTTCAAAGGAGGTTTATTCAGAATTATGCATGAGGAGTGTAGTACTTTTTGTGTATTTTGTGTTTCTGACAAAACATACAATAATCTTCTTTTTGCCCACCACGCACATGCATGCACGCTCTTATGCACGCACACACACACACACACACACACACACACACACACACACACACCTGTTTTGTAAACACCCAGGAAAGAGAATCTTATCACTGAATGAAAATCCAGTGACTGAGCGGTTGATGGGGGGGGGGAAAGATAAAAAATAGAGCGTGCTCAGCTGTTGTGTATAGCTCATCAGGGAGACATAGAACAAAGAAGAGCCTGCTTATATAATGCTGTTTCACTGCTGTGCCTGCGTGGGCCCAAGGAGGCCTGTGTGCTTTCACCTATCAGAAAAGCTCAGGTTCAAAGGGAATTTTTAATTTACCATTGTGCAAACACATGCATTTTATCTCTTCTTTTTTCCACGCCACTCTCACACTTGATTTGAACTCTACCTTGTGTGTAGCATAGTAGTGGCTATTTTAAGTAATGCATCTGATTGCACTGGAAAAAAAAAGCCCTTTCAGTACCTTGGACACAAGGGTAATGTATTTAATGTCTCTTTGTGCAGCTACATGAATAAGTTGAATGTTTCTTTGTGAGAAGAAGTCGCCAAAGAAGAGGGCTCTCAATCTTCCGGCAAAAAGAATTAATATTCATCATGAACACTAGTCAACATCACGCAGTAAAGTAGCTTTATGCAGTACAGCAGCTGTTTTTGCTCTGTGTCAGTTGCAGTCAGTGACTTACAAACTTCGTTTCAAAATTCATTCTCTGAAATTTTAGTAATCACTTTGTTTACCAGCCTGTGTATCCTACCGGCTCAACTGTAATCATAGTCCTTATGACTGGCACTTCCTTAAATTAAGGTCTTTCATCTTGGATTTAAATTGTTGTTGACGCCACACTCAGACATTTATTACTAGTTGCCAAAATATTTACTCACATTAATTTGTTTCTATGCTTTATGGTGCATAATTATTAAATTCACAATCCACATTCTTGATGCGTGCTGAATGCGAATCGGAGAAATCTACAGCATGTCAACAGAAGTGTCTCTTCTCTCTCACTGTCCCTCCACCTCACAGAGTTATGACTGCAATACCCCAGCTACATTTTTCACAACTTCTTCTTTATAGAGCATTTTGTCATGTTTGAATCCGTCTCCTCGTATTGAGACTGCCTTCACTAGCTCAAATTTGTCCAAGTACCCTCTGTAGCCTTTATGGCAACACACAGTGACTCTGTAGGCACCCTGGTGTGTTTGCTTTCTTTTATTTTCCTCTGATTGCCTTCTCCCTACTACAGTATCTTTACCACATAATTCATCCCATCTCTGAGCTCCATTTCAGCATTATTTTTGGTTCTTGTGCACCTTACTATTTCTTAATTTCATCATATTTTTCTCCTCCCTTGTTTCCACTGTCTCTCCTTTTCTCTCATGTAAATACACACAGCACACGCACACAGAAACACGCTCACTCACTTGCTCACTGACTGAAATAGTCATTTGATAACATTACAGTAGCTATAATTAAACCCTTGATGGAGGACATCAAACCGCACAGCCAGCTGTTGTGTGAAACAGACAATTGGAACCTGTGCCCCTCCCCGCCCCCCCGCTCACATACACAATCACTGTTGTGGCCAAGCCCCGGGCCCAATGCAATATTTTCCAATTTTCTCTAATTGTGTGTGAGTGGTAATCCAAGGCAGCCTATTGTATATTCCACCCCTCTGCTGCCTGCCCTATATGGACACTAACTCCACAATTAACTTACCAGACCTGGGTCCCAAATCAAATCACTGCCAGCATCTATTACTATCTGATTACTACTGCCTAGCAACACTTTCCAGCATGCCAGTTGCATAAATGTCTTTTAAATTAGATCGACCGAATGCAAGTGTGCCAAAAGTGCTATTGTAGTTATTTTAACTTTGACTGTGTTCTCTGACTTTGTTATCTCTCTTTGACATCATTTTCCTCAAAACTCTTGCTTTTCTGCTATTGTATGCCCTCCTGCTTGATTTTATTTTCCATAATTCTCTTTTTCATATTTTATTCTTTCCTCATGCATATGTCCTTGTTTCCTTTATTTCTGCTCTCCTCTCCCAGATGAGCAGTGTGAAGCGGCTGCGCCCTCGCCTGAGCCACATCCTCTTCCGCCTGCAGTTTGAGGAGCAGGTAAATAACCAATATTATGCGTCCAGATATCCTGGCCGTTTGCATGCGCCTGCGACGAGGCCAGGAAGAAAAGCCGCGCCTTCGGCCGCTTGCAGGAGCTTGCTGCTGCTGAGGCGAATTACAGGAAGAGCACTGAAACGCTTGCCAGCTCGTTGCGGCTTCGATCCTCGGACCTCTGCAGTTCCGCTTCTGCCCTTAATATCAGGCTGTGCTGCATACACTTGATCTTTATCCTCTGGGGAATTGGCAGTACATGAACGTCATGCATACAGGCTCTATCTAGTTCTTACAGCTGATAATTGAACCTCCAGTGGCAGCTGAGCCTCACTTTTCGTCTATAGAATCACACAGCTGTTCGAACTATTTCGTGAACTTTCAGTTCTAGCATGCATAGTTCTGCAAGTCCTTGTGATTGTTTACAACATGAAATGCTTTATTTCTTAATGCTCAGCTCCTCAGCATACACTTTGTATCTAGTTCAGATGAGTCCCCTCCAGTGGCTTGTGTAGACCAGAGAAGCAAGGCTCATGACTATGCCAAAGCTCCTTCTATAGATTGAGTCACACAGCTGTTCCTAACTATAGTTTTCCTAGCTTTACTGCAGAACCTATAGTAGCAGCAATAAAATATAACACGGCCATTTATACAATCTAAACTGTCTAACTGCGATACTGCCCAGATATAAAGAGCCTGGCCTTGTCAGAGACAAACTAAAAATATTTGTTTTGCCAGGACAGGAGAGCGCCTTACGGCCGCTTTGCTGGAGCTTAGAGACCTGCTGCTGGGCCAATTACATGAACGCAGGCTCATATCGAAACGTTTCTAAGAGATTAGTCGTTCTGCAGCTTCGACCTCAGTTCCCTCTGCAAGAGCACATGAGGTTCATCAAGATGCTGACCTTATTGATATCAGCTGTCAAAATACACTATCTAGTTCATTTATCCCCTCCAAAATGGCAGCAAGGCTCATGACATATATTGCTCCTTCTATAGATTTCACACATGCTGTTGAACTATTACTAGTTGTGTTAAAACTATAGTAGCAGCAATATAGAATATAACAACGTTGCCACATGCCATAAATCTAAGTTTGTCTATAAAGACCAGAGACAAACTAAAATTCATATTTGTTTTAGACCTTTGCTTTAGAGACCTGCCAGATATCTTTCTGATTACTGCAGTTTCTGAGCAAAATATCATCAAGATTTGCCTCATCTGTAAAAAATAAAATTGCTCATTTGCAAAATGGATATATGTGTATTGCTATGTCTGTCATTTTGTGTCTAAAACACATAGTGTTATCTGTGTTTACAGGTCGCAAAAATATATTTGTGAAAATAATTCAGTGTTGTGTGTATATTTCTGTCTGTCTGTGTTATCTGTGTTTACAGGTATGTCAGTGTTTCTTCCTTCTTTCTTTTATGTCACCTTGGCTGAACCCTATCAGTGAACTGATCTAAAGGGGCTCCAGTGATTAGACATTTTATTTGAAACAATTTCATTTGATTGAACACTATCAGCCCCGCAAGACAGGTTTTTTCTCTATCTGCCGGCATCTATCAAAGCAGCCTAACCCAGGGAGTACTTTATTCTCATTCTCCTGCTCAGAATAGTATAGATAACTGAGGCTATGGCTGGTATCCCGTTTGAAAGTACACACACCCTGACTGCAGGACTACCCATGCTTGGTGGGGCAAGATACAGCAAATGTCTATACCTTTGGAGTTTACATGACATGAAAACAGAGCAGAAAGTTTCCTTGTATGATAGCGATTGTGAGAACAGAGTGTGATCCTGGAGTAGGAGGAGACTCCTCTGGTGGTTGCATTACAGCTGTTGGCACACTCGCTGCAGTTTCCACAGTAACAACCAACGCAGCCATTCATTCATCACTGCCACCTCTCTGCCCTGTTAGACTTGGGTGCTTATGTTCAGATAAACACCAGTGCATGTGTGTACACAAACGCGGATTCATACGTAAATGCGTGATTTAGCATGAATATGAATTAGTTTCATTAGCGTGACAATAATATATGCAATTAATAAAAGTCTAGGCATGAATATGTTTTGCATTCAGCAATTTGTGACACTGCTTTTGCAGCTTGTCTGTCTCTGTATCCCTGCGCTCGTATGTTGTGGGACAAAGGTGTGAGTCGATGTCAGATGCAGAATATACAGAGGAAGACATCACCTTCATGCTTGCCCCCGAGTTTGACAACTTAATTCCACGGCACACTCCACAGCACAGGAAAAGTGCACCCAGCCCAACTGGAAAAGGCAAAATGTTTACATTGTCAAATATGATTACCATCCATCTAAATTCAGAGAGAGACCTTTTGTGAGCGAGCACTTGAAGCTTTTGGAAAAAAAAAAAAGAGAAAACAGAAAATGAAAAGAGACATGAGAATGTTTGATTAGAGGAGATAATACAAACATGATTAAACCCAGCGGGGCTGAGTACACTGCTGTCTACCAATAGATCACCTAGAGAGATACACAGCAACGCACTCCACAGGAGGGCTGTTTGGCGGGGATATTGAGAGACATCTTGGAATTAGACTGTAAAAGAGCGATGATGGAAATTTATCAGAGAAATTGAAAAATTGTTGCGTTTGGGGGGGAGAGAGGCACAAAGCGGCGCAGGAGAGGTCATCACATTGTGAATATGTGTCTGCTGCATTTGTACAAGACATGAAATCATCTGTAGCACTGTCAACACTCAGCATTTATGAAGCGGTAGCTGAATGAAGGACAATGACGCATGTTCCTTTGTCGCATTACATCCAGCAGATCTGGTTATACAACACAAAATCTGTTGTCAATTCTCCACTGTCAGATTCAACAAATGAAAGTGAATTTTATTTTTGTCTGCTACAGCATACAGAAACAGCTCTGTTAATTTGGCCTGTGTTGTAATTAGAGAGAAAATTAGAAACCGAAAGAGAGAAATTCATATTCCATATTTTTGGTTTCATTATGGTGCCCTTAGTTTTGGATTAATTTGGGGGAATGCCAGAAGACATCACTTTGATACAGTCAGTCAAACAAAGGAAACAGTAAGCCTTGTATCATTGGCAGAGCAGACGGTCACACTGTTAGACTGCAGCTTGCCTAACAACATAACAACACAACAGCCACAGACTTTCAACAATCTATATTAGTTTTCCTGCTGAAGTCTTCTTATCTGACTAACAAAAACATGAAGGTATATCTTTCTCTTGCACCTGAGCTTGAGCAACCAAGCAAACATTCACTGGGGAAAAATGCACTGTTAACGCCAGTTTGCAGACTCGATAGCTAATTAGCCGCTCAGCCTCAGGACATTTAATAGCATGAAAATTTGCCTGCAAATGTCACTTTGGTCCGGTAAGATGCTGGTGTGGTCGATAACTCTTAATACCGCAAACAACATGATAACTGCCAATGACATGTAGGCTACAGCGCTGGTTTGTTTGCTTTTGCTTTCCCTAAAGTGTAACACCGGCACTCGGGCCATCAACACCTGTCTGTTAGTCAAACACAGACACTGGCATTTTCCCTCAGTCAGATGAATTGAGAAGGAGCATTTCTGATTCACCAAATACCTTTTTTCTTTTGTTCGTAAAAGAAATGCATCAAAATGCATGCAGTGCCAGGTTCCACAAGACTCCATGAGACTTTATTCCAAAAATCCCAAACTCCATCATCAAAAGTGTGAGAATTCTTTTAACAGAGACCTAATATAATGGTGTTCTGCATGCTTTATAAAACTTCATTGGCCATCTTTACCACAGCAGCACAACTGCTATCTCAGCATAAGCATCTCAAAAGCAGCGTATGATTCTGGCTAGTATTGCATATTGATATCCGGTTATTAGTTGGACTATTAGAGTTAATTTTGTCAGATGTACCTGGGAGTCGTTGTTGTAGTATAGCAACTGTGCCATCAAGTTCATTCATGAAATCAGTTGATGAACTTAATGTCATAAAACTAGTCAGATCTGCTAGCCAGATTGAATTCAATTAATCCAGGTTTTATTTGTCACATGTAATCATATGAGGTGCAGTCACAGTGAAATGTAAGTAAATAACACTCCACACTATGTGCAGTAATTAGTGGCAGAATCAAACAAACAGCACCTTTCCTAATTGGACCAACACTGCATAAATCTTCACTTTTGTCTGTGACTGATAGATGCCTTTTTTCATTCACATTGCACATTATTTTTTTATGTTGGGAAATTTTTTTTTGTAATATAAGGATTTTGAAGAAATGCTTTAATAAAAGTTTGAAAGAATAATGGTAGAAGTTATTATTTATTGGTAAGTTAACCAAAGGATTAATTGACTAATTGAAAAATAATTAATAAAAGAATTGAAAAAAGAATCATTAGATTACTCAACTAATTGCAAAATAATGGATTACTAAATAAGATTTCCGCTAAATATGCCTAAATAATTGCATATGCACTAATAATGGATTACCTAATCTAAGATTTCCGCTAAATATGCCATCGCACTGTACCTAATCAAAGCATCTTTATTTCCCCACCAACAGAATATATAGTAGTGTACTGAGACTAAATTATGTTAAATGAAATTTCAAGTCTTTGAGTGTAACTTTATTTGTCTCTATCTATGTATTTTATTTCCCTACTAGCAGCTGAAGGACACCAAGACAAGTCAGCAGACCAAAAGACCACATTGCTCCACTTCCTGGCACAAGTGTGTGAGGAGGAATTTCCAGATGTGATCAAGTTTGTTGAGGACCTGGAGCATGTGGACCGAGCAAGCAGAGGTAATACAATTATCCAGAAAAGCCATATGCACAAATCTCCACACGCACCTTCACACATTGGTATGCTCACAGTTTTGCTATACATCCTAGGCGTTACTAAAGCATATTTAACGTGATTATAAAGGACGCAAGATGCTTTGCTTTTTAACTGCATCGAGGCACTGCACATCATTTATTGTGAATGTTTTTAATTATGCAAGGAATAATAATTAAGAGCTAACAACTATGCCGCTACTTAATTGTAACTGATTCTACCTCCTACTTTCTCTGAGGCGATAAAACAGTGTGAATATTTCTGTTATTTTGTTTTCCTGCTGGTGTCAACTTAAGTTCCTTAGCTCTCCCAGAGCACAGGGAGTTTCATCCGATCCAGATCAAATCAACATATCAACACCCCTGTTGATGTTTACCAGCAGGGCTTTGCCAGCTGGTCTTACGAATGCTAGATTGATAATAATAATATGATAATAGTTGAACTGTTCTTTGAGCAAACAAAAGGCATACAAAGAAACACTGTTTCTTTTTTAGCATCTGTCTGCCTGTAACTCAAAAAGGCCAGTCTCTTTTAGCTTAGAGAAAAGCCTTTTAGAAATGTAGAACGTCTTGTTTGCTGGTGGCCATTAAGTGTTATCGCCTGACATAAAAAAAAAATAGTGATGATACGGCTAATGGCAGTGGTAAATATTAGGAAAGGTGAGCCTAATGAAAAGATAAAGAGCTGTGTGGGATGTTCAGCCACACAAACGACTGATATTGTGAACTTTATCACATTTTAATATCGTACCTTTTCAAATTGTTCAACATAAACTGCTGAGATCCATCCGTCAATGTCCAGGCAAAACAAATGACTTGTACTTGATCTCCTGCAAAATAATCTTAGGGGAAAGACGGAGCTCAAGATCAGCCAAACACAGTGGAAACGTAAAGCTTGAAAAGAAGAGATTCAGTTACCACCAGTAAAAATGTTATATTGCATTATATTCCTTTAAAACAGATGGCAAAAAATATTTAGTTTTTCATATTTGATCATTTTGGCTGTATCTGAGATGCAGACATGAAAGTATGTGGTTTTGGAGAGCTTAAAGCGTGACCAGAATGGCCTATCTAGACAATGTTCTTACCTGGACAGAAATGGAGCATCCTCCCTCTGTATTCCCCTGTTTTACTTTGAGCTTTACTCTTCCCTTTCTACTTTTGAAACTCTCTGGGGATTATTCTGGGATTAGAAGCTTGTTGATTCTGTAAACACACATAGCATTTTACCAGTTTAGCACTTGATCTATACTTCGCTCTGCTCATCTGCAGTGCTGTTTGATACCAATATTAATCTCCTGCTGTGTGAGATGTAGGTTTGTTTTTCGAGAAACTATTTTGTGAGTTTTCTAGGTCTTGTGTAGTTGTGTAGTTCAGATCAGAACAATGAAGAACAAGTCTCTGTGTTGGTTTTAGTCTCTGTGTTGGTTTTACGCAAATTGAATGTTTTCTTAATATTTCAACACACAGCCATGCACACAAACGCAGCTTGGAGTTCGGCCAGCATATCAGAGCACTCAGGCCAGACTATGGTAAAGGTCATAGACAACCAGGGGACAGTCAGACAGGTGGTCAGCAGCAAGGACTCTGTCTTGTTCTTTGTTAGCAGGGACTCATTGTCTTGTTCTTTGTTCATATTGCCATGGGCAACTCGAAGGAAGAAGTAGTGAGCAGCAGTCTGTGAAGCGAAGAATGTGTGTTTGTGTATGTGTTTCTATTTGTATTTTTATATATATATATATATATATATATATATATATATATATATATATATATAGCTATATATAATATGCTATATAGGTCACTACTGTCACAGCATGTTTCTTGCCGCTCCAAAGAAGATTTTGCCCACTGCTCTGTTCCCAGCAGGGGGTAGTGAAGGAAAGGGTGAGGAGGAGAAAACAGAATGAGGTTAAAATGTGTGACTTTATTGTTTGGCCGCTTTCTCGAAAGGACCCCTCCAGGTTTTGTTGGTGCTTTAATAATCTGTGGATAACGATGCTCCTGTTGAGTGTTTCATTTCTCCCAACTGTGGTGCGGGTCCACAAGCCCTTGGCCAAAACTCGTAAGTATAAGGGTGAGATCAGTGGAAAGCTCAAGCCTTGGATCTCTCCTCAAGCTTTGTCTACCTCTTTCCTCTGTGGACCTCAAGCGAGTGTATATTTGCATCTATATAGATGGAGTGTTCTGTCTCCGTCACTGTCTTTCTCTGTTTCTGTACCATTATGGTATGCATACACTAAGTGTCTCATCTCTCCATATCTAATATTCAGACACACAAATCCCATTTCGCCTTTGTAAACCATGCTCTTGAGTGGCTTCCTTTTCATCAGGTCTGACAGCCATTTGGGAGGCCTAAAGACACACTAAAAGGCAGCATTACATTCATAGACACTAACCAAAGAGCTTACTTGAGCATGAAAACAAGGTTGGATAGAGGTAGCAGTAATGATTTGCGCTTCTGCTGCAAAAGCCTCTTTTGACTGTGTGTAACACAGCCTTCGTTTCCCCCATTGCCAATCCCGTCTCTCATGGAAGCAAAACTGCAGCTTAGTTCAGGGTTCCTTTGTGTCTGTCATCTTATTTCTGCCCCTCTCTCTTCTTTTCAGCTCTACAATCATTATTTTTTCTGACATAAAGAAGCAGTCCTTGTATGCTGCTTCTCTCTGTCATTTTCTATGTATCTATCTATGTATCTATTTATCTGTCTGTCAGTATCTCCCTGTGTCTATCTGTCTCTGTCTCTCTGGTTGTATATCTTTTGTGTCTGTCTCTCTGTCTGGTTTTTGGGCTATCAATCTTGCTCTCTGTCCCTTTTCTCTCCAATTCCTATTTCTTTTGTCCCTCATCACAAACACACAGACACACACACGCGGCGCACAGCAGTTAGGTTCAGGCAATTAGGATGGTTTGTTGCGCGGTACTTGGCGCTCGAGTTTGATGTTGAAATCAGACAAACACGGAGACATCTTAATGTGCTCAACAACCGGGCTACTTCAGCTTCTAACTCTTCAAATACCGCCTGTCAGCAACAGAAACATCATTTATCTGGAAAGCTATGCGTGATATGTGCATAAATTTTACTGTGCAGCGCAGACAGAAGAGGTGTTTCAGTTCAGTGTCTTTTTAAGGCTTGTGGCCCCGAGGTGTCATTAAGGAATAATGAGAGAATTCAGCTCCATTGAGATGGTTCTCAGATATGTGGATCAAGCTTTGTTTTGTAGTTTTGCCACTTGCAGTCTGAGTTATGAGCCTCCAGTCGAAACTATATAGAACAGGCACTCCAAGCTGCATTTCAGTGACCTTCATGCTCTCTTTGTATGTAGGAGGTGTATGGGTGTGTGCACCAGGATTTCTTGCTCTACCATTCTCCAATTCCCAGCCTCTGGCACCATCAGTCTAGTCACACTTGTCTGTCAGGCGTTGGCCTCATAGGGCAGATCTGCGTTTCTTTCAGTCTCTTAATTTCCATACATCAAAGGATGATCTATAGTGGAGCTCTGCGTGTGGTGGAGCTGTTTGCGAGCGAGTGTGCACGGTTGTGTGCTCCACTCAGTCTCATTTATAGCACAGCAGGTTGGCAGAGTAATAAAAGGATGTCAATGGGGGATTTGACCTCTACAAATATTCCAATTATTATTCTTCGAAAACCATCCTATATCTGTTTGCAACCCCTCTGGACCGTAGAGACATTCAGGCCCCACCGCTCATAAAAATCACTTTTTAACACAGAGAAAGAGAAAGCAGGAGCTGCGTGGCCGGAGAGAACAAACAAGATATGGAAAAGAACCTTTTTGTGTTTTATCTCATGCTCTGCTTGTCACCGTACCACAGAGCAATTATTTGACATTGTGTTTATAGAGAGCATCAGCATCATCTGTTTTGAAACACATTTTAGTTTATTAAACAAAATCTTCCAGCTGCTATACACCCTGGCAGATTTTCTCCCAAAGCATATGCCTTGATTTTTGTCACCTGCATGTCTCCTCTTTGTCAGGTGCCCTTCCACCTGGGGGAGCCTCATCACCAAAAGCTAGCAGCAGGGATTGCGATGCTGAGAAAAGAGGAGATCCCTCTCTAGTTTGCTCTCTCTCTCGCGCTCTCTTGCTCCTTTCGCAGTCAGCGCATCATCACTGGGCTTTAATAATTTCTGTTAACAGACTGCCTATCTGGCCTCTTTCCACTCCCGCGTGCTGCCCACACCTCATTCAGCAGATTTTCGTTGCTTGGTTATGCAGAAGGCTTTTAGAAAAGAGATTAAAATGGAAAGGAAAGAGCAGGTGAATTGTCAGTGTCTTATTGTTTACTGAAATGTTTTCCGGATTATTTTATCAGTCATACTAATCATATTGGGCATTGGTGAGATATATGGAAATTTTTTATTCATTATTTAGTCAAAGACTTATAGTTATTTCTATGGAAATTCCTGAAGTTAGCCTGTCACTGTCGCTATTTGATATTTCAGTGATGTATCATTAAGAATCCTCTAGAGCCACAACAACATCTCTCAGTACTCTAGCCAAAACTTTACTATTATGTAACCAAGTAACAATGATTAACTAAGGCCACAGTATTGTGAGATTTTGCAATGCGTATGAAGTGCTGCTGATGTGTGACTGTGAATTTAGCACAGCACCCAGCACCTGTCTATCTACATCTAATTTCTTTGAACAGAATCACTGTTGGGTTTGTGATCAAGTCTGCTTTCTCATAAAGTGGATTTGTCACCCAAATGCATGACAAGTTGCAGTGTATTTGATAAAATTATAATGTCACACCCTTGACTTTTTATTTATGGCCTTCATTTAACCAGGAAATCCTTTGAGACACATTGTCTCTTTTACAAGAGAGACCTAGTTAACAGTCACATAAGAACACACACTATTAATTTACAAAGGCCACCTACAGCACCATAAAACTAATAATAAGAGACAAGAAAGAGAGAGAGGCTCAACTCCTTAGAAAGATAACAGTCCCACTGCACCACTGTCGTGAATGATTCAAAATCTGAAAGCCTTCTTTAAACCTTTTTACACCCTGAAATTTCATGATGTTTTGTTTGTTTTTGATTCAGCGAAACATGTGTTTTTTTTTCATGTTTATTATATTTAAGACACACAATTATAGATAAATAAAAAGATATGACACCTTTAAAAAAAGCTTCTTTGAACAGCTTTTAATTTTCAGGTAAGTTAGAAAAAAGTCAGGGTTTACTTCAACACAGATAGTATGGATTTTATTTATGGTTGACATCAAGTGAACAAATATTGTGATTCTACAATAGCTTCAGTGTAGGGCTTTGACTTTTTTTAAGAAAATAAGATGGATCATTGTATTGCTGTGTTGTTCAATTGTTTGCGCTCTCTCATGTGACTCTTCTCAATTGTCTTCACATCAAAATTCTTCTGCAGCCTTAAACAGGTTCCTTTTTTTTTTTTTACTGTCCAGATTATTGAGTTTTTTTCTTACCAAAATAAAAATGAAAATAACAGCCAGCCAGTCAGTGGAGCTAGCAGTTGCCCTGTGAATACTGCTCTGATTGAGACATCATTGGTCACAGTGTACTCTGTGACAAGATTTTTAAAGGAATGGTCTCCTGTGGCATTTTCAGTGCTTTTGACTCACTGTCAACTATAAGTGTGAGTTACAATGAGAGACAGGGAAGGAGAGCAGAGGAAAAAGAAGAAAGGGACAAAGATGATAAGGACAGTCCTGACAAATGTCTGTAATAATAGGACTATGTGGAAGTAAAACATGCAACGAGAAGAAGGAACTGATGTGATGATCATTTGTCAGGTACATATGTACTCATGGGGTTAGGGTTAATGACAAAAGTGCCACTTAACTTTGCCTCTCAGCCAACTAAAGGCACGAATGTGTGCTTTTTGTACGTTCACAGTCTCACCTCTGCCTGCAGTGCGCAGTACAAACTTGCACTCCATTAAACTTAAAAAAAAAAGAGAATTTGTACAACTTTAGCTAGTGCAGACTTCCAGAATATTTGTAGGTAGGATGTCTGATAAGATGTCTGTCCAAGACAGTGTGTTCCCATCAGTAAATGAGGTTTATGCTACAAATTCAGTGAGAAGCTTAGCTACATTGAAGTTCTATTTCTTTTTTTTTTCTCCTTTTCGTAAAGCATGTATTAGGATCAAGGGACATTTGAAACTACTTAAAAATAAGCAGCTTACGCCTTTTTGTCAAGCAGGGTCTAATCGGGGTAATTTAAGCCATATGCTATATTCAGTGACTAGCTTAAAGTGTCAGCCATGACCAACTTAACAGAAAGTTAGTCTCAGTGCTCCCCTGCTCTCCCACCTGCATGATCCATACACCTGTTGGTAAGAATGATGAAAGTTGTGATTAGAAGAACTTCTCTTTCGACAGCAGTCTCGATCATTTGAGACTGCAGTTTGAATCTTTTACTTTCTTTGTGTTACTGAAAAGCCAGACGTACAGCTTACATATATGAGCAAACAGAGCAAGCGTTTTCTTTCACTACAGTCTGTGTGTCAGAAAATGCATTGTATTCTTGTATTAATTTAATTGTTTACGACATACACGTGAATATATAAGAGGCAAACAACGATAAAAAGCTATGTAGTGAGCATGCGTTCACTTGATGTTTATTCTTTTTCCTCATTCATTGTTTATTCCCATGGTGTTTCTGGCACAGTGTGAACCCATAATAAGCATACTTTGCAACTGAGCTGGCTTCGCTGTTATTTGTTTTGTATGTTGTTTTTCTCTGATTCTTTCAGAGCCTCAAAATAATAATGCATATGATTGTACCTGTAATTGAGTTGTCCTCTCTCTGTCTCTTTCTTCACATTTCCTTGGCATGTGGGTGTGTTTGTGTGCTGTTGCAAATGTGTGTGTGTCTTGATACATGTGGGTGTGTGTCAGTGTCTGCAGAGAATCTGGAAAAGAGCCTCAGGCAGATGGAGAGGCAGCTGCTGCAGCTGGAAAGAGACCTGGAGACTTTCTCCTCCCCCGATGACCCCAGCGACATGTTCTTCACCAAAATGGCTATATCCTTTACACACACATGCATTCACTCACCGGTCGAGGGGCTTTGTTTTATGTGTTTACTGTAATAAATCAAACAGAGCCACTACCAAAGCTGGAATTGAAATGTTTATGTTTAACTCTGGTTCTGCACAGGCTGACAAAATAGCAAATTTTCATAAATGAACTAAAGGGGAGGAACTTTCACGTCTTTCCTTGATCAAACACCCAATTAAACACATTTCCTTACCTTTTGCATAATTAAATACTCATGCTGTGTTCTATTAATTTCCATTACCTTCCACCTGAAGAAAGGGAGACAAAGAATAGTCCTTCGACCAGTGGTCCAATTGTAAAGACGTTTTTTTTTGTTTGTTTGTTTTCACAGTTGATCTACTGTGGACAAGTCATGAGTGGTATCCATTGTCAAGTTTTTGTACCAGTGCCCCTCTCTGTTGTCTTTTTGAATGGTACACACTAAGTGCAACTGCAAAATGAAGGAAAGGGTTAGAGAGGGTAGACTGAGACAAAGCCTCCCTCGTCTTCCTTTCACTCTCTTTCTCTCTCACAGCGTCAATCATTGTTGACAGTTGACAGAGCAAAAGAAAATTGGTGTCTTTTATTCAGTTGTCACTTTTTGACAATTAAACAAAAGCGCTAATTTGCTAATTCACAAATATGAGTACACAATTTCTCTACAATTTCTCTTCACTGTTTCACTGTCCTCATTGTATGCCCCAGGTCCATTGCTGACAGCTGTCCATATGTATTTGGCAGCCGTGTTAATTATTCACTGTTCTCTGAGGTAGTTCGAGTGGATCAGGTTGACAGGCATGTCTCAGACCAGGTGTGTAAAGTGTGTGTTCAATAATACACCCTGTACCTAGCCTCCTTCATGTAGTTTTGATCAATAGCCCTGGGGCTAGGGCACTGATGGCTTGTGCTGTAGTAGTTAGCAGAGAACTTGAGTGCAACAGAGAGAGGTTCACCGAGAATGGATTTGACAGCTCTGTCTATCACTGCTTTGCTTTCCAATTCCAGGTACCTTGCACAAAATTTCTTCTCTGATTAAAGACATTGAATTTGAAAATGAAACCCGAACTCACTTTCGGCCTCTAATGAAACGAAACAGAGATAAAGCTTCACAAGTTAAACACGGAGTGTCATTTTTAGCCACAGAAAGCATAAGTTAGCACACATGTCCAATTATATGCACACAATCATCTCACAATCATCTGGGCCTAGATGTGCCACCAACAAGATATTTGATAAAAAAATTTTTAGCATCATTACATGTTATATTAATTAAACATGTATCTGAATCATTGAAACAACATAGGTATGTGGTAAATATTATTTTATTACTTTATTTGTATGATATAAGTAAGTATGATATGTTATTGTTACAGTTTTCTTTTTTTTTTTTTGGGGATTTTCTCTTTTATTTTTGAAGCTGTCTCCCTGCTCATCCTAAAGAAACCTCTTTAAAGATGACACAACCACGATAGCATTTTACACACGAAGGGTTCACCTACAGCTGACAAAGTCTGCTGCTGACAGGCATCATTTCGAACAGCAAAATCTACAGTCACCAACTGAACAAGAAAAGCCCGGAGTGTCACGTCGGTGACATTGAAAATTCCATTATCACTCCATGCACCACTCAAGTATACAGTTATTGTGTTATTGGTCTAGTGTTACACCTCCAAATGTGAGCTAAGCTTGTAAAGGTGGTAGATTAGAACAGGTGAGAAACAGAAGGAGAAAGAGTGGATGAAGAATGGGGGAAGTAAATATGATTGGATAGGGGGGTGGAAATTAAATATCAGTTAAAAAGCAAGAGTGAACAGGAATTCTTGAGAATGAGCTGCAGTGGACCATTACTTTCTTTGAAACAGGGAAGAAGTCAGGAGAAGGGAGAGATACTTTGCACCCCATGATGCTTATCTCAACCATGGCTCTCTGCTATTTCTTCCTTCCACTCTCTCTCGCGTGCGCTTTCCAACACCTGCTCAGGCTTTCCTCGTCCTTCTTTCTCCCAGCTCGTGGTTTGGAAAGTTATTACTGACAAGTCAATCTGGGAGCAATGCCTATTGAACAGCATTTACCCAGCTTTGAATAGGTGGTCCCATCCCCGGCCAGATTTAACTTAGGTCAGACGTCAAATAGGCCCATCAATAGAGCTATAACGAACGAAGGGGTACAATAGGCTTCCCACATAATCGTAATAGCACACACACACACACACACAGACACTGTTGCTTCTTATCTGCAGCGAGACAAGGATGTAGGGGTCATTAGCAGGACTAGAGATACATCATTTACTTTTTTTTTTTTTTCATTGATTCGCAGAGAAAATGACCCCTACTTTTTAAAAGAAGAAGCAGATTGGTCCAAATTGTTTTCAAACCAGATTTGATTTTCTCATTGATTTGATTCAACAGGGCCGTTATGTGTATAAGGACAGCTCAGGATATGCTTTTTGGAAATATAAAATAAAAAGACAAGAGAGATAATAATATAACATATATAGTTTTGCACAGCAAATTCATGCTAGATGTCTACACTGAGTGAGTTTTGTGAGCGTGGTGACTTACAGTAGACTTGTTTAACCTTATGTCCTGGTGGTAGGCATGATGTGTATTAGTGCCCTGGCTTTCCTTCTCCTCTCCAGCATATGTTGACACAACCATCACCTGTTTGTCCTTATCCACACACGTAAACGTACAGACATAGCAGCACTGGTCTTTGCTTTGCTCAGTTTGACCGAGAGGACCATGTAATGCTCTACAATCTTCCACGCCATTCAGTGTTGGCACAGACTACTGTACACTAGGCAATCTTAAGATCAGCAATATTTGCCTTGTGTGTTGTAGAACATATTAATGTCTGTGATGACCATCTCTGTGGACGTTTAAAGTGCAAGGACGTGTTGTCGGTCCACACAAAAATGAGAGGCATATTTTATGGTTAGGCAGTCTACAAACGATGAGCAGGCGACGAATGTGCTTACTGCTGTGTTTACACAGTCCCAGTACCAAGGGCATAGTTAAACGCAATTACTTCATTATCTGCTGAGTTTACCTTGACTGTGAAATGTATACTTTCTTTGTATACTTAAAAAAAAAAGAAATATGTATATCATTTTAGTTAATTACAATCTGATTTTATGGGCTTCGAAATAACATTGGCAGAGAGGGTTGAAGTTGAAAAGAAAAAATGTGATCTTTAAGTACAGTAAAGTCTGGTGCACAGTGCCAGAGGTAATAGTGTTGTGGATATTGGCCTCATTGTTTTCAGAGTGGATTTCTTTTTTGTGTTTCTGATTTGTGTTTTATTTATATTATATTTGCAGTTGATATTGAGCATGTCAGTTAAACCAGCACACTTTGCCAGCAGCCAGACTGAATCACAGATGCCGTAGGCTGCAGGTCATAACAGTGAACACACTAGTAGTAACCTGACTGACAGTATCAGAGCTTTGAATGCCAACATAACAGTTTACCACTGAGAGTCTGTTTTCCAGCTTCAGGTTCCTGTGGCAGCAGGTGTGAATTCTTTCTGTTTTTATTTTTCTACATTCCCCTCTATTGCTGTCAATTAGGGGAGTTAAACTTGTGGCAGCATTTAATTAACATGTAATGTGTGATGGATGTGTTGTTTACCTTGACCACAACGCTCACAGCTTCAGCAAGGTTGCCCGGGAGCAGTACGGTAAGCTGGTGATAATGCACAGCAACATGGAGACGCTGTATCAGAACCTGCTGGAGTTCTTTGCCATCGACCCCAAGAAGACCTCTGTGGAGGAGCTGTTCACCGATCTCAGCAACTTCCGCTCCATGTTCAGTGTGAGTATTATACCCTGTGTTTATCATAGGAGAAGCCTGAAGACTTTTCTGACCATGTTGCGTGGTTGTGAAAAATCACCATGTGACTAAATGTTCACAATTGATTGAAATAGGGTGGCTGATGGTTCATGGTTTTGCACCTTTTATTGACTAATATTTGTAAATATATTCCTGCTTTACTATTTCTGTCTTTTTAAACATTACTGATGTAAGCAAATTTTTAACAACATCAAAATCATTGAAACGTTGGATTTAGTTGTTATGTGGCATCGGCCCATGCAGTTTAATCCCTCAGTTTGGAGTGATAGCTGCTTTCCAGTCAGATGTTTTGAATTTTTGTTTTGCGCATTTTTGTCATAAACTTTTTTGTCTGAATACCAAAAAAGCAGCATAACAAAAGTCAAATGTCAGTTGCAGTATTGTTAAACAAAAGAAATGAACAAAAAGTATATGTTTGGAAACTGTTTTAAAGTTTCACTGTTTTTATTCGTTGGCTTTGTCAAGGCAGAAGCACAGCTTCTTTTTGTAATGCTCACATCAGTGTCCTGTGGTATAATGCAAAGCAGAACAGTGCCAGTCCTATGTAGTCCAGTCCCACCCAGACATTTATGTCATCACTGAGCTCTGTGGCCTTATCATTCTGCTGCTACTGTAGCTGTGAGCTGTGGAGCTGTGGAGACCCACTGTGTTTAATCAGCAGGATTAGTGGCACAGGCCACTGGGCGCGACAGATAATAGTAGCTAATTAGCCTACTAAAGTTCCTGCCCTGCCCCCAACTTAACATCTACCTCACACATGCAAATGAATTTCATGCCTCCTCGCCTTTTTTCCTGCACAGTCATTAGTTATGCTTTAGATTTCTAAAGCTTTATCTGTACATTTGTGGAGCTTTTTTTCAGGGACTCCTGGTGGTGTTTTGGTTCTGTCTTATTCCTATTTTATATGTAAAGCACAGAGTTGTAACAGAAGAAGGCGGCATTTTTAATGAGACCTCACCTATAGTGCAGATTATCTTCCACCAGAATCACATAATTGTACATTTAATCTTTCAGTTGATATCTTCATGGGCAAAAATTGGATGGGATAAGTTAAATGAGACTAGGTACTTAATTTCAGACTGGGATTGCTCTTTCTGTTTGCCTCTCCTCAAATGCCCTGTCTGCCTGAGTGACATTAAGTGGTACCTTATGTAGACTTTTCTTGAGTACTATACACAAACAATATATACTCTACACCAAGTCTACAGCTGACTTGTTTGACTGTTATGTCTTCATTAAACTGTTCATGGTGAGGATAACATTATTAAGACACAATAACAGTGTCTTTGTAAACCTTATAGATGTCCAAGCAGCACACTAACTATATATCCACATAGGCTGGTTTCTATATGTAGCATGAAAACCTGAGACTGAAGTAACTGCAGTATCTACACATATTTCACAGGCTTGAAGAAACACACAGCCAGTCAAGAACAAAAAAAAAAGCTTCCCACATGCTTCCCTTTGAGCCTGCCTGTTTCTAATTTTTTTCACCTTTGCTATTGATCCCTGGACTTGTCTGTGATTCTTTGCCTCACTTTAATAGCTACAACCCAGTTCACTAAGAGCTGGGTTCAGATATCAGACCAGACCCAGAGCAAATGTTACAAACCTCAATATCCTCCATGCATTGATTTAATGTAAATTAATAATAATGAAGAATAGGCTGTATAATTTATGATATTGGCTGTATAATGTTTCATATTGTAGTTGTAATACTCTTAGCTCCATGGTTCAGGCTTGAGCTTTGCAGTTTATGTTCTGACCAAACATAACAGTTAATGACTTGCCAGTGAAAGGTGAACAAGCCAAGTGTTATAAAGACCAGTGTTATATGGTCAAAACTCCCAAGGTAGCTATTTATTCCCCTGTGATAGGTCAAGGTGTAAGCAGCTTACACCCTCAGCAATTCGTTCAAATGGTCACATCACACAGACGTGTCTTGGGAGAAGCCAAGGCTAGGTCAATGAACGTAGGCATACAGTAAATCTCAGCGCCGCTACCTCTCGGTCAGATCTGTGTCAGCATTTACCCTGCTGTGCCAAGGCCCATGCTAATAGGTGTGCGCTGTCTCCAGACTACTGCCTGCAGCGAACTGAGCCCTGAACTGTGTATATGTTGCTCACATAATGTGTGCATGCGCATGTTTGTTTGTGTGCGTGTCATTTTGTGTTGGCAGTTTCTTATAGGGAAAGCTGCTTAGCTTTTTCGACCGCAAAGACATACACACACGTACACACACACACACACACACACACGCATACAGCATGCTCAGTCACCCGTAGGAAGGAGACCCAGGGCGAGGCCGCACATCTGACAGGAATCCAATTGAGCGTGTCTAATGGCGGACATCCAGGGGAGGAGGAGGGGGAAGCAGACCTGCAGTGATGAAGGAGAGCGGAGGGCAATTTCCTCAGAGAGCTGGTTCTGGTTCTCTCTCTCTCTCTCTCTCTCTCTCTCTCTCTCTTTACCTCTCCCTCTCCTTCAGCTCAGCATTACAGTAAAAAGGAAAAGGAATGCTTTGGCAGAAAGCAAAAATCACATGACTCTTCATCTTTTTGTAGTTTCAGGATCTTCTTCACCATCTCTCAAAATCAATGTTCCTTCTGTTCTTGTTTTTTTTTTTTAGTATTTAGGTCATTCTGCTGTCAGTGTTTAATGCAGATTTGAAAACAACTTAAACTTGCCTTACTTTGCTTAAAATGAACATTTACGTAAAGTACTCTGTTAATGTCCACACTGACTCCTTTTTCTTTTATTATTCTTATATTGCTAATTTGTTCTGTGATTTAAGAAGACAACGTGGCCTTTTTTTCTCACTGTGATCATATAATTTTTTTTGTTTTAATAGGGGTCTTTTGATGTAATGTTTTAGCTCCCTTTTCTCCTGTTCTAATCTCTTTGTGAAGTTTCAGAGTGATCCTCTCTTAAACAGGCCTACTTGTTGTATTGACCCGTTATTGACTAATCATTGTTTTCCTGGGCTGCTGGCAGCAGTAAAGGATCCAGTTTTAAATAAGCTGTAACTTTGCCTCTACAGCTTTCCTCTGTGTATCTACATAGCTGTATTATTGAAACCATCATCTTCATCATTTATCTTGACTGACATGCCACTACAACGGCTGTAGGAATGGCACTGTCGGATGGCCAGTCAGTCAGTTGGTTGGTTGGTCAGTCCACCACTTCAGTTCAGACTAAAATAACTTAAAATGTCTGGAAGGATTGTCATGAAATTTTGTAAAGATGTCATGGTGCCAGAAGGATGAGTCTTACTTCACTCAGCAATACCATGAGGTTGACATTTGTAGTTAAAAGAAAAATAGCTCTGTTTGTGCTTGGTTTGGGACAAAATTCAGGTTTCCCAGAGAGTTAATCCTGATGACTTCTGCCATCCTCTGATTTTTTAGCAGGCACACCCTTGGTTGTGAAATCTGGATTATTGTGAAATTTTGTACAGACATTGATTGTATCAACAGGGTAAATTGTAATAGCTTTGACCCAGCACTGTCAACAGTAATTTGGTTATCAACTACATACCTGAAGAACTAAAAACTTTCCCATTATCCTCAGCTGTGCTTTGTGCTTAGTGATAATTGAAAAATGATAACATGTTAATATGCTCAACTGTGAACAACATTTTATACCTGTGAAACATCAGCATGCTAATGTGATTGTCATTGTGAGCTTGTTAAGACGTGAAACACGTTGACATTCTACTTTAGCAGTCAAAGTATGGCTTCATAAAGTTGTTAAGATTGTTTGGTTTAAATATATGTTGTAAAATGTAATTGACATTCTCACCTGTGAAGCTTTTCTTAACCCTCTGGAGTCGACGGACACGCCGGCGCGTCCAAATTACAGGTCCGATTTATGATGACGTAGCAAAGAGACGCAGCATCACAGCATCACAGCATGTGTCGAAAGTGCGGACTTCAAACTACATACCAGTTTTTAAATCGTGTTGATAGGCCAAGTAGAAACAGACTTATGATAAATAATTTACGCCGTTTTTTTTCTGAATATTGTCGTCACTATTGGTGCGTGGTATGGAGCAGAAAAGCGCAGCCTCGCTAAGTTTCAGTTTCGATTTGTGTCGAAAATGCGGACTTCAAACTACATACGCGTTTATAAATTGATTGGCCAATTAAAACAGACTTGTAATAAATAATGTATAATTTTTTTTTTTTTCTGAATATTGTCGTCACATTTGGCACGTTTTTGGTGCTGGAAGAAGGCTTGTGATGTGCCCCTCTGTCTTGTAATGGACAGGAACTGTTTTTTACAGTGGCACAAATAATTTGTGGCATCTTATTGTGACACCTGATTGTTTTGTAAATAGTTGAACAAAAAAACGCCTGAGGCATTGCCTGCATTTTAATGTAAATAGTTGTAAATAACTGTTATTTGCTACATTTGTACATAATTTTTTTGAAACTTTACAACTTATATTTGCATTCTAAGTTATAAAAATGGTTCGTTAGACATGTTTGTGGTTTTCACATTACAAAATCTAACTTTTTTATATTCGGATTTTATGTTTTTTGTGTGGTTTTAGGTCCAGTGTGTTAATACAGTATGTCAAAATGAAAAAATAACTGTAAAATCACACATGAGAGGTTGTGCTGAAAAAAATGATACCAAACAAGGCATGGTAAACAGTTCTTAAGGTGAAATATAAAAGCAAAATAAAAAGTAGTCAAAAACGGCCAATTATGCCCTGGACTCCAGAGGGTTAACAACATTGTACAGTGACAGCTATGTTTTGTTGTTACAGTGCGGGTATGTTTGTATTGTTTTAGTAATTGAATTGGATTTTTAATGAGAGAGCTGTTTGGTAATGAAGAGGGGAGTGTCAGAGTTTTGACTAAGTTCACATTAGGCACCCATCTAAGCTGTGTGCTACTTGTAAACCTGGGATCACTTAATTGCTCTTCACTGAAAATGTATTATGTGTCAGTACTATTGTCCTTCCCTTTTCCTGAGTCTCTCTGCCTATAATTTACCAGACTGGATGCCCATTAAGAATATAGTCATTTGTGAATCAGTGGTTGCCACGAGCAACCGACAGCTTCATTCAATCAAATCAAAGTTAATTTGGTGGAGGAGTTCGTTTCATTTAAGAATAGTTTAAAAATAGAGCTCTGAGCAGCCTCAGTAT
Organism: Scortum barcoo; assembly: GCA_023238725.1. Classification (NCBI taxonomy): domain Eukaryota; kingdom Metazoa; phylum Chordata; class Actinopteri; order Centrarchiformes; family Terapontidae; genus Scortum; species Scortum barcoo. Next base: position 12,041,363 of record CM041531.1, read on the forward strand.
GTCTCAGTCATTTGGTATTCATCTTCCCCTTCTCCTCTTCAGCACTCTCCTCTCCTGAATTCTATAAACCTGCTGAGTGGTACGCAGCAGTGTCGTTAGCTGCGATTGTCTTCTTATGTGAGGAAGTTTAGATAAATGTTGTTTAAAGAACTGCCCGCAAATTACATTCTCCTTGTGGTCTGTTTATAGATAAGAGAAAATACATTTTCTCCAGTGAAAGATCAAGGTCTCAGTCATACAGTAGGAGTGTTTTTGGCAGATCATATGCAGACATACATAGAGAGCACAGGACTGATTGGTTGGGCTGTCTCAAACAGTGAATATTATATACTGTTGAACCCCTACTATTAGTAATGTAGAGTGTTTGAGGTACCATTTCTCTATATTTCAAGTGGCTTGTTGATGCTGAAACGACCACACTTATTTGTTTTTATTTAAGTTGATTATATAATTTCCAACAATGGCCACTTGTATACAGACCGACAGTTAGAGACTGCCTTTATTGTGCCACTGTAGTTTTCCCGTATCTTACACAGTAGTGTTTCTTTTTGTGTGCCTCCATTCATGTTGGTTTGACATTACTATTCTTCCACTGACCTGAGCTGGGCTGTATGAATAAGAGGAGGGGAGACAAGGAGGAGGGGGCGGAGGAGGAGTTGGGCGCTTGGTAAAACTCCAGACTCGCTGGCTAGAAGTGACTTGCTATTGATCAGGATGGTAATCATGCTAGCACTCTGTTAAATCATATGAGGTCTGTCACCTGGCTGTGGCATTATTGAGCGATCGGCATCATTGTATGAGTTCAACATCCCTTTGGCACTGGGATTATAGAGGCCTGTACCTGCAGTAGTTGATGTACAGTAGATAGTACTCCTATAAAATAAGTCTTCGTAGACAGGTAGAATGGAATTAATGGCATTTCTTGACAAGTTTAGAAGTTGTTGACATCGGCTTGTGCAAATGTCAATAATATTAAAAGATATTCCTGTCCCCGGACGTAATCGCTACCACCAGTGCTTGCTTGCAGTCTCAGTGGATGCTGTGCAAGCTTCTCCAGTCTCAAGATTTGTATTTTAACAGTGAATGACATACTCCACCCAAATCATTTTTGGGTCATCAGAATGTAATAACTGTGACTGAGGCCCAGAAACTAAAACTAGAACTTAGGGCTATTGTGGGTGAAATGTAGGTAAACTATTTGAGTTTCTGCTCAGAAACGGAACCAGTGTCAGACAAGTTCCATCTGCATTTCTTAAAAAGAAGTACAGTAGGAGTTCATATTCTTTCACTTAACATCATTTGAGGCAAACTACATTTCTACTTAAAAAAATGGAACTCTACATGCACGTATGATATTATAAAATATGTTATGTTGTAAAGCTTGAATATTTTTTCTTGAATGTTAGTCATTCCAGTCGGAAGTAGTGGGGTAGTCATCAGTGTCCACCCACACAGCAGCACCTGTAAGTTGTGTTCAGCTCAGCACCTCCTGTGCAGTATGTTACAAAGGAACTGTATTAACCACCAGGTGATGCTGAAGCTGTCTTACAGACCCTGACACCTACTGTATACATGCACACACACGCACATTGGCTTGACACCTGCATCTTTGTGCCTTTTTCATGGTTTATATATTTTATATTGTCAGTATAATTCAGATAATTTGTTGTTGTTTAATGCATGAGGACATATTTCCACTCCTCGTTTTATCTTGTAAGGTGATGCTATTATGGAGGCTCTGAAATAGACTGTAATGACAAACTAAAGATAACAGCCAAAAAATAATGTGTTTGACACCGACAGACTTCATTCATGTTTTAAGATTATTATTCCATTATGCTCAAGGATCCCTCGTGTCTGAATTCACTGGTGTTAAGTTGTTATGTGCCTGGCAAGACCAGGGTGGCAAGGCACCTCTGAAGCTTCATATGACTTTAATGGTGCCTGATGAAGATGTCTGCGGCGTTTGACAGCTGCCTCTGCCTTTGACAGGCTCTACACTACTGTAATTAACCCCACTTAGCAATCCGTCTTGTTTTCTCTTTCTTTCCGTCCTTCTCTCACTTTATCTTTCTCCCTCTTCCCACTCGCAGCAAGCACTGAAGGAGAACCTGAGGCGGAGGGAGTCAGAGGAGAAACAGAGGAGAGCACGGGCAGCAAAGGAGAAGGCTGAGCGTGAAAAGCAGGAGAGACAGCAGAAGAAGAGGAGGCTGCTGGAAGTCAATGCAGGTAGAGACCATTCAATCTGCTTTGTCTGTCAACACTTGCATCATTAAGCCCTTTACAGGGAGCCGTGTGCTGGATCAATCTAGGGTCAAATGGTGTAAGAGATCATTCAAAGACAATGACTCTCATTTATCAAGCAAACAGAAGTCCCATTTTAATGGATTAGAGGAGACACCTATTGTCTCACATTTCAGTATTTATCTCTTGAAAAATTAAAACCCACCCATCTGCACAGAAGGCATTTGTGCTTACTTTGATTGATGGACAAGTCGTTAAGTATTGCTGGAAATAATTTCAATAGAAAATTACCAGTTGTATGACATTAAAACAGAATGCTAAAAAAGTTTTTTTAAGAAAATGTCACTCACACGTTAAAATCATAGACACGACTTTTCTTTTAGTTTTGATGCCTGTCAAATGCAGTTTCCCAGATGATGAAAGTCATAAATTATCATACCAGGCACATACCATTTGGTAACACACTCTGTGTCATGTTCATGTTGCTCAGGGCAAAGTTCTCGACATGTAGCATTGTGCAGATTTCACAATTGTTATGCCCCAGCCTAGGGGAATACCAAGGCACAACATAAAGTGTGTAACTCCCTCTCTCCCTGCTCCCAAGGATGACCAGAACAGATCCAAATTGCAGTCCATCAGAAATTTATTAATAAATACTGGGTATCATAAGTGTTGGGGGGAGCACAGCCAAAACAACAAACAAAACCATCTAGAAATCAAAATCCACTAATTTACCTACTTGAATAATAAAATAAAATACATCTTTATACATACAACTCTATCTTACCTGCCTACCTAAACATAAACAAGAGAAAACTTATGAAAATAAATGGCTTCTCCCCCCTACAATTACCCGGACTGCATCAAAGAACTAACAAAAAACTCAAAGGTGGTATCGCTGCAACCGCGCAGCACCACACACACACACAACAGTCTTCAATACAGGAGCACACAGCACTGTCTGGTCGGGAGTCTGGAATGGAATGAGAGAGAGCCGGCCGGCCTGGGTGGGTCCCATTTTGAAGCTGGTCCTGCTGATCCTCAGTCCAATCATCGGCCACCACCTGCACAGAGCACAAAAAGGGAAGGACAAGGAAACAGCACTTCCCTCAGGCAGGGAGCGACAAACAACACACACAGTGTCTGTGACAATCACAGACACACTGAGGAAAGACAATCTTATGACCTCTGGTCATAACAGAGTTCAAAGGTGATATTATGACCATTGATTGTTTATTGGTCTAGGCAGAGAATGTAACTCTTAGTTGACCCTTCTGGGGAGGTCAGAGCTCTGGCCCAGAACACTTTCAGGATTGTAGGGTTTCAGTGTATTGCTACAAGATGCTTAAGCAAGATATATGATTGCCAAAATGACCTTTGAACTAGATCAACTGGTTGAAGGACAGCCTTTGTTGACGCCATCTATCCTGTGAGTTAAAGAGATTCTCATTAAAGAGATTTAAAAGATTTACAATTACAGTTACATTAAGTTATAGCATTGCATGTTGACAAGCAAAGTCTTGAACTGGGCCACAAGCAAAAGGTTTGGTGTCAAAAAACGCAGCCAAATGCAGCGTGAAGAATCATCCGCCTAAAGAAAAAAAACAGCTGGCTAACAACTGTAACCTAATTACTCTTTTTTTCCCCCTTCTAATCCATTGAGTTTAAAAATGTGCTAATCACAAGATGTGGGGATGAACAATCACTTTCCAAGTTAGGACATGTTAAAAACAACTAAGATGTCTCAGTTTTTTAAACAACATTCAGACCAGCATTCACATTGTGTAAAAAAAAAAAAAAAGATTTAATGAGGAGCGGCCGGTGTGCACAGAGGAGTTGGGCATATAAACTGCAGGGTCATCTGGGAAAAAAGTGGAACCTGGCCCAATTTTTGTGGGCTGCATGTGCAAATTTCTGATTAATGTATATATTGAGTATCAACATATTTCTCTTGTTTAGCTTACAATTGTTACAACAAAAAAATTAACTATCACTAACACTATGATGACTTATTGTACAATCCTGTCTCCATATACATATATATAAGAACTCTGAACCCTTCGAACACATGGATCTGTTACTCAAACTGACCTTTCTGGATAGTATTTCATGTCTCACTTGTATCTGTAGCAATCCATGCAGCCCCATGTTTTGTTTTAACACAGTCTGGTTCTAAATTACAGTTTAGCTCCTTTTTCTTATGGCAATAACACAGATTTATTGTATTTATGGTAACACAGCTCACTCTGTTACTACATGTTAATGTTTATCACTTGTTACTGAGAAGAAGTGCAAACGATTTCAGGCTTTATGATCAATCTGTTGCTTACTGATAAGAGTATGATGTGTACAGTTTCAGAAATGGACTGGCAGACATCTGGTTTTGCTTTGAAAGTCTGCCTTTCTGTTATCAAAAACATGTTGTCGAGTCTCCTTTGATGTTCCCACACACCAGATGAATTATTTTTCTGATTACATCCTGTATTGATAGATAGACCTATTATTTAAATATTGCCAATATTTTAGTCAGGTGTTATGAGCTTTTGCAATTTGTGAGCTTGCGTATTATATCAATACATGTTTAAAGAGTTTTTGTAAAGACCTTTAAATATACTTTTTTCCCCCCAAACATTGTCCATTGCTGTGGCCCTCAGGGATAATGTAGCTAGAATGATAACTCTATTTACTAAGCAGGTTCAGACATAGCTATGAAGAATGCAATGTCTACCTTATGCCAGAGCATCTGGGTCTATCTGCCAGTTGTTTTTTTTTTGTCTTTTGTTTTTTCCCCTTGCTCTTTGGAGCACCACTGATGCCAGAAACTTGTTCAAAGTGCAGCCTCCAGACCCATTTCTAAAGCCAAAGCCAAAGCCAAGGCTGGCAGAGCGGTTGAGCTTGGCAGTCCCCAGTCCTGCACCAGCATCTATAGCTAACATCGCTGTGCCAGCCACGGTAGCACTCCTGTAGACGTGTAGAGTGCAAGTAGAGAACCACCGTGCTCCATCCAAGTACTGCCGTGGGCATACTATCTAGCCAAACCAAGGCCTCTCTTGGCTAAACCACAAAACAAACCTCTACCTCTCCCCTTTACTCTGTCCTGGACATCCTTCAGTTGTCACCATTTGAGCGCCTGAAGTTTTACAGTGCTGGGCTCATCCAAACCAAGGATAATTTCCAGTTAAAATTAATGACCATCAGTCTGCTGGGTAGGTTATGCACTGTATATCAGTCGGTCGGTAATGTGGACTCTAGTTCCACACTGGGATTATCTGAAAATACCAGCAACAGAGTTAAAGCCAAAATATTTAACTACCACCAATAGGTCAGTGTTATATGGGTTATGTTTTTATAATCAAGGCTTGGCAGTGATGATCAATTGATGGTGAATAATCTGCAGATGGAGGTTTGAGGCACAGCTTGAAATTTGTTTGGAAGCACACTTAACCTGTATCATTAAAAAGTGAGCTGGAGTTAAAATATGAGGAGAGACAGCCTGTATATACATTTTCGTACATTCTTTGGTCTGAAGAGACTGAAACTGAGCTTTTTTTTCCCCACCATTTTACTAAACAGCACATTTGCTTTAAGCCAAACACCACACCTGATTAGAAATGCACCGACCTCCAGCGTGGCAGCATCACTCTGTGGGAATACTTCTCTGCAGAAATCCCTGGTAGGCTTATGAAGGCAGAGCGTAAAATGAATACACCAGAATCTAGAGAAGTGGGACAGCTTAATTTCCAGCAAGACTGGCCTTAAAAAAACGGTGTTAATGCCCCAGAGTGACCAAATCAGAATTCAGACCAAAATCAGACATAGATTTTGTGGTACAGATTGAAAACTGCTGTTCTTTCACAGGTGCCATGCAGCTCAATATTACAGAGCAGTTTCATAAGAAAGAATAGGGAAAACTGAAAGTGTCCAGATGACAATAACATAGTCTTAAAGTTGTATTTTCTCTATTAGTTATTGGATTGTAAGGAGGAATACATATTTTATTATGGATTTCCATATCCAGATCCGTTTGGGGTTTGTTTGACATTAAAATTAGTTTTCTGTTAATCAGTGTCAGAGGAAAAAATATAACCACTTTGTTTCAGTCCAATAAAAGGGAATAAATACCTGGCACTGCATGTTTGTGTCCTTATGTGAATTTGAATAACTCTTGTGTGTTTTGTTTGTAACTCACTCGGATTGACAGCTTGGACTTCTCTCCCCCGTGCTTTTGTGCTGAGTTTGTGTTTCACTGCAAACTTTTCCATTTCAGAAAACTAGTTCAGAAATAAGAAAATCATGAAAACAAACTTCAGCCAAATTTTGTCAGAAAGGCTTATAAAAATATGCCTAGAGCTTGAAATTTATTTAGATACGCTCAAATTAAGATAAAGCTAAAGGCAAACTCAGTGACATCCCCAAGAAGTGATGTGTCTGGCAATGTATGACACATGCGCGCACATGCACACAGACACATACATATACACAGATTGTTGGGATGAAATGAATATGTGATAGAGATTTGGCATTGTGCTGCCAACCCAGGACAGGATTTACTCACTCGCACACTCTCACTCTGTCTGTCTCTCAGCCTATTTATTAACTAAAGAGCTTTCTCTTTGTTTGTCAGGGAGGATTGTCCTCAATGGAGATTTTCTGTGTAATCATCTGATTATCCATCAATTCCCTAAAAAGCCCCGGAGAGGCTGCATATCCACATTATGCTGAAGGGCACAGCAATGAGAGACAGAGGAAAGGAAGGGGGGGGTGGTGGGGTGGTCCTGGAGGAAATGATCATAATGGATTTCAGCTTCTTTACCTGCTACAGGTATCTGCATTCAGTTTAGTTTTAGCTTTGCCTACTTATGCATTCCGGAAATGTGAGGTTCTCCCCGTTTCGTTCTCATTTCCTCTGTCTCATTTACCTGCCACAGACTGGGCTCCTACCTACACTATAATACGCAGCCTGGTTTTCGTCATGTGCGCTGTGTATTCTGGCAGTCTGGGAGAGCGAGAGCATCAGCTTGCATGCATTTGCATAGAGCCCTATGGAGATTGAAATTCAGATTGAATAGGTGTTTTTTCCTCCTCCTCTAGCTGTGCCTGGCTTGTGTATGACAAATCTGTTGCATTAACTCCCAGGGTAGGCCGGGAGCGGGAATGTTTGTGGAGCGACAAATTACACATCAGAGCTTTATTTAACATTCCCTACATGGCTACAAGCAATGAACTATTAAGATGTCAAATAGAAGAACAGCTAGAGATGCTAAAAGCATAGGAGGGACATAAGAAAGGGAGAGAGAAAGAGAAAAAGAACAACCTTTTTGCAAAGAGGGAGCTTTTATGAGATACTGTATGTTCTCATGAGATACTGCTCATATACAGTACTTTGATCATGTAGTTGGTATTCCTTTTATTCTCTTCAGTCCCTCATACCTTTTCTTTTTTTTTTCTTTTTTTTAATCATCTGACAGTTTGGTGGGATTGCACTGGCGTCTGCTACAACCCGCTGGACATTGGGTTAGTTCCCTGTGTTGCTGTGGGCAACTAGGCTAACAATGCTTCAATGTCCGCTGAGTGCTGATCCATTGTGTTTCGTGAAGTGTGAATGTGTTGGACCCAACACAAAGCCAGTTTATTGTTTTAAAAAAATCCACACTAGATTTTGGGGAATCAAAAACACGTCTGCACCGGTCTCCATGTAGTGAAAGGTAACTCACCAAATCTGCTGAACCTTTTTCATCAGTCTTGTTTCTGCTGAAGCCTCCTGTGTTGTAGCATGGTGCCACAGTACAGCAGCACTGTGGAAAAAGCATGTTGTCACCACTAGTTGGTGGTACGAGCCAGGTTATTACACTTATTCTTGGAGCTGTTATTTACTGTTTGTGGGGGATTAATGTTTTTATTGTTAGCATTTTAGCATACAATTGCATATTTACACCAGCAGCTGACAGACAAGAATATCTGAGAAAAGTAACCTTTAAAATTTAACTGTACACAGCAAATTCCTCAGTGTTAAAGTAACACTTAAAGAGTTAAATTTAACACTATGCCCGAGTGTATTTGGTCCCACTCAAAATTAGTGTTAAAATGACTCTTGGGCTAGTGTTAAAATTTCAGAGTTAAATTAACTCTAAATAGAGTAAAAATGTAATACAATTCAAAGTTAACACTGTAAGTTAAATAACACTGAGTGTAAAAAATACTCTCAGTAGTGTTGATAATTTGCTCCTCTGTGATAACAAATCAACACTGATAGAGTTAAATTCTAATGCTCATTAACACTATGCTGGAGTTAACACTGGAGAGTCAAGTGTTGTTGTTACACACTTAAGTGTTAATTTACTCTTTCAGTGAAAAATGTGCTCTGATAAGAGTAAAATTTCACCCCACAAACACTGTGCAGCATTTCTGTAACTTCTGTAAAAATAAATCTCAGTGATGTTAATTTTACACTTAATTTACTACATTGTAGTCTCAACTTATATTTAACCAAATTTGTCTAACAATACTAAAAAAAAATAAATAAAAAAAATCACAAGATACAAAAAATGTATGCCTTTAACAACTTTATTTTTCCATTTCCTATGTCAGGCCAAAATATCAAAACATGTCATTTTACGAAGTTGACCTTAGACCTGCATAAAATGGCAACATGGCACAACATACAAGGATAAATCAGAGAGGTTCCATATTTTATCTGAACATCAAATGGTTTGAAGTAACACACCTCATTTATGTGAAACACCTTTAAGACCCTGTCTGGATGCAGCCTGACCTTAAAGACATGGAAATGAATTCGTCTCCATCAGTTTTTCCACAGAATAATACACTGTCATCTTTCACTGCAATAGTTATGATCTTACAAAACACAGGCATCTCAAATGCTACCTCAGTACAGATAATGCAATCACGGCGGAATTCTGTACCATGACATTTTATCCACTTGGAAAAACACACACTGGTAGACAATTCAACACCAAAATTTGATGCAATATCTGAACCTTCCTCAAACTCACATAGTGGCACAATCTTTCCTGGACCTTAAGTTAATCTTTCCTTACTAAAAGACTCCCGGTACAATGCCATACACAGTTCAGATGTTGTGGCTGTCTCATCTAAATGAGCTGTCACCAATCTTGTACCTGTTTCATCCACATTAGTCATTACCACCTCTGCTACACTGCTGATATTAGTCATATTGGAGACATCAGAGTCATTCTGTGTGTGTTTGGACTTAAAACCAGAAAAAGGAACCAAAAACAGAGCCAAATCCAGTATGAGCACATTTGTGGTGAAGACTTTTACCAGACAAGTAACCACGCCTGCCTGACAAGCAAAACACTTCCTAATGAAGGACTTCACACAATAACACAGTAACCTTGCCCTAACTTTAGCAACATGAAGACTCTCTTTGATTTTGCCAACATCAATGTTTGTACACAGTAATCTGGATGAATGCGTACATGTTGTTGAGCATGGTGTTGTATGATGTGCCAAACACAAAATGTGCCTTAAACAGTTCGTCAAAAGCACCAAGAGAAGATGTTGACCTGCAAGGTCATTCTTGTCAATGATGATGGTGGTGTCAATGAACTGGTGAATTGCATTCTTCCTCACTCCAACAGCCAGGAGACAGGGTTGAGTGCTGGTAGTGATGGCATCAAGATGCTCTTGGATGCTTGTTCCACTCTGAGAAAACAAACATGTGGAGACACAATTAGAATTACATAGTTGTAATACTGTAATCAACATAAATAAGCACGTATAAAATGTCAATGCAATTAGATGTTTATTTTAAAGTCATAACTTGAATAATATTTTTTGAATTATGGCAAAAAAGTTGGTGAAGTCACAATGACCTTGACCCCTGAACACCAAATTTCAAGTCTCTCTTTCCAAGTGAACATTTGTGCAAAATTTTAAGAAATTCTCTCCAGGCATTCCTGAGATAGCATGTTCATAACAATGGGACATATAGATGGACAGCTGAAAAACATAATGCCTCCAACCACTACTGCTGCTAGCATGAAGGTAAACATAAACAAAAATACAAACCTTCTTGAAAACCACAAGATGCTTTTCTGCTTGGGTTGCTGACACTTTTCCTGGTCTCTTCCGACCTTGAGCAGAGGGTGGAATCAGGGAGAGGGAGGGAGAGGAAGGGACCGTGCAACAGCAATTAAACCTGGTGAGAGGTCACTGTCCCAACCTGTCACAACACAGCTTTGATATTAATACATTTGAAAACAGGAAAAGATTGTAATTCTATATAATGACAAGAAGCTCACCCTCTCAAAAAATAAAAAACAGCCAGGCAAAACACTTACAAAACAAAATATACTCTTAAATGTTTTTATTTCTTTTATTTACATTTTTATTTCTCAATCCAGCTTCAACTATGTGGATATGTAAAAGTGTAATACATGTCAACAAGTCTTTGATGGAAATACAAGAAGCATGCTCACAAGCAGCTTACCAAAGTCAACATCCACTTCAGTGGCATCCTCAGGAGGATCAGCAGTTGGTCCTCCAGACACATCAGCAGATGACTGTCTGGCTGAATCTACAAAATAAATACAAATCTTATTATTACTACTGATGATATTCAAAAATACTTAGCTGATCTTGTAACTGTTTGGTTCCCAATTTTTTCAAATATTATACAGTGTTACCTTCAAAGGATGATCTTCTGTCTTTCGTAGTACAACTCTGAATCGTTTTAATTCTCCATGCCAAGTACCCGGTGCCACTCTCACCATCATAATAATGCTCCTTGGATGGTGAAAGGATAACCAAAAACAGACACATCATTAACTTTTTAAAAAGAAGACAACATGCTCTGGTAGGATTCAAAATGTTTCAGTATAGCATTTAAGATCATTACAACCATTCAACATTCAACTTACATAGCCATTCTTAGAGAATGGGTTACTGAGGTAGGGGAATAAGGTCACAATTCCTCTAGCATACATTTCTTTCACCTGTCTGGGTGGTGATGTACTGGAAGATTTAAGAAGAAATTATTTATCATCAGTCATATTTCCTTGACTCAGATTAAATTTAAAATTAATCTGAAAGCTTGACTGAGAATGCAAAGACTTAAGAAAATAAAAAAGATCCATTCTTCTCCATCATGTCAGCTGCCAGCCGACATTTTTATCACCATTCAAAATGGATTTCAAACAAAGCTTACATCAGTTAAATAAAACTGACCACCACTTTTTTGTTGTTGACGCCTATTGTATAGAATACAGTGATATCTAAAAGCCCAACCCCCGCCTATAAATTGTAAATGCCTTAATAGAAATCTTATTGGAGAGTGCGTGCCTGAAATTTCAGATTGTCTCAGAGTAACACTGAGTAATTTTTCAAGGGAAACCCATACACTGTGTCACAAAAAAGAGCAAACATTAAAAAAAAACCCAAAGTAAACAAATGTGTGTGGTGAGATTTTCTTTTTTTCCTACCCTGATTATAGCCTTGCAGCTCCTTGTAGGATTCCTGACCCTGGATTAGGAACGTCTCTGTTGGGTGAATGATCATTTTATGTGGTTTCTCTTTGAATATAAAGATTTATCACAGGTTTTACCTGATTACCTTATTGTGTGCTCCTTGGTTAAGGTGCCACTGCTGAAAAAAATTAAATCTTTTATCAATGCAACACCAAGGACTCAGATTTACTGTTGCGAGGATGATCAGCAGTGACCTATTACAATATTCAAGAGCTGGTGATGATGCACGACTGTCATTTATGCATCCTCTTCATCATCCAGTGAATGGCTTGGCTACCTGCTGCTCAAAGTATCAGTGAAGTGGGGCAGAGGGTATTCAATAGAGAGAGAGAGGGCTGCCTCGCCTTAGTGAATCCTTTGCTTCCTAAGTGTCTGAGGGAACACAGTGATCGGCCTGCTTTCATTGTACTCAGGCATGTCATTTTCTCTCCTTAGCTTTTCCATCCCAGCCCAATTGACCCTATTTCTTGCCTTGCTCTGGACCACCTCCGCTACACACTGCTACAACCGGGTCATTGTCCTGATGATAAGTGCCACATCCCGTTGAGTGAAGTGGTGGGAGACATTAGTCGGGGTCTGAATAGAGGGTAGGCATCGACACAGACGGGCTGCATGTCCAGACAATGGAAAACGCCAGTCTGAACAGGCTCTGATTAAATAGATGATGATTGAAGTTTCCCTACAGACAGGAGGATAACTATTGCCTTTTCCAGAAGTGGAGGTTCAGCTTTGTCTTGATTCCACTCCCAGAGTTTATTCTTTTGTTTTGTGGTAGAGTAAACACCTTTCAGCCTTAATCTTTTTTTTCTTTTCTTTTTTTTTTTTGTGAACTGACTTGTACACTTGTGCATTTTTACAGCTAACCACAGATTTACATGCTTTTTTTTTTTTTTTGCTTTTTTTCTTCCCCAGTGAAGAGTACAATCAAGATAGACGTGTCAGCCAAGCTAGACAGTAGAGCTCATTTGGTGCAGTTCCTGTTTTCTTTTAAAACATGAGACTTTGAGCTTACTGTACATCAAGGTGATGTGAACACAAGAAAGACACACTGTTCTTTAAATAGCTATCAGTGAGGCCTAGACTGTCTTGTGAGAGTGTCCTTTTTGGTGAAAGTTAAGGCATAAAGTCTCTATGCATATTGCACTCCTGTCATGAGAGCTCTGGTCCTAGATGCAGCAGAATAGAAATAGGCAGGCGAATAGTGCACATCAAAGCACCAATCAGTAGCTCTACTGCCAAAGCTGGGATACCACTCTTTACTGTCCTGTTCCGCTCACTAGTCTTTGTTCTCTCGCCACATCCTCTCTCCACAACACCACCTTTCACGAGCTGAATTTCTGTTTCAAACCCATTTCACAGCTACTAGCCTGACTAATACTCCTCTGCCATGTGTTCCTCCTTCATTACTATCCATGTGACACGTCTGTGATCTGTCTCTCTAAGTTTGCGAGCATGTGGGTGTGAGTATATAAATATGTGTTATGATTTACTGTGTCAGGCTGTCTGAAAGCACCTCTTGTCTACATTCTATAAAGCAGTTTTCTGTCTTGGCCTGTCTGAGTTGCTCCTGATTGATGTGTAAAATTGGACTGTTTTTGCTCCCATATATTCCTGAGGCGGCAGATCTGAGTGGGTTTCTTTTTCCTTGCCTCCCGAGGCACACAAACTGTTTCATGTTTTTGTGGGTTGGAGTCAAATGGAGTACTATACATGAAGGCACACACTGCAGGTTGCAATAGATTGATCTGCTCCTGTTTGCGCGTTTTCTGTGTGCTATCCGTGTGTTTTGCGTACGTGTCTGTGTGCGTTGTGGGGAGTGTGAAGCTTGCTGCCTGTGATGAATTGCCACAGCAGTGGAGACAAATTTGGACGTTGAGGAGCGTTGGTTTTACTCAGAAGCTCGTGCTGCCTCTCTGCTCTGCGTAATGATGAAGAACTGGGCACATATCAGCCAGAGGACGAGTGCAACTGTTGCAACTGAAAGGCTCAACAAATGCACACATAGAAGCAGGCAGGCAAGGAAGTGGGCTATGATATATCCACTCTGTGTGTGTGTTGTTGCAGTGGCATGAGGTTTGGGTACAACCACAACCCACCACCCTGGGGACCCTCTGCCCTCAATACTGGAGCTCCGATGTACAGGAGGGTTTGCTGTAAAGGGACTGTGTACTGTGCAGCTGACTGACAGTTTTTGTAGGTTTGCAGAAAACCCACCATGGTGCTGCGTGGTACTATATGCATGAACGAAGATTTTCAGTTTGCAGGCGCCGTGGTACAATGTTAGTGGTACTAGTTAAATAATGGCTTATGAAAGAGTCTCTAATTGAAACAGATGCGGTTAGCAACTTGAAGGCATCTGACAGAGGTGATGAACTTCAAAGGTTCATCACTGACTGCAAACCCAGTCCACATGAATCGCTTTTAAGATAGATCAATCGTACCTGCATCTGCACATATTTAAAACATATTACACTCTCAAACATATTTAAATGAGGCTCTTGATTTTGGTTAAGTGTGGTGACGGACATTGTACAAATTTGTTGTCAGAGTCAATCAATATTAATAAATAAAGACTTGCCACAGTGTTCATGTTGACTTAAAGTGAGTACTTGCAGTCTTTCACATCTCAAGTGAATAATGTATTTAGAGCAGTTGAGCATTTATATCAGTTGCAGTCTGTTTTTTTTTAATAATAAACAGATTTTTTTTGTGTGTACTCGGTAACAGTCTGTGATTCTGGCAATAGGCTGGTCTTGGAACAGCAGACTACATCAATCACTGTGCTGGGCTGTGTGTTTTTTTTTCCTCATGCCAAAGTTTTTTTTTTTTTTCTTTCTTTAAAACAGCAATTATTTAATTCAACACCAATGAAATGTCCTCATATTATGACATATTAAGGGTCAGCATATAGTGACTTTTGGACCATAAAAGTATCCACAGTGGTATCTTGCGCCTGGTGCCTCAAATAGACAGTGGAAAGTAAAAATGAATAAATAGCCAAAACTAATTGTTGTCCTCTAACCAATTATCATAGTTGTTATTATATTTAAAAAATAAATACATACTCCACAATGTTAATGTAAGTTAATTAAGTATTTATTGAAAAGTTGTTGTATTAGATTGCATTTGCTAATAAGCTTACAAGTCAGTGTATTTTATGCAGTAGTATAATCATATTTATTGAAGTCTGGCCCATTTCAGCCTTCTGGACTCAGTGTTCTGTCCTAAAAATGTACTCATTCTGACCCCATTTCAAGTTTGCATGGTGATGTTCTGGATTGCAATTTTGCCTCTGTTTACCAAAATTGCAAAAATGTGATTGCTATACCAATGTGCGCTTTAATTTGTGCTGGTACCCAATTTCAAAAAAACGGAGCCCCACGTGTTAATATAAAATGAAATGACCTTTGGCCCAGTAGAGGTCCTGGTCACATCACAAAGCCTTAGTCTTAGTCATATAATGAAATTTTTTATTTTGTTCATTTATTTATTTTTTTTTCCACCCAGTGTGTGTTATTGTTCCACAGGGAATAGTCGGACAAATGGAAGGAGTGAGAAAAACACACACAACCTTAATCAGAGCAATGTCCTCCCACCCTTCACTAAATCACTGGTGGGACCTAACAGTCACACCACGGCTGGTGGTACAGCTTGGCCCCTATGAAGCCAATGAAGTTTTAACAACTTTTCTAGCACATCATATCCTAATGAATTGGTCTAATACATGCAATGAAGAGCACAGTACAGCACAAAACACAGAGTATGTTGCTTGTGAACATATTAAATGTGAACATACGAAATATCTATAATAATGGTTCAGTTTTACTAAATGTGCAGGCGGAACTGTGATTATGAATACCATACAATTATTAGCAACCCCGGGATGAGTGTGTATGTTCAGTGTTCTTATATTGCATATTACAGTGACAGGACTGTCTGACTCTGGCAGGATCCTTTGTTCTGTAAAGCAGTACAAGACATAAAGCTAAGTGGGTGACAGCAGACTAAAATTCCAGAGCAGAGCTCGATTTCATTGCTGTAGGAGAGTTAGGGCCTGGTGCTGAAGGAAATTCACTGTGGAGGCACGAAATACTAATGAGAGTGCATATTTATCTTTATCAATAGTGTCAGCATATTTCTGAAGATTGTTGTTGTAGGTAAGGTTCAAGTATCATCTATTCCTCTTGATTCAGTTTTATTACAGTTCTCTTAACAGTTAAAATAAAAAAAGTAAAATGAATCTAAATGGTCAAAATTGGCATATTATCCTTTTAAAATATAAGTAATTTTGCTACACATGTTTTTATTAATTTGATACAATAAGTACTGCAGTAAATGTATTTGTGATTTAATTATCAGTCAGTCGTTAAACATACAAGGAACCAATAGAACTGAAGACCATAAAGATATGTTTGACTTTCAAATCAGCTGCCACACCAGCTGTGATGAAGCAACAGGATATAGCCTACTGAAATGTGGCCATACAGAAAATGGCTTTACTCGCCAAGACCATTCACACACACATAAAAACAAAGGCACTTTTTTTTTTTTAGGAAATGTGGTTTATGCTAACATTACTTTTATTTTCCTTGTTTCAAACATCTACAGCTACTAAAGCACTTTTTTTTTCAAAGTAGTATGAAAGACACTAAACAAAACAACAAAATGCAGCATGTAGCTTTCAATGCCAGTAGTGTGGCACTGACAATGGCAGTGGTGAAAAAAATGTCTCTATAAATGACCATGACCAGAGTTCAGTTGCAAGCTGCCCTTCACACCGGCATTGTGTGAGACTTCATTGACAGCATGCTCGCAGTGTAGATAAGAAAACACCCACGCTCACACATTCATATTTGTATGACCACAGCATAAACCTTGTTGACAGTCTATGTTCTCCTTGAACATTCCCATATACTTGCTATCTGTTTTCTTTCCCATCCACTGGTGGCTGTTTTTACTGTAAATTACTAGCCAGGTCCATCATTCTGCCTCGGGTGTCAAGGCCAGGTTTTCAGCGCCACCAACACAGGGCATGATTTTCATGTCATATCTGCAAAGCTTTCCCCTTTCTACAACATATCTGCATTTTAGTCAAGAGTATTCAAAAGAAAATAATATGAAACACCACCATTTCATTCTAGCTTGACAGTATACTGTATGTCCTTGTATATGTGACTATAGCCAGTAGGTTGCAAAAAAACGGCTAGCACATTTGAACAAGTTTTCTAACTAACTAACTAATCCTATTATATATTGGACACTTGGCTTTAGTATAGGGCTGTACCCCAATAGTTAAATGGATAGACATGTGATATAGTAGCTTTTTACATAAGATGTTATGCGTTTATATAGTGGCGTGCCATTGTAAGTTCCAAATTGTTGCAATGCGGGTGGCAAACCTTACCAGTAAAAGAAACTGCACTTTATCTGATTTTGTTTCTTTACCTCTCCTCCATCTTCCAACACCCCCTCACTCTTTTTCTTCTTGGGTTTTTCAGAGAATGATGAGACAGGTGTGATGGATAGTTTGCTGGAAGCCCTACAGTCAGGAGCTGCTTTCAGAGACCGCAGGAAGAGAGCGCCAAGACCCAGAGGTGAGTTTCAAATCCTTTACCTACATTTATACACAAAACTAAGACACACACATAGAACCTAGTGCCCATATTGTCTTGAAAAACTGTGGACAATGTTCTGATTCCAGTCAGATGTTCAAAAATCACAACAAATTCCAGTCTTACTCTGCCAACTGGATGCATTTTTTAAAAATAATAATAACATGCTGAGAGAATTGAATAAATGCTTGGATTCTAACGCCTTGGCTCCATACACTCTCATTCTCAGTCACTTGCAAAATACACTGGTTTGCTATTTGCACACATGCTTGTTGGCAGTGCAATGCCAGAGAATTCCTCAGCCTGACAACCATTACTACAACTGTTTGATTTTTGGATCTCAGAAAAAGGCAACACACACCGAGCGTTTCGTTTTTTTTATCTGGCAGCCTTAAATCAAAATCCAGGAAATGGAAATTGAAAGAGCAAACACATGTTACAAATTCAAGATGAATGCCTGTGCCAAATGGATTGCCTATTAAATTTTCAGGGCAAATGACACATGTGCCCTTAAACACGGTATTTCTTGTAAATCAACTTCACTCCATAGCCGTCATAGCCTCATGACCTGTTTGATCCCTCTTAGTACTTTATGTGTTGGCATTATTTGTCCACTGCCCTCCTTACAGAGAACCAGCAACAGACGGTCAGCCCTGGCTCCTTCCGGCAGGTTCTCAGACCTGTTAACCATGGTAAAGCAAAAACAACGCTAAAGCCTCAAGCATGCTCAGCTTTGTTTTTTATGTGCTGTTGGAAATCAGTCCTAAAAATCTCTTGCAAGCAATGCAAATTCCCGTTGACAATTCATGTGTCCTGCTTTTTCCGTGTGTCCAGTGACCTTTTCAGATGTCCGTTTGCCTTTTTTGACCTTGTGTGTGCCATCTGAAAGTGTGAAAGGCCATTGCTAAAACAGTTTCAGGCACTGTGATGTGCAGACTGTGGGAGAAGCAGGGTTGGGATTCTTTGAAAGCAGTGTGTGGGCTGTTCTTGTGGCTCGGTCTGATAAGGTTTTTAAATTGTTAAGTAACTGCAGCATTTTGAGTTCAACTCTGTGCTTTTGAATGAAGTTGGGATCTTTCACATTTGTAAAATCTTATGTAAAGGAGGCTTCAGATGTCTGTTCATGTCAGTATATGAGTCAAGCGTCCCAGAGTTTTGTGGAGAAAATAACATAACAATAATAAATAATAGTTTTTTGGCTTGAATTTCCCACTGCTGATCTATGTGCTAAATGTTTTTGAAGAGCGCCGAGGCATGTGTTCCAATATCAAACATACAGGCTGAATGCCGTGGAACAAATGGGATGTTAGCCACTTGTAGCTTAGAGCACTTCAAGTATTCGGTCATCATTTAGAAAAAGAAATGTTAATATTTGAAACTAAAGGGCAGAGGTATGCATGTCTATCTGTATGACTTCCAGGAAGTGTAGATTAGATAGGATACTAACCACTCTAAATTAATTCGTCCTATATTATTCATAGTTGTGAGCACATACAGTGCTTTTAGCTGTTGCTAAAATAAACAACAGCTTGCTTCCCTTGTCAAAGGTTTTCTACAATCATAACTGAGGCACTTAAAAAATTACGCTGTAACCCTATTACCCCTTATTACTTGTAATTGGAATCCCAGTGGGCCGGGTACAGGCACACATGAATAAAATTATTCACGCTCAATCCACCCACATCATTGATGGCAATGATAAAGGGCCTTACTCTGTTGTTCTGCTACGACTTATCTGAAATTAGATTGGGAAGGGACGAGGGGGAGGTAGATATACATGGTGGGAGGAAAGAGACAGATAGAGGTGACTGCAACATAAGAAATGGAGAGAAATGGTGTGAGGAAGAAGGATAGAGCCAGTTGGTAAGGGGAAAAACTAAGGAATGATGTAGGAGAAGAAAAGAATTGGACTCTGATACCGTTCGTCTGTGTGTCTCTTATAGTTATGGTCAGTAACTATAAGAGAGAACAAGCCTTGGCTGTGTTGTATTAACAGGGGATTAGAGTAAAGAGAAATTACAGTGTGTAAAGGAGCTGCTGCTCGGTGTCCATGTTGTGAAAAGACCCCATGGCGTGTTTTACAGGTAAAAAGGTCCTGGAAGGTTGCTGATCCAGGTGCCCCCTGCCGGAAGCTTCAGACATGGCCTTGTTGACTAATAAAGCTCAAGGCTTTAGCTTGTCACTGCAGGCATCATACTCACTGCCAGCCTCCCAGAGCAAACACAGCTAATTACTTTTCTCTGCCCAGCCCAAGCACCAGCTCAGCCCTCTCAGTGCCCATTCATCTTAATTTCCCCCTCTCTGCCATCTGCCTCCTAAATAACACTCCTCCTCATTTCCCTACCATTCCATATCCCCGCTGTCTTCTTCTATACTCTCATGGCCTGACAATGGCCCTCCCCAAACATAATTGCCTGTTATTGGTATGGAGTCTTTCCACTTCTCCTGCCTCACCCGTTCTTTCCCATTTCCCTGCTCCTTCTCTCCTATGGAGATCCAGGCCTTAATTGCCCTGGGTTTAGTCGCTGGAGTGAGTGAAACCCACAGGATGCTCTCTTTTTTAGATGGGAGGTAAAGTTTAGTCTGCGGCACGAGCACTTAAACAGCTGCTTTCACTTTCACACCACCCTACCACCTCCTTTTCTCACAGTTTTAAATACCCTTTAATAATTGATCTCAGGGGTGTTGCTACAGTCCAATGGAGCAGCAAAGAGAATTAAAACAGAAACATCTGTGCCAGAAGATACTGTAATTAGCGGTGAAGGGGATAGATTTGAATGGTCAATCTGAACACGCATGGTGCCATTAAGCTTTTGCACCGGGGAGGACTCAAATGTACCAGTCTGTTGTCTGCAGAAACCAATCAGATGGCCAATTGATTGTGCTCCCCATCACAAGATTTTGATTAGACGGTGGAGTAGTTTGATTATGTCTATAGTGCTATGTAGTCATGAGTGTGATTGCCACGCAATAGAAAATAGGATTAAAAGCTTCCTTGCAGTCTACTGCACTGAGCATCGAGAGGCACACGTTGTTCCCTCGCTACTTTCCCCTCTCCCTCTCTTTCCTCCTTTCTCCTCTCCTTCTGATGTACTCTTTCATTTGAGTTAGGGTCCTGGCCTGGGTTCCCTGCATTTTTCTCAGCTTCCTCTCCTCCCTTACCCCTAAATTGGCTCAGCACACTTTAACATGAGCCAGCAGCTAAGGTGTTTAGCTTGGTTTGCAGTCTCCCTCGGCACACATACACACGTACACATAAAAGTATACAGACACACCCGCAGACTTCTGGGGATGAAGGTAAGTAGGCTTTGTGGCGGCTGTGGCCTGGGTTAGAATAAGGCTGCGGGGCTCTGGGGCTTCTCGACACTCTAAATTGGATTGGGCTCCACAGAATGATGGATCGATGGTGGTTAGCCACACAGGTGTAAGAGACTTGAATCTGCAAATTGAATCTATAAAGCATCCATAGCTTTTTAACTGTTTCCCTCTGAAAACATCTCTCCAGGCACTGTCTGGTCATTTTGGCCTCCTTTGCAAGCCCTTGTCACAGCCTGACTGACTCCCAAGCTGGCGTGGGCATGTACATGTTGAGGGGAATCGCATAACTAACTGGAAAATATATATATATTGTTGTGTTTGACAAAGCAAGAGCCCCCAGGTGCGTAAGACAGCACAATTCAAAGGTGCATTATGAGAGAGTGTGTGTGTGTGTGTGTGTGTATGTATGTGTGTGCACGCACGCAATAATGTCCAGGAAGGATCCATGAAGACGTAAATGTCTTTGTCTTTAGGAGCAATTACATTTGATTTCTTTAGTGCAACCCAACGTAACAATTATCATGTGTGATATAACTCTGAACTAGAGCCTGAAATTGATGTAAAGGTCACTTCACAATGTCGGTGAACCCCTTTACCAAATGGAGTTATTTTTCCTCTCCTTGCACTTGAAAGCATTAAGGTTTTCACCCTAAAAGCAAGCCTCTAGTTATTGGAAATGTTATGTGCTATGTATTTGCCAAGTCACCCCCATGACCCTTTTTGCTGAATTTATGTTTCTGTATATAATGTTGGATCCTTGGTTCTTGCAGGCAGCTATTCAGTGCAGACTTTAAATGGCTCGGGTATAGGTGAGAATGGTGGTAGGAGATGACTAATAGGCTTAATTTGAGACTCAACCCACGATGTCTTTCAGAGGTTGTGCTGCAGAAAATCATTAAGATGAAACTGTGAAGAGTGTGAAGTTGAAATGAAAGTCAAAAAAGTAGGATAAAGAAAGGAAGTTTGTTTCCTGTCCCTGTGTCATCTGTGTGCTCACATGTGAGACATTTGTGAAAAACTAGCAGTGATAGTCAGTCACTGTAGCTTCCTGGGGCTGGGATACTCTAGTGGAATCTGCTGTTGGATGCTTGCCTTTTTGTTAGATGCTTGCCTTTTTGATTGGTCCTCTTATAGACTGTGATATGTGGAATCCACTGCAGGCTGCTGTATCCTGCAGAGTGCGTGTGTGCTTTCTCATTCCTCTTTCACATTTCTGTCTCTTCATATCAGTGTCAATTATGGGGGAAAGCTTCCCATCCTTCCAAAGTTCCTCGGTTTACTCTTTACTTTTTGACTTTGTTTTGTCTCCGTTTTATCTCCTCCCTTGCCTTGCTGCTTTCCCCCAGACATGACATAAGCAGAAAAAAGAAGGGGTTATTAAATCATCTCAGTGAGCCCAAGACAAAAAGAGGAGCACAGACGCTCTCCTCACAAGATCTATTTGAATTGATGCTACACGTCATTGTTTGAAAAGTGTAACTGTAGAAGTTGCTGATTTATCTGCGTTTGGTCATAATATATCATCCACACATCACATACGGCCTGTGCGTTTTTCATTAAAGTGACAGATTATTGCTAAGAGCTTCTGTTCCTGAATGCCGAATTTTCACTCTCCCTCTTTCACACATACACGCTCATGCATACATGCATAGACATTGTCAGCTTAAACCCTGTGCCTTAATGATGTGCAGGCTTAAGGTCAAAGGCCACTCCTGAGGCGTGGCATTAGCCATGTCTAAGGCTTGGACAGGTGTAATGCTCTCTTTATTCATGTCCACATCATCTGGCCACGTGGAGTCCCAGTGTCTCTCTTACCGCCACACTTGATTGGTGATTTAGATGTTTAACCGTTCTTGTAGACAAAGGTATATCCAGATGGGAAAGCGTACCTTGACCTGCCTTTGTCTGTCTGTCTGTCTGTCTGTCGGAAGTGCTTGCACTTGGTGTGTGCACGTGTGCAGGTTTGATTCTGTGCACACATGCATTGAACAGATGGAGCAAGAGGGCACCTTAACAAAGTGGCTGGTGTAATTAGGTCCAGCCTGTGCAGCGAGACTTGTGGAATAGTAATTGAGGGATGTAAAGAGAAACAAAGGATTTTTTTTTTTTTTCTTTTTATTTCTTTTTCTTTTCTTTCTTTCTTTCTTTTTTTTTTTTTTTTTAGAAAAACCTTTATTCAAATCTTGTTGAGGACAATGCTCATTTCCTGGAATGCCCTGCTCCATGCTTACACAGTTAAAATCAGTCACACATGGAAGCTAAAGGTAAAAGTAAAGTACATTCTGATCTTTTGCCCACTTAGCAGCTTTTAGTTGGTGATTAATGGTCCCATTATCCTACAGGTCTGGCAACTTCCAGGCACTTCAGAAGCAGCAGCTAGTGTCTATCCTGGGATAACTAAATGGCATTTATTTGCAAATACACTGTGCCCTATATGTTTTATAGACAGCAATTATCATGAAATATGTTTCTGTCTGAAAACTTTCAGTTTTAGATTACTGTTTTTTTCTTTGTGGCACGTTACTTGTTTTGTTTCCCTTGAATCGAGGACATAGATAATGAAAAATGGCTTTAAATGGCTCCCACCTGTGCTGTTGTAAAGTCCTGCCTTCTGAAGATTCAAAGGTCTTCTTCAGTGAAACATGTTCAATTTCGATGCACACGCACACATAGAGTTGTGTTGAAACTAATAATGACTGTATTAACCCATGCTAAAAGGGCAAGCTTAGAGCACCTCTAACAAATAGAGCCTTATTCATCAAATTGTAATCGCTGTAATCCATGCCCAAGTCCAGAATGTAAGAAGATGAGAAAGTGAAATGGTGTGCCGTATATTCACTTGACTGGCTGGAGAGGTCAGTGTAATAGATGAGAGTAGAGTGGACACACATGCGTGCACAAACACACACACGCAGACTTAGAGCTCAACTGTGCCCACTCAGTCCTAAATAGAAAACAGATGATAACGAACACCTCTGCACTCTGCTCCGTGTCGCTCTGCCGTACATCCCACATTTTTAGCCAAGTCCTAAGCCGATCAGGCTCCTCAGATATCCACTTTTAGCTGGATTATGAGGAAGCTGGGCTGTAATAAAGGCTGTGGATCGTGAAATAGAAAGTGGTGTTCAGCATGTCGAGCCAAGGACCCTAATCAGCCCATTCACACCAGCTCAGGCCCCAAACAGTAGGTGAAGCTACTAATGTGGGATTGCTATTCAGCCGGCTTCTGAGATCCTCCCCGCCTTTTCTTTTCACATGCATACTGTCTTATCCTCTTTCTGCCTGGACACACACCTCCTGTGCAGGGATGGAGGCAGAAAAGCCAGTAGGAGTTTTGTTTAATGATTCAGTTTATATACAAATCTAATTTTTTACAGGACTTTAGAATCTGTAATGTGTCATTTTCTCTCTCTCTCCCCTCCCTCTCTCCCTCCCTTCTTTGACTCCTCCTTTGTCGGTCCCATTTACTCATGAAGCCTGTTGTGTACATTGATTGAGACTAGGCTCTCACATAGTACTCTAGTTAATAATGCAGTGAGAAATGAAGTCATTCTCACCATGGCTTTGTGCTAATTAAATTTTACAGCAGTCTTATCATCCAGCCACACACATTCCTGGTCCTCCCACATTTACCAGTGCCAGCAGCCATATCACATAGCCGTCAGGATGGAAGGTGCCGGGAAGATGATTATATGAACTTCTGTTGTTCTGTGAGGGAAATGAGAACTATCTCCCCCTCACATCTATGCCCCCTACAATGGCAGGTGCTTGAGTTCTGTCTGTCTTTTGGTAAAAGAACATCACAAGTACCTCAGCGATCCACTCCTCTCGCACTTCTGCTTCCATCTTGCAAGACATTTTTGTTATTACGGTACTTTACGTGTTTATCTTTTCAGCAGGCAGTCTGTTTGGTTTTGCGCTTCAGGCTAACATTTGTGACTGGTCACACCATGGGCCTTGGCAGAAAGAGCCACATGCCTGTTTGCATGCGTTACCATGGTTGCCACTAAGCTGTCTTGACTAGGAGGTAAAGCGGAGAATTTAGGCGGAAGTGATGAAGGGGGGTAATGTGCAGTTTAAAATTCTACTCACCTTCCCGCAATAACCAATCTATAAACAGCCCCACACCCAGGTATCATTCTCTGGTGCACCGTACTCATACAGAAATAGGACCAAGCACCAAGGCTCCTGTTGTTGATGATTCCCAGGACCGCTTTAGTCTGCAGTGATAAAACGATCACATTCTTCCAAACCGCCTCATCCCTCCGTCTCTCTCCCTGGCCGTCATTTCTGCTGCCACTCCACCTGCTATGTGTCTCCTTGCTGATCCAGAAGATCTAAGTGCAGCGAGAGTAGTTTCCACGCCGACAGAGCGGGAAGGCCAGCCCTCAGGCAGCAGGATCTGTTTGATGCTGGATTCCCCTTAGAGAGTGGGATTTAGGCTCTGCTGATCCGCTATTATAACCCCCCTTTTCATGCCCACGCACTCACACATTCATACATTAGACTGTATACAGCTTCATGCGTTCACTTCAGCACATATACACACACACACACCTCCTTGTAGACACTCAGCCTTGAGTCACAGGGTGATGTACGCGTCTCTGGCCTGTGGGCTAAAGACCTTCATTAGTCTGGCACTAGCTTTGATTAGCATCCTCAGGGGTTCAAATTAGCAAACAAGCTCAAGTGATCCTGTGAAGAAATACTCACTCCAGGACTTTCATGCAGATGTATGAGCACTTCACAAGCATGTGATTTCCCCCCTCCATTCAGGGGATGGCAGTTTTAACTTTAAGTTTTGTTGAAGTCTTTTTTTAGCTAGGCCTGGCTATACCAAGAACATGTAATGACGTGCAGTTGTTTTATACCTCAGTCACACTATCATCCATTTACTGTATGTATCTGTATGTACTGTGTGTATTTGTTGAGCATGTGCTTGTAAACATGTGTGCCACATTACTCCAGCACATACATCTGTGTGTTAATGGGTTCATCCGCTGCCTCAGTAGGGGTGTTAATGTGTGGAGATGTAGCTTGTGCATGTGCTTTGTCCGAGACTGTTTTTCATTCAGGTGAAAATTCCTAGAGCTGCAGCCTGCTCTATTATAACCATACTTGACATTTCCTAGCAGATGCTTTCCATTCCAGTTGAACCCATTAAGGCCTTCTCTTCTCCACTGCATCCACTGGCCTGTCCTTTGGCAGGGCCCTTCTGAATGTCAAAACTCACTGTTTAGCATCACAATAAAGCCGATACGGGGCAGAGGAGTAAAGGAAAGAAAATGGCGGCTGGCTAGCAAAGGGCATGGACAAAAAGATTATTTTAAAAAACCTGCCATTGCTCACTGAGCTGTACAGCTGAGCTATTTTTTCATCTTCTGCATTTTTGTCTTTACAGTTACTGTACTGTAAATGTATATTAATAGTCAGACTTCGAAAGAGACGATAGGCAAATATTTGATCTTCAGCCGACTTTTACTTTCCATACTACAAGAGGATCTGTGCCAAAATATTTGCTGTTTTTTTGTGGAGTTGTTTTCTTCATACTTGACTTAACTCCTGTACCCCACTGCTGACTTGCCTGTTGGATGACTGACCCTGAGGTTGTAAAGTTGTCTTGCTGTAAATTTGGCATTATTTTTTTTTTGTTTTAACAGTTGTATCACTGTTAGAAAAAGATAGTAAACCAAATATGACACCTTTCGTGGTGCTTGCAAGAAATATACTCTTATTTAAGACCTGCCACCATGCATTAGATTTCTGAAAAGGGATTCAGAATTCAATTTTCTACATAAACCTGGACGAAAGTGAAGTGGCTTTGCATGCTCCACAGTTTTTAGAAGTTGCTTAATTGTTCAAAGTGAGATCTGACTGTTGTTTTCAGCTTGCAGCTTGCCACATGCATATCCACAAACAGGAGACAGCAAATTACAGCAAGGCAACCACACATTTAATTTCATTCAGTTTGATAAAAACATTGCTGTACATGTTGGTGGAAACAAGAGTTACCTGGCTCTGTTTACGGTTTGATGATGATTTTGATTTCCAAAGCTTTACTTTTAGAATGTTTCTCTTTTTTTTTTAACATGTAATTTTCATCAAGCGTTACTAGTGAAGAAAAAAAAATGTGGGGGACAGTAAAACATATTTTGTAAACAAGCCATATTAATTACCCGTAATTAATGAATCACATTAGAGCAGAGAGGGAATGGAGGTTAGAATTTGTAACAAATTCAACAGAAAAAGTGATTGACAGGATATAATGAATAATCTAGGGATTTATACAATAACCTTTGTAAAACTAAATGATAGAATAATTGATCACTTTAAATCTTAATGCAAATTTTGATTAAATGGAAAACATAATGACCATGCCCAGTAGACTTGATTATTGTTTTGGTTTTCAGGCCGTGGCGTCTGTGGCTAGTCTTGATTTGTGTACAAACCTGATTATTTTTGTTAACGGGGAGGTAATTAGCCTGGCTAGTTTGAATGGTAATTACAATGTCAGACAAAAAGGAAAGAGGCTGTCAAAATGTATTTCACAGATAGTTTTGCGTTTGTCCACACAGGCAAACTCGTACACACACTGATTCTATTCAGCATGCAGGAACATCTCTAGCCAAACACAATTATTTATAACATTTGTTTTGATATAATGTACTTCACATTTGCAAGCTCAAATAATAGAAAATTGCTTATTTGCTTGTCCTGTATAAAAAATTTTCTGATACTGGCAAACAACAGAGTAGGTTGCAATGCAGCCGGCTATATTGGCTTTACTGGGTTGTACACCTCATTACTCTCACTTTGAGTCCCGTTCATAATGCTGTTTCTGTCGTTGTCGCACATAGAGAGGGGAGCCTCTGAATGCAGCCAGAGCCAAGACATTTAATTTTCTTCAAAAGCACAAATAAAGACAACATGCATTTGTGGCAGTTTCCTACTTAAACCCCTTTCCTCTTGTCCTTTTCTCATTTTTCTAGAGATATCCGTTTGGCTCGGATCAGAAGTGAATAAATTATTCTTCTGAAGCGCATATCCAACATCAATTATTTACACAGCATTGCTTGAGGCCTTTATGTACAGAAGTCCAGGACGCTATGTTACTCAAATTTGCAAGCAGTATTGATCAAACAAAGATAATTCCATAGGCGATTAAATGGTGTTAGTGCTGAGGCTCTTCCTTCTTTGATGGCAAGGACACATTTGTAGCATGTGCACAGGCCCAGGGTTCCTCAAAAAAGAAGGAAGCTGTGAGGTCTATGAGCTCTCTGACTGCACAAAGCACTTTGTTGGTTTTTTGTATTTGTAAGCATTAATATCAAGTATACATCTCACATTTTCTTTCTTCCTTATTTCCCTCCATCCACTCTAAGGGTGGAGGAGAGATCTTCACTAAAACGACCTCAAAACCCAAGTGTGTTTCGAAAATTACCCAGCTTTGTGTGGAAGTAGTACTAAACTCAAGAGCAAAAGGAAAATCCAGAACAAATGTGCTTCTAATGCCTGCATAACATATAAGTCTCACCAAGAACTTTGTGGTGTGTTTTTAATAATCAAATAAAAATTGACATGCTACAGAATCTACATGCATTTTTAAAATATTCTATTTTCATTTTCACATAATATACAGTCGAATTAATTTCTGTGGTAGGTAACACTTCACTACAGTATTCATTACCAAAAAGCGAAGTTAAGACAAGCACAGCAATACCTATGCTTAAGTAGGTGCTTTGACATAATTCCTAGGTATAGATCTGGCTTTGCTTTATACCAATTTTAATATGTTTTTAAGATCAGTAATTTCAGGATTACATTCGTTCTTTTATAAAGGATTTATTTTTTATTAAAAGAGGCCCTTACTGTTGGTTTAAAAGGAGGGAGATAGAGCGAAAGGCTCTTACATGAGGTCCTTGGAAGTAAACTTTGGCTTCTCTGCTCTGCGACTTAAACTAGACTACACTGGAAAGCTTTTCGGAGGATAGTACCAAAAGCCTTTTTTGCCCAGCTAGCAAACACACACACATACTTGAAGTGGTCCTCGGATAATGTCTGTCCTGACTGTTCTCTCCTTACTATATAGACAAAGTATAAGGCTGGCTAGCCTGCATGGACTCAGAAGTGTGAGAGGGTTAATGAACAAGGCTTATCCACCTAGGAAGGTTTTAGAGAGAAGAGGCTGGCTGCCTGTAAATCATCCATCAGCCTCTCCAGCGAGCTGAGCCTGAGCTCTGACAATGTAAGGTGTTTGGGCTACAGCAGAGGGGACATGATTTATCAGGGAGGTGAGTGATTATACGAAGCCTCTGTACATGAGAGAGAAGGGCAGAACTAAAAGATGATCCCATATCGTTTCATGAAACATGCAAAGAATAGTCAATGGGTCCCTGTGAAAAATAGCCACACCAAGACAGTGTGGATAAATTAACTGCATGTGTGTTTAAGTTTGAATAGAGAACTTTGTAAAGGTTTCAACTTCAAAATTGACTGTTTCTTTGAAAATTAATATATAATAGCCCTCCAGAGCTAAAACTATTCTTGATGGCTTGATGTAATTTTCTAGTTAATTACTATAATCATTGGCATTCCAGGTTGTCACTCCGCTGTGTCACATTTAAAAACATCTTGCTTGGAAAAATACTAAATGTGGCACTTTTTCCTTTTTTAATGGATAATTATCTGTCTCAGGTGTTAGAGAGGGGAAAATGATGAGCACCAAAATAGATCAGGCAAAAAGAAAAGTCTCTGATCTTCTCCTGGCAGTGTAGTGGAATCAAATAATGAAACACTTAACGTTAAACCACTGCGTTTTTCATGTGCAAATTCAACTTCACACACTGACAGTTCACACTGGCTCTGTGGAAGACTGGTTTGGATCTCACTTATGACATCTTTTTTTTTTTTTTTTTTTTATTAGATGTATGTCATTATCTTTTGTTTTGTCCCAGTTCCCAAGACTGTGAAGGATTCATACTTCGATGAAAGGGGGTAAAGGAGTTGACATCCACTTTAGTAGGCTTAAATGATCCACTTTGATGAATCAAACTGAGATAAATAAATATCAACAAACAACGACTACAGACCAACTCACCTCTGTTAGATGGGGAGAGAGAGAGCCTTAGAGATGAAATAAAATATGTGGAGGTGTATCTGCCTTCCAACTATTTGTGTATTTCTTGATGGCATCCTTTCAACAAAAACATCCCCTTGCTGTCTTCCTAGTTTGTTAAATGGATAGGAAGCAGCATAACACATTTTAGCTTTTACCCCTTGAGCTCCAGGAATTGTTTTAAGCCTAGAGCATACTATACCGGTATCTAATTCTCTAATGCCGTATTGCTATCTCCAACATTCGTGTCAGCTGGGACTTCCTCTTTATAAGGTTCTCAACATGCATTTTCTTGTAAGATTTTTAGGTGACACTAACATGCAAAGAAAATCCTGACATGAGACAGCAGTTAGCAGATTTTCTATTTTTTTTTTATTTTTATACCTCTTAAGTCATTTGTCTTTTAAGTAGGTTGTCACTGAAACTGTGAAGTCCAGGGAGCATCCACATTGTTTATTTATTGCTATACTGAGATTTTTTTTTAGATACTATAGTAATTCAATTCCCAGCTCTTCCGTCTGTGTCCTTCAGGAGCTCTTATTGCTCCCAGCTCTCTGAAGTCGTCATCACTTGTATACAAGGTGACTTCATGGTTTGTGCCTTAAAACTCAAGCATATTTGAAAATGTCAGGATCAAGGACTCGATCACTTGATATTACCTGCTCAGATGTGCAGCACACGGCTGGAACCTGCGGGTGGGAAAGTGATCTCATCAATTTGTCAAGGGCTGGTAAAGCCTAGTTTTTGTCATAAAGTGTGCCAAGCCTTAAAGGAAGGTGTAAAATAGGTACAGGCTAAAGTGTATTTCTAGCATTACTTGTCATCAGTAATTTAGTTTTATATATGTGTGACATGCTGATGTTCCCTGCCAGGAAAGCTTGATTGAAACGTTGTTAAAGAGCCTCAACTAATTTAACGCACACACATCAACGAATGTGCCTCATTCTGTCAGTAACCAGTTTTCATTCGACAGAAATATACTTCTTGTTTCCCCTTGATCTTACCTCTCAAAGGTCAAATGGATTGGCCAAGTCACACAAAATTCACTTTTCATTCATTGCACTGGTGTAGCGGCAGGAATGTCAGAGACAGATATCTCAAATCCCAGCAGATAAAACTGAAACTGTCTGCGTGGCTAGAAATCACTGGGGACAAGTAGAAAATATGTCTTTTCTGTAATTTGTGTGAACTGACCCTTCAAGGTGAGTTACCGCATAATTCTTTTAAGTAAAGCTGTCCTCACCTTATGCTTTGTGATATGATTCTGTACTGCATAGCCGATAGATGATTCTGGAAAGGCTTGGAAGACCAAGACGGAAAGTGAAAAGGAGAAGGGACAGGGACACTAAGCTCAAAGTAAAAATAAATGGAATAAACAATGTTAAGAGACAGGTTGTCTATTTCTCTTTTTTTGTCACTCTTCCCCTCTCTCTGCGGCTTTCTGTGTCTCTCACTCTCGACTGATGAAATTGCCAATGATTTATAACAAATGTCAGTGGCAGGCGCAGCAGACTGCTGTTTTGTCCCTGTCAGAGGCAAGTAGAGCCTGAGGTAGGCAGCTTTGCTTATCAATCAAAGCCTCTCTCTTCTCCTCAGCCGCCACTGTCATTACAAAGCTTACTGGATCACCAGCTCTCCAAACCCAGGGCCAACATGGTTGTCATGGAGATCGTACTGTATGGTAGCACAGGAGCTGAAACAAACAGGAAGTGACACGAAACCTTCAAGGTATCACCCTGTTGATAGCAGTCTTCTGTTTCCTGTAGAGATTGCCGGGTGAGAACAGTGTCTTTTTGGCGCCTGTTCAGCTGCTTGTGTTGCT
The DNA here is from genome assembly GCA_023238725.1 of Scortum barcoo. Classification (NCBI taxonomy): domain Eukaryota; kingdom Metazoa; phylum Chordata; class Actinopteri; order Centrarchiformes; family Terapontidae; genus Scortum; species Scortum barcoo. The sequence goes on from CM041531.1 coordinate 12,072,983, forward strand.
GAACCCAACCCCCCCCCACCCTAAACCACATCAACTGAGGTGTAGTTGTGCATGAGTAATTGTAATAAACGTAACATGTCAGAGCGCCTGAGAACCTCTTTAAATTTCAAATTCTCCAATAAGCAGAATTCACCGGTGATCTATGTTTCCACTCGTACTATTGCACAGAGGCATTCTAGCCTTTCTTCTCTCATTAACATACAGCTGCTGATGCAAAGTAACTGAACTGTGTTGATTATTTCACTGTTTGCATTGAAGGACCGCCCTTAATGATCTATCGTTTGCAACTGTTGACATTGCATTTACAGACAACGATTTACTTTTTCTTCCTTCCTAATTCACACCCAATTGTTAGTGTGTGATGAGTTCTTGCTGCTTAATTACAAATATATCTGAAAGGGCAATGCCTGGCAAGTGCTAATTTTGTTAGGCTGTTCAGTCAGATAGAAGACAGTAGGGTGAGGTTGGTGTCATTTGGTCTTTACACCCTAAATACAGCTTAAATGGGAAATCAGCAGCAAGTAACCTAAAACCATGAAAGGCTGTGAAATGTGAAAGGCTGTCAGCTGTGCCTTTGGGAAGAAACAGAAACCTGTTGTTACTACAGTGTACAGGTAACTATGTTCAGATAAATGTGAAATACATACTGATGGTGAACTACCAGTAGATAAAATAGATAGAAAAGTTTTTACAGTAGATATCCAATCGACATTGACATTAACAATCTTGCTGATAGTGTAGCATCTACTGTATGGAGGAAAACATCAATGGAATTTTTTAAATTAATATAAATTTCCATCAAATATTTCCAAAACACTGATGTCTTTAAAATGGGCACAAAATGGTTTCCAAATCTTATCTACCATATCTTATTAGACAACTGCAATGTGCAACACCTTGAGTTGCATCATGCACTTGTTAACTTTTCATGATTTAGATAAGTTAGATAATAGATTATGTTTGGTTATATACAATACTATAGGGAAAGTACATATTCTTGGAATTTAATGGAATAAAGCATGCACGTATGCCGCAACAATGAAAATTTGCTCACCCCCTCCTCTCTTCTCAGTCAGCAAACGAGAGTGTTCTCTAAAAGCAGATTAATTGGATAATGGCGTTCTCCTTTTTTCCGTTACTCCTCTTGCTTGTCGTCAATAATTACTGGTTCTGTCAAGGTTGATTGTCCATTCTGCCGCATTTCGTTAAGAGAACTGTTACTGTGCCCTAGTAGCTTCAATTTAGCTTTTTTAACAACCTATATAAGCGTAACTCTGAAGCAGCACCTTCTATTTTTGCCGATTCTCTTGTTGCTGCATTTTGACTTCAAGCGGTGCTCTTTATCTACTTGGATTTAAGAAAAGCATTATAAGACTTCAGCAGACTCTCAGGTGTTATCGTCCTCAGTGTCCGGCAAAGAAGTGATGACAACCACTTTAAACCATAACATCTATTTCCACATCTGCATATATACTATAATGCATGCATCTAGGGCTATTTTTAAAAATGTTTCATTTTTAAATATGATTACTACTATGCATTAAATGTCTATGCCCGCACATCTCTGTATTCATACAGTATGGTTTGAGTAACAATGTGTGGGCCTGGTGACAGCATTCTCTCATGAGGGCTCATTAAATAGAAAGAGAGCCAGAATGTCAGAAAGAAATATCGCATATACTATAACATCTATCATATATGAAAGAGGAACATCTCTTTTATATGCGACAAAGAAAAAGTTTGGCTGAAATATCAAAAATGTATGCTGGTCAGGTCCTAGATTCAATTCCAGCAAAGCGCATAAGGCAAGGGGTTTATTTTAATCTTGTTTATTGAGAAAAGAGTTTTTGCAGGATAAACATGTAGTTCCAGTGCCTTTTACAGTTGCACATAGAAACCACACTATTCAACTGCTTGATCACACTACTGATTAGTTAATATTCACTTTGAAATGCTAAGATCTAGAGACCTAGTGGTTATTATGGCTAGGTCATCAAAGTGTGTCCATTCTGAATCCCATGGTATGGCATATCAATCTCAACGTCTTTGAAATATTCAAACGGCTTCAATACCCACACAGACATCGCCCCCTGTTCATTTTACTTTTTGGACTGGATGTTTTTCTTTCACTAAAATATGTATTGGCTTGGCTTTAAGAATGTGATTATCATCAATGCCTGTCACATTCATCCCTCTGATTATTCTTTTACATTATCTCATGTATCCAGCCAACTGCTGTTGCCTTATAGGGTGATCGACATTCGTAATTTAAAAAATGATAATTTGATTTGAAAAGTGAGCAGGAGGATTTAAAGGTCAAACCAAGGTTTCAAAGTCTGCAACAATTGAGTCATAAAAATAAGCTGTGACTTGTCACAGTGCTTTAACAAGTGAAGGAATTGAAACTCAGGTGTGGGAATACACCTCAAAACAATATAAACCAACACAATATAACCAGTAGACTAATAGATTTTAAACTAAATGTCTTTTTATCAGAGCTTCACGGAGTGAGCATGATGTCAATAAGATGTGGCTTTTTGTGTGCCATTCAATGGCTATTGGTGTTTTACTCTCAGGACTTTCTCTCTCTCAGGAGAGATTTCTACAGTATGAGGTGGTAGAGTTGAAACAAGAGTGAGATTGAAGTAATACTGAAGCAAAGAAACAGGAGAAGATGTAAAGAAGGAAGAAAATAATGGTCAGTAATAGAAACATTAGAAAGCCCAAATAAAGTTAAGCCTTTACTGCTGTGTGCAAGTGTGACAGGGTTATTGTGGTCCTGTTTTTTTTCCTTGATAATGAAAAGACCGGTTGATATAAATCTATTACAGTTCTAATCAGAAATTCAAGGAGCGCCGCAGAGCTCTGCTTAAGCTCAAGGCATCCTGCTGCTACGGTTTACTTACCTAACACAAGCAGAGTCTCTAACCACCTAATCTCTCCTCATTCACACCATATCTGTCTAGTACAATATCCGTTCTGCCCATGTGGCACCCTGCTCAAGTCTTTGTTTCTCCATTTGTTAACCATGTTTCTCCCCAAGATTCCTTTACTAAAATACCAGGGAGGCTTTGCACAGATTTAAATAAATAAGTCATAGTCAAGCACAAGTATCAAGAAAAACCCAGCAAGTGCGTATTCAAGATATTTTGCAGCGTATTTCATCATTTACCTATCAGTGTATGTAACACAACCACTGAGCTGTTTGGTGTACCTTTTTGATTTCATTTTATTTTATTTTGAAACCAGGGTGAAATCATTGACACGGCATGCTGTTCAAAAAGGACTGAGACACACTGTCAAAAATCTGGTCTCCAACAGACAACATTGATGCATAATTGAAAATTAATTCATTAAATCTGTATCTATGGAAATTACTTTCACACTGCACAGGTTTCCATCTCATCTGAATTTCTCACACACATCTTTTATTTTCAGTAAACTGATGCAACATCATGTACATTTCTTGTGTTTCATGTTGTAACGAAGACCTGCCTGTACATACAGGGAACTCCCTGATATATTTAGCTGAAATAGTTATATTTAGTCGGTTTACCATTTTGATCCAGACTGAAACATCTACTATTTGATGGATTGCCTTGAAATGTGGCACACACATCCACAATGATTCCTAATGACTTTGTATATAACAATTGAAGTGTATTATATGTTTTAATGGTTTTTAATAGTTTCTTATTGCCGGTGTGTAAAAATATTGCAACGTAATTCCAAACATGAAACCTTACCTTGAGTTTCTCAGTTGAGCTGTAACATCCTTTATGTAAAGGACAGTTTTGTGCACTCCTGAGTGTCTTTCTTGTCTTTAGCTCCTGCACAGCGCTAACAGTGTGCAGCACCAGCTAATTAGCACTATGCCACTACTTCACATTCATACAGAATTTAGATGATGTGATTTTGAGTGTTGATGGAGCAGCTACAATGTTATCATAGCCCTGATGGATGGTGAAAGTGAGATAAACAGTGACTGATAAAGCTGGCCAGCAAATTATCAATATGGTGGCTGTAAGTCAGGTTCAGTGTTGTGCGTGTCATGTAAATGTTTTGGCTGATGCTGATTTGCGCCTACATAGTGTGAATGCATGCAACAGGATGCTGATGAAGTTGATTTACAGTTTTTCTGCATTGCTGGAACACTAAACCCCATTCTCTGAACCACATGCTCAGTGACCTGAACCCATTTATTGAATCGATCACTCTTTTGGCAAAGCCATAAACAATTTTCACCTAGTTAGGTACAATTTACAACTTATTTACTCTTTTTGCAAAACTTTAAACACATTCTCACTCACTAAAACACATTTTGCACTGTGATGCACTTGTGATGCATAGTGTAACCACAGGTGGCAGAGGTTAAACACAATTACAGAGAGAATTACAGAGTTTTTCTCTGCAAATTGGTGGAAGGTATATGACCGAAAACCCTATACAAGGGAAAATCTCCTACAGGCCATGGTATTGGCCTGTGGTGACATAGGCGTGGAGTCTTACCATGGTTGGATCTGCCACACCAGAGGGTCCCCCCCCCCCTCTATTGCCTGGCTAGGGAATACGTCGCCTGTGATGTAGATGAAGTCCTCTGGCCTAACCCAGCACAAATAAGTGACCCTGAGGCTTGTTGACTTTGATTTTGCAGCTACATTTACATTGTACTGTAATGTGTTTGTCATTTACACTTTATCTTTGTCCTCTGGCCTTTTGCAGTAATGTATGCAAGTGCTGAATCCACAAACATTCAGTACTGTGTTGCTTGCAGTACTTACAGTATGCAATATCTAAACTATATTACTGAATTATCAGTTTTTGTTTTTGTTTGTTTTTTTGTGTTTTGCAAAACACAAAATGCATTTACAGTATTACAAACATATTTTGTTTCTGGAGCTACATGCCCTGAACACTGTGTTTTACATTTTCTGATGTAGTGTGTAATGAATGCTCAGTAGTGTTTTTATTTTGACTGGCTTTGTGTATGATCTGAAAACCCTGTTTGATTTTGAGCAAAGATAAAACTGTTTTGAGGCGTTTGTTTGATTTTGCAAGAAGAGTCTGAGGTTTTGCAAATGTAGTTTGAAAATTGGGTTTTGTGTTTACAGTTTTGAGAAAAGGGTGGAAGGTTTCAGGAAATGTGTCTTAGCAATTGTGAAAACTTGTAACAGCCACAGGTGTCATTTCTAACAAGCATTTTCTGAATGTTACATACAGAATATAATATTAGGACATGATTTCACATACATGGCCTGTAAATTTGACTTAGTGCCTATATGCATTACAAATAAAGGCATTCAAAGGATTTAAATAGGCGCTTGTGCAACTCAACCCTCTTTCTATGTGAGAGTCCCCTTTTCCTGTTATTATTTCTTACTGCAAAAGAGATTAGTTTTTCTTTGCTGAAAAATAAAGCCTCTTTGTTTGGCTGTCACAGTTGACTAGTAGCTGTCTCACAAGAGAAAAATGACAATGGAGTGGGAAGGCAGACGTAGTCTTCAGAAGTAGAAAGAAAGGAAATATCATGAAAAGAAAGCTGAAAACGAGAGGGTCAAGAGAAATAAGAAATTTTAGATATAACCGAGTAACAATAATCAGCTATAAGGAATTAACAGAATGTAAAGAGGTAAAGAAAGACTTGTAACAAGGATAAAATATTATAAAAAAAAAATAAGAGAAACGGACAAACAATGGACTAATGTCTTTTATTCACCAGTGTGTTTTGGGAATATATCCATTGTTAGCTCCGCATATACTCAATGCATGATCTTGTTTCTATACAGCCATTGATTCAAAGTCCAAATGTGTGTGTGTGTGTGTGTGTGTGTGTGTGTGTGTCCCTGTGGGTTGTAGCTAATCATCAAACAGTGGCGTGGGCCAGAGTTTGCTCATGATAGTCTGCCAGCCGATGTTCATTAAACATTTGGCACACGACTGGCTGCCTGGACCCAGGGCTACCCATGCCCCTGTGTGCGTGTGTGTGTTTGTGTGAGAGTGTGTGTGTGTGTGTATGTATATGTATATATATATATATATATATATATATATATATATATATATATATATATATATATATATATATATATACTGTATGTATACACATGTATGTATATATATTGTGTGTGTTTGTGGAAGAAAAACCATTAACAACGTCAAGGTTATGTCTGCCATGCCACTTTAAACGGTGGTTGACTAGCACGTGTAATATAAGCTAATATGTAGGATGTTGTGAGCTAAAAACAATTGGACAACTTTGATACAGTTCGTTTGTCCAGAAGCCTGTAGAAGAAGTCATTGAGCCATTAAGCTCAGTGGGATGGAGACAGGTCGAGTCACTGGTATCATCTGATTATGTGTCTATGCACCACTCTCCTCCCATATGGAAAACGTCCAAGTGTTCGTTAGTGGTTATTAGTAGGCTGTTGTGGATGTGTGTGTGTAGAGAGTGGGAGAGAGAGAGAGAGAGAAAGAGAGAGAGAGGTGTACTTGTATTCCAGGCCAGCCATCAAAGTCACAGGATAATTAATCCTTTCTTTTCTATAGTGTGTCCTTGTCTTGACCACAAAAGCATACTTTATAGTAAGCAGTCTATCTATAAAATGGCTGAGACGTGTGAATAGCTTTAGGGTGGTACCAAGCCATGGATGAAAGCATGGACTATACAACCTGGGTACCGGACCCAAAAGATGGCACCTATTCAGTCCAGTAGGAGTTGCTCGCCTGGTGCATATGTCAAAAAGGTTTCTATGCGACCCACTGAATATGCGCATCTTTTCTCTATTTTCATGTTACTGCCTCACGCTGTGCACACAGATACCTACAGTACCTCAGGTATCATCAAACGAATATGATGAATGAGTGCTCCCCGCCCACTTTCCCTCTTCAAAGTCTGCCACCTTGTTGTTTTTCTTTTGCTTTTTTCTGTTTAACCAGTTTCATTCTTACTGCATCCTTAAATGAGATTGTTATCTCTGATCTTGCTTTGGAAAAAAAAATTGTTTGATTATATTATGGAAAAAGACTGTCTGTCTGTCCTTCAATTATCTCGATATCCATTCATCCTTTCAACTTCACACTCCGTGGGGGTATTGCTGAAGATCCAAGAAAGTGCAGCATCGAGTGTGAAGTTGCCTGAATGAGCAGTTCTTGAGAAAACTGCAAGCTGCAGCGAGACCGAAAGCCGAGCAAACGGACGCGGCATCATCGTGTATTTGTGGATTTTCATACATAGATGTGTTGAATTTGTGTGTGTTGATTGTTTGACACTACATACAGTACAACCTGTCTCCCTCGTGATTGAGGGGGGGAAAAAAGAGGTTAGGGAATGCCAATAGGACAGTGCAACTCTTCACACCATGTCCGCAACACACTAACAAGTGCACATTTCTTAAACAAACAATTGTTTCATCCTATTGTTGCTTCCCGCACCTCCCTTGTCCATCTAAATCATATCAACCTCTTGTTATCTCAGCGGATGATTTCACACCTCTTTTTACCTCCACCATATTCTCATGATGTGCGGCATAGGCTCAGGAACACAAGCCTCCACTCCGCTTTTGTTCACTACGGCATTGATGTTTCATGTTTTTTTTTTTGTTGTTGTTTTTTTCATGAATGCATCAGCAATCTCTCTCTCTCTCTCTCCATATCCACTCTCTTTCATACACACACAGACACACACTTTTACACACACACACACTCTCACACACAGTTTTCCCTCCACGCTGCTCCTATTCCCATGTTGATAGAGATGACAGTTGAAACCACTCCCTAACTGGTTGGCCGTCAAGCACCATTTTGCCCCTGTCATTCAAATGTCTTCACCTGACTCTGTCTATGTCAACCCATCTCAAGTCATTACCTCAGGGTCAGAGCTGTTCCATTTCAATTTTAGGATGTCTGTGCACTTTTCAGTATATAAAAATGATAAGAAAGAATATAAAGGGAACTTGCTTCAATCCAATTATAAACTCTCACATAGGGAATGCTATTACTTAATATTAGGGCCACATTTGAAAAATTATCATAATATTTAGAGACAAAAGTTTTATAGTTGTAAAAACAAATTTGTTATTTCAAGCAACTGAAAATAAGAGTAATGTTGGGAAAGTTGTGATTTTTTTGAGACTAACGTTATAATAGTATGACAAACTGTAGCAAATTTATGACAAAATGTCATAAATCTGTGTCATAATTATCCACATTAAGAAACTCATGGTGTAGAGCAGACAAAGCTCTGACCCTCTCTCTCCTGTGTGTCAATAAGCATCGGACTTTTAACCCTTTTCTGTCACCATTAACTTGTGTTTGCTCGTTGGCACAGCTGACTGGAGGAAACTCATTCCACACTAAGCCACCTGCTGCTGCTCTAAAACATGCCGGTCTGGCATCTTGTATCCGGTCTATATTTATCATAAGTGATAGTAAGACATATGTTCTTGTACCACTTCAGATACTCCACATCATCTGATATAATTTACCGTAGAAAATCAAGCCCAAGAAATTCAATATACAAAATCTCAAGATGAGGATGATGATTGAAGTAGCGGACCAACTTTTTAATTATTGGTGAAACTCATTCTAAAGCACAACTCCAGCAGATCCTCCACCTCCTTCATTTTGATATATAAGCACTGATATATCTGTTTTCCCCCCCTAATAGTGTGTTCTTGAAACATTAAAAAAAATGGAATTTCCAAATTGCAACTCACAATAGAAGAACCTTTTTTAACTTTTCATTTTAGCTTTTTTTTTTTCTGGTCTGCAAACATTTGGCTTTTTTTTCTGATACACAAAAGGAGTAGTTTAATGTTTTGACAAATTATCCATCTTTAAATACAATTTCCTTGCCTTTTCTGTACAAGGACCATTATTGCACCACCCGGTAATATCAAACAGGTTTTTCGTCTGCATGATTTTCATAGACATTGCTTAGTCCACCACCTGGAAAAAGACAAGTTATGCAATTTCAGGCTGTGCACTTTTCCTGTCAAGATGTCCGGTATGTCTAAAATACTATCAAGACTCTTTGCTGAATTGGATTATGGAGTAATGGAAATGCATTTGCTAAAAAAAGGAGAAGCATGTTTTCATATGTAGCTAATTACATTGAACTGTTGGTTACACAGCTTTCAAACATAAAAGCAAAAGGAGGAAAAGGAGAGTCAAGGGGAGTTAGATTGATAAATAAGAGATGACAGGAAGGAAGAGGAGAGAGGGAGAATAATGTAACAGGGCCAATCACGCCCCAGTGGTTCTACTAATCATGCAAACAAGGTCACTGTCCGCCAAAGCCAAACTGGCAGGCTATATGCCAGCATTGCTTTCTTTCTCTCTCGCTCTCTCTCTCTCGCTGTCTCTTGCAGTATTTTCTCCTTCTGTTTCTGTCACTCAGTCAATCAGTCGGACGTACAGGCAGCCTCCCACACATGGGGTCTCTGTAACAGGAAGGATTATCAATGGACATACAGTACATCAAATACATTATGTTGTTTGGCACGCATTTGATCAGCAGACCGACCAACGTAAAACAATTTAAAACTATCATTACATTGTCGAGCTGTCAAGTGAAAAATGGCAACTTTTACATGAGGGTCTGCCTTTTTCTTCTCATTTTATATCAGTTTGGTTGGACAAAACGAGAAATTTATGTATACTATATATGAAATATATACGTTACAGTTTCCTGACATTTAATTGGCAAATTAATCAAGAAAGTATTCAGCACATTAATCAGTAATTCAAATAATTGTTGGTTGTAGCCCTATATATTTTCTTTTTGAGTGCTATACATACCTATCTTTAGATCTTTAGTGTTTTTTATGATTGTTAAGGTAGTCATGTGTGCAAAGAGTTCTTTTCTGTGGTAGATTTAGAGTCCTAATTTATTACTACTTAACAGCAGCTTTCATTCTAACCAGAGAGAGTAACTCCAAACTCCAAGACTCGGGATTTGCATATTGTTCATTACACACGCCACAAATGCATGTTTCACTTGCAATGGCAGATGAAACACCTGCGGTTTCAGTTTCATTTTCTCAAGCTTGTTTGTAATCGGCAAATTCTCTCTCTATCTCTCTCTCTCTCTCTCTCTCTCTCTCTCATACTCACACATGCACCCACACAAACACACACTTACAGCTCTCTTGACAGAGAATCTCATGTTTCCCTGCTGCCCTTAATTGGCCACATTGTAAGGGGAAGACAACGTTGCAGTTTTCAAATGTTAGTGGCCATTTTTGTGTAGAGTCCAGGAGAAAGTACAAGAGAATAATGGGAGACCCAGGAGGCTCAGACATCACGTAAAGTCATCACCTTTTTTTCTTCTGTCTGGGGCACTATCCACAACGACACTATTCAGAGTATATTTATCTGTTGGTATATAATAAGCCTCAGCCTCAAGCCACAGTTTGGACATTAAGCCTTCATGGAAAGCCTTTCATAAAGGTGATAAATTAAGTCATTTTGCCATGTTATTTTCCTCTGCTTCCTTTGATCCACAGTTGAAAAAGACTAATTTTTACCTTTCAGTCAGTCGTCTTCATCGTTAGTCCTCTACTGGCTTTGCATCATCTCCCATATTTTCCTCTCATTCAAGATGTTGCGAAAGTGCGATAAGAGATGATTAGGAAATGTCACTGTGATGTCTTCATGAGAATAACAAGAACCAACAAATTAAGGTAGTGTAAAAGGGGAGCTTTAATTTGATGGATATTTCCTGAAATAAAAATATGATTCAGGTTGTTCAAAGAGCAGCTGTCAGTTGGAAATCAGGGCTGTGATACTGATAGAAAAAGAAAATGAGGTTGAGTGTTGTTATAGCAGTTATCTTCCCTTCTGCTACTGTTTGTAGAAGGGTGCCAACACCGCCGCCAGACAGTTACCTTTACACAGGTATTACAGTGACAAGCAGTGTGCGTCTCACAAGTTTGTGATTTCTCAAGGAGGATTAGATTCAGCCCAGGTCCTGACATGGTCAACCCCCTGATGACAAACTACATAAATGTGAAGAATCATCCATCACACACAAACACACACCGACCAATATTGTCCCAATGCCCTGAAGGCAGAAGCTTTGTATGTGTTTATGGCCTTAAGTGCTGTTGACAGGCGAAAATAAATCCCACTCTCCTTTTCTCCTTCCCCGTGCCTTTTCTTGCTGCACACTTTTCCCTTCTCCTTTCCTTTCCCCGTCATCTGTTTCCATCATACATGCAGTCCTGCTTTTCCTTTTCGCATTTTATCTTAATTGTGTCATCCTGCTCTGCTTCTATATCCTACAGTACAATGTCATGTGTTCCTTTTGTGTATGCATTATGTCTTCCTTCCTGTTTATACCCTCACCACTGTCAACAGTTAGAGCTAGATAATAAATTACATTAAATTTGCCAGTTACAGTTGTCACTTTAGCCAGATGAATCAGCACTGCCTCACCAAAATATTCTCCTCTTTGAACAAATCACAGCTTTTGCAAATTTTAGAATTCAGCTCAGTTTTCATATGAAACAATCAATTGCAGGGTCCTACATCCTGTTCCTTACTTACCATCTACAACATCCACAGTCCATCAAATTTGTCCATTTGCAACTGAAAACGCCTTCTGCATGTGAGAAAGGGGGTGGGAAACGGCAGGGCGGGGGAGGAGTACTAACAAGGGAGATGTTGTCAGGACTCGTCACAGTCCTCCTGTATGAAATGCCACCAGTACTTTAAAACAGGAGCCACAGAGGAGGAGGCATTAGCATGAAGTGTGTCTGTGTATATGCCTGTCTGTGTCTTGGGGCCATTTTACTAATGCCTGTGTGTGTACTGCTGTTTTCGAACAGGTCATCAGGTTATAATGAGATCCAGGTAGGTGGGTATAAAGGATTCATAAGCTAGAGCTTTGTACGAGGCGCTTGGTGTCTTGTTCCTGTTGCTATAGTGAACGGAAAAAATGATGTACATAGTGTGTGGACGCATGTAAAAATTAACACACCTCCACATTCACATGTATGATCAAGTTGCATTTACCATGCCGGCACCCTTCTTGAGGGATTTCGGGTGAGCTATGTTGGTAATGAAAGAGAAAAAAACGGTAATTCTTTCCCACAGCTCCTTTTTTTTCTTTGGGTTTGTTTTCCTTTTTCTCCATGCCTTCTCTGTTTTAGTCACAGCAGTAACTGTGTGCATGCTGAGCGGAAAACATGAACTCTACAAAGATCATATCTCTATCTTTTTCTTCTCCTCCACCCACCTATGACAATGAACCATTAGTAGTCACCACACAGCAGCCTGTACCAGTAGGTGTCTCTGTTGATTGCACTGGTTTCATTCCAGGTATATCTGTTTGTCAGGCTGTGTGTGTCTGGATGCATACCTCAGATACCCTCAGAGTATCCTGGTTAGACTGATCAGCTCACCTCCATTAATAAATGGATATCTGTAGCCAATGAGAGAGAGAGAGAGAGAGAGAGAGAGAGAGATGTAATTTCTAAAGCCTCCAACATCATATTCATTGAAAACATGGTCGGTACTCAGAAACAGTAACAGTGTTTATTACCTTATAATCTCCCCAGAGCCATTGACACAGTGAAGTTTGAGAATTAGCACTTAGCCTGCCTTGGTATTGGTGAGTTTTTTAAAGTGACACACACATTATATTTTTGCTTTAAACCATTTAGTCTTATAAAAACTATGTTTGACACAATATTTCCTCAATGATACTGCTGCAGTAAAAGCCATACCTGACAGTAGTGATGATTCTGGTAAGTAATCAGGTCATTATTTTTGTCTAAGGAAGTATTTGTGTAGTGGCCAATGGACAGTAATGTTAAACTAGCTGTACTTCAGATCCACACACAAAGCCAGAGAAAGAATTTGGCAGTATTATTAGTTTAATTATTAGCCAAAGTAAGAACCGTCTCTAGTGTTTTTCTTGATGTATCTACAGTAGCAGAACAAGATTATTGTTGCAAACCAGTTCTAAATGTGTGTATGCTATAGACCAGGATAATACCCAAGGATTTTACCAGATCTGTAAACTGGTTCTTCTCCCCTTATCTTCCTTGTGGGTTTAGAGATGTCTGATTATGTCCAGACTCAAGCAATTCCAATAACAATGTAAGCTTGGCCCCTTCGCCAAGTGGTTTGGCAGATATGAAATCAGTGCAAACAAAATCTGATTTGTGCATGCCCAAAGCTATAGCCTAGCACCACCGAAGTGACTGTGATTGTAGTCATGGATGTATTACGATCCAGGTTTCAGGCCAAGTTTTGCCCATACTTTCTTTTGACTCTTGCCATCACCTAATGTACCCCCCCCCCCCCAAATTCTGTATCTTCATTACTTTAACTCTTCAGTGCTGCGTCTTCTGTTTACTGCATTTGCATGCGTGGGAGGCAGCATGTATTGCAAGGATCTTGCCATCAGCAGATCAGTTTTCTGTAACACTGGTGAGTGGTGTCTGCTGGTGTAGGAAGACTGGATTGATACATTTGAATTAACCTTCTCCCCAGAAGAGAGACTGTAGACAGAGATGGAAACTTCACACTTTTTGGCAAGGTTTGCCATTTTGAGTTCAAGATAGGTCATCTATGAGATCCGAGGAGAAATTTTTATTTTTATATATGTGTGTGTGTGTGTGTGTGTGTATGTGTGTTATTATTAATTTATTAATTTATTAATTAATTTATTTATTTATTTTAAACATGCAATTTCACACTTTCAAACTCTCATGGGTGGGCAGGCAGCATTAAATGTAAATTAAATGAAATTAAACATACAAGTTCAGATTTTCGCTCTACAAGTTCACACATTGTATTCTAAGTTCTCATGTCAAATCAACAAGCTCTTGCACTTGTAAGATATTTACCTTCGTACAGAAGTCACACTAATACAGACGAAATAAGCTTTTTATGAAGTTACAAAGTACATGCCTGATTTTGAACATACTTTTGTTATCTTGTTGTCTTCTTGTTTTCAGTCTTGTTGATGTATTCAGCTCAAACATCTATTGATTGATTTTTATGCATTTTATGAAGGTTGTTTTACCCCATAATGGTTGTTTGACTTACAGTAATTCAGGCAGATCCAGATATACTCAAAGGAACTAGAAATGACCACGTAAAGTGAATATCTTTAAAGATTTTCTCCCAGGAGAGTGTGCCTTTGCAACCTCTTGCTTTTAGTTTCCTCAGTCCATGCAGTGTTTTCACCTTTCTTACCCCTTACCTGTTTGCCTCCATGCGTATACCTATAGGATAATCAATGGTGTACCTTCACCTTGCTACTCAGTTAAATGAGTTGCAGTTAGCACTGCATGACAATTCCAGTACAATATAGTTAAACCAAATTATTTTAAATTTCACGTATTTATGTTTACAACCGGTGTAATTTATTTTGAAAAACATTTAGGATAAGTCACATTTCCACTAATTAGAGTTTTCTCCCTTAAAGCACCTGTTGCTTGTTAGTACTTATTGAACACTCCCTCTCTCTCAGTGTGAAAGCAGAAGTGTAACCACTTGAAGTCCTCTGTGTTTTTGCGTAATTGCTTCTGCTGGGGTCTGCTCTTCCATTTATTAATGTGACACGCTGTTTTTACCAAGGCAAAACTCTGAAGCCGGGTTGATGTTTCAGTAATAAATACCTCGCTTCACGCCCCTGTCCCATACCCTCATATAGCTGTTGCACTAGTCATTATTTGTTTGTGTCTTTACTTATGCAAAACACATTTCTCGCCACAGTATAAAACATGCATTTTTTTATGTAGTAGTTTTTTTGTTTTTGTTTTTTGTTTTTTTTGTTTTTTTAACTTTTCAGTGGGTGTATAGAAGCTTTTGTTTTTCTGAGTTTGCTGTTGGAATATGATGCGTAATTTGTTGTGAATATTTATTTGTACTTCCTGGCCAGACACTTTCTTTCTGCTATATCAAACCGAGGAAGCTAAAGGAAGTAGCCAACATTTATCTAACTTTCCAAAGCAGTCAAGAGAGACTCAGAAACACCTGCATACATAGCCCTACTCTCTCCTTGTTTTATATCTCCTGATTGATCAATGCTGGTAACAGACAACAGCACCAAAGCTTCCCTGATTGTTCGCAGACTAGAGGGTGTTGCATGCTGTCATGGTGCTTTGTCTTTTTTCTGAAGTTATTTACTTGTTTGTTTCCCCCTCGATTTTTTTTCTTTGTTCCTGTGTTTGTCTTCTGTGTGTTTGCTGATTGGTGTTGTGATAATTACAAGTAGGATTGTGCCGCAGGCGCTCCTGTATGCTCTGATGTTTCAAACTGAGCCATTGTTCTCTTCATTGGCTGATTAAAGAAAACAAACACACATCTAGGTGTTATTTTGTACATCTGATTGTGCTGAATAAATGGCACAACTGTGAAAGTTTATAATGCCAATGTGAATCTCTTGCTCTGGTAATCATTCCATACACATCTAGATAAAGAGTGAAATATTTATATATACTCTCACAGTATACTACATTCTAAGAAGGTAATAATTCAACCCAATCTTATTCACACTGTTTGTGATATGATAATATGTGATGTATGACATAACCGATCATTTGTCCAAGTAGGATGTGCAGTAAAATGCCAAAGTTATAATTATATATAATGTTACTGACAATGATACTATTCTTTTTGGAATCATACATGTTAATTGAAAAGAAAAAGAATAATATCCCATCACCGTATTCCTACAGCTCAATAACTGCTTATTAATAACACTGTGCTGACATGTTCATGTGTGCACTGATTTTAGTAATCACTTTCCACAAATCACTCCACAAATCTGTTGCATGATTGGAGTTCTTGCAGGTAAAAGAAATAAATAATAATAAATGTCATGGCATATCTCATAATGGGTGTCAATGCTATATGTATTGTTACTTGAATAGTTCTTGGGAAGTTACACATCTTGTCACAATTTAATCAGGCTTTACAACTTAATCATAAATATTCAGTGTGTCTGGAATTTTCTTTGGCCAGAATTGCTGACAAAATAAATGGCAGGTAGTGCAGCAGAGCGCATAGTCGTTTCTTTCCGCCCTCGTCTTTTGAGCAAAGAATGGTCAACACATGATCTGAACTTTTACTGAGCTGACAAGACTGGCAGATACAAGAGAAGGAAACACACACAGTAAAAGACATTATTAGCTGCTTTAAAGAAGGAAAAAAAAGACATGCCTGTCATATCAGGCTTTTCTGATACAGAAATGCCTGCATTGATTCAGCTGCTATTCCCTACCAGCTTTGCCCTGATTCAAACAGTTTGAATCGATGCAGCTGTATCTTAGACATTAAGCCTGGCACATCGATTCCAGTTGGTGAATCGTGACACCCAGTGTGTGTGTGTGTGTGTGTGTGTGTGTGTGTGTGTGTGTGTGTGTGTGTGTGTGTGTGTGTGCTGATTTTTCTCAAGGTTTTCATCTACGAGAAAGCTGTGAATGTGGATTTTAAGCATGACCATGTACAAAGAAGCAAATTACCCCAACAACTCTTGTTCCACATCTGCTCCACATGTTTCTGTAGGTCACAGCTAACATGAGCACTGGACTAGCAAGACAATTTATTTGTGTATAGGTGGCAAGTCCTTTGTCAGCGGGTATTTTTTTTCTCTGTTTGTTGATGCAATCATTTATGGATGTGTGCACACTTTTACCTCAAGCCTCTCTTTCTCATAGTTAAAGCTCTCAGTCTGTTGCAACCCTTTTGGCAGCGTTCCTCCACCAACCATTTAACAATATTAACCCATTCTATTGTCCACTCGGCCGCCGACTGTATGGATGAGATATAGAACACGTTTGTGGGGAGCATGGATTGCTATGGGTCCCATGAGAGCTCTCGGAAGGAATGAGATGGATGACACACTTACAGTAAAGCACTGCACTCTCCTTTAGGCCAGATCTGTTAATCATGCTTTTGTGCTAAACCATCAATACATGCACAGATACTACACACATGTACTGTGCCGTTGATGGGATTTCTGTGCACTCTCGGAAGTTGAGTAAAATAATCATTTATTGCCTGCACATACACATCTCCCTCACACACTGAGGTCACGGCTTCAGGTCCCGCTCAGCTTGAAATTCATCCCCTGGGTGTTTGCTAACAACTGGCTACAAAATGGAACTTCACTATTTAGATGCGTTTCCTCATCTGGAGAGGGCACACACCTCTGTTCGGCCCTCTATTGATTAAAATCAATATGGTCCAATCTCATCAACACCACTGTCCTTGGCCTACTGATAGGCCTACTGCAGGAGGACTTGGAGTGTGTGATGAACTACAGCTTTCTTTGCGCAGATCCATACCTTTCGAGTTGATTGAGTTAATGTGTTCCCCCTGATCCGTGATGTGTACAACGTCCTATTTCGCCGCATCATTTGTCTGCTGCATTGATTAGAGGTTCATTGAATGGAACAAGGCTGGCCGGCCATCGGTTGTGAGTGCATAAGGAATATGAAATAGGCATGCATTTGGCTGCACACACCATGCAGAATGGCTGTGTCCATTTACATGTGTTTGACTTGTGTAAATATATTATATGTTCTTCAGGGAGTTACACAGACCACTGATGCGTTTATTTTTAATTGCCAGGCCTGTATGAGAGTTAGAGGAAGAGACCTCTGGACAGAGGCTGAGCTAAACTCAGCCATGCCACCCTGTCACTTATTTTGTTTCTTCCCTGACTGCCTCCCTCACTCTGACTCTCTTACTGTCTTTTTGCTTCTCTCTCTCTCTCTCTCTCTCTCTCTCTGCATTAGCCTGAGTGGTGCTAGCTGACCTTCACTGGGACACAGCCATGATTCTTACTGCTTTGATTTGTCAGCGAGCTCCGATGGTGGCAGGAAAATGTAGCGATATTACCCCAAAGCACCACGGCGATGCCATGTGAATTTTGTTTTCTTTTCGCTGATGACTCACAGCCGAGTTGAGCCACTGAGAAGGAGGAGACAGACCAAGACTTACACAAAACATTTTGCTAATTCAGGATTCTCTCTGGGGCGACATGATGCAAAGGCAGTACCTAACTTTGTTAGTGTGTAAAGCGCAATAAGCCCCTCAGCCATACAGTAGATTGCAGAAAAACATGTAGCGCCTGTGACGTGACCCATAACTTTCTCATGGGTTGTTTTGAAGTCTGGATGTGGACTCACTGCTTTCCGCTGTCTTTTCTAATTAGTGACACCAGAAAATCCAAATTTGTCTCCACTCAACTTGTTTCACAGCAAACACCACACTGAAATTGGTGGAAGCTTTTACTTTGGAGCAGCTGCAAGAAGTGTTAGGTTTGCATAAGCAGTATAACATGGAAAATATGCTTGTCTCCACATGCATGTGCTTTCTGTTCTCTGCTATTCTCTGTTCACTGGCAGTGTTTTCTCCCCTGAGGTATTGTACCAGTAGTAATATTTATTTATTTATCTATCTTTAATTTGGCCCAAACTGTTGGGAAAAAAAAGAAACACCTTAGTGTTATTTGTTCAGATAGAAAATTTCTCACTCATGGTACTCTGAGCAGGGCAGCATGCCTGTAAATGTTATGTTAAGTAGTAGTTGTATATTTATTTAATGTCATCATCACCCTGTGTTACACCATCTTGATGCTTTGCCCGTCTCTTAATTTTAGTTCTGGTATGGGCTGATTTGATCAAATCATTTTCCTGCCAATTCGTGGGTGGGTTTATGCACACACACTCCTGCCCACAGGCTTCTGCATGTGTGTGTCATGTTTATTCATCAAAGATTATATCTGAAATCAAGTGGAAGCGTAAAATTTGCATATTGTAAATTGCAGTCAGTAGAAAAAATATAAAGCCCCCTTTGTGTTTTGTATTTGTAGGTCTGGCTAGAGTCCTCAAATGTTGTCACGTTAACCTAGATTAATCTGATAGTGAATTCCATCACCATGTGGTACATACATTCAGTAGCATTTGGTTTAAATGGGGTGATACATTGACACTATTTAACTTGTGATGTGCAGTTGGTGTATAAAAAGTATAGTGATATTATGTACTTTTCTTTGTTTAACACAGTTCTGTAATATTTCCATTGAATCAATTATTTCCAAAGTGGTATCTTAAATATATTTTATCATAATAACATTATTTCTTTAGCATAGGTAGAGAGCAACTGAGTGAGTAACTTTTCAATTTCCATATTTGACAGGTTTCCTGCGTAAGTGCTGACTGACATGTCCCACCTGTCTGGTTATCATTGTAGTTCACCAGTGAGAAATCACCTTTTTGAAGGAGGAAATCTAACAAGGCTATGGACTGAACAACAAGATGAACTTGATCTCAGTCAACATGAGACATTCTGCGCCTTAAATTCTGTTTAATTTAACCAAGTTTAATAAATCTCTGGTGACATTTGCACGATGAGCTCTGATATAAACACACTGTTTTCTCTTTTCTGGCAGGAACATCATTTAATGCACTGTGATGCAAGTTAATGTTATGGATATCTTTGAACTCTGCTTATGACATAATAGATATCTAGACAGAATGATGCTTAAAGCTCAATTATGCTATTGTTTTTGTATAACCAGACAAAGCCTTTCCAGGGTTGCTATTAGAATAGCGAGGGTGAAACACATACTGTAATCACACGCGTTTGCTCCCCTTACACTGTTTGTTTCTCACATGTTGATTAGTCAGTTATTTATTTTGAATTATCGCTTTGATCTGACTTGAGACTTTGCTGTCAAAAGTGGGCTGCATTTCAGTCTGTCTGATAATTTTGCTGCATCTTGTTAAATCTCGTGCTTTTTCTGCTCACAATCTGAAATAAGAAACCAGGTCCATTTTTGCTGTGGGAAGGAAATGGAGAACCATCTCTCCTACCTGGTGGTCTGTGTGATTCCCCAAGAAGAGATGAGGTTGAAGGACAGCTCAGGGGTGAGAGTTACAGCACCAATAAAGAGAAAAAAATGTGAGTTCCAGACAGTGAGGGAGCAAATGAGATAAAGGAGACAGGAAGAAGTGTGCAGTTGTTTGAAAGAGAGAGAGGAAAACCTTGTGTTGATGGAGACAGGCTGGTTACCAGATGGGTTTTGTCAGAGAGAGTGGGGAACAGAGAGAGGGAAATGGTTAAGAGATGGAGGCTGATGTGGCTGTCTGTAATGCGATATGGCAGATGCGATTTTATTTTTAGGACACAAGGCCCCAGAACGATAGGTTTTATAGGGTTTTGAGTGGGTTGATCTTTTTAAATATTCAACTTCAATGAAATATGGAGCATGACTCCGGGCTGTTTGGAATTCATAAGTCTGTTTGGCAGGACTGGCCCTGCATATTGAGAGCTGTCAGAGTCGGACTGAGTGTTAAACACGAGCCCTCAGCTGGCAGCAGAAACAATGGTAAAAAAGAAACACCTAAGAGGGACTACAAAAGAGACAAAGAATGGAAGTCTTACATTGGCGTTCGTAATATTTAATCACCTTTTGATATCATGACAGTGTGCCATTCTGTGTTGCATTATGGGTGTGAAGTGTTGCTACACTTGTACATAGGCTTGGGTATCATTTAGACATTTCCAATACCATAATCGCCTTCTCAGGCGAGTTTCAACACTTATACCCAAGTGTTGCTCTTATCTTGCATCGGGAGATAAACACGTTTTCATCAATACCAATCCCTACTTGTATAAACTTTAATATGACAGTGAATTGTATTTAATGTATCTGTTATATCTCCCACTAGCACACTGGCAAGTGAAAACCAATCCAATCCACCCAGCAATGTATAACCATAAATTCCACCAAGGTATTTATTCTTATTGATAAGGAACGCAAACCACATTGCTGAGGTTTGTTCAGAAATGACTTGCAATCAAGCACCAACTCGTTATACAGTAATTGCAGGCATTCATCAAAAAAATAAAGTTGAAAATGCCTTATGGATGCAGATGGCTCACACAGGTCATCAGCTATGTTCTCCATAATCCACTGCAGTCCCCGTGTGTACCGCACAGAGGAGTCTATTGGTCGTGCTCCTCATCCATCATATAAACTTCTCCTCGGTGAAGCAGTTCATTAATCCGTGTTACCGACTGATTGGGGGCTAACAGAGAAATGTGTGCCTCTGTCTGTTTGTCTGTCTGTCTGCGGATGCATTCGCGAGTGCGTTTCAGCTTCGTGTCTGGAGGTGTGTGAAGGATCAATATTTTACTCTCCCAGTGTGACAGGTGTACGCTGCTGGAGAACACGTCTGATAGAAAACCCTTAGTTAGCGTGAAGCCACAGAGGGGAAATACATATGCATTAGACTACGACTGCTGGGGATATTTACCAGCAGTAACCACACAAACAACAACAGGTAGCAGAGCCTGAAACCAAGACATGTTTAATTCATGCCAGAGGCAGCAGAGTACACTGGCTGTACACCTGTATCAGTGAAACCGTGCTTATTAGAAAAAGACTGTGTATATGTGTGCGTGTGTTTGCCTCTACGCAGTGATGTGTGTCTGTCAGGCTGTCTCGCTTTGTTTGTGTCTGATGTCGCTTTTATGTATGTGTGTGTGAGTGTGTATGTGGCAGAACAGAGAAGAAGAGAAGAGAGACCCCAGGAAGTGATGTTGTCCCCCTATGAGGAAACATTCTCAGTCCATTACCCTGCGTGTAGGTATAATTAGAGTAAAGCAGGAGTAAGAGCCTGGGCTGCTACAACCATCTGCCAGGTGTATTTCGTTTTTGTAATACAAGCGGACAGATTTGTTTAGATTGTAAAGGATCATGGGTCTTTTTTTGCATGTTTTGCCCCATTTATTACAGATTGCATATTTGTATTATCGCTGACTGTGGCCTAAAGTACTGCCAGTTTTTAGATATATGAATGCATTTTTACAACTTGCAGAGATGTAAAAATGGCTAGAGATGGCTAATTTACAACACTAAACATCATGTTGCTTTTTTTTTTCCTGTTCAAAGTTATCATGTTGCAGTGCAGCTGAAATCGAGAAAAGCCATTATTTCTGGAAGATGCTATTTCTACGCTGGTAACAAATATTAATTTAAGTTTTATTTATTTTTTTCCTACATGCACACTGTTTTAATGTGATTATATCTGGTTTATGCATGGGAAACACATGAGATTACGCTATAATAATCATTTTTGCTGTGACATTGTTTATGTCTGTGTTTGCTCTGCCAGCAAACCTTCAATCATCCACAATTGTGTGTCTTTATTGAGTTATGAAGATGGGCTGTGCGTCAAACAGCCACCTCCTGAAAAGGCAACTCGAATGAGTTTTTCATCCTAACAATGTTTCTGACATGTGACATCATCTCGCTTGCATTTGACAGTGGAGAGGTGGATTACGTGATCCATAAAAACAGAAGAACTGTATTGTTTTTTTTAATTGTGTTCTCAATAGAGAATCCTCTACAGTGTGATCCAGTAGTGAGTGTAGGGTAGCAGTACTAGTGGCAGGCTCACTTTTGAGGCATTGTTAGACGCACCAAGGCGTGCTAACGCAATGTCATGCTTGGCTGCAGCTCACAGTGGCTGGGGTTCACACTGAGGGGCAGAAGACTTGAGGGACATCCAGATCAGCCCTTTCATATCCCGCATGTCGCCCTTTTCGGTTTTAAGCAGCAAAACCAACACCGTCACGCACTCCCCTCTCACTTTATCATGTACGCTTGATTTTTAATATAACTCAATCATGTGTGCTTAAGCATGGCAGGTGAAATGTGCTGACATGTCTTTATGAGTGAGTCCCTTATGTACACAACTGTGGTTGTGCAAAAGACCATAGCCATGTCCAGTTAAAGAAAATTTATGAGGATGTTTACTGTGGATTTGTTTGTAGGTGAGTCATAGAGGATGACCTATAAATGTCAAGGAGCTGCCCTCATTCTCCCTTTTGAACCAAAGTGGTTTTTATCCAGGCTCCACCGCTGTGTTCATAGATTACCTTTAAGGACGCACTTATCACCATTTTATTAATTTTAGTTTTAACTTCTTTTTTACACTTGAAATAAGGGTCTACTTAAATCACCCAAATATTAAAACACAAATGAAAATCTCTCCACTTGTGTAATCTCTACTTCAAAAGCACACGAGCGGTTTATTTTCTTGAAAATCAGCTTTGAGCCTTTAGAAATGAACTAAAGCAAAGTGGTGATTGTGAAGGCCCAACACTGTTGGACTGATCATCACTGTCACTAAATCAAACATTGCGCTTCTGGCAGGCTTGATAAGATGTAGTACTTGCCCCCAGGGCTGCAACTAATGATCGTTTTCATTATCAATTAGCCTGTCAATTGTCTTCTGCATTCATGTAATAATCATTTAATCTGTAAAATGTCAGATAATTTCTGGCAAATTCCCATAACATCACCAGATTTTTTTTTATTACAACCAACAATCCAAAACCCAATTTACAACAACATAGAGCAATCTTCACAAGCTGGAACCAGAGAGTGTTTTGATAAAGATTTAATTATGACAGTACATGTCAAGATAGTTGTTTTTGTGTTGATCCACTTAGCGATTAATTGTTTTAGCACTATTTCCGCACAAAAAGCTGTCAGCTTAACCAAAACCTTCAAAAATAAATGCTATTTGGAGCCCGATATAGCCGTGGTAGAAGGAAAAAAATACGCACAAAACAGGACCGAAAAATCCAGTCACGCGAAGGCACACATCCTTTTAAAGGCCTGCAAATGATGTTTCTTTTCTGTTAACACTATGATCCACTATCCTGTGTTTCAACAAAGCTAGTTGGGGTTGTTAAATATGGGAGAGGGGAGACAGAAGAGGGGAGAGTCAAATCACAGCTCAACAAAGGAAAACACTTTGATATGCATTAGAGCAGGACAGGCTTCAGTTACCTATAACAGTGCTGGTTTTCACATTACCCACAGGGATTGTTATAGTGCTCTTTCAACAACCCATTGCCATACCTCTTCTATTTTCTCTTCCTCTGTCTTCCATACCGCTCGCCTTCTTATTTGTACTCCATTCCAGTCGAGTCCAAATCACATTCATTGCCTCCAAACCATGCCACGGTCTTGAGACTACTTATTCTGCCCATCTTGTCATCTTCTCCCTCATCATCCCATTTCTTCCACCGTTGTCTTCCCGCCACTCTCCTTTCATTGCTCATCGCCTCTCCTGGTTTTTAATCCCGTCTGCTGTTTTTCTGCACGACACAGAAGCCAGACAGACCACTCTGCACACATTCGGTTAACTACACTGAACAAGCAAGCGACAAACCTTTGACGACTGGTGAGTTGCCAGGTAATGATCTTTAATTACAGCCAGCCTAATGCACACAGGCAAGCTAACAAGCTGTCTTCTAGCTTTTACCTCTCACAAGACTCGCCAGGGGGACACCGGGGTTATTGCACACATTTATATGACACTGTACATTTTCAGCTCTCCGGTGTAGCTTTCCACTGCGCCTCGCCTTTCTGCGTGTACAAACACAAAGACATTAGGTCACAGTTTTCCACAGCCCAATCTCACGCTCACATAGACAAAATGATGAGGTCGATTTGCATCTGTCGCCTGACCTCAGCGGGAGAATATAGAAAAAAGTTCAGAGCATGCATTGTGGTCTCGCACCCTTGAAAACTCTGTTCAGTCTGTCGTGGAATAGAAAAGCCTGAATCAACCTCGTGTCCTCCTTTTGAATATCTTGTTCTTTTCTGAGGTTAATAAATAGCAAATGCAGTTTTTCTGACTTTGGCCAATCATAGATAAGTGTAGTAATCAAGCCTTTTCATCTGTTGTATTAATGGAACCACAATATAATTTCTCTCTTTGTTGCAAGTTGGTGAGCAGACTATGATGAAAGGGTACTTTATCAGAAGGATGCTTAGCTTGCAGTGGAAAATTCCAATACCAGCCACACATACTTAGGCTAATGGGATAAACTCAGGAACATCTTTTTGTATTTTCATTTGTACTGTACAGTGGATCATAGTGAACGTTAGTCATAGATCACAGTGAAAACATCTATGCCTCACCTCCCATTTCTGGCAGTAAGAATACATCCATTATCACCTCTTCTAACACTCTAAATGTTCTCTATGTCTGGCAAGGATTGAGAGAACCTATCATTGCATAGTTTAAAAAAAAAAAATCATCTATGTGGACATGAAATGATTAGTAGATTGAATGTTTAGTCGATCCATAAGAATTTATTGATCATTTGAGTAATTTTTGTTGTGACAGCTTCAGATATCAAGATTTGCTTTTGCTTTTCTATTTTCATGTGTGATAGTAAACAGATTTTTGGCTGTCGGCTGGGTAAAACAGGATATCTGAAGATATGCACCTTTGGCGCTGGGTGTTTTGTTTGTTTGTTGTTTGTTTGCTTTGACAAGACAAAATGATTTGCCGAGAAAATAACTCTGATAAAATGGTGAAGATGTTAGTTGGAGCCCTACTCCCATAGAAAAACCACACTATACATACTTGGTCCCAATGGTTAGTTCCATATATTTGATGTATCCTTGTGGAGTAAATTGGCCGTAGATGTTCCACTTGTAGATGAAAAAAATGAATAAATAAAATAAAAAAATGTGTGGGCAAATAGTCATCATTAGACAGAACATGCAGAGAACTGCCAAGCCAGCTAGCTGTGTTGTGATTTATGGCGGGTGTAGAAGTGCGCGTTTGATCTCGCTAACTTCGACTTGTTGTGTCAGTCACTCCGCAGAGAGAAAAAGTCACTTCACTGTCTGTATGTTTGCGAGTCTGCGTGACTACTCTCTTCTTAAAGTGATCAAATTCTGCAAACTTCTTAAGAGTGGAGAGAACGGGAGGGAGCGAGAGATGAGAGGAAGGGCTCATCTGCATCTGTATTTGAAGTGGCAAATGCAAATGGACCAAATGATCTGACAAGAGGAAAATGTGAATTCCTCTCTGCAGCTATTTGCAGATGGAAAAAAAGAAACACTCCTTTTTTTCCTCCATTGGACAGGGCCTTTTACATTCTGACTAAATGCCACCCTATCGGACATTTAACAAACCACCACGGTTCCATTTTAAAACTCCTGATGATATTTTCAAACCGCTCAGAGCAGCGATTAGTCTGTTTTGTTTGAGATTTTCCTTGTCTCATGCTGCACAGAACCAGTGTCAGTCGCTGGTTAAAAGGCTGTGGGCTACGAGTCTTACAGTTTAAAGACACTTTTTGCTGCAAAGCTGAGAGCAAGAAGAAACACAACAAGCTCAGCCTGCCAGCTCTTTTATCATTGTTTTTCTAACTGTTTTTCTTTTCCACTCTGCCTTCCAGCAAAGTAAAGGACAGCGGCAGACTGAGGGCTGTGATAGACTGGTAGTTTAGCAGAAGCGCATTGTGTTCATGTTTTACAGACATTGGAAAATACCAATCTCCAGGCTTTCTCATGGGTTGACTGTTTTTCTCCAATCCCTTAACAGCTCTTCATGTAGATGTGTTCATTGTCACCATAATGGTGGCAGTGCAGCTTTAACAGTCAGGGAGAGAAACAGACAGGCAAGCACTGCTGCCGCCCAGACGTCGCTTTCTGTCTCTCCGCTGAGGCTCGCTGCCTCAGCGTGCCTGCCTGCCGACCAACTTCTCAAAAACTTCAAGAGTGTGGAAGAGGGGAGGGAGGAGAGAGATAAGTGAAAGCTCATCTGCATCGGTCGAAGCAGCAAATATAAATGGAGGAAATGATCTTACACGAGGAAATGTGAACTCCTTTCTGCTGCAATCTGCAGATGGAATAAAGGAATACCTCTCACACTCTTTTCTAAGGTTGGACAGGGATAGTTTTTCAGTTTACAGCCTTCGAGGTGTGAAGATGAACCGCTGTATTTAAGAAAATTAGTCAGTATAAGATTCTGCATGCATCATGCAAGAAAAGCTTCAGATTTTTAACAGTGGCATGACCAACTCACTCTTTCAAGAAAAGAAGCATGTTACAAGAACAATAGTGCTGTCAGAAGCATTGTCTGCAGGAACAGTCAACTCGAGGCAAGCTAAAAACAAAGCTTGCGATTCCACCTAGCGCTACTTGCCCCCAACTCCTCTTGGTCAAAGGCAATAACTGAAGCAATAAGCTATTTTATTTACAAGGACATGCACCCATTTAGTGTTGTTCACAGTGCTAGATTTAGATGGATGACCCTGAAACCGAGGTAAACAATATCCAGTTGCCAACATTAAAGTGAAAAAATGCATCCTCCTTGGGGACAGTCTAAAAATTTGTTTACATGTCTTGGGGTTGTACTTCTGCCACGGGAAAGAAATTGTATTAAAGCCTTTTCTGACTCCAGAGGGAGCTCTATGAAATGTGATGAACTGCCTACAAGTTTGAAAATGAAAGATATCTGGAGGTGTGGCATCTATGAGATCTATGTAGCTCCGCTCCTCATCTCTGCTTGACGTCACGCGCCTAAATCTGTAACTGAACTGCCGGCTGTTGAGTTGAATTGTGGGTAATGTCGGTGCCACAGAAGAGGAACATTTAAAATGAAAAAGAGACAAAGAGACAGCATTTCTTGTCCTGCTGCATTGATTCTATCCTGAGACCAACAATATCATAAAAGTGCAACACTAAATCAGCAAAGTACTCTTGATAGTCTGGCAGTTACTATCATTTTTAAAAGGGGCTTTTTGTACTTTGTTCTTGACATAGAAAGTGAGAAAATGTCTTTTTATGAAGTTATTGACAGTCAAAATGAAAACACTCTGCTTGAAATTGATTTTCAATTTTAAATGAACAAAACGTACTCACTCTTAGTGTATCCATGACTATTATTATCAGCTTGCTTGTCACGTATCTAACTCTGTATCAAATTGTGTGAGAGGGATAAAGGTAGGCGCCTACCATCACAGCACGTGTTCAGTACAGGATGACGGTTTTGTCTTTGAATTCCACTTGACTCGTTCTCAGATGAAACCAATGTCAGTTGTTGGTTAAAGGAGGCCAACCTGTGAGATGAGCCTTGTTTTACATCCCTCAGACGTGTCTTACAGCTTAGATGAAGGCATATGTTGAGAAGCTAGCGAGGCTTCAAAGGACGGGCCAGCAAGGTGTCACAGGCGGGCAGAGTGAGAAGAAACTGAACTTGCCAGCACTTTCATGTTCACCATTAAAGGACAGGGCCCTATTAGAAAGAAAAGGAGCGCACTTTTAGATAAGGGGTCTATTTGAAGTGGGGACTTTTTAATCTGTTTTTGAAGTGTAAATGTATATGTTTTGACACCGTGCTATATCTCATCAGCATGTGTTCTTAATCTATAATCATTAAGGGTTCATGCAGAACAGGAAAGAGTTAAATGATTACTTATGTTAATATATGCTAAATGTCAATAAATGTCAATTGAAAAGATGCACGTTTGAATTTAGTCAAAAACTGATTTCTTATAATACCTGCTTGCATGTTATCTTTCTTTCTCTCCAAGAAAACAGAAATGGAATCAGTTTAAAATTTCAACTTAAGTGTAAACAAGATATTAAAATGCAAATTGCTGATACCACAATTGATAATTTTCCCAACATCAGCTCTGAATCTGCGAGTGTGTTATTTATAAAAGACGTGTGTTTGTAGGGGCATCGCCCTGATCGAGCAGAAAGATGTGGGCATTGTGGGGGTGGGGGGGGTAGATGACACATTTTTAGAGGGAGGAGAGAGGAGCAGGACAGGATAGGGGTGTGTGGTGCAAGACGGTCGTCAGCAGGGAATAATTGTCATCTTTTACAATTGAGACTGCAACAACAGGAAGAGAGCAAAAAAAGGGTGGGATAATGAGAGGAGACTCAGATTTTCAGCTGTGGTAAATGTTCAGTCACAGCAAGCAAGGCAACACACTCAACTCATTTCATCCTTTTAAATCCCCATCCCCCCACTGCCTCTTGTTTGCCTAACGAGTTTCTGTGTGTGTGTGTGTGTGTGTCTGTGTGTGTGTGTGTCTAAAGAGAGAGAGAGAGTGTCTGTGTGTCTGTCTGTTGTCTTTTCTTTGCTTAATTTTGCGCCGGTTTCTTCTCGGTTTTCTCTGTTCTCTTTCCTCCCTTTATCCTTATTTATTTGTCAGAGGTTGTGTTCAGGGACGTTCCTTGTCATTCGTCAGCGTGGCCCATAAAACACACTGTCATGACTGACTGGCCACGCTCCAAACTCATTACCGATTGGCTGACAGAGCGGGTCGCTCTGTTCTGCTCCGCTGTGTTTGACTCCTGTTTGCCAGACGTTTAATGCTCAGGAAACTTTAAATGCGGTGGTGTCTTTCCTCGCGCCACTCCTCTCAGCCTCATGCTCAAGGTCACATGAATATGGATTCACCCTCTCCTTCCAGCACACACATACTGATGATGAAGTCTAAGATCTACTCAGAGGGATTATAATTCAGAACGCAGGTCTGATCTGGGCCGTCGCTCTGTTCCACTGTCTGTCTGGGTGTGTGTTTTAAGTCAGAAACCAGAGGGGAGGGTGGGAGACTGAGGAGAGAGGAGAGCTCTGTGTGTGTGTGTGTGTGTGTGTGTGTGTGTGTGTGTGTGTGTGTGTGTGTGTTTGGGGTGGGGGGGTTTAAGAGAAGTAAGAAAGATGAAGAGGACTACCGCAGGAGCAGAGAGCTAAGATGAAGAGCGGAGGAAGGAGAATGGATGATAATGGTGGAATCAGGGGAGGTGGAGCTGAGTGGGAGGGTGTCATGTAAGAGAAAAGGGAAAGAGACTGGGAGATTGGAAAAGGGCGACGTACAACGTTATTGAGTTTCTGTTGTAGCTGATCAGCCATATCCATTTCATCATATCGAGTTTGCTGCATGCCACAGTCTGCTGCAGAAAATTTGTTCTCATCAGTGTTTGTATACACGGCGCACGCTTTCACTGTGTGTGTTTGTGTGTGTATTCATCCAAAATAAAAGCGTGCACAGAGAGCTTGTGTGTGTGTGTGCATATATGTACCTTGTGCATGTGCATATGCTTACTGAAGTGCTTCTTGTTTCTTCCTCATGACTTCTGTTAATTCATCATTTATTTTTTTCTGCAGAGTGACTGACACTACATCTGTATTTACTTGCTGTCTTTTTTTTTGTTCAACCTTTCTCTCACTCTCTGTGTTGTTTGTAGCTCAGTCTGTAATCTAGTTAACCCCTTTCTTCCACTCATTTAACGAGTCGGTTGCGCAACCACCTCTTCTTATTCTGCTCCCTCATTTTCGCAGCCGTGCTCACCTTTTGTCTGTGTTTTTCACTCACAGAAAACAACAAGGCAACTTTACAAAGGTCTCGCTCTCGGCAGAATATAAATGCGGGTTCAGCAGCGGTGAAAGCTACCCCTGCCAAGGAGGCCCATAACGAGTCCGAGGGCCATCCATCTGCAGCCCGGGCCAAAGCTGCCTCTTGTTCAGAGTCAGGCCGCAGGTACCGAAACACCCCGGGTCACAGCTACTGGCTGGACAGAGAGAGGGTGGTGGACAGAGAGATGGTCAGGCCGACCGAGAAGGAGAGGGAGGTCGAAGCAGAGCCCTCAGCCATACAGCCGTCCAGCACCGACGCTACGGTCAGCAGCTGTACCACCAATGGGGAGTCGGATGTGGAGGCTCTGCTGGCCAAACTCAGGGCCTTGTGAGGTCATTACCTCTGAAACAAAGCATACAGCACAGCCTACAGTGTTGTACAGTTTGTACCCATACGTCCTGAAGCGCTCTGTGACTGAAAAGATTGTTTTAGAAACAAGCAGAATGTAGTTATTAAGGTTTGTCAGGCATAAATAGCATGACCATTGAATTATAACTGTTTACGTTATAATTACGTTAACATTAAATATGAAAACAAGAACAAGAAATTGCCCAAAGCTTTTAAAAAATACATTTGTATAAAACTTCAACCATGATTGATGATGATGTACAGACATAAGTTTCAGGCACAGATACTGTAGCGGGGTCACACTTTGGCCCACAGAATATCGGCATACTTTATGACGTAGAGGCTGATTTATAAGAGTTGTGATTTAGTGAAAACACCTGAGCACATTAGTGTCATGTATTATAGTTCAAAAGAGAAAATAAAGTCAAATAGATTCGGCCTGTCTCTACCCGATCCTGTAAAGTGCACTGCCAAAAAAAGGTTTGGCTCCCATTTCTATATTCCTGGCTGAAATAAAACTTAGAGCTTTTTGTCCCTGAAAATAAAAGATGCAATGATGCTTAGCACTTTCTTTGTTATCCAGAAGTGTTCAATATTAAATAAAAAAATATATCAAGTTTATTTTGACATTGGCATTGTCTTCATCCTGTATTTTAGTTTTTTTTTTATTACACATCAGTTATTTCCATATGAATGTTATTAGTCATGTAAAAGCTTATATCTCCATTTATTGCTTTTGGTATTTAATTCTTTTCTATGTTTTTCTTTCCCTCTCTTTCTTTAAGTCTTTTTCATTCCACGTGGGGTGACGGGATGTCTTTTATATTCTGCATTTGTTCATATTGTTTGTATTTTCTATAAAAATGTAATCCACATTCCATAAAACTATGATTATAATACATAATGGTACATACGATATATGATTGTACTTTCACAGGCTATAGCAATAATTACATGTTACATTGATTCGGTTTGTATTAGACTGTGTCACTGCTAGTGAGAACATTTATGCACAGCGAGCGCAAGCCTGCAAAAAAGGAACACTGACTACCAGTATGATTGTATGCTAAAATGTGGCACAAAAGCAACGTTCATTAAGCTGCAGTTTAGCCTGAATTGATGCTGTTTTTCTCAAACATTCCCTCCCATTTAATGTCATCTTAATCATTCATTTGTTCATCATCATAGATATTTACAATAAAATAAAGCCAAAAAAGTGTTCTGTTGTCTTTTTCACACATCATATGATTGAAATTAATATGTCAATTAATAATTAATTAATTCTTAAAACACAGTTTCTAAAATTGCACATGTACAACGGGACAACAAATGTGTGAATACGTGTGCTGACATCCACTGTAGTGAAAATAAAAAAACATGCACGTGTTTCATATGCACATCAGTGACTTGCTGAAACCTTTATAAAGTTACAGGATGACCTTCGTATATTCTACCTTTTATTTTTATATACTTAGTTCCAAAGTTTGATATCTGGGCTCTTTTAAAATGTGCCTTGGTTTAACAACGTGCAGTGTAAAGAGTTGACGTGTGCAGTGTCCTTGTTAAGGAGAAGTTGTTTTCTTTTGTAATTGTTGCTCATAATTAGCTTCATAATGAGCTCAGTTTCCTTATGATTCATGAATGCATTTGCCCATAAAACCCTACATAGTCATGCATACACACAATAAAAAAGTCGCACCTGACTCGGAGCTTGTGAAGAGCATGTGTGAACTTTTATCGCTCACTTTTATTAATTAAACAGAGACATTAAAAGCCACTGTGCCGAACATGTGCCTCCTTTAAAACATAAATCAGATGTACATAAATGGACAGAACTGAGACTTGCCAGGAGAGACGGAGATCTGCGGACCAGTTTGACTGGTATCTGATAAGGGTCTGCTTCCCGTAGGCCTTCAGCTGGCGAACACCACCTGGGAGCGACACAACTGTCCCCATCTAGAGCGGAGCCAGAGACAAACACCTCTGCGGTGATGCACTCGGCGGTTCGGGCGAGCGAGGCACTTGTTGTTGCTCCTCTGGTGGCCTTGAGTCAGCTTTGGCTGGCTGCGGCAGTGTGCTTTTTACTGGAAGTTTTAAAATCAAACCACTTTCTTTTAAGGTCTTTCGCGGCCCTGTATGAGGATGTAACAGCAGTAACCTTCTTCTTCAGTACATCAGCTCTCTGTAAAACCTCAGCTTCAAAAGAGTTCAGTTGTTTGGTTCTTTTTTTTTTTTTTCCCCCTCTTTTTATTTCCAATGCCATGGAGAATTACCACCGTTTCTGTGTTGCTGGAGTGTGTCTTTTTTTTTTTTTTTTTTTATTCCCAGTTTCTCTGAATGTTATTTTGATCTAGGAGATTATGTGCGTGGGCGTTCTTCTTTTCCTAATATGACGTTTCTGAGAATGTGCCGTGATGTTAATACAAAATAATAAATGTGCTGTAAACATGTAAACATGCTTCTGAATTACGAGTGATTCGGGTTCTTAACAATACACCAAAAGACAAAAGCGTCACCAAATGTTTTACAAATTCCCCCTGAAGTTTGTCTTATGTTTTTTTTTTTTTTTTGGTAGAAATGTGCGCTGTGCTCTAATTTACAGAAACCTTGCTGCTTTAGCGTATGTGTATTTCAGGTGAGAACAAACTGTCTAATTGTTAACATAATATGATTAGCTGGAACACACTTTGTTCACATGGGGAGGAAGAACCTGGAGCCGCATACATATTGACAATACATTCCCTTTAATTGCCTGCATGCTTTCGAGATCTAAAAAATGATTACATTGGGGTGCAGCATCTGTTTGAGCCCCGTTTCTTTGAGAGGGAAGCGGGGAAAATGACCGGCTAAACCTGTAGACGCCACAAATTGAGAGGAGAAGAAGAGCATAAGGAGGGTAGGATCTTGTTATGCTGAGGGAGCCTTCATTACTCACATGCCTGTGTTCCAGCCATGAGGTTTATCTATGGGCCTAATAAAGTGGAGCAAAACATATTGTGTAGCAGATTGCAATCTGGGCTTCTTTGATTGGAGATGAAGTTAAAAATGTGTCTGAGGATTTGTGGGGGGGTTGGGGAAGTGAAGTACAAAGCAGATCAACAGATTTGTAACTATTTCTTTTCCCCCCAGAATCAAAGAGTGAGAACTCTGCTGTATTTATTACTGCCTGCACACATCTTACTGTGGGATTTTATGGTGCAAGAATCACTTGCTATTTTCAGGTTGTTTGGCACAGTCATTTTGTAATCTACTGCTGATGTTGTCAGTCACAGAGAGTGGTTAGGAAGGAATGCAGCCATCCATCCTGTCTCCCACAAAATATGTTGAAATGCTATTAATTTGCCTTGCCAAATATGTTTTGGTGATTGCTGCCTGGATTACACTCCCTGGCAAGGTTTTTATTTATTTATTATTAGTTTTTTTTTTTTTTTTTGTCTGATGTTGACACAGGCCGCGCAGTGAAAGCAGGGAGTCAGCCTCGTGTCAGTCTCGCTGCGCTGGGATTGTTCTGCTGCAGTACAGTGTGATCGCCCCGCGTTTTGGCAAAGACTGACGCAAAACAGACTCGAAGCCCGGCGAGATACTTTGGGTCACGCTAAAACGGGCGTAATGTGAGCTGTCACGTGGCCTTTTGCAGACTGCTTTATTGATTAAAATGAAAGCGCATCTGCTCCATCAGACGCGTGTGAGATGAAAACTACAATTTGCTGTTCTGGAGAGGCCATTTCTTCCTGTAATCTCCATTGTTTGCTTGGCAACTGCAGTAAAGTAAAGCAATAGTCCGGCATACAAACCCTCATTTTCCATGATTCTGACTGATTGTCCCCTCATTGTCTGCGCGTTTTTAGTCTCTAAAGAAGAAAAATAACCTCTGCTCATCAACGCAGAAGTCTTGAGTTGGCCGCAAAAAACTTTTGCTTCTTCCCCTTCTAATAAGAGTGTGTCTTTAGCGTTTCTGCTCTGCCTTTTCTCTCTCTCTCTCTCTCACACACACAACCAAACAGTCTTCCAGGCTAACTTGACTTTTTTTTTTTTTTCTTTTTTCCCTCTTCTTCCAAACTGTGAAGCTGCACCTGTGTGGCAGAACCTGACTAATCACTGTACAGCCGGAGCCGAGTCACCTTGTTGCTGGGCTCTGATCCAGGAGGAGACAGTTATGGTGGTAAACCAACACCCTAATAGTGTCACCCAGGGGCGAGCCGGGCTCTCGTTGTTCTTTCCTGTTTATAGATCAAGCCAGGCCGGTCTTAGTCGAGATGCTCGTGTCTGTGCAAAAGTGCAGTATGCAGTATTAAATCAACAATGGATCCTTCACACCTTTATTATTCCTCCCTCTCTCCTATCTACCAGTTTCTCTCTCAGCGCTGCGTTGCCCTCGCTCTTCCTTACCGGGGCTACCTCCATCTGGCACTGCAGGTTTGTTTTGTGTCTTGTCTGTATTTCTTTGATCAGCGTTGCATTACACCAGTGTACATTTTTGCCCCCTTTCAGTTCTTTGTCTTTGTTGTTCCGTCTCGCTGAGATGTTTGTTGATGTTTTTTTGTTGTTGTTAAAAGCGGGAGAGGCGGAAAACTCATCCCTCGGCGCTTTTCAAACAAATTGCGCATATTTGGCAATCATGCAAAATATCACAGCAGATATTGAACATCTCGCTATCTTGACGCAATGTGCTGATTTATTCCCTCTTCAAGCGGCTGAGTGGTGTCCTGCGGTCTGAACTTTCTGCGTGTTCACTCACTGCAGTCACAACAAATTAGTACGGCTTGCTTCGCCGCCGTTTTGTTTGTTGGTGTCTTGATTTGAATTTAATAAGTGTGGCTTGGCGGGAATGGTGGAAAACTTCAGTCCATCATGAGCTCTAAAAAGGACTGTAAATATGTGGAGCGGTTTGCTGGAATCGCTCTGGATGAAATGAAAAATAGCCAGGTGGAGGAAAGCACGATAAACATCACTTATGACATTTCACATTTCTGAGAAAACCGTCATATGAGTGTGACCATGATAACATAGTTTCATATTGGAATAACAGAAATATTTTGAACATTCTGAAAAGTGATTTTAGATGCAAATGCCTTTAAAAAAAGATTGTAGTTGTAGCTGTACAGAAAAAACAAATACGAAAAACAAATTTATAGCTGGCTGTCATTGGTCAAAATTTGCGAAAGTTAATGCTTTTTTCCAGTTGAAGAACGTGTGACAGTCCAAGACATGAACTCTGCCACGTTTTCACGCTTGTTGAAGGTTTATGTTGTACATAGTAGATTCCCTGAGGGCTGTGGCACTGAGCAGAGTGACAACTATTAAAACACTCAGTACAGTTGTGCTTTGTTGGCGGCAACAGAAGTGAGCACATCTGGCTTTGATCACCATGGTGATGGTGGTGCAGAGAGTGACAGGGCAAGCAGAGCGATGGAGACAGACTCTCCTGGGAATCATTAATCCTGTTTAGTAAGTCTAATGACAGAAAAGGTGTTGCACCTCAGCTAACTGCTGTCCTTATTTAAAACACAGGCACACGCAACAAATACGGACAAGCTTATGCAAGATGTAAGTAAAAACATGCACACTGCATATCGCAGATGCAAATAAATGCCCCACTCTATAATCCCTACCAACACAGACGCACATAATTACTGTACTATTGCAGCACTCAACAAAAGATGCTGTTCACGCTCAAAACATGACAAATGTCACCAGGGGGTGTTAAAATGTGCCCATTAATGTACTCTGCTATTACATATCAAAGTTTGATTTGTTGAAAAATGTAGTGCAACAATCACAGATGGATAATTGCCTCCATGTACAGTGCAGTTAAAACTGGTGGAACTAGCAAAGACAAAGTAAAAGAATGGAGTTTGATTAGAAACCATACAGCCTGATTCAGATTCAGATTCCTTTAATAGTCCCACAGCGGGGAAATTTACAGTAAGCAACAGCAGCGAAAACACACAGTGGAAAAATAGACAGTAAGAAATGCAAGACATAGAATAAAATAAAAAAAAAAATAAAAAAAAATAAAAAAAAAATAAAAAATAAAATAATCCAAAGATAAATAAGATCCAAGTATAACTGTAACTCTAAGTATACCTGTAAATAGTACAAAAGGAGAGTAAGTACATATAAGAATATATAGTCTCTCAGGTATAAATGAGTGCAAAACAGTGAAACAGTGAGCAGAAGTGTAGTGTTATTGCACAGAGTCCAGTTTTTAAGTCAGTTATTTATTATTTATTTGTTTATTGTCTATTTATCTGCAGACTAGCGGGCATTTTGTTTGTTGTGTAGTCTGACAGCAGCAGGCAGGAAGGACCTGCGGTACCTCTCCTTCACACAGCGTGTGTAGAGGGTGGGACGTGTTGTTTAACAGGGATGACAAGTTAGCCTTCATCCTCCCGTTTCCCACCACCTCCACTGAGTCCAGGGGGCATCCCAGGACTCCCAGTGGCCAGTGGCCCAGCAGACTATCCCATAAACGATGGCCAATACCACCACAGAGTCATAGAAGGTCCTGAGGAGTGGTCCCTGCACTCCAAAAGACCTCAGCCTCCTGAGCAGGAACAGTCTGCTGTTGCCCTTCTTGACCAGGGCATCACTGTTGTCTGACAAGTCTAGACAGTCATTTAGGTGAACACCCAGGTACTTCGTAGGACTTCACAACGTCAATGTCCATTCCCAGGATGTTCACCGGTGCAGGCAGTGGAGAGTGGCTACGCCTGCGGAAATCCACCACCAGCTCCTTGGTTTTACCGGTGTTGATCTGGAGGTTGTTCCGCAGGCACCAGTCCACAAAGTTCTGAATAAGTCCTCTGTACTCTCTACCCACTCTGTACCCATC
Source organism: Scortum barcoo (assembly GCA_023238725.1). Classification (NCBI taxonomy): domain Eukaryota; kingdom Metazoa; phylum Chordata; class Actinopteri; order Centrarchiformes; family Terapontidae; genus Scortum; species Scortum barcoo. Next base: position 12,110,388 of record CM041531.1, read on the forward strand.
TGTAATGAGGCCAACAACAGCCAGAGTCATCAGAGAACTTCTGGAGATGACAGGATGAAGTTTTATGAGAAAAGTCTGCAGTGTAGAGGGTGAACAGGAAAGGAGCCAGAACCTGTTCCCTGTGGAGCACCGGTGCTGCAGAGTCAAATACTGGATCCCCCTCTCTTGGGTTTTACAAATAGGCAGAAATAGTAAAACTGGTCACATTATAGTAATGTTAATCATTAAAAGAAAGGTAAGGGAAATTTTAAAAAAGACAAGCTGTTGTTTTTAACTCTTCTTTTAAACATTTCTGTCCACTGTTAGGAGCTGGGCGGCTCGAGGACGCTGCTGGCAGGGATTTCAAACGCTTGGCAGAAAAGATACAACCACAAGAAGCAGAACAATATCGCAGCTTCCTCAACCCTTAAGTTAGGGTTTGGGTCAGATCGGTGGTCATGTGGTCCCACGTCATCACTGACACGAAGAGTCTGTGCGCTAACTAGCAGACCTGAGCACACAAACTGGAAAACGTGACGCGTAAACTTCATCTACAAACAGAAAAACAATGGTGACATTGAGAGTGCCGCCACCCATGAGCAAAATGTTCTGCTGCTCCTCCACCGGGCTGGAAGAGGAGACGACCTGTTCCTGTGTTTTGCCCCTAGATCCCGCGCCAGCTTGGCGTTGGTCCTGGTATGTCACAGCACCAAAGCTTTGCCCTCAAACAGCACAGCCTCTTAAGCGTGCCAAGGAACAGCGGTGGCCTCAGGGAAGGAAGTCCACTTTTCTGCCACAAAACACATTCTTCTGGAGGGTGTCTGGAAACATAAGGCCGCCTCAGGAAAGCCAGGAAAGCCCACCCATCTCGTCTGAATTTGATCTCTCATTATCATTCATCTACACTAATATGTGGTAGGCAGCCAACAATCCATCTCTTCATCTGTAATTTTATGCTGTCTAATGCTGACAGTATACATTTAACTAAATTATATTTTAAACAAGGCAATATCTGATCTAAACAAACGATTTTAAGCTTGTTGCACTGATTAAGTGTTGGTTCAAATGTATTATTAAGCTTAGAGAATCACCATCATACTGAAAGATTGTAATAATGTAAACACAGTGGAAATGTTGGTGTTGCTCTGTAAAAAACAGATTCTTTCAACTCTTCAATCTTTTTGTACTGAAAGATGTCCTTGTTACCTGAGATCTCTGTCTTTCTTGTACAGAACACCTTTTTTTCCCCCCGCAGCCTTCTAACTGTATTTCGACATCTCAGTCAAGGCCTCGTGTCTGTGTCCATCAATCGCAGGCGATATTTACTTTTTCTATGAGCTTTGTCATCTGAGACTTTATGTAAAAAAAAAAAAAAAAACTCACCTGTTGCAGAGGATAAATTCCTTGCTCAGAGGCATTTCTGTTAACATAACTCCACAGCTTAACAAAAACAAGCAGTTCTCCATGTGTGGGTACAACGGGGGGTCGGACGCCATGCGCTGACTGCTGCCAGAACGAGTGCTGTGGTAAACTGCCAACAACTGTGGTCTGGTGCGTGAACCGTTCAGCCCCAGTTTACTTCCCTCCAACCCACAGCAGCAGGCTCCCAAATAAGATAAGACAACTGAGTATCTTCAAATGAGAGCGCTGGCATTAACTTCTGTGCTCACTCATGCACCCGCTGTGAGTTGAGTCTCTTTTTTAACAGGACTGCTGAGTTTAGTCTCCAACCACTGTGGACAGCAGGGGCAGTAACTGTTGTCTGGTGAAGCTCCGCTAGACAGGTAAATGGTGTGGGGAGTTTGGCTTATTGAACTTTGTCACAGAGTTGATGAGCATGCAAGGCATGCCACGGGCTGTACAAATCACCTGGAGCACACTCACACAGGATGTTGGCAAAGGAAGGGAAACACTGTGCTTTTCTGGAGCAGGTTCTCGGGCTAAACAGCCGCTGCAGTCACCTCCATGGCTTCAAACCTTGTCCGCACAATCGCACGCATCTGTTTTCTGGGTCATAGCAATTTTGCAGACATCCACTGGAAAAAAGAAAAAAAATAAGGGTGAGAGAAACAAAAAAAAAAAAAAAAGGAAAAAAAAAGACCCTCCTGACCCCAGAGTTCAGTCCTTTTCCCCACTGGTATTTTTCCAAACTCTCAATTCACAGCTCAGTTTAGAGCACCTTTCATCCCTGCTCTATACACGGCAAGTTTCTGTTCATGTTCAGTTCCACACAGTTTACCTAATGTTGCCTCGAAACACAATGGGCAGGTATGATCCCTTTGCCACACAGTTTGATCTGCAAACATGCACTGGGTATTCAAACAAAAAAAAAAAAAAAGAAAAGCTTTCTAGAAGAACCCCACTCTCTGACTTTTCTATAGCTAATGATTATAGCTTTTGTTGTGTCGGACGTCATTATCTAAAAATATGAAAAATGTCATCACTTTATTGACCCCAACATATCAGACGTGTAATAAACCTGTCACGCCTCAGTGGACCGGAGGCAGATCATAAGATCTATACATGTGTGCAGCAGAGCATGCATGACTTCTTTTTCCCACTGAAGTGAAATGATAGTCCAGCAGTAGCCCTGACAACCAGTGGTATTGATGCTATAATCTGCCTTTGGTGGATTTGGAGTAGCTGGCAGACTTTTAAGAACAGAATGTGTTACAGGTTTTTTTATTTATTTATTTATTTGTTTTTATTATTAACAGCCCCCCACCAAGCTTATCTTTTAAAATTTGCTCTTTTAGGCTGATGAATTCTTCAGTTGCCTCACCTGTTGCCGTCTTGATGTCAATAAAAGCTCTGTTTTATGCAGAAGGAGACTCCCCTCTCTATACAAGACTGTGATCAATAAAGCTCATAAGTCTTTTCCTCCAACTGAGCGCGCCTCTGCTCCCCTCCCGCCGAGAATCACTGAGCGTCAGGCAGACCAGACATAGTCCTCCTAAAGGTGCCTCCCGTCGCATACAAATCCTGAGTCTGTCCTACCTACTCTGTTCCGCCAGACTCTGCCACATGCACAGTCCTCCCTCGAGACTGGAGACAACCAGACAAGTGGATAACATTTTAGTGAGTCCCGGCCAAGAAAAAGATTAATATGGAGGGCTACATATTGTTTGTGTATCTGGGTGCTGACATGCTTATGAATGTGTTGGTGTGTTTTGAGGATATACTTAACGCATGCTCGCACATGCAAACATACAATGTTTGATTTTTTTATGGACGTGTTCAGCAAATTGCATTAGTGTCGAAGGAGCCACTGTCGTATTTGCCTAATGAAGGAATTAAGATTAAAATGAAGTTTAGGGCCAAAAGCTACAGCATGCTAGAGAAATAAACAGCTTGTCTCATCGAATTTGCAAATCTTGTAAAGTGTTTTGAAATCCTTTTGATTTAGGACCTCTCTGCTCTGCAATGTAAATCAGCTGGTGAATAAATTACTTCATGGCTTTATTAATATGTATGAACATGTCAGGCTCGCCTGCAATCTGATGTCAACAAGATTTGGGACAAACTGGACTCTCATTTTGGATAGACGGGTGGAGGTAGGCTGAGATGGCGGTGTTGTTGTAGCAACACGTTTAAATTCCCACAACAACATTATTACCAGGGATTACACGCAACGAGAGAATATCATCAGACCGAGCAATTGAAAGACACACACACACACACAAAGCTCTATTCAGGAGTGAAACGCACGTCTGTACTGGACGCAGGCCCAGACAAGGGAATATATCCCAGCAGACGTCACACATGGCTACACCACTAACAGGAGCAGGAAGGTTGCAGTGGTGTAAATGAGAAGTTGAAACAGATGACAAAAAGGAGGGAGGAAAGGTTCTGACACTCAGGTGGGCAGCGAGCCCGCTGATCCCCCCTGAGGTCCGACAGCCGGGTCAGACAAAGCAACGCGAAGTTGGACTGCAGATGCTGAAAGCATCCTTCCATAGAAAGCATCCTTCCATAGAAGTCAGATCTGTGTTTGGTTCAAAGCCAGTGATAGAGAGGCCTAATTGCTCTTTCATTATGAGTCAGACTATAGAGTATTCATGCGCAATTAGTGAGTGATTCAATGGATGTGTTTGTGCACGAACACCGTCCATATTGTCGGCATGCATGTGAGCAGACCAGCTCCAGAGACCGAACTTTGATGTGTTTCCTTGATTGTATCCTCTGGCAGATAACACTGCTGTGTGATTTGGGGTGCAGGGGTTAGAGTGTCTGAGTCAGCTCTAGCCTTGCTCTGGGAACAGCCAGTCTCCCGCTCGTTTGAAATCACGGCAATGTACAGTCCATCTCAAGAATCAAACTACCAGAGGCATCTTGTCGAGCGGTGAGGGCTGAGACATTATCTGCAACACTGAGATAAAGAGGCTGGCTGGTGCATTTCATATGATCAAAGATCCCATCAATGTGATCGGTTTTCAACTATAAAAAAAAAATATATATATATATATATATATAATCGGTCGCCAAAACAAAACACACAAACAACAGCGACGTCAAAATAGTTTGTGAATATATTTTCAGGCTTATGTCATTAAGGATGCTTGTTGGATAGTGTGTTGATGTTATGTGCATGTACTATTATGTTGCACATATTTTCTTTAACATTTTCAAATGTCACAGAAAAAGTATATGCTTAAGCTTAGCAAGAACAAAGAACTACAGAAAACAGGTGGGAAGTCAAATGAATGAGCTGAAGATGATGTTGCTAAATTCTGACAGAAGATAATATTCGCTTTCAAAATATATCAAAACGAGTATGCTAATAACATGCATGTATGTATGATTTTAGACTGAGCAGGTCAAATGAGGGGGTTAAAGTGAGTAAATAAATGTCCCACTGATGGCTGCAAATAGCATGAAATTTAATAAGCAAGATGTTGTTTTGTCTTCCTGAATAATATCTGATTATTCTTCCTCCAGGGTGTCTTGTTTTGCTCCTTTTTGTTTTGTTATTCTATTTCACAGTGTTGCTTGACTGTGTGAAATAACTCCATGCTGGTCTGTTGGAATTTTTGGATGGACAATATTTACACAGTTTGTGTTTTTTTTTCTTCCCAAAGCAAACCTAAAACAGTGCACAATTGTTCCTTTGTTTTATTTTTTTCAATAATTCTTATTTATTTGCAATATGTGGGAGGTGCAACAAAGTATAAACACAAGACTGACATATTCTCACCTGATAAAGCTGATGCTGCAAATGTGTTGTCAGAAACATTTACACATCCAGCAGACAGGCAGCAACGTTAGCATTTATATGAAGTCATTTCAGGCGAGCTGATGAATGTAAGATCAATTGTTTACTCTCCTTTTAGCTCCAGCTTTGGTCCTCACGGCTCCTGAGAGAAATATCTTTAGCTGCTGAATGCTCCACTGTGTTTACCAGCTAGTCACCACTTTTGTCTGTTTGTGGTTGAGCGGGTAGTGTACAGGTGGTTTATCAGATCTTTTTTCACTGAAAAATACTGCAAGATAATAAAACAGGCTGTCCTTCTTAGAAGAATTCCATCAACACTGGTTTCAGTAATATGCTCAAGCTCAGATGAAAAGCCCTCCAGCGGCTGTATTAATTGTGAGAGGTGAAAAGGAGGAAGTCAGTTTGGGGCACTCTAGAGTGACAAAGTCAGCGTAGGGAGGCGCGTAGGATTGGTGGATATGTCAACAAAACAGCGTACAGTCAAACATTTTTTGTTGGCGACGCTTTATTTTAGTGGTCTGCAAATTTCATGGTAATAGGTAATAAATTACCAAGTAACATTTTTAATTTCTTTGAAATTACCCCCAAATTACCTTATTAATTACCCAAAGTTTATTGGAAATGATCTCATATGATTTATATATAATTATGAAATGATTTCATAATTATTCCACAATTTCCTGACAAGGAGGCAATAAATTACCAGGAAAGTAATATGATAGCTTGTAATATAAGCTTTAGTTTGGCATCTGAGGTTTCCTCATTAGTACACTCTGTGATGAAAATTGAAACTTCTTGGAAATTACAAACAAATAATTGTATAATTATATTCTATATTCCAATACGCAGTTGCTAATGAACTGGTAATATACATTTAGATCAGATCAGTCATTTCAAATTAGTGATCCCATTCACTTTTTTTTTTCTTTGAAACTTTGTAACTGTAACCATGTGTTAATTGTAATTGTAACCAGGACAAAAAAGGTCCTCCAACCTTAAAGCTACAGTCAGTAGGAGTATCTTGAGTATCTGACACAGCGTCAGTCATCGCTCCGGCACAGGCTGCAGGCAGCTCCCCGCCTCCGTGCATGCGCTCGCTGGAAGTGAACGTAATGGTGGACCAACAACCACGCAATGAGAAAACTGTAAAACCATCGCTCCTTTGCTAACAACACTTTACATTACAAACACAAATAAAACAAAAAAAGACAAATGAAGTAAAAGAAGCTTAAACAAAAGAATTTGTAGGCGAGCGACTCAGACAGGGGTTTTGGAGGCGAGCTGAGGCACAGCAGACAGAGATGGTGAGGGACCTGGAAGTTGTACTTACACAAATGTTCAAGTTAAACCCACTCTCTTCTCTGTCCCATTGACTTCAGCGGCATCTTCTTTAACCGTGGCACTTCATAAAACATAAAAAGTACATACAACATTTCATTCTGCTGATACAGGTGTCAGGTCAGAAAACCTTTGAGTATCTCTCTAGAGGACATGGAACAATTTTCATTTATTGTGAACCTAAAATATTTATGAGACACCAAGAGACATGACACCATCCTTAACCTGAAACACACGTCTGTACTGGCAGCAGGCCCTGGCATAGCAATGTATCTCAGCAGACATCACACATGGCTACACCACTAACAGGAGCAGGAAAGTTGTGGTGTAAATGAGAAGTTGAAACAGATGACAAAAAGGAGGGAGGAAAGGTTCTGACACTCAGGTGGGCAGCGAGCCCGCTGATCCCCCCTGAGGTCCGACAGCCGGGTCAGACAAAGCAACACGAGGTTGGCGTGCAGATGCTGAAAGCAGCATCCTTCCACAGAAGTCAGATCTGTGTTTGGTTCAAAGCCAGTGATAGAGAGGCCTAATTGCTCTTTCATTATGAGTCAGACTGTAGACTTTAATGTGTAATTAGTGAGCGATTGTGTTTGTATCTGAACACGGCCCATATTGTACTGTAGCCTTCATGCATGCACGTGACCAGACCACGAACGCTCCCAAATCTTAACCACGTGTTTATTATCGTAACAATGACGCCAAAGGTCCCCTAGCCTTAATAAATTAGTGACCCACACCGCTGTGTTTTTGTTCCTAATTATAACCAAACCTTGACCATTGCGTCTTCACGTCAATAAAAAAATCATTTTTCAACAGCGATGTGAAAGGCACAAACAACTTATTTCATCCTGTCGACACATCAGATCAGATTTTATGTGTCTCTCTAGAGGACACGGAACAATTTTCATCCACTGCTAATATGAAATATTTAGTCCAGCAGCATCTGACAATCTGACATCAAGAGATACTCATCAATGAGGAATGGAACACTTTGAGTAAGAATGAGTGCACAGACAAATATTATTTGGCTGCATGCATGCAAACAAATAAGAGAGGAGCTATGGTTTGCTGAGGAAAACTATTTTACTGTTATTTTTGTTACATTTTAGACAATTATAGCATAATCATTGCTTACCTAAACTTGAACACAGTTTGTTTATAATGCAGCAACTCCAGTGTGCTTTCAGAATAAATACAAATCTGTCATTATTTACACTTCACTGTTTAACCACACATTGTTTTTAAACCTTTAATAAACGTGCGTTGTGGTGCAGCTTACTGCCAGTGTTCTTGTTTCAAATGACTTTTTAAGCCAGCCATTCTGCCGCCGTGCTTTATTGCAGTCCTGTCAACTCCCCATTTAAATATTATTTAGAGCTGACGGACAAAGGAGGGAAAATTAAGGTCTTTGTGAAATAAAATCCACATACATAGCACGCAATGAATAAAGGCACAGCGACTGCCAGTTGCTTTATTCCTCATGAATGGAGCTCCAATTAAAGCAAGAAGCTTTGTCTTGCTGCAGAGAAGAAACGACGCTCATTTACTGTACCACTTCAAATATCTTGAAAAGTCATGACAGATAAGGAACATAGTATTACTGTAAAAACACCCGGCCAGTGATTGGAGAGAGACTCGGGGACAGCAAAAACAATTCCTGACGTGGAATCGATGAATATTTTGAATGTACAAAAGCAATTTACAGAGGAGTGAAATAACATAATGCTCTTAGCATACAGTGCATTTCTGCTGTATGTCCCTAAAGACTCTATTTTCTTAGTCATATGGGGATTTAAATGTACTGTGTTCACAATGATGAAGGAAAGAATTTGTGGGTTTTGGGTGCTTTGGAGGACTGGATTTATTTCTTCACACCCATCAAGCCTGCATATGAGAAAATACTACTGTATGTCTGGTATTAAAGTCACTCAAGAGGGAGCTGTCTCCGTGTGGCTGTGTTAATTGACACGGCAAGTGAGCAAGAAACTATACAGGAGTTTGTCTTTAATCAAATCCCATGTGAAGAAACACATTCCAATGGAGGAGATGAGAGTTCTTGTAACGCCATGTATTCTCATTACTGCATGCTGCATGTCTGATGTGTGTAGTGCACTTACTGTCTTGCAGGTGCTGTCAGACCAGAGGAGCCGAGCCAGACCAAGTGAGCAGAGTTGAATGGCCTTTTCCCCTGCCGGTAAGGCCACTTGTCTGCCAGCATCATAATGCATATGGTCAGTGTGGTCCCTGGCGGCTGGGCTGTGCGCAGACGTGCAGCACTTAAAGCTGCCATCTTCGCCTACGCAGACAGGCTGCAGAGGCACACACATATACGCAGACTGCTTCCTCTACGTCCGTCTGCCCTACATCCCATGATTCCAGCTGACAGCAGCAGACGTGTCACAGCTGGCCCTGAGACCAAACTTGAACAAAGGCAGGTTAAGCCAAGTAGGTCACATGTCTTCTTGAAGGCTTCAATCTCCCCCCTTCTCACAGGGATCTTATGAATTCTGTCTGTCTGTATTAAATTTCTGGTGTCATTTAGTGTTATGGCCCATTTACTACTACTATCTTATGATATAATATATACTATATATAATATATACACAGATACCACATCAGCCATAGAATTTCCATTGAAATTTCGAGAATCAAAAGTGTGCTACTGCGGTGCCGAGGCAGGGTGGTTTGAACTTGTGTCTTTTTCGTTTGCATATAGATTTTTTTCCAACTTAATAGACACACTGGCATATTAATTGCGTCATGCACGAGCAACTGCCTGGCCTAGATAGACTTAAAAACGACACCAGACACACTGTTGCAGTAGCACAAAAAAAATATGACATTTTGCATAAAACATCACAATGCAAAGCTCTACAAATAAAACAGTCAGGAAAAAAAACATTTTCCTGAAACAGAACTCAAGGTCTTTAACAATCATCCAACCAGAACAGCTCATCAGAATTACACTAAAAAAAAAGTGTATATCATCATGTGTGAGCAATGGAAGATGAAATGAGCACCTTCTACCACCTTCTGGTACCTGAATGTAACTCTGCATGTACTGTGGAGATCTTTGACCTTTAGTCCAGTTCTGCTTTGCATTGGCCTGTATGTTTGACATTTACATGTGGTATTGTTCAAATGTATGTAGATAAAAAAATGCAACAGTTGTCACAATAAAGGAACTCCAGAGCCGCCCTCCACATAATGGCTAGGCATCGGATATGCATATATAATATATACACACACACACACACACGCACACAATATTCAATTTGAAAAAGGAACAGCTTAAAGAAGAAACATCAGGAGATATTACACAGTGTCTTTCCTTTTTTTTTTTCAAATGTGTAACATATCCTTTCTGTCTTGTCTGCCACACAAGGTGTGAGTTCTGGGAGTGAGAGTTGTTGGACTGCAGATAACAAGTGTCAAGAGGAAATGACAAAAGGGACTTCAGATATGGACAGGGGGGCTTATCCAAACTGGAATCTATGCTGAACCAAGCATCCCTAACCTCAGCACTGATATGGACACTGTTTTTTTATTTATTTATTTATTTTTTTTTATTACAACTAAGGACAGGAGAGAGAGAGCAAACGCCGCTGGAGGGCGTTTGTATCATGCGGTTAGTGACGGGAGGGAGGAGTGCATGTGCTGATGGAAAAGAGTCATCATTTGGATCCATAATTTTAGGCTTTAACCACATCAAATCGGCTTGTTTTAACCATTACAACCACACAGCTCATGCAGCTCGTCACTAACAAGAAGCTCAGGTGCACTTTCATGAGACAGTATTTTCTTTTACCTCACAGATATCCTTTAATAGCTTTATGTAAAGCCTTGAGTATCCTGAGGCGCTCTCCTGACATCATTTTCTTCCACAGTATTTGACTCATAACTTTCTGCCTGTTGGTGGTGAGCAGTGTCATCAGGTTCTCCTGCAGAAAAGCTACGACATCTCACAATGAGTGACGCATCTCCTTGCGCCCTTTCAGTATTTGTGAACGAGATAATAAAAGCACTCACCACCACGCAGGCACTAATAATAGATGCACATGTAGAGACAAAGCCGCTGATGGAAACAGGCAACTTTCCTCTCTCTCTGCATCCTTCTACAACTCTCTGACCCACCCACTCAAATGCAAAATACAAATACACTGACTTCTGCACAGGGGCTTTTGAAATTTTCATAGCAGGAACATCTGTGTCCTCTTCCACACTGGATCGACCTTTCCCTCTGGTGTCTTCATCCTGTCAGTGAGTGCCCAAGTTCTGTTCAAAAACCTCCCAAGTGCATTTAAAGGGAAGGCCGGAAACTTTGTGCACATGTTCAGAGGGGCAGAGCGTCTTCAAGAGCGGCCCAGTTAAATGGTTTGGAATTGAAAAAAAACCTGCAGCATCTATGGAGAAAAGTAAAAAAAAAAAAAGTCCCTCGAGCTTACATGTTGAATTTAAATCTGCAATTATTTAACTTTGAGTCAACATTTAAATCAATTTTCAAGCACAAATGACACAAACTGAGCAGTTTCAGCTGCTGAATTTAGCTACTTGATAAGAAACTGACTAAAAATTGTAATGGGCATTTTTCACAAATTTCTTATATTTTGTAGTTTGGATGTTTAAACAATTAATTGAGTGAATAATAAGACACATTAATTGTGAATGAAAATATTTGTTAGATGCATCCCTATGGTGTCATTTTTTTAAAAAGAATTTTGGCTTGTATTTCTCATTTCCCATCATGCATTTTCTCCTTTTTCCTTTTCTGTCAGTGATGTTCTCCCACTCCGCTGATTTTCCACAACTTTGTCCTCAGACACTGCAGAGAAAAACAAGAAAAAAAAAAGAAAAAAGAAAAAGCACCCCATGGCCTTCACCGTCCTGCGGGAGGAAAAAAAAATTATCGCTGCCCTGTTGCCCTCACTTTCCTAAAAAAACATTGTAGACGTTGTGTACCATGGCAGTCTGCACTGGGCTCCAGCCAAGCCCCCAGGAAGAGCTCTAGGCTGTGTGGAAATTTTGGCATTCTGGACAGAGTCAGAGCTGCAGATTGTGTGACATCACCTGGCCCAAAGAGAATTCCTGCTTTCATTTTTTTTAATTCACTTTCTTCACCTAATGGCTCAATCTATGATAATTCTTTAAAAAAAAAACTGCCCACTTCTTTACTGTCTGGACGCTTTACCACGTTGCTGTGTGGCACAGAAGTGGCGTGTGCTTTTGAGAACACTTCACGGGTGACTATCTGTTTGCTCAGGCCCTATAGTCGACAGACTCATGGACAAATGCCTCACTCTCTGTCACACACAGACACACATACACATACTCGCACACACACACTTATCTTATTGCAACAGTGGAGTCTTTGTGTGACTTGCTGAAATATTATGTGAAAAATGTCAGTGTGGCGGACATGGAATGGAAAGAAACAGGAATTTTAGCATTACACGGCTAAAGAAAATGTTATTTGATGGCATGTACTCTTTACCTGCTTTGGTGGTCCACAAAGCTGTTAACTTTCTTTATAATTTTTTTATAATAATTTATAATTTTGACTTTACACTGCAAAATTAAAACAATTCTGACAGAGGACAAGGTGAAACAGTCATGTTACTGAATGAGAGCAGATTCTGTGTTATGACTGAGTGCTGAATATCCACAAAGACCGAAGAGATCATCTGCATCTCCAGTGTCTGTGGCACAGGAAAGGAACTGGAGGGCTGTGTAGATAATACCAATGTTAAAAAGTTGGCCACTTTTATTGACATCTGAGTCTTTTGTGTTAAGCTGAGGCTATTAATGTTACATGGAAAGGTCATTTACTTGATTCCACCAATGTACATCGGTAATTTCAGTCAGTCATCTGGATAAGAAAAATAATTCACTGGGGAACAGTAATAAAACACGGACAGACCATTGAAGATGATTCACAAGGTAGAGAAAACCTCTCTTGCATTTACTTACATGGGTTTTTATGCACTGAAAACATTCATCAGCTCTTTGTCAGGAAACTCTTCAGATGGCTCCATTTCATAGTAAAGAGTGATGCTGCTGCTGGTTATATGGCCCTTGTAATAGTGATGCCTTGTCAGTTACAGCGAGAGACACCAGAAATCAATCTCAGAAACATAAAACTTACGTGAAGGCATACACAAAGCTGAAAACATGCATATGCAAATATTTCCACCACGTTAAACTGTAGTTTGCTGGAGTTTGCACATTGTTCCGTTAATCTCAATAATTGTGCATCCAAATGCTTCTTGCACCATTAGCCCTGAATGAATGTCATCACACTTCTTTGACTTGGTTTGGATAAAAATATCAATCAGCACATGTAAAACAAAGCAAGACTTTGTTATGTGCAGACATTATGCACCAGTGTACAGTATATTTTGAGCCATGACTTTCTATTGATTGATCACTGGGTCTACTTTAAGATCCATGCACATTAGTCATATTCCTACAAGATTTGGTGATGATACGAAGATTTATAAATAAGGATGGTAACACGTGAAATGTGTTCTTGCTTTATTGAGGCAGGCTTCTGTCGGGTACACCCAGCACCAAATGGCAGACAAAGTTACCTTAGCAGCTAGCTAGTGAAGCATTTGGCAACTACAGAGCCAATGATTTCCCTCAAGAGTTGGTGGAGACCAAAAAAGAGTGAACACTTTTTTATGCCCCATAACTGCTGGATGTGAGAATAGACAACTGTTTGCTAAAAAATGTGCCATGTCATCTTTAACGCTGGTAATATGTTAATGTTGTTTCACAGCTTGTTCTACCCTTGAGAGACCAAAAATAAATAAATGAAAAATTAAAAAAGCAATTGTCACAGGTTTAACTGCATATTTGTTTGATCCAAAATAGCAGAAAAAAAGAAAGGTGTATTTTCTGCAGTGACAGCGCCCCCCATATTAGGAGCATGGAGCATGACATTTGGTACAGGCTGCCAAAGTGAAACAATAATAAAACTGCATTCAAAACCACATGAAGGGGTCCTCTCAAAATGTTGAATGTTGTAAAGTGGCAAACAACTTGAACTGCTAACAAGGATAACCACCTCTATGTGGAAAATGGACGAGAAGAATGACTTGTATCCTCTTTTGTAGGTACTAATAATATACTATGATATTTTCCAGTCAGTAGCGCACCGTGGAAGTTGACAATGTGTTACTTAACACCAGATGTCCAATGTCAGTTTATACTTAAAACATGATTTGACATGACATCAAATTTTGAATTTGCTAAAAAAAAAAAAAATAATAATAAAAAGCCCTGCCATGATCATAAAAGATGACACTAACAGACCCCCTTTGGAATATAATTGCTGTCTGTAAAGAGTTTTATTCTTTCACATTAAAAATCACAGTCTGATTGTTGACTGGTTTGTCTTTTTAGCTACTCCTAGGAGTTTCTGTGGCATTATCAGACATTGCTCATTTATCACATTTACATGTTTTCAGGTCAAGGAGATCCTCCCCACTGGAACCGAGGCGAAAGCTAAACCCCCTATAATCTGCCGTGTTATTGAATTAAAGGCTTATGCCTGCTCTTCACAGGTATGTTAATTATTCACATTTCAATGGTGCACACTCTCATTTCCTTTTCCATTAAAGGTAGATCTGCCAAATAGAAGAGAATGCGTGTGTCGAGCGATGCGTTGGAAAAAAACAATAGACGTCTAGATGAAGATGTACGCTACATTTCTGTTTCTTTCAACAGACCTACATTATATGGATTGAATAATTCAGTGTGTTTGTGCTGTGCTGGTGGCAGCTGCTTCAAGTGTGACGGTGATGCAACTTTCAGTGTAATTAACAAGAAAGCGCATATGCCATCACCACCTTTTGTCTGTTATGTTGTTTCTTATAATAGACTCGCTATTAGAGGCACAAAACATGGTCAGAGTTAAAAAAAAAAAGAGAGAAGAAAGCTTGGTCCCTTTAATGAGCACCGATTACGCTATTATTTCTACTAGTTTGGCTTTTTGAAGATGCATTACAAAGTTGACATGGCTGCAGCTTTTGTGTCTTTTGTAGCCCACGTTTGATAAAAAAGGCTCTTTATACATTTAAAAAAAAAAAAAATTCAAAGTGATACTGACTGCATCACACTGTGGTGTTTGTAAGTGGGTGTACAAGGAGGACAGGGAGAGAGTCTACTCCTAGCAGTATGAAGCGATTGTGTGTCACTAATGTGAAAGTCAAAAAAGGTCTTTATCATTTACGTTGCACAAAATGACTAAATACGTCCCATTTTTGTGCGGTCTTTCCAAATAGATCGAGACAACGGGATGGAGGTGAACAAAGAAATGCATCTTTAATAATATGTTGCATGTATTTATTACCCATCAGGTTTAGTGCTCTCTGTAAAATGTACTAAATGCACTACCCTTTTTCATGTTCACACAATTTGACACATGCATTTAAATTTTTCAGGGTGAGCCTCTTTCGTGCTAGCGTTTAACATCAGTGTCACACAGCTAACTGAAACCATCGTTGCTTTGTTAGAAACTGATCGCTGATTCCAGGTTAACTGTTTTGAAGTACTAAATGGCTTTTTTGTATGTGTGCAGCTTGATACAGGGCTCTCATTAGAGCAGGTCAACTCAGGCAGACTATCAAGAGACTATCCTGTGGGGAGGCATTTCGGGGAAAAAAAAACAGGGAAAAAAAGTGAATGAAGGCACTGTTTGTTATTAAGGCATCCACACTCAAACTAAGGTCAGAAATGATGTATCAAAAGTCCAGTGAAGTTACTGACAAGAATTTAACAGAGCTTTAGGCACAGTTATGTACAGACTGTAACCTCCAGTTGACCCGATCCATGCCCTCATCTTGTTTCACTGTGATGAGGCAATGTGACAGTGGAGAGACATATCTGCGAAATGTTACCCAGCTGTACATTTACGACACCCGTTAGAAAAAGAGGAAGAAAAAAAAAACTAATCTTAACCTATGACATTTCACTACAAATGATCAGTGAGCAGAGTTACGCTTAAATGTTTTTTTATGGTAGCAGATAGCTGGTGAAAAAATACAAAAGCAAACACAAAAACAAAAGCAGCGTCTAATTGTGGACTGGAGCTAAATTTATGCATTGTTATTTCATGTATTAAATGAAATTTTGTTGGTATTTTTTAAAAACAAAATTAAGTGATTTTTTTTAAAGACTGAATCCAATCAGTAGTTGGTCTGTGACTATTGTTTTGACTCTCATTATATTTTGACTCTCATTATTTTTACACTGTTTGAGTCCCGGCACTCTCACTAACCCATCTAGCCAAAGGCAACCATTTCAGGAAACAGCTCAAGGCAATCCAAGTGCGTTCTGACTGCCCACCATGACGGAGGACCTGAAGTAAATGAAATAAATAAATAAATAAATAAGGTGGTGGGTAAAAGTTTTGTTTTTTTTTATAAGGCACTTGTCAATCTTTTCTCTTCAGTACAACCCTCATGTTCCTTCGTGTGTGGCGGTAGATTTAGTTATTTTTCCAAATGGGACAAGTGAAGGCAAAGTCCATTTAAAAAAAAAAAAAAAGGGTTTTATTGACTAAAGAAAATGAGACAAAAAAAAAAAAAACAAACGACAAACAATCAGTTCAACAAACTATAACTTCAAGCTTAAATAAAACTAACAAATAAAACCCACAGTCTCAAAGCAATTGAGACATAATCACTACAGCCATCAGAAGCATTTGAGCAGTTCACAACCCTTTGGGACGCAAATACATCTGCATAACTGTGACTGGCTTGTCTTCTGTTATTAATTTAACTGCACTGAAATGAATGATTTAACACTTGAAGAAAGCTGATAATGTTTGGGAATGGAGCCGAGCTAAAAGGGAAGGAAGTGCGCGTTTCACAGTCTCAACATAAATAAGGTCTGGGTGTCACCACAATGCAAAGATGAATGTAGCTTTCAATGCCTCTGCCTCATTGGTAGTGCCCTGGCTAAGTGATTTTCTGTCTTGTATCGATAACAATGCAGGTGGTTTATCTCCTAAACGTTCCTCTGTTGTATAATGGTCTTAGATTATTAAACAGCTACATCCGACAAACCCAGAGGGAACCTCAGCATCCTCTGAACTACATCCAGCGACATCATGTTCATCCTGTAGTTAGAATAGCGCTGAATCATGACAAAGACATGAAGATGATTAAGCTCTCCAGCTGTTTGCCCTGTTCAAAGTCTTGCTAGCACCTCATTTTACAGTATACTGTATAACTGCTATGTGGTAAGAAGTAATTACTGGTAATTATTTTGTCTTGAAAAATACTAGGTCATTAATCACTAGTAGAGAAAAGGAAAAGACTTACACCCAACCCAACTGTGCACACATATACGCACACCCTCTTTCTTTACATCACAGTGCTATTGATCTGTCATAAAAGGCCCATTAACCACTCTACTCACAAACACACATCCATATCCACATATGCATACAATTTTTCCAGAGTTTCTTAATGGTTCCCTGGAAACACAACATGTTTGATTTCTCCTTCAAAATCATGTTAGAATTATGGCTACAAAGACATTATCATCCTCAAGGTCTGGGATGTAAAACTGTGAGTGGGCATAAATAAAATTCCAGAGCAATGCCATGTGTATTGCATGAGAGGGCATAGCATCTCTGAGTGCTTGTGTTTCTATCAGCAGGGCTGCAGCCTTGATTGATGAGGCGATTGAGGCCGGGGAGTTTGCTACAAATCAGCAGTGTTGTTATGAAGGCTGGCCGGCTAGCCTGCCATGCTTGGATCGCTGCTATGTGTCTCCAGCTCTGCCCAGGGACAGAGTTTTCACAGTGATGCCTGACCTCTGTGGTCAAAGGACAGCCGGGAAATGTTTTCATTCTGACCAGTCGGCCAGCTTGGTTAGTGGGAAGACTTCCTACCACTCGCACACACATGCGGAGGCACACGCACGTATAACCCTTACCAGCAGTGCATCACCCTTCTCAGCCCAGCCTCTTTCAAGTCACGCAACTCGAGCACACAGGCGCACACCCATACTCACTCACAGCATCCTCCTGCTGCCAATAAAAATATGAAGAATGAAGACAGTGAGATGGAGCTTCCCACCATGGCACAGGGGGAGTTTGGGTAATATTCAGACAGCTTTGCCTCAAGCAATGAAATCAAACAGAAGCTCCCCGCAGAGTTAGATGTCTGTTATTAAAGGCTGTTCTTTTGCTGTCAGGGTCAGTGCAGACCCTCTCATACCCATGCCCCTCCCCTAAAAAACACTGTTAGATGCAGAAAAAAAACAAAAAAGCTCAGGTTGTGCGTGCCCGCTCAGTATACATCCTGCTTTTCAAAATAGTACCTTGTGAAATAAGTTGCTGCCCTTGAACAAGGTGAACTGATGTCTTTATATTTCAACTCATTTCCTCCCTTTCTTTAAAGGCTGGGTGCTGTCAGCAGTGAGTTACCGTTTATGAAATATGTAATCAAGAGTTAAATCTCATTTCAGACAGAGGGAAGGACCTGGAGCGAACTTGTGTTTACAATCGGAGCAGCTGGGTCAAAGACACATCATTGCTGTCCTGAGAAAACCATGCGTGTCCAAAATATTGACATTTCATGAACCGAGAAAAACAACCCTGTTTTCATCTTTCTGAAAAAGCACATTTCATATAATCCAATGCATCTTTTAAATTATTTGTCTTAAGAAGTAGGGAGAACTTCCCATAAAGGAACACTCCATCATTCATTACTTAAAAAAATATTTTTACTTTAGAGTTTTTACAGGACAGTAACTATGTGAAATAATGATTATTTAGCCAAGCAGAAATTCTAGCAGTATTTGCCATATAAATGACAAAACAGTACAGTACGAAACAATACTCATATTCGGTCTCTTTTGAAAGTGCACTTGGTTGTGCTGCCAGAACAAAAGTGACAGTGGGAGGTTGAAACATTATGCACTGCAAAATGTATTTATCCTGTATTCTTATAATTCAACCCATCTTGTGGTCATCTTTTAACAGCTCAACAGCTAATAGGGTAATGTACAGTGCTCTAATATATGGTAAGCTTTCATAATTCTTCTCATTTTAAATAGCTTCTTTTACTTATGATATTGAACTATAATACTAGACAAAACTAACTTTACCCTGCAATTCATTTTCATGGACCATCAGCTGGTTTTTGACAGGTAGATGTTTTCCTCAATATTATAGCATTAAATCATGTATGTAGTCATTGTTCAGATTTAAGACCTTTTGCAATGTTCTTGTTTTGACACCAACACGCTGTAAATATTAAAAAGTTAGCTGGAGTGTTAAACCAAATTACAAATTCAGTGTTTATTTATCTAACAAAATACCCCCCATAAAAATCACAGATTGTCAACTGAAATGAAAAGCCTGACCTTGTTGACCTGTAAAAATGAGGGGGGCGGAGCTTGGTGAGGGGTTGTAGGTTGAAGGGAAAAGAGGAGCGTTTGAATTATTACTAAGCACAGGAATTCAGACAGAAAAGTCTTTTCAAAGACCCTTCAAGCTCTGTATTCTGCATCACGCTCCATCATTTCTATGTCATCTGTGCATGTGTGTAGGTAGTGATAAACACCCAACACTCACCCTTGTTAGTCCTCAAACCCATTTTTATTTTCTTTTAAAGTGCAAAGGAATGTTACTGCAGGTTTAGTCACCCTTTAAGAGTGTTTGAACATCACTAATTAACAGAATAAATATTTTCAGATTATTCTTTTTTGAGAGAGGATACAAAATATCTGTGGCACATCCTTGAGGCAACATCACAGCCTGGTGTTTCATGTTTTCATGCCATAATGTTGTCACATACATTAGGTATTAACTACTTCAAGATGATTCTTATTATATTCTGCATGTCACACTAGCCCCTAAATGATCAATCACTGAACACTTGAAGAAGGCACAAATTCCCCTGTTTCTTATCTATCAAAGTTCACCCAAACGGCTTCATCTGCTGTATAATGTATCTATTTTTAAGCTGATTGTTCAAGGGTATGCATATTTTAGCTCAATCCCACGAGCATTAGAGAAAAAAGTGTGGCAAAAAAAATCACTGAAACGACTGTGTGTCATCGCGTACAGCAAGTGAGACAGATATTTCTAATTTTTGGTATTGCGTTGCAGCTATTATGTGATTTGCCAGAGCCTCGTTGTACCAGGTGAACAGTCTGTCCCGATTAAAGGCAGAATCAGTCAATACTCAGTCACCTTTGTTTTAAATATCTTCCTTGTAACATGTGGGTGTAGCTCATCCAGGCTTCATGTTCAAAAAACTAGAACAGCTTGGTGTCTGAAAGCAGCAGCTCAAAATCAAACATAACCATTTATTTTCCTGTGCATTTAGTTTATAACAATAGAGCGCCCTGTCATTCATTGCCATATTACAATTCAATGTTACAATTATGTAATTAGAGAATGGACCTATTTTGTAGTTTATAAACAGACAGATATGTCATATAGGTGATAGAAAATCATGTCAGTGTGTGGAAAATGAACTCCAATAAAAGGAACCAAGTGAATGGCATCTTAAGGTCCAAAACACAGGAGCGGTAGTAGCTCAGTCCCTGGGGACTTGAACTGGCAACCCTCTGGTTCCCAAGCCAAGTCCCCACAGACCAAGTCTTCATGGAGGTGGACTGGTAGCTGGAGAGGTGCCAGTTCACCTCCTGAGCACTGCTGAGGTGCCCTTGAGCAAGGCACCGAACCCTCAAAAATTTGCTCCTGGGCGCGCTGATGGTGCAGCCCCCTCGCTCTGTCTCTCCACTAGTTGCATGTGCATGTGTGTGTATTCAGACTTGTGTATGTAAAATGTAGTCTATACCAGAGTGAAAAAATTAATTTCCTTTGGGATAAATAAAGTGTGTAATTTAATTGTAATTTAATTCAAGTAAAACAGTTGATCTACATGAAAGGGACAAAAAAAAACAAAATTTTTTGACCATATAAAAACGTATCATCACGTAGTAAACTGAAGAGTAGGCATTGTGTTTCTAAGGTGATCATAAGTGGTTTATTTTTTTCCTCTGCTTACAGAAGTTAATTATATAAGCAAACATTTACCAGCATCAGAGAACATGAATAACATAAATAATAACAGTCTTTGTATTAAAACCCCTGTCAATCAGTTTGGAAGCGATAGAAATGTGCTTATATTGGGATGAGAGATTGTATCAAAAATTACAGCTCTAACCATAATAAGGCACTAATATAACACAATAATTTTGCACACCCATCCATCCTTTGATCCACATAGCAGCCACATATTCAGGTGTGGCGATGGCGGCAAGGTAAACTTTACAGCCAATTTGTCTTTTCCCCGAGCAGCGTCTCTGTAGCTACACTTAGGGGATCCCCAGGTGCTTCCATGCCAGATGGGAGATGTAATCCCATTGGTGTGTCCTTACTCTACCCCGAGGTCTCCTCCCATTCAGGCGTGCCTAGAACACTTCCAAAGGGAGGTGGCTGAGGACACACAAGTGCAGAAGTACCCAGTTTGCACAAAACATAAGATAAAAAGGAGTTTTAAGCAGCAGTGTCTAGGATGTGTTTTGAACTGAATGTTGCATGAAATGAATGACAGCGAGCAGGGATGGGCAGTCAGCATCAGTCATGGTAATAATACAAAGAAAAGTGGCATCGCATAAAGGTTAGATTGCAACATGAGCAATGTGAGCTGCGTGAAGAGGTCAAGGCTGTCAGGTGTGCAGCCTAGAAAAATGAAATACAGGGTTTTCATACCAATTTTCCCCTCAAATAAATTGAAGATAAGTGTCTCAGCAATAGATAGCATTTATTAAATTATAAACATGTCATCTCCCTTCTGAAATAATGATGCCTTAGTATTTTCTTTTTTTATTGTGATATGATATCATTTTTTAGCCAGCCAATAACAATGGCTTTTATAAGACTGTGTTAGGTTTAGTGTGGAGTCTTCCTGTTTTTCACCTCAACAGTTGGGTTCAACTGCAGTGAAAACCAAGAGAAGACCTGAAACACCAACTCCTCAAATATTAATGGATGCTATTGACATAAACTGACATACAATAACATAGCCATCCATATTACGGGAGCAAACATGTGTCTGCCTTAAGGCAAATATCCAAAAGGCATGTTTTGGATCTGGTTTTGAGGCATGTATACCCCAGTGTATACACTGACTTTTTAGTAATACAAAACAAAAAAAAAAGTTTCCATTGTTGTTTTCTGTGTACACTGGTTGCAGATGTGGTGTAGGAACAGGACAAGTGCCATGCACCATCTTTCACCTTTTCATCATTTTCTAAAGTCCACTGGATATTTGAAAACACACTTTATAATACGGATCTGTACTAGTCCCATATACTCAATGGCAAGTAATGAATATTTTGCTTTTTTGTGCATGTATTTTTGTGCTCTGACTTTGGTCATACAGTAATTTAGTTTATTTGGCTTGAATTTTCTTTCTGTATTTAATAATACATTAAGCAAGAAATAGTATTGTGCCACGAGGTCAGTTTCCTGATAGAAGCCACTAATCAAAATAAAATTGAGAATACGGATACCACTTACAGTTGTTAACTAACAAAAAAAACACAACATTTAGATAGATGGATGTTGTCAAGAAAAAGTAAAAACTAAGTTGTGGTTGTTGCTGCTCTGTTGTATCTGTGCCATCTGTGTATTACATCCCCAGCCTGATGTGTGAAGACCACCACAGAGTTCCAACTCTCACTTCTGACTCGGTGGTCACACTTTCAGGGGGAGCGAATACGTGTGAAACAACTGTTTCAGTTTTTGCATGCAGAATTGATCTTGCACCCAGATAACAGGAAGAATCATCTCAGTTCCTGTTTAAGTGCTGGCACAGTCGGAAATAGACACAGGAAATCACAGCAGCCACTATCTCTGTAGGCTGCACTTTTACAAATTTGATTATTTTGGTCAGGAGGACAGATGCCAGAATAAGGCCAGCCATGGCAGAAATATAGCAGGAGCAGGTATGCTTAGCATGACAGTTGCCAAGATACTTTATTGTGTTCTGCAGCAAAAATACAGTAGTCTGTGACAGTTCTGTTCCAGAGTTTGACCTGGGTAAAGTATTTCTGTACACACATACCCTCCCTGTCTCTCTTCAAAAAAGGTGCTGTTGACAGAAACAGTTGTTTTATAGCAAAAGAACAGTTTAAACGTTGTGGCAAAACTCACTCCTGAAACTGGAGAAAAAAAAAAACAGCAGAGAAAGACAAGCAGAGTACAAATCTGCTCCTTAAACAGCTACATCTGCACTCCCCAGGAGTGCTGACGAAATGTCTGGGATAGGGGCGAAACAGCCTGCACCGTGGTCAGCAGTCTACACTCCCTCACTACAGTCAGAGCAAACAACACAGTCCACTTTTCTTTGTGTCATTATTCCCCGTCTTTGCTTCTAAAACTGAATGTGAATATTGTAAGCATAATCTACCAGCCTGCCACACATGGTGACCTCGTGCAGCATGTGTCACAATATACTTTAGTATAATGAAGCCTTCCTAGCATTGTGCGTTTGTGTTGTTTTTCTTCAACGTCAGGATGAGAGGCAATATTGTACCTGCTTTTACCAGAATAATAAGAACCGGCATTAATTGTTTTTGAGAGAGTGTATGTGTGTATTACTGTTTTATACAAGCCCTTAAGCTCACCTGCTGCCTCCGTGTTTCTGTGCATTAACCTGAATAGTCCTCTCTTAACACCTAATGAAAAATGTGTTGTTGACGATTGCCTCTGTTTCTCATCACATTAAGTGATTTAAAGACAAAAAAAAACAAAAAAAAAAACAAAAACACAACAGGAGCCACTGTATTTTAAGCAGACAGAATTTACACCTGCCTTCTACCGAAGCTCCAATTTTGTTTTTGGCCACCAGTCAAAGATAACAGCTGTACACTTTGCAGGTTCAGTGAACTCTACCAGCCCCTGGCAGCCGGTTACTCCTGTGGGAGAGGATCATAATTAGAAATGTTCTGGGTCATCTTGAGAAAAGAGCCTGCATTTGGAAGGAAAAAGGAAGGAAGGAAGGAAGGAAGGAAAGAAGCAAACAATTTTTAAGTTGGTGGCAGAGAGGTACGTGGTAAGAGGAAAAAAAGAAGTGGTCAGTGTCAGGGGCTAGTAAATATTAAACTGCCTCCAGAAGCAAGAATTTCGGAATAGTTAGAACTACAGCGTTGCTCTGAGTGGCAGAGATAAACTTAAAGGTCTCAACACTGAGACAGTCCTCTAGGGATGTAATCCTTACTGAAGGGGAAAAAAAAAGTTACATGAAGGACAGTTACATGAATGTACAGACATGCATGCACTGCCCTCATCATTTTCTGTTGTTTCGCTGTCTGTGACTTGTAGCCTCAGGGCATGTGGACAGTGAGGATATTAACAATAAGTGTCACTTTCTCTCTCGTTTTCAACCCCTGTCATTCCCTTGGTATATTCAGCATGGCCTCAGGTGATGCAGTAGAGTGACCCATTAGAAACTCTTTATTCACTGAAGTAACAGTTTAACTTGCATCAGTAACTCCGGATGCCGGGGGCGGTCGCCACTGGCCTGCTCCTTGAACAGTGAGATGCATAATACTGAAACGAAAAGGTTGGCGTGGCATTTGTCTATTATAACAATTATAAACTGTAATCCCATCCATGTCACTGTCAAGAATGGTTTGGTATGAAAAAAGGGAAAAAAAAAAAAAAAGGAGGACAAAAGCATAGTTTGAACAAGACTAGGTTAAAACCTAAATTAAGGCTGCACCGTGTGTGGTCACTGTGACCAAACTGTTACATGCACAGTCAGTCATGCCTATAATATGAACGTCTGGATATTAAATCTGCAATTTTTTTGTAGTGGTCCCAGTAATATTTGTTTTTTAGTGTACTGAGGTAGCGTATCACAGGACGTTGTTCGGCTACATTTAAGTGAAAAAAAAAAAAAAAAAATTCCAAAACAAAAAATGTTCCATTCATATCTTAAGAGCCTCGAAAGAGAACTTATTCTAATTATAATTATAACTATTCCAGTTTCTCATTAACTCCCCTGCTCTTTCGTTCGTTTCTATTTACGGGATGCCTCTCATTTTTCTGACTCACTCCATGTTGAGTGTTTTGTCAGAGTGGTTGTTATTTGGGGCCTTTGACTGCGCGCTCCCCCTCACTCTCTGAGCATGGAGAGCCGTTTTCTCTCCCACTTCGCTCTGTGCTGGACCGTTCCAGTGCCTGACCATCGTCTCCACTTCAGCAGCAGCAGCAGGTTTTTAATCTTGTTTCCACGTTTTGTTCTCTCCCATCTCCAAAAAAAAATAAAAAATTCTACATTCAGGGAGATTATAATACTCTATTTTTTGTTGACACTGTCATAAAGATGTTAATTCAACTCCAGATTTTAGCTCTGAGGTCGGTCATATGCAGAGGTGTACTCATCTCAAAAGCTATCATTGAGGACTGCTAGAAAGCTTCAGAACGACATTGATACGGAGGGTCTCAGTCACTCCTGCCTGTATGCGCACATTGAGAGGAGAGGAACTGCCACTGTGCTGCTGCCTCTGTGCTCCGTCTGTCTGTTGGTGTTTCTTTTCACCGGTATCACTTATAAATGTACCTTTTGCTGTGTGAGAAAATGGACGTGTGGTGTGCAAGCCTGTGAAAAATTGCACGAGTCTCACGGTCAGCGCTTTACCTTGGCGGCCCTGATTAGTTAGATTCAGTAATCTCAGGTTCTGAGAGTGAAGCCACAGCTTTCTATGGGCTGCACTGCCTCCTTCAACCAGCCAAAGACAAAAAAAAAAAAAAAAAAAAGCTGTTTGGGGGCTGATTGTCCAGTTAGCCTCAGTTCAAGCTACACACAAGGTGAGACCGAGAGGCAGGACCCACATGGAAAGTGGGCGTGGACTAAAATTCCTCAGTGTTTAAGCATCTGGTAGCAGCAAGAGCATGCATGGAGGACAGGAGCAGCTGTCAACAATCAAGCAATAAGAAAACTGCCTATCCCACCTGCTTACATGACAAAAAAAGTAAACAAAAGAAGACCAATGAAGAAATTCTTATATTAACAATGGATCAAATGAATATGTACCTGGTAAGAGCAGAGACTCAAGCATAGAGAAGACACAGGACAGGTTCAGAGTGATAAAAAGTCTCTAACTTGGAAACCAAGCAGTCATGCACGAGAGATCAGTCTGAAGAAAGGTCACAGTATCAGGCAGGGAACAGGCAAAAATCCAATAAGAAAGCTAAGAAAAAAAAAAAACAGGGAAAGCTAGCATGAGAAGAAATGCCGAAAAGTGATGAGCACATGGAGTATAGAAGAGACAGTCTGGCAGAGGAGCAGGGGAAACGGGGGACTAAATAACAGAGGCTGATGGCACTAATCAGGGGCAGGTGAGTGAGGGAACCAGGTGGAGGCAATGAAGAGGACAAGATACAAACAAGGACAGGAAGTGAAATGACAGGCTAGTAGTAAGTAAATAAAAGAGGAAACACGATGTGGACAAACTATGAGATGTTACGATAAAAGCCGTTGCTCATAGTGACAAACCCAGAGAGAAATATCCTCCTAAAAATCTCTGTTCAGCTCACTGGTTTTGTTTTACCTGCTCAAGGTCAACCACTGGCTGTTGAACAGTGTGGAACATTTTTAAGATGATAGAATATTTATTTAACCCTTTAGCATGTATTGTGAACATTTAACCACTTGCGCAGAATTTTTCTTTAGTTCAGCAACAGCTACTCGACAGCTATTCTTCAGTGAAGCCTACCCTGTGCCATAAGGGCATGGAAAGTCATCACTTCTATTCTGACAAATGTGAATTCTGACAAAGTTTTCCATCTCTCGGTGCGTCTACAATAGGTTGTTTTTGTCCTTTCTGCCAAATCCAGTATAGCAGCTGGAGTGTGGTCAAGTGGCCAGATCTACAGTATATAATGATGCAGTGAGGCATTTTCTCTGCTGCAGAACCACGGTTTGAACAGCAAATACTGTCTGACTTGATCTTTTTCTTGTCCCTATGGTAACAAGAAGCAGGGCAAAGGTCTGTGTGTGTAATAATTGCGCTATACTCTATTGATCCCCGTATGGAAATTTTCTTTTTGCTTACCCTTGTCCATGGGCAAGTCAGACTGCAGGGTCAGCTACAGAAGTGTACTCCTGAGGCTGGCAGAGATTCAACGTTTTGCTCAAGGACACGTCAGCGGCATGAGCGCTTGTCATCACTTAGGCGTAAACCCTCGCTCCCTCCAGTCGTTGGAGGATCCCTCCCCACATCACCACCTGCTGCCTTAACCTGCAATCGTATACATTTTTTTTTGTACCCTCAGTAACGTTTGCTGTAAATGCTGACGTCCTAAGGTGTTATAAGAGCGTTCTGCAGATCTGCCGATGCAATATATTGTCCTGTTTCCTTTAAAAAGCAAAATCAGGTTCAGGATCCGCGTGCTGTTCTGCAGAACGCTTTGTTTAACTCATCACAGATGGTAAAACTGTAAAAGAGGTTACTCTGAGATTTATCCCAGCGTTGATTTATCCTAACATGGTGGGTCCTTCACTCAGCACTCAAGTGCATCCTCAATGTCAGCGCGACCATCGCTAGTCATTTCATGTAGTTGCCCAAAAGATTATATTTTGAGCCACTCTGTGCTCATATTTGTCCCTGAGTAAAGCCTTCATCAAATTTCCGCTCTTAATGTTTCGACACCTTTGTCTCTGTCATTTCCCTCCTAACACGCAGAGACAAAATAGACAGTGTGCCGCTGATGGTTTTGGCTCATAATACTGTGGCAGTGGGGTGTGGTTTTTGTATTTGTCTGGGTAGGAGACATCAGTGGAGGCACAGTGCTGCAGTCACAGCTGCAGGTAAATTGGTAATTAGTAATCTCGTCTATTTATCTCCCCTGCAGTGAGGCTGGAGTCTCTCTCCTGGTGATTATGTACGCCAGCAGCATGCTCCCTGAGCCTCAAGTCCTGAGCTGTTTTCTGGCAGAGTGGCAAGAGCCTCAGTTGTACTGTTTATATTTAATAAAATCAGCGGTGTACGTAAACTATTCCCCTGCGTGTGCGTGCTCCTGCGACTCCTGAAGACATCGGACCCTGTTACTACTTACTGAAGGTGCATCTCATTTCGTTTCGTGTCGCTTCGCTCTCCTGTCCTCCAATGACCCTCTGAAATTGATTGGGTCCGCCATCGTAAATGACATCTCAATTTCCCTTAATTGTGCTTGGTAGAGAGGGGAGAGCAGAAGCCTGAGTAGGGAAGAGGGATCGTCCTAAGTGGAAACCTTTATCAGATGGACACATTGGAAATGTATCGATGATTGGACGGAGTAAATGATCTGCTATATTAAGCGGCACTGAAACTGCATTCCCACAACGCGTTTTATTTGTGTTACTAATTCAATGTATTACTCATGTGGCAACCTAACCTTTGCAATCTTCTGGTATTTCTTTTTTTCACCACCCAAGGCCAGTTCTTTCTTCATCTCTTATTTCTCATTTCAAAGTGAATCCTGGCCCACGGGGAGAAGAGGAGAGCCCGTCCCCTTAGTTTCATCCAAGATAGATCCTTTCACAGATAAAGTATTTTCACCTCAAATGCGCCATGCTTTAAATAAGAAATCTTGACACATCCACACGCCATTTTATGAGAAATTAATTAATTTACTTTGCATTCTTTTCACTTTGTTCTATGCACCTTATCTCACCGCATTCTGTGTTATTGAGCTCTACCAACAAAAGCCATTGTGCTCAAACTTCAATAAAACATGCCTATTGGACAAGTTCATTGATGAACAGCTGGTACCTGGTGTAAAAAGGCATAGTTTAACTGCCTAGGAATGCAAAATACACTTAGAAACTTAATTGAGTTTGGGGTAATCTCTACAGACTCTAAATGCAGGTTTATTGTGCATGCATTATCCAACAGTACATTTTTAAAGTGAGATTTGAAAAAAGATTACAGAAAGATGCTGTAAAGCAGTTAGAAGCGCAGCAGGTGTTCCAGCTGTGCAACCGTCATCAGCAAGTGACTTTGCCAGAAGTAAGGATAAGAGAAATGGATAAAATCTCCCATCAAATCTCCCAATTTCATATTGTGATAATGATGTGTAATGAGATTTGTTTTCTAAGAGCTTAACTTTTGATATTCATTTTTTATTTGATATTAATTCAGATTGTGTACTATTGTTTTGTATTTTAAATTGACTTTGCAAATGTTCCCATATTATTACTAAACTCCATCTAATACCTGCTGAAAGACTGCTGAAGTGCTTTTGAGGTTATGAAACCACAGCATTCATTGTGGCTTTTAATAATCATCCTTTCATTTGAATTACTTAGGCAACCTCAGCCACTTTTATATGTGCGTCACCCATCAAGCAACATGAACCCGAAATAATTAAACCCAAAGAAACAATCCAGAAGAAGTCAATTTCTCATTTGCATGAAAGTGTGAAGAATATCCCTTATGCAAATTGGTCCTGAGAGAGTGGACTTAGTTTGATGAATAGGGATCCACCTTTGATTACAATCCTTTCAAGATCCATTAGACACTAAACATAATCACCTCCTTTCATTCCCCTTCCCCCACATATTGATGCCTACACGTGCCCCCCTCCCCCAGGTGTCACCCCAGGGGTAACCTAAACATCTCCTCCCATTGCTTAGGCTGATTCCCTCCTCAGTGGCCTCACACTAAAGCAGGAAATGCCAAAGCAATCCATAAGAGATTAAAGAGGATCACCAATTTGAGTGGAAAATCACATTTTACACAGTTTAAACGGGGTCGATGGAGAGGCTGTGAATGTTGAATGATCTCAGTTCAGATGGTTTGGCATGGAGTTCACATCTTTGTAAGTGAGATTAACTGGTTCAGGTGTTGTTAATGAAAGCACACAGGAATGTGTGTGTGTGGTTTGAGGGGAACAGACCTGTACAAGATCCAGAGAATAACCAGGTTATATAAATATGCATTCAACAATATTTGTGTTTTCTGTACCACTGAATAACGTATGACTGACCATGAAAAAGTCATGGGCTGTACGCCTAACACGAACAACTCCAGCACACAGATTTATTCTCTGTTTCAATTAGTTGACACATCTTCACGCAATAGCAACAGCATAATCAAATACACATTGATTAAACAGAATTAAATGAAAGAAATTTTGAAACTGAACCTCTTGATCTCTCACTTGAACACTTTCACTTCTGGTTAATTAAACAAGATGCCTCTGAAAAAAATCAGTTTAAATATCCAGCCATTGTACAGAGACAAAAAAGCAGGTAAAACATGTATTTGCTAGTCTTCTCACTCAGGTAATCCAGTGGCAAAGGAAATAAATTCATAAACTCAGCCACCTACAACTTTTCACTGCCTGAGTTAGTCAGGGAGAAGTAAAATATCACTAAGCTGCATGGTAATTGGCTGCAGCCACATAATAGGTGCATTAAAGAGAGGATCCTCACATGACTGATTACACTGTCACACAATTAGTTTTACAGTAGAAACCTTGTATAGTGATCACGTCTATTGGGGTCAAATTAATCACATTACTGGACCAGGGATTGTCAATCCATTTATTAAGGTAACTTCAACCAGAGGTGTTTTCCCAGTACGCATATATTTTTGGTCATGAGCTTTGAGAAGATGACATTTTTCACAAAGAGAAAATCTTTTTTCCTGCCATGATTTCAATGTCCACGCCAGCCTCGGATAGCAGACAGCTGTAAGATGACAGGTTACCACAAGGCGTGGCAGCTATTTAGCTGCCCCACCCAACCATCCCACCTACCACAAAAAGCTTCTGCTTTTGGAAGACAGGTGATGTAGTACAGAGTGACTAAGTTGATGAAGGACTTCAGTGATGGTTATTGAATGGATTGCAATGGTCCACTGTTTTTGTTTGAACATGGTCAGCATCAAATGAGCATCACAGGTTTTGGAGTGCTACATTGTTGTTACTACATTTGTTACTACATTTTGCAGGTTTTTCTATCCTAAAGTATCAGAATGCAGAGGCTGCTACAGGTTTCAAAGCTGCATGTCTCCTAATTTTATAATGTGGAGTTTCCGCTTTTCTAGCTCAGGAGGCACCAAGATCCCTTTCCTGGAAGTTGTGTTGGAATTAGCCTGTTACCCCGATCAGAAATCAATATTTATTTTGGGAACATTCTCAGTGGCAAAAATAGCTAAGAGGCATGCAACGCCGAATGGCTTGCTGAACCAAATGCCTTCGATCGATGGATGAGTAAATTATGCATGGTGTACTGGTACTGTACAACTCCTGAAAACCTCGTCTGCCTCTGATGCCTGTCTTGATATGACGTTTCATTTATGAGAGCAGGAGTGTGTGTGCGCGTGCATGCATTTCAGTATATTTATGATCTCTATCCACAAACATGGTGCTATTATTATAATTTTTATTCTCTAGAACTTTGAGGGTTTTCTGCGCATCTCATGACTTGACATCACTACTGAGGAAAGATGCGTATGGTAAAGAAACACGGAGCAGCAGACCGCCACTCACATGTCTAAAGACATGCGCGCACACCTACACATGCATATATTAAACAGTGGTCCTTCAAGACTGCCTGGTCTTAAACTGTCAAGGGAGAGCAAAACTGCATGAATGTGGCACTGGCTTGTTATCGCAACAATCTCTCAACAGCCTTCATTTCAAACAACGACACATGGTGATGCCTTTTATAATTAAAACTCAAGTGGCTCTATTTCATTTATTTATTCAAGCACGGCTGTTTCTTCCCTTCCACTTTCATGCTTGTTCAGATTGATTTAACTTTTGAAATTGTCACTACAAAATAGGTTAGCTGCCGCAATTACAAAAGTTCTAATTAAAAGCAGAATGCAAATATATTCATAATTGTGTTGCTGTCTTATCTGTTTCATGGCTGGTGTTACTTTAAAGCAGGCAGGGGGAAAATTACCCTGAGAATTGAGAAAGAGATGAGTGAGAGAGAGCGAGAGAGAGAGCGAGAGAGAGAGAGAGCAGGGCAGAGAAAGGAGAAGGAAAAAGAGAAAGCCCTACAGTGTGATCTAATTAGCTGTCTCCGACAGATGACACTGTATGTGACATGTTCCCTGTCACAGCATCAATTAACTGGTTGGAACAATCTTTACCATGGCTTCAGCGCTGCCATCTCTCACACACACACACACACACACACACACACACGAGAGATGAGAGAGGTCATTCTGAGGCATAGCAGCTTAACACTCCTCTCAATCTGGCAACACGATATGTCACAATATTGTTGATGATTTACTTATTCACACCCCTTGACATTTTGATCGAATGACAGAAGGCTACAAGAAGCAGACGTGCCATTGGAGAAAAGGTTGAAATTTTAAATGAAATGGAAAAAAAAAAAAAAATTACAAAAACTTAGGCATCCATTATTGTTACTGGCTGCTTCTGATAGTGTATGTCTTATTAAAAGGTGAATATTGTGCCTGAAAGCCGAAATACATATATATATATATATATATATATATATATATATATATATATATATATATATAAATGAGGTATAATATAGATAGATATAAATGAGTTCACTGACTCCAAGTTATAAAAATAATTTTTTTCCATCCAAATTGTCCTTTTTAATTGTATCCTCACCTTTCATAATATTCAAGTTAGCAGAGCTCAACTGTTTTCATTTTTAGGTGTTGGCATCGCACTGAAGCAAATAAAAATCATTTTCACAGACGTTCGTTGTGACTTCACACTTGGAATAATTCTAGTCACAGCATTCTTGGTAAAGAATAGAAAAATATTTTGTATAAATATTTTTGCGGTGCTGCCGTTGTAGCATATCCTCAACTTTTATCGCTCAATTTCCTTTCCCTTCTTTTCATTCATGTGCTATATCTTCTCACCTCCCCCTCCTTGTAGGAGCATACACAGGTTCAATGACTCATTTCACTGATTACAGTCATAAATCCAAACCCCATTGCCCTAGAAACCTGATTTCCACCCCTCACTCCTCCCTTTCTCCCTAAAACATATGTATAGTAATAAACTAACATGCTAATACAATCAAGAAAGGAATGTTCCAAGCAGTCGGGCATGCAAAGCTGAAGAGGAGATAATCTCACAAACAAGGGACGTTGCCAATCTGCTGTACAAGCTTAAACACCGTCGTCTTAAGCAACCTGATTTTGTTTTATAATGTTTCACTGAGAGGACTAAACATAATTGAATTATCTAATGCAACAGCTGACACTTTCACAAATGACACTTTGAAAGTTTGACTGCAGATTGGTTACAAGGAATATTTCAGTATCTTGTCTGCCGCCAAGGTCTGCGTAAACTGTAATCTACATATGGAATGATAAGCAATGCATGTCTAATATTCCTCAAGATGAAAAGGCAGTGTGCTAATTGACTATTCAGTTATCTGAAAAAAAACTTAAAAGGCACATGCTGCATGTGTGTTGGCTCATGCAGGCTGAAAAATACCAGAATTTCCAGAAAATAAAGCAATTAGAATCTCAGTCCTCAATCAATACATTATTTAAATGCTTACTAAATTTAACCATACCAAAGTGTTGATGATATAAAAGTCTGTCAGGCTAAGACGACTTGCACTTAAATTTAGTATAGACAGTATCCAGATGAGATGCAGAAACAGGCATGAGTTTCCAAACGTGTCTAAAATAAAGTGAAACCGACACACTTAGAAACAAACACATTGATCAACCAGGACTACACAGTGTAGTGGAAACTAATTTGCCACTTGCACTGATAACCTTAACTGATGCGTTTCACTTTCCCCTTGCTTTGAAGATTTAAGAGTGAAATTTGAAACTTTAATCTGAGAGAGGGAAACCTGGTACATCCCACCAAGACAGACTTGCCTGTGAAAGAGTCTGTGACACCTGCTCAGCTGACCCTCTCTGTGAGGGAAAGACTTCCACCCACTGTGAGAAGGAGTCGACACACAAGGTGGTACTTTCTGCTGGTACTCCCAAGAAAAGGACACATCAATTCTCCCAACAGGGTGATGCACTCGCTGGCTGTAGCTTTGATGTGCTTGCGGTTTTTGGGTTGACTCGCGAGTCTTGACATTTACCTTTTGCATCCCAGCTAGATTGGGACACTAAATAAGGTTTTGCCTCTTTCTGTAGGTCTGAAGCTGTATCTCTCAAGGTCACAGTAAAGCTTTACTAACAGATACAAGGTCTCAAGTAATTCTGAAGAACATATCTTCCACAATGAGGAATTTTGAGCGGTATTTTTTTCTCCTGTAGTATCTCCTTATAGCTTTTGTTTATCATTTTAAGGGCTTGGGAGAGAGTCTGGCTCTCAGAGCCTGACTGCTGGGTCTCCTATACGGACTGAAAGGAGATTTAAGGGTCTTTTGTTTGAAATCTTATGTTAAAACTTTGGAGGCCACATACCAGCAATGGACAAATGTCCAAAAAAACAGCTGAAAAATGTGTTATGTATTTATGTTCACGATAAGACTTCTCTCAGTTTACTGTCTCCACATGCCCAATAATAAACTTAAAAAAAAAAAAACATTAAAAAAAATCAGTCTCTGATTTCTGTTGGGAAAGGTTGCTTTTCTTACGGGATCTGAAAGAAATCTGGGTGAGTGATGCATAAATCTACATAGGGAATAATGTTTTTTTCCTTTGGCAAGTTGATTAGGAAATGCAACACTGTTAGATTTCCACAAGGAATTGCAGCCATATTTGGTACAGATGTTTCTATCCTCTGTTGTATAAATGAAACACTCTCACATATTCAGTGAATGATTTGTAAAACTGTAACAAGGTTGATGAGAGGCCAGGCGAGGGTGAAGAGAGGGTCACAACTGAGAAATAAAACATCCACTCTGAGGATTAGCTTTCAGACACTGCTCATTGACATTCACTTGTTATAAGGAATGGTGCTTTTACAGGTGGAGATTTTCCTGTTTGGGCAATGGGGAGGATACTGGTTATGGATATGGTTTGAGAAAGATTGTGATTATGATTTAAAATGAAACTATTGCTTGGTGCTGAATAGAAATGAGATGTGAACCTCTTTCTCTTCACTGAAAAAAACATTTCTTCATAGTGCTATTAGTGGTCAAATGCTTGACAGGGTACCTTTTTAAAATGTGGCTTTTCTTGGATAATGCAATGCCTGCTGTGCGCACTCACAGATGTCTCAGCTCCAAACCATATTTCCCACACATTCATTTATCCACTACAAATTTGCTTTGCTAAATACATTTCAGAAGAAACATAACTGCTTCCTGGATTATGTTCACTGGCAATTTTTTTTTTTCTCCCCCAATCAAAGAAGCGTGACAGCCTGCAGTCTGCACAGAAGTCATGAGAGGGAGTATATGGATGTGCATACAAAGCACTAGAGAACATTTTATGAGTTTATGTTTTGTGTCCTGCACTTTCTTAGCTTTGTTGTATTAAAATTAGTTAAGGTTAGCAAAGTATCAAAAACCACAACATTTCCCTTACATTAATAAAACACCTTGATTTGCCTAAACATAACCACAAAAACACGAATCATGCTTTAGCTGCCTTTTGCAGATTCAGTATAAACATTTTGCGTTGGCATTTTAATTTGTTGAAAAGTTCAACACCTCCTCATTCTGTTGATAAAATAAACCCATACTTACATGCATTTGTCAGTGCAAATCACACAATGTGTCATTTACAGGGAAGAGGGTTGTTGTTCCAAGCTTTCATTTCCTGAGGTAAATGCACAGGCAATGCATATTGTGACTGCATGCAGGTCAAACAAGCATAAATACTTTCAGTTTGCTGGCATGATAAGAAGATGGTGTTAATAGCCAGATGCCTAGACTAAATACAAATAGTCCTCTAAATTAAATGACAAAATTCATCATTCACAACTGCCCCACACAGCCACATATATAAGGTCATCAAGCTTACAATAATAACTGCTTGGTTAAAGTCACAGAACAATTGTGGTCATGGTTAAAAGAAACTCTCTGTAGCAAAGTCCTGTTGTTGACCCAAATGTCCACCCCCAGCCCTTCCTTCTGTGGCTCTATGATAACAGACGAGTAATAGAAGAGAATAGAAGAATCATAATTTCTATGAATGTAATTTTTTTTTTTTGGTGGGGGGGGGGCATTTGCTAAGATGACCGATGTTCTCATTTTTCTTATTAAATTATTAGGATGGGGATAAAAAAGCTATTTCTCTCCACATTAAAAATATCTTCAAAAGCAAGCAAGACACACTCAGACATTGGAATTAGATTTGGTTTAGACACTGAAAGATAGAAACAGCACCACCGCTCCAAACAGATACTCGGGCAGTCCAATTTAGAGTTTACTGAGCAACAAACTTGACATTATGCATACAGTGTAAGAAGATTTTCTGTCTTTGACCGTGGCTGCAGACTTGCTTTCTGGACTCTCTGAATATAACATTCATAAATTTCAAAACTTAAGATTTAATTTGTCCCTAATGACATGTACCTCCAGTCTAAGTAGTGCATAAATGATGGCATATTTAAGTCTTGCAAGATTAATGGAAACATATTGACAAATGAAAGAGGGAGAAACAGAAAGATTGAGACTGATGGTGTTTTTTTCAAGGAGCTCATTAATTTGGACTGATGGAGTCTAACTGCAGGCTGCTGTAGGAGGATGAAAAGTAACTATTCCTTACGATTTGAAAACTGCTCTGATTTTTTTTAATGCTTGCTTGCAAATATCTGGCTGAAAGAGCAGACAGGAACACACTTTTTTTCATCCTTTGTTGAAATTCTTTTTAACACCTTTCTCGGTGACTCACCTTATTCCCATTCCAGCCTTTTATTTCTATCTCTTACTTTTCAATCACTTTGTTCCTCATCTGTCTATTTCTTCACATCTGTCTGCCTCTCCCCTCTCCTTCCTCCTCTCAGTAATGACTCATTGAACGTGCCCCGACTGTGGAGTGCCCTCCATCTGTAAACATGGCATTTTCTGGGCAAGAGGTAAAAAGATGGCTGCCATAAGAGGGGGCATAGGTAGGTTGAAGAGCCTTCTTTCCAATCAGAGAAAAGAGATCTGGAGATCAGGCGAAACCGACAACGATTTCTGAGACTGCCACAGTTAGAGATGATGAAAAACATTCACTGGAGACATTAAGCTGTCTTCCCCCTCTTGTTACTCATTCTTATGCCCTCCTCTCGCTCACTTTAGAGTAAATAGGCTAAAAATGAAACAAAGAGATAAAAATGAAGCTAAAAAAAAAAACTTAAACGGCAAAAATAATTGATGATAGTTCGACATGGAAAATGTTGGTTGGTTGATTTCACAATACTATAATGAAAAACGGTGTCAACAGTTATTTTACCCATTCATCCACCCTCGCTGTCTCTGATTATTTTTCCAATTACTGTCATGTAAAATCATTTGTGACAGCTTCCCTCTCTGTATACCTTAGTTATCACTGACAGACTACTGTACAGTCCGGCCTCAATGTAAGCTGTCACATTTAACAGCCTTTGGGGGGGCACGGGCAGTTCAACATTCAACATCTATCCGAGTGAAAAACATCATTCTTTGTGAAAATGTTTTTTATGTTTCAAGTGAAGATCAAATGATGCATTTTGTTGTTTCGTTGTGCCCAGTCGTGTGCCAGCGGTCATTTAGACTTTTTCGTCTTTTAACCCCCCCCCCCCCCATTCACCACTCTACTTCTTACTACTTGT
This sequence comes from Scortum barcoo, assembly GCA_023238725.1. Taxonomy (NCBI): domain Eukaryota; kingdom Metazoa; phylum Chordata; class Actinopteri; order Centrarchiformes; family Terapontidae; genus Scortum; species Scortum barcoo. Next base: position 12,147,620 of record CM041531.1, read on the forward strand.
AACTGCTTCACTGACTTGTCTGTTGCGCCTTTACCCAGTGTACTCAAGTGCATGTCTCATTATTTCACTACACAACACAAAATTGATGTTTTAAGGTCATCCAGCATGGGATGAGATGGGGTTGATTACTCTGGTGCTTCACTGCTTTCAAGCTGCAAACACTGTATTTGTTGAGTTCTTCATGATAAAGGACGTTTTCTTCGATCTAGCTGTCCATTTTCTTTCCCACCATCAATCCCATTTATCTTTATGTCCCTTTTCATCCCCTGCCTTCACTAATGTCCAATTTCAAGGAAACAATTCAACTGCTTGCCATAGTCATTAAAAAAATGAAAAACCCACAGTCAAAAGTGTCTGCACAAATCAGGACGACGGCTGTGAAGATGCAAACAGAGCTTGTATAGACACTGTTCTGAGCTCAGTCTCCGCTCAGGCCATGAGATAGGTCAAAGAATCACACTGCTAAGTTTCTGCCAGAGGCACCCATTTATTTCAGAGGAACTTTCTTACCAATCACAACAAAAAAAACAAGCAAAACAACACTGCAGGTGAAATGTCAGGACTGACGCTGAACTGCAAACAGGTGATGTTCTTCTGCCAAACACCAAATACATGTATTTGGTGTGTTTGGCAGATCCAATATGATTCTGTTGTGCTAAGATAGGTGGTGGTGCGGAGGCGGTGTTGAAGCAGGTCAGGCAGCACAGTGTTGTTTTGGTACCCAGCTACCAGATACCCAAATGCGCAGTTTTAACGCATAAAGAAATGCTTCTGGTTTAAGGTGGCAAAGATGCCCTAATTGCTCCTCAAAGCCTCATAAACTCTTTTCATGCAAAATATGCTGACCTTTGTCTCTTTATTCATGCTACAATTTGTACTTTTCTCATAGGAGAAGCCTGTCTGCTCTCCTCCTACCTCATTAGTCCTTGAATTAGGACTCTGCCAACTGCCATAAGAAAGCTTTAGGAGACAATGATTATTGTTGAAGCCTGTCCAAACTTCACCCGCTCTATTTTTCTTACTCAGTGTATTCAACCTGTTCCAGCCCTTATCCAAATTGTGCTGTGCTGTGTTGGGTTTCTGCTTCCACCTCTGGTTCTGCACAATGAAGTTGCTTATGTGCCCATGTGCACAGAGTTATCATTTTTACCTCGATAATGTTATTTAGAAAAATGATACAATATGCAGGTGAAACATTTAGATCCTCTTGCAGTGTTCATGCAGGTGAACTGTAGCCATTTAATAATTTTTTCCTGCTTACCTGTCACATTTCTGTTTAGCCTTTTTGCTGTTGTTGGATAAAACAAATATTTATAAATAAGCAGCGAGTCATAACACTGTGCGTCGTTTAACATTTTGTCAGGTAGAACCATTTTTGAATTAATAATTTTTCTGTTTATTCCAGATTAGAGCGTTATACTCACACCACCAATAAACTGGAGTCTAATGGTTTCCCAAGGGATGTATGAATGGGAGGAATTTCTGTAATTTCTTATTGCTTGAGCTGTCATGGGTTTCCAATATGATTTATAATATGCTTTATTTTCTATTTTCTATTTTATTTTAATGTATTCATATGTAATAATTACCACGTCTTTCCTTAGTGGTGTACTTAGAGCTTATTTTCCTCCTTTAAATCCAACACACAGTTCTAGAAGCTTTGTCATTTCTCCTTTTTATTTATTTTATATTTTTTAAATGGCATACTGTGAAGTAGTTTCTTGCCACACATGTCCTATAATGTCAACAGTCATTATGAGTGTGTTATTCCTGGTCTCTTTGTGTCAGTTCCTCCCACATCTTACAGTTCTCCAGATGTATTTCATTGTTTTCTCTGTCATGAGAGTTGCACAGCATTTTAATATTCAGTTTTGTCTAATACAGCACTGTTATTTGCTGTGGACATAGCAAGAGGTTATGTGCTACTATATACACACACACACACACACACACACAATTGACATTTTTGCATTTATTATCAGTTTTCAATCTGATATTGTGGTTTAGGTTTGACTTAGAGACAACAGAAACTACTTGGTTAAGGTTAGGGGAATAGTGTGGTTTAAAAGTCTGCAGCCACACTAGCATCTCTGTGATAATGTGTATCATCATCATTTTAGAGTGCTGGCATACTACATTTAGCTAATAAATATCTCTAAATACAACAATACTATTGGACAAATGAACAACATTATTTGAAAAAAGCACTGTGTGAAAAGTCCAGGGATCAGAAAAGGTTTTAAATTCATCCTGTTGGGAACATAAATCCACATTCCTTGACATTCCATCCTATTTTTGTGTTTCAATCTGAACCAAACTTTTTTCAGCCTCCTAGAATACAACATCTGGGAACCCTGACTGTTAAATTTTGTTCCAATTCATCCTATAGATGTTGAGAAAACTTTCACCTGCCGATGGCCCTATTTTAAAAGTCAGGGAATCATTCAGATTTATCTTCTGGAGACCTCGATCATGTGTGCAAATCATACTTGAAATAATCAAATAAAATATTTGAAATCCATCTGACAGTTATCAATATTTTACTTAAAGTCAAAAGCAAAAACAACAAGCTCATTGTGGTGCAATTAGATATGTAAAGGGGTTCAGATTAATCTTTTACAGATCATAAATGGTACAAAATTTCATATATGTGAATATTATTGAGAACACAAACCTTTGTTATTTCAATGTCACTTTATTAATAATCCTGCACATCAAACACATTAAAGAGGTACTGGATGTTGGTTATGTAGGCTATGTCTTTTCTTTGCTCTCAAGGACTACTATAGCTGGTTATTTTAAGCCTTTCAAAAACAGCAAATGATGGAGCCACAGCATGGCTAACATCTTTACTCAGTTTAACATAACAGCATCATTAAAGCTTCAGTGCTCAGGGCCTACAGGCAAACTGACAGGCCTATTCCTATATGCAATACAAAAGGACTATGAAATTGTTGACTCGGTATAACATCAATTCAAGGGCTGGAAAACTGTTTCATGAAATTGAAACCAATTTATGTTAAACTAGTAACACCCAAATTTAATCAATAAAATGTTGTCGTGTTGTGGTTTCAATGGTATGTGATGGTTTGGAGTAAAATCACATGCAAATACCATCTCTATTCATGTAATGTAATTCTGTAGTTTGAAAAGTTGTGGGCATCAAGGTGGCTCAGATCGTGTTAAAATCTGACTGGGGCCTCTCCGTGTTGCTGTTTTCGTATATGTGCTAGATCTGTGATAGACTGACTTATCCAGGGTGAAACATGCCTCTCACCCATTGCATGCTGGGATAGGCTTCAACCCCGAGGACCCTGAACAGGATAAGCGGTTTAGAAAATGAATGGATGAATGGTCTGAAAGGTCATTGCAGGGGAAATAATCCACAAAAACTTTAATTATATATTGCCCAGGGTTATTATGTTATCTTAAACCAACCCAGATGGCACAACTGAGCTGAGCCAATGTGAGGTGGTGTCTGGAAATATTGGCCACTGATTCCACAGGTTGCCATGTTTGCCTCCTTATCTATTGTTTACAAGGCTCGCTTTTTCCACAACCCAAACTTTGTCCTTCATATTTTTTCTCAGACCACTGAAAATTGGTCTACGTTAAACTTCATTGAAAAGCTGACAGGCTGGCCATTACAATATCATTGTGTGCAGCCAAACACTGTTCAGACTCACAGAATATTTAAATGCATATGAAAATCCAAAAGCTTTTCAAGGATGTTGAGTATTACAGGCTGAAGGAGAAAAAAAAAAAAAAAGGGAAGCCACACACCCCGATGCATCTATGTCAACCAGTGAAGATCACTGCCTTCCCTGAACAAGATACAGCAGTTAGCTGACTGCTGGGACAGGTGAAAACGATCAGGGCAATCGACTAAAGATGCCATTCTGAGGCATGTCTGAGCCCAGACACAAGTCTACATAATCAAGAAAACAACAACGTGTTTGCCAATGTGGACAATGTGGTTGCCAGTGTCCTCTTTTACACTGTGGTATGCTGGGGGGCAGCATATCCAAAAAGGACACATCCAGACTGGATAAACTGATCAGGCGGGCCGGCTCTGTGGTCGGCACGAAGCTGGACTCTCTGGTGGACGGTGGCAGAGTCGAGGACTCTGGACAAACTCCTGGATATTATGGACAATGCCAGCCACCCTCTGCACACCGTCATCAGCAACCAGAGGAGCCTGTTCAGTGAAAGACTGCTCCTTCCCAAGTGCAGGACCAACAGGCTCAAGAACTCCTTTGTCCATCATGCCATCACACTCTACAACTCCTCACAAGGGGGGAGGAGGACATAGAGTAGGGGTGGTAGCCATTGTACATTTTACTTGTACAACACTTACATACATCGGACACTTTTTCCCCTAGTGCAATAACCCCATCATATGCAATAATGTGCAATAATTTTAATTTATAACACTTAACTTATACTTATACTATACAAAGCCATAACTTTATTTCACACGATGCCATACTCAGCTCTTTCTATTTACTTATAGTATTTTATTCCCATTCTTTATATCTTTGTATTTTAAGTACTTACTGTTTTATTTTTCAACTGTGCTTAGCTTCTATACCTGTATGCTGCTGGAAACGTAAATTTCCCTGAGGGAGTCATCCCAAAGGGATCAATAAAGTGAAGTCTGAAGTGAAGTCTAACAAGCACAAACCAGAAAGAAAATCTGCATGAGTAGTAACAATAAAATGAGGAAAGTGAAATACTAAGATTAAAAATGTGCATTACATTCCTTTTTCATTATTTTTTAATGCCTGTCTGTGACAAAGCCCCTAATGTTTTCTTTAAGGGTGCTATTAAACTCACAGCACCCGCCTCCCATCCATTACATTTTTGCTTGAACCAATGAACCAACTCCTTCTAACATGGAAAAAGTGAGTTGTCCTGCCTGTTCCTTTTACATTGCAGACTGGAGCCCCGACTGTAATAAAACAATTTGGACAGCACAAAAAAGAAAAAAAAAAGTTTTACAAACAAAATCAAATCAAGCAATTACAACAATACAAAATAAAAAGGAATTTAAATAGCCAAAAGTAATATGAAAAAAAATGAAAAGCAAAACAATTGAACAAATAAGAAATAAAATTGTGTGCTAGCTAGCAAGGACAGTCACGCCTTCCTCACACACTGGTATATGCTTATCAGTGCAATGTGATGGCACAAAAAGCATCTTAGGACCTATATGGATATGAACTGCCAAAACAAAACATCAGGCATCTATCTCTATCTATCTATCTATCTATCTATCTATCTATCTATCTATCTATCTATCTATCTATCTATCTATCTATCTATCTATCTATCTATCTATCTATCTATCTATCTATCTATCTATCTATCTATCTATCTATCTATCTATATATATCTATATATATATACACACACACACATATACACATTTAATGACAAACATTATTTTGAAGTCCTCTTTCTCTTGCCCTCTAGAGAAATCTCTTAATGCAGTTTTTAAAAACAGAGAAATGGAGTTATAGGTTAAAAATAATAATGCAGGTTGCATTTTATGCTGTTGCTGTGGAAAGCCCTTTATATTTTTTATTTATTTTTTTTTTAAAGTTGAGTAAGAGCAATTGGCAGGGGATGGTGGAGCAGGACTTACACAAGGACAGGGTGGGGGTGAAGCTTCCACCTACTCAGCTACGAGGGTTATTTAAGATGAGACAAGAGCAGAATAAACTTGAAAAACAGGAGTGCAAAGAAAACAAAAGGGAAAGATGAAAAGCTAAAAAGTGTCAGTGAAACAAAAAGCTAGTCAAAGAATCAAGAGGCAAAGAAACACAAGTACATAGATTTGAAAGAAATAGATATCTTGATGCAAAATAAAAAAAAAAAAAGTGGAAAATGAGGTAGAGGTGGCAGAAAAATATCACTAGAATAGGGAGACTGAGAAAAGTGTAAAGAAGATTGAAACCATTCTTGGAGATGACAAAAGCATAGGTAACTGCAAGTTTTGCCAGCCAAAGATGAGAATCTGTAAGTGCACCATCATGATTGTGCTAGAAACCAGAAAATGCAGACCCTTTTAGAAATGCCAAAATGGTGCTTGACACAAACAGCGCAGTGGAAGAAATGTCCCATTTTAAAGGCAGACACAGAGATTAAGAGGATATGGAGAAAAACCAGGTGAGCCTTGACTGTTAGGTGAAGTCAAGGATTACTCTTTTGGCAGGGATCTTTTCAAAGAGCTTTGTTTCTGTTTCAAACCCCAATTTACATCAGTTTTAACTTTTGAGTTAACCCTGTTTTCCATTTCAGAAAGCAGAGTTTAAAGGTACCATAAGATGATATGATATAATCTTTCTGCCTAAAACATAAAGAAGAGGAAACATCGCTTAGTGTGAGGGTAAATAAACCAAGCAAAAAATAATTAAATAAATGAATGAAGACAAGAAAGAAGTCAACAGGGAGATAAACAAAGGAGGTTTAAAAAATATTCAGAAAAATAACCTTTGCAAATTTTTACGGGGGAGAAAAAGCATTCAGCGTGTTGTTAGGCCTCATAGATATGGATGTTTGAAATGCCTAATTAAATTCAAATCAAATAAAAAAAGTCTATTATTCTTATATATGCATTTACTGTTACATTAAATTAAAAACTTAGTTTAAAGGAAAATATTTTGCTTTTCTGTTTATAGCAACTGAATGAATTGCTTTTTCTTGTGACATGACTTTTCAAATCAAATCCTAACACAAACAATAAAGTAGGAATGTGCCTTGCAATTGAGTGATCAACACAGGAGAGTACAAACCTGCCACTACTAAATGCCAAACAAAATGGATGTCCTGATCAAGGTTTTTTTTGCCTCTTGTCTGAGTCATTTTGTATTTTGAATATTTGAGTGTCTGCCCATACGAAGTCCTGCAGGTACTTTCTAGATCAAGAAAGGACTGGATCAGACTCAATAGCTCAGTATGGCTGATAATAGTGAGATTAGATCAAGACTTCCCTATAAGGCACTATTCTCAGTTTTCCTGAGAGGTAGCAAGGATTTTTATTTTTTTTGGAAAAGGAGATGCATTGTCCATGTTACGAAGGCACAAAGCAGGTGGACCCAAATGCAGGACACATGAGGGCAGACAGAGTTTTTAGTTGATTTAATAAAAAAAAAAATTCACAAGACAGACTTGGTAACCTTGGCATTGTTTGATGGCAGGATCGATAGTCTTGCTACAGAGACGCAGACATGAACATGAACACATGGATGTGGCCACATAAACAAGACGCAACAATCTGGCAACAAGACAGGGGAAGACACCGACTATATATATATATATATATACACAAAGTAATGGGAAACAGGAAATCAGGTGGGGCAGACAATCAGGGCGGGGCAGACAATCACACAGGCATGGGAAACACACAAGGGCAGGAAGTCAAGGGACCTGGAAACGAGAGGAGAGTTAGGGATTTCAAAATAAAAAGACAACGCCAGAACAGGAAACAGAAACATGACAGACATGGAAACTTAACAGACGTGACAAGACATAACCTGACATAGAAAACACAAGGAACACGAGACACCAGAAAACACAAGACCAAAAACAAACAGGACCTGGAACAGAACATTAAAGTCCATGCTAAAATAAAAAAACACATAAAATGTCCAATCACAACTTGGAAAGGGGACCATGGGCGAAGCTATTTGTAGCTGGCTCAAGCTGATGGCAGCCATGTCAGACATTGTTTCCTGTGGGATCGCCAACCAGAGGGACACTGAACAAAGTTTGTGATTGACTCTCTGCAACTTTATGTAATGGACGTGCAACAGGCAACAGTCTGATGGATGTTGATTTGTTCCCTAGTGGAAGAATTAGGTTGATACACATCTATATTTATATAAGAGAGTGGTCTGTTTACATGCTTAGTGCTAGCTTTATGTATAGTATAATCACCCAGTTCTTGTCCGTGGACACTCTCAGTGGCAGAACAGGTTTAACAGAATCAGAAAGCAGCATTAAACAGGAATAGAACATCTCTTTTAAAAGCAGAAACAATAATATTGTTTTATCTACAGTCGAGGCTGTCAGACTGCTGTACACTGTACACATCTGAAAATCTCAAATATGTGCTCAGACTGAATTTTTAATGTTAGTAGAACCCCGAAGAGATTTAAAGGCGGCTCATAAGAGACTTGGGGAAAATGCAACCACGAGTGAAGAAGTGTCTTAATATACATTTTTATCTAATGGCCACTACATGTTGGCTTTGAACTCTGGCCATATTAAAGTGACTTGGAAAATGTGTAGCTCTGTAAATATTCTAAACCACAAGAAACTAGACCCTCAATGGCCATGCTGGGTGACTTGTAGAAGCCAGAGGAAAGATAACCAGAGACATACTCCGATGCCATGTCTTTTCCTTAATTCTGCACATTTTGGCACATACCTGGTTTTAGGTGCTAAGTTGTATGGGGGCACCAGGAGCTCAACAAATAGCAACTTAAGAGAACACATACAAATAGACAAAACACAAGCAAATTAAGAAAACATTATCATCAGATGTCTGGCATATGATCAAATACAGAAATGACAATGGCTCGAGCAGTAGCAGAAATCAGAAATCCACAACATACACAAGAAGGAATGATACATGAACCTGACTTCGATATCTTCAGGACTCATAAATCGTAACTTGGTCTCCTCCGTCGTTGTTTTTTGTATTTGCTTCACATTTCTGTATTTACAATGTGTTTTATAAATGTTGTGCATGTGTTGTCAAGTTAATTACTGTATTATTAACCTTTCCTGTGAGAAAAGCAACCATTTCGGCACTTGTTTGACCTCAGTACTTGATTTCCCAGCCCGAAGCCCGCTCCCTGTCCCCCTGCCCTGAGATGAAGGCCTGGCTTCAGCTGCACAAATCACTTTACACTCACTAAATACTCTCTCAAGTGACTTGAAAATCAGACTCTCTTCAGTGAGGTACTCGAGGCTGTAAAAAGATCCGAACCTCTCATCTCTAAAGCAAGGATTTTTGTTATTATTAACAAAATGGTAATGTGGCTGTATAAGTTTCATGGACATTTTTTTTTTTTAAATTGGGTACCAAATTGTTATGACCTTTTTCTGCCTGTCTGTCCCTTTCTGGGCGGGTTTAAAGTGAGAAATTATGTGCAGACACCACTGGATGGCCACTCTACGCACTGACTGTCGGCTAGTTTTACATTGTTTTTCACTTGCAAATGTAGCTAGGTAGGACTGAACCATTCATTGTTTGTACTGGCAAAAAAGCCCAAAAAAACCCTAAAACCTCACCATTATTTTATTTCTGAAATTCAAATAGGCTGTAATATTAGGAGCTGCGAGTCATTTCCACAGATAATTACTGTTCTATGTTCATGTAATGTTTTTGAGGGCCCCTGTCAGCCCAGGGTCCTTGGACTCATCCTAGCTCCCCCTCCTGTTAATGTCTCCTCTGGTACGAATGTTTCTAATTTAAAGGTCTGCTTTTATAATGTTGCCACAGGGTACGGGATATACTGTGTACGCACTCTTAGTTCACTCCTGTGTAAATTCACCTTGTTCAGAGTTTGAGTAACTCTGTACCTTAATCTGACCTACAGGCAAACTGACAATGCAAGACATATTGGAATGTCATGTCAGTGTAAAGGGTTGAAAATGGAGTGTGTGAAAAAGCAATGGGGCACTCTGTTCTTCCATACTAATGGGCTGCTTTGAGGCACAGAAAGCTGTGTTCTCAGCTCACCATAGCAACTGATAATAGAAATGTTTGACTCATCTCAATGTCCCTATTTGCCACCTTCCCTCTCTGAAGATGAGCACGTATGTCATGTCATTACCAGTAAAGTTGTACTGTAGTTTTAATAGCAAAATAACTGATATTTCAATAGGTAATTGTCATTAAATACTTAAATGGTTGATAAAGTATTAGGCTTAATTTAAAAAAGGCCATGTTAATGTTTAATAGGAAGATGAAGCCATGTGTTTACTGTCTTAAGTTTGTAGCTGTGCTTTAAAACAGAAAGCATGCTAGTGCTTCTAGGCGTGATAATTTGCCTCTAACACATTAAGAAAAGATAAATTTAAACTGTATATATACACACACACTGATTTTGTTACCTTACACTGGCCTAACACTTTCGCTCAGTGATGCTCAAACATGCGAGACCTGCTCAGCATTGCAGCGCTACAGCCTTCTGTGTGATGAAATCATGGGACAGATTCATAAATAAAAGATGTAGATATAAGATATAAAATCTTCTTATTTTCTCCAAGCATGATTTTATTCCACCACAAACAAAAAGATTTTTTTATAATCACCCAAATAGGAACAATGCAATTTGTAATAATGCACATAGGATTATAAATGACTCCTACTTGTAAAATTTGCCAATAAGCTATTTTAGCCCAGAATATATAGAGATGTGAATTGGGGTGCATAACTTTATCCGTTACGTTTTGGTGAACTGTGTTATACCCAATTCCAGCTAATTGTAGGAGCGAGCATCAGACTTGTGAAAATGCCTAGAGCATTACCATAAATAAGCCACAAAAGTTGTATTTTATTTTCTTAGAATAATAAAGAGCCAGTGTGAATCACGTTTAACATTCTCAATTGAAGATTTTATTTGAAGAAGTGTTATATAAAGACTCTGAGAAGTCACACACTCCCCTCCGCTCTTTTCTGCAAAATGTCATGATTAAAAGAGAAAAAAAAAACAGTAGCTTTTACTACAGTCTTGAGTCTGCTTACGCTCTCTATCACTACATACATCGGCCAATAATACAGCAATATAATATTATTATTATTTTTATGGAGAAAATAGAAGAGCAGGTTTTTATGTCGTATGAAGTCAGTCTTACAGTTGACAAGTATTTAAGTATTATACTGTCAATATTATAATATTATATTATTTAAATTTTACAGTAGTTAATTAGGTAGCTCTGCCATTATCCAGTACTGCTGGTGCGTTTCAGTTCCAGTTGAAAAGCATAATGAATGTAATGCAGTAATTAAAGTTATGTTAATCATCATTATTATTGTTATTATAAACGTAATTTCTGTTACTCTGTCAAATGTGCTTTCCAACATGCTGACAAACCCACAAGTCATATATTTTCTATTTAAAACTTTCACCCTAACCCAGTGACCTCACGCTGCACTCCAGAACTCCTGCAACTCTTAACAATACCCATGTTGTTCCTGAATCTAGACTTACCATGACCTAGCTCGCAAAAAGGTAAGAAGACACTTGATATTGTAGATTTGTAATCGATAGAGTTCAGTATTTGAAGCTCAGAATACACGTCAGTAATAACTTTTCTTTTGTAAAGTTTTTCTTTCCCATATCAAAAACTTTTACAACAGCTATAGAACAAGTCAGTCAGACAAAATCAGACTAAGAAATGAAAATGTCCTTAATCGTCCTAATTGACATTATCTAAAACCAGCTGGCTCCCGTACAGCGCTAGCAAAAAAAAAAAATCTTTCCTTCTGTCTTTTTGTCCAGGATCCATTTCATCACAGTTTAATCTCACTGACAATCACACTGACTGACTTGGTAACAGACAAAAATATTTCATGGTCTAAAGATAGATTGCAGGGTTGTACTTGTGAAGCAAGAGAGATATTTCATGTGTCAGTCAGTTTTACATTGACTGTCCTTTGAATTAACCCCAGGAGAAACATGGTTCCAAGTAAAATCCAAACGTCACTCTATCAAATGAAAACTGACCTTTTCCCCGAGGCGACTACCATACCTGTCCTGTAATACAGGAGAAAAAGAAAAAAGAGACAACTTTGTCAAACTTTGCCTCACAATGTGATCAGAGAGTTCTACCTTTGTAAATAACGAACATATTATCAGGAAAACATTTGTTCGTCTTTTGAAAAAAACAACAGGGGCATCAGATACTGTGACAGTGACACTTGTCTGCCGGAGGAATTGTTTTGTACCAATAGAAAGTACATCCCCATTACAAACACAGTCCACATTGTAATGAGCCTTTTTCTTCACTTTCTCACTCCTCACAACAAAACACTGTTCTTAGGTGCGGTAAGAACACAGTGTTCTTAAGGAACAATAGATGAATCCAGTGCTTCACAAACATTCATGACCTGCTAGGTGATGAAACAGATCTTGCTGAAGTTGACAGTTTTTAATTCCTTTGATTTAATGCACATGGAAAAGCCTTCCTCTATTATATATGATATATTATTTATAATATATACTATTTTATTATAATCTTCTATCTTTTCTGGAGCAGTGCAGCATACCGTAAAGCAGACAGTGTGCAGGGTATTGACACAAAACAGAAGACAGCTTTCTCTTTAATTTAATATAAAATGATGAACACCAAAGACATACATTCTATTGTAAGTTTAACATGCAATGGCTCTGTTGTTTCCCACCCCCGACTCCTCTATTTAACTTTGAACTACGTTTCTTCACTACGTGTGTGTTTTGATTGACATCATAGTCTTTTTGGTCTAACCACCACTAATGAGTTAGATCTAATGAGTGAGTTAATTGCCATGCCCATGTTGGAAGTGGTGGTTTTATAGTATTATCATGGGTTAATGAGCATGGCATTACACTGGGTGTATTTTTAGCTCCCCTGCTGACAGTGTAGTGCTGATAGTGTGGCATTACTCTGTGGTGTCAATTAGAGTTCAGCTTTCAATTAAAGTTTAACTAATGCTTGTCAGACAGATTGAGATACCTGCTCTGCGAGCTTCATTCATGCAATTTTACACCTTTGTGATTTAATTGCGCAGGGATCTTTTTTTTAGGTTTTCTATTGAATTTTCAGGTTTTAGTTGTTTAAGTTACAGATTACCATGAGTGGTCAGAGTTCAAATGGCATGAACCTTGACGTAATTTGCTGATGACCCGTCAAAGCAGCCGACCTCGAGGCTTAATGTGGTCAGATTTTGTGTCTTCTTCCAATTTTTTGCATTGACGTACCAGTCATTGTGCTGTTCTGTTCACTGACCAGTCATGTTTCATCTCTGAATCAGGAGAGGTTAAAATAATTCTTAGCAGACAGCCTGAAAAGCTTGACAGTTCAGTTCAATCAAGTCAGGAACTGATAGTGGGTGGAGATCACCAGGCATGGACACAAAGATGATTGAACAGAAGACCAAGAAAACATGACAACCAGCCTAACAATCCTCAAACATTTCTTGTTCAGTCGGAGGTTAGGAAGTAGGAGTCGGTGGTGTGGAGAAAGAGGGACAAAAGACAGTGTAAAGATGTGAAGGGGTGGCAAGAGACCTGGATATACTGCTGTGCTGCATTCATTACTGATGAAGGCCTTTGTGCACAGCTGATGTGCAGCTGTGCTCATCAAACACCTTCAAGAAAACTTGATGTGGGGTTTCTCTGTAATCCTTGTGTTTATGTGCATATAAATATGGGGTTCAAATTTCAGGGTCAAGACAGCACAAAGAGCAAAAAAGAAAGGAGAAGCGCACAAACAGCGAGGCAGATAACTTCATGCTGACTTGTTCTTCCTTTTGTTTTTGCCACAGCTTCATACCTTTGTTGACAATGATTACGTGTGGTGTATCCATTTTTACATATTTAAATGACACACAACAACACCTATTAAAGTTTGTGATTGAGTAGAGTAGAATTTTGCCTGTGACACATATAATTAAATATTAATATACTTGATACCTTTTTCATGTCATTGTGGACTGTTATTCATGATCATGTTATTTTTCGAGGCAGTGCTTCCATCACTACACTTAATCGTGCTCAGCCTAAGGTCTGGAGAATTAATCCTCCTAGATATTGATTTAAAGACACACTTGAACCATCCAAATGTCCTGTTACTGTTTTCACAAATTAAGACCCTGTTATTACCGCCGCATATGTATTCATCACGGCCTGTCCCAAAATAACCTGGGCCTAATTGTTCTGCCATCAGTGATGGATGTTCGTTGTGAAGATATCATTTCCTACAAGCAGTAGTCCTTGTTGTACTGCCCAGACTACAATGTTTGGACAAAGTAGTACACACGGTAAAGTGAGGGTTTCACCTGATGATGGCTCTGAAAAGAGATTTTGTTATTGACTGACACTCTAATCTGCAGATGGAAAAAAGTGCTTATAATTACACATATAATACCTCATTTTGAAACAATTAGTGATTTTTCTTGGATAATTAAATAGTTATTATCTGCATACAAGTACACAAGAAATATTATATTTGTGTATTAAGGAGACTTTGCCATGTAACATATTCTAAGTGGCTATAATTAATATGTTTGCTATAACAGGGTTTTAAATATAAATGTTGTTCTTACATCAAAAACAATCTGACAATATGAAAGGGTCGCTTGTGATGAACCAAAAGAGAATTATCATCTTATCTTGCTTAGCACCAGACAGCAGATAGCTAATGTTAGCAACTAGCTTGTGAAGTCACTTTAGCATTTATCAGTCTAAAGAGGCATTTCAGTCCGAAGTGGCAAGGACCAAAAAGAGAGATAAGACTAAGACTAAGGTTCATCAGGGGGACGCAAACAAGACTAAATAAGTCTAAATACGTGAGGTCTTTCATTAACCCTTTAACACCAAGTTTATCACATTTGATACGTGAGTTTTTGAGACCTGTACATTATCAGTGTTTTCCTGAAAAATCTGACACATACAATCAAAATACTGGAAAATACAAAATAACTAAATAAAATAAATAAAAATGAAGAATGTAGCAAAAATTGTACAAATGAAAAATCATAAATGCAAATTGATATTTAAAAAGAAATCTTATTTGTCACTGCAGTTTCAAAAACATTTAATTTTCTGGCAATTATTTCATGGTTCAGGCTTTACAGGGTTAATGATTGGATGTGTGATACGCGACTGTTAATAAGTTCATCATATCAACTGACATAATGATGAGTGTTACATTCTTAACTTTTTTGTGCTGACCCTGAGTGGCCAAAAAACCCCAGGAATAATCCAGATAATAACAAATATGCTACGATCGGGAAAGAGATATATGACGTGTGAGCTGTTATGACCCAGAATTAGTCCAACAGCAGTCATTGGTATAATTCAACTCACCTACAGACATTAAGACAAGGTAACCAGGCTGAGGTTTGTAAATGTAAATCATCACATAACTGTACAGTATTGTCACTTGGTGACATATATTATCTGCAGCCTTACAGCCTTTTGCCATTCCAGTGAAACAGAAAGAAGCTGATATCTAACTACAAGAAAGAACATGCCTTTCAACTCAAATGTAAGGCTTACTAGAGAGAAAGACATCAGATATGGCACAAGCCTAAAAAATTCCACCGATAACCTTCACACTGCAATGCCCCTGAATAAATGTCAAATACTATCTGCTGTTTGCTCAGTGGAACCATTGCATCCAATCTGCCCAAATGGAAGTGAAGAGCTGTGAGGAATAAATCCTAAAATCACACTGTGTGAAGTTTCAAAATGAGCGAAAAGGCAAAACATTGGTAGATTTCTTCATTGTCATCGAGTTGCGTAATTGGAGTGGGGGGTATAAACTGTGTGAACTGCATTTCAACGTAATTTGTCCATTTGCAAAAAAAAAGGAGAAAAAAAAACAACCAAAGACAAATGCTAGTTTGTTATCTTCTGCTGCATTTTTCTGTGCACATTATCCATCTGTGTCTGTGTGTGTGAGAAAAGAAAATATAAAGAAGATATAAATGAGAGCTGTGTTATTACACATATGTCCATATGACCAGCACAGGATTGATTGCCCACACACTGACGTCAGATCTATGAATATTCCACTGGGACAAGCTACAATTATTCCTGTTTTCCAACGAGGGCTTCAGCAGCTCATATTGAAGCTTTTATCAGGAGCAAGGCTATCTGTGATTGAGGTGAGGACATGTGATCAAGCCATGAAGGCCTGCCCTTTGGGTGGCAGGCTTACAGGACTGCTGTCATTGAAGCAGCCATTTTATGTTCAGGTGATGGCAATCAGAAGGCTTTTACATAACATGCATAATTATTCACTGATAAAATGTGTCAAATAGCTTTAGACAGGAATGAATTGTTAGTGGGTTCATGCTTTCTTTAAAAGAGACCAGTGATGGACCTTGAGAATCTTTAGCCCACTGGTTTGCTTGCTCTTTGATTCCACTGTTTTGTCTTTTCTGTACTTTTTAGAATCCGTCCAATGCCCTTGGGCATTTATGCACTAATGTCAAATCCATGTAATTACTTTTCTAAAATAAAAATGAAGAAGTGAAATTAACCTTTGGTACTGCTCTTCCCACACTTTGCTCTACTAGTCAGTCAAAAGTCCATGTAAAACCATGCAAATTAATCACTGTAGCCTATTGTTGATTTACTGATTGTTCAAAACCTCAAAGAACTGGAATTACATGTGTCTTTATATCTCACAATACTGCTTAATTTCAACAGTTACATGGATGAAATCTGTAATAAAACAACATTCAAAAATCCTTGATATTGTCATTTTGATAAATATCTTTTAAAAAAACACATTTGTGGCCACATTTTTTAATATTCTAAATACTCAACTTTTTAACTCAACAATTTATTTAGCGGTAAACAACTATTTGGTTTTTTAAAGATACAGTGGGGTAATGGCATTCTATGTCAAGCTGAGAAAACACACCCTCTGTTTGTACTGTAATATGTAAATTCTAATACTAACTATTCAAATGTATAAAAAAATATTGCTAGACTTCTGGGGGGAGGACTGAGCGGAGGAGACCAGCGGAGAGACAACGACGGTGCTCGCCGACAGACAATTACTGAGCACCGGTGAGCTTTGAAGGAGAGAGCCGAGGGCAGAGCCGGAGCTTTTAGGGGAACAAACACACCAGAGTTCTGCTCTGATCGGGAGCAGTTTACCTGTGATTGGAGAGCTCAGAGTTTATGTTAAACTTTTGGGATTAAAAAGTGGATTTCTCTTTACTCTTCCTCGGAGGCGCCGACCTCCACTGTGGGTGTTATAATGTTATAAGTCTCTGTTCGTACATACTGACTGTTGACTGGAGGGGAAAAAAGGGAAACAAGTGGAGTCTCTGATGAGTGCTGACAAACAGGCACTCACACCCTCAGACACAGTCGTCTGCCATTGCTTTCTAGGAGCTATTTCAGGGATCTGCAAAGTGACCTAAATCCATGTTACGTAATTATTAGCTTGCTAGCCATCCTGTTAACGCTAGCTATCTGAGACATCCACTAAAATATGCTTTAGGCAGCTTTGCGACTGGGCTCAAGTATGATTTCAATTGAATGCGAAAGTCTGCAAGTGAACGCTCATAGGTCGTCAAATACTCATGGTTTATCATGCTCCTCGGCATTTGATACAATGCACAAGGCATGATTTAGCACCTGTATGGGAGGCATTTGGCTTTCAGATAACTCTGGTGTAAATGAGAACAGTTGGGGGAACCAAATATAATACTGACTTGTTTTGCTTGTATGCATGTTGGTGCTCTAGTGCGACAATTAGTGGCAGTAAATCTTGTATGTGTCAACTTTTTAATTGGCGAGTTTAGTTTTCTGACTTTGGAGGTGGCAATGGAACAGACAGTGGCTTCTTCCCTCCTCTGATTGATCTCTTTCAATAACAAGGAAAAGAGCACCGTTAACAGCCGACACCTTATCTAACTTGTGCACTGGTCTACATTTTTCGGCAGCAACTGTAAACGACACGGATCATTGTGGTTGTACATGTGATGGTAAAGATATACAGAAGAACGGATATTTTCTGCTCATTCTGTTCTGGGAATATTTATTATATCATCAATATGCAAGTAAGAGACATCCAGAGACATTACAATTGTCTTGATGAACCTGTTGCTACAAAAGGGGTCAGAGACAGGTTGAACGCTGGGTGTTAAAAGTGACCAATCAAAGGAGGGGAGACAGCAGCCACTGCCTATTCATAATTCTACCACTGATTCAGATTTAGAGTTGATTTCATATTGTACTGTGGTAATTCATTAGATACTATACACACGACTTAGGTGTAGTTAAGTAGTGCATATGATACTCGGCCGGGGAGATATAAAGGAAGATGATGAGATGAAGGAATCAGATGTAGTTACAGTGTTGCAGCACTTTGCTTGCTGCCTACCCATGCTTGCCTCAACCTTTAAACCACCACTGTGTCAAAATGAATTCTTGATGCAAGGTGTTGCAGCTCTCTCTAACACAACTCTGTGTTCCTCATTAAACAGTACAACCTTTGATTTAGAGTCAGGTCACTCAGATATATACACTATCACTGCTGTCTGCTTACAGTCAGCAGCAAGGTGTTCAGTTGTGGGGTTTCCCAATTACTTCCTACGTGAACCACAGCTATGCTTAGGTCTCATTTGTTGTGACTGGAGGTGAGGAAACATGGTGATAGGTCACCTCAGAAGAACTTTTGATGGTGTTTTACACTGATCATGAGTCAAGATATTTTTTTAATACTTTTGTTGACATATCTTTCAACAAATCAAAGTGACATTTTTAGGCAGTTATTTCAGACAGTGATTTCTTCTTTAAGAAAAAAACAAACAGGTGAATCAGTTCACGACATCAAAATCTATCCATACTTCTACATCTATTTCACACTGTTAGTGCCTCTGACCTTTCTTCAGTCAGAGTCAAGTTTTAGATGCTAATTGGTATCACACCAAAAGACTGCAGTCCCAGCATTGGAATCAACCACGGAGATTTAGTTTAGATTTAACTTTTTTAATTAACACGTTTGATGGACCACTAGTTTCCAGCCTCTGGGCAAGTTGAAGACAGTTTTGTCTGTAAAGAATTGGACTGCAACCTCACATCCTGTCTAATGCTCTGTTGTCTTCATTACGTGTGTGTGTGTATGTGTGTGAAATAGAGGAGGCTAAGCCATACTCAGCAGCATTCATTTGACTTGAGCAGTTGACTTGAGCAGGTGAGAATACCATCATACCAGCATCACTATGCGCCATAAAAAAAACATATCTCAGTGTTCTTCTGAGTGCACCATGAAACATGGATTCAAACAGATAAATGAACCTAAGTCCTCTCAAGCAGTCTCACTCGTCACGACATCTCCTCTACAGTAGATGTAATGCTTCTTCACAATAAAGGAAGTGATAATTCGCACCTGGTATGAAGAAAAGATGTAAAAGATTGTGAAAAACGCCCAAAGCCTTACTTGCTTGCTTACTTGAATCTCATTTGTTTTTTTAACTTTTCCCCCTCTTTGAATCTGACAGGTTCTAGCCTGGTGGGATGACAGCTTGCTTTTTAGTAAACACGTTTTTTTGTGAATTAAAGTGGCTTTAATTTACAAGTCCCCAAACAGTCCAAACAAATGCCAAAATAAGACATCATCATGTTTGTCCAAAGTTTATCTAAAAAAGACAATCTTCAAAACTACAAAAACATATATTAATGTACAATGTGAAACCACCACTGTCTTTATAATAAATTCAATGGAGCTCATCATTTGTTGAATGCTGACTGTAGGACTACGAGGGTAAAGGGATCGTTCATTCCATGTCATGTTGGAGTCAGTTTCTTGTTGTTTTTTTTTCTTCAGCTCTGGTTGGTAAAAACTCCAAGTTGTTCATAAGATGTATTGTCATTTTACTGTTTTCCTTGTTTCTTATGTTTGGTGTCTGCAGTAGCAATACATGTCTTCATCAGGTTGCTGAAATTTGTTACAACTCTGTGTGAGTGACAAACTGACTGTTGGTGAATCACAATAACCATATATACACATAAACGGGCCTAACATTTTAGCTGAAAATCTTGCTCGCCTGGATGCAATGCATAAAAGATGTTCTTTCAGGCTGTTCCTGTCGATCCATGAACACATTTCATAGTTGTATCTTTCAGTTGTCCCTCTCATGGGTCTGACGGAACTGATACACTTCAGTTTTAATCAATACAGCCATCTCCACTTGCACTTCAATTATGTAACTGTTCTCTAAAGCACATTTTTGAGTGTTTTCTTCTGACACATGTGCAGAATGCATGTGCTGCTGCTTTGCTGCAGAGGTGTTCCATTTGTGCAGTCCACATCAAGATGGAAGGTGAAATGGTTTGTGTGGATCTGAAAGAAGGTTAATCAGTGGTTTCCCCACTTTGCATTCATATGGTAGATATATTTCTTTTGTTTTCTGTTTGGAGTTTCTAGTCTTTCTAATATTTACAAGGTGCATAGCAGCAGCCTTGTAACCACTAAGCAGCGTGATGGTCCCTTACATACTTCGGCAGCTGGTTGATTTTTTCTCTAACTTTAGAGCAGGGGCAATCCCACGTAACTACAGCAAAAAAAACCTTATTCACAGCCAACCAGTAGTTTGTTTTTCCAGTCAAACACAAAATGGGCTATTAAAAGCTATTCTCTTCACTGTATCTACATGACACTCCTCAATTACTACAAAACTTTCAACAGCTAAGCATCAAAAACAAAACACTTCAATTCTCTCTCTTTCCAGAGACCACTTTCTTTGAGAGCCTACTCAAAAATGATGTACATTATATAGTAAAGGTATAACAGAACAATGGAACAGCGGACCTGTTTGGCTTCTAGCTAATACGGCTTGATATTGCCCCTGAACCCAGTTCATTTGCAGGTATCCATTTGGACCCCTGGGACCAGAACTTCCTTTTAAATAATTCTACTACTCAACAAAAGTTTGAGGCACTCTTAATCCAAATGCTCTATGCTAGATCAAAATTATTCTCTTAATTGTTCAAGAAAAAAAATGCAATGCCATTTTACTCTTTGCTATTCGTTATAATGCTTTCTTTCACTTCCTGATGGATGGCAATAGATGCCATCTACCAGTGCCAGAGCATGGACAACCAAACAGAGACATCTCTTTGTCTAGTTGCTATTGTTTTAAAAAGCTCAATAATTTAACCTGGCTGAGGTAAACAGATGCTGCCCTGGGACTTAGAATGGTTTTTGGTTGTTGATGTCCTTGTCTCTGCTTCCGCTTAAGCCGCTGAGACATGAAGAATCAAAGTAGGTGTCTGTCAAGAAGGTTGTTGTACTTTCCATTACAAGAGAAAAATGAATGACCAACTGTATGCCTTTTTGTGAGCACACATGCACTGGTAAGTGGATGGGTCAGGAGTTACCCTGTGGCTGAAATGTGTCATTTTCCAAAGAGAATGATGAAATCAAGCCATCAGTTCAATGTCCCAGGTCTACTGTCCTCCTGGGAGTGCGCTGGTGGGTTGGGATGCCAAAAAAGAAAAAAACCTGTGGTCCAGTTCTCAGTAGCAGGTCCTCCAGCTTGGTTCCAACAAGCCACTGTTGTCACTGTCTGTGGGTGGGAAGCCATTTAGATGCTTGTATGGACAAGGGCGGGATGCTGGTGGTGTCAGAGTGACGTCCTGCTGTAAGTGTTTGTGGGGAGGTGAAAAGAAGTGGTCGGTAACACTCTGTGGCACGGAGGTGGGAAATGTCTCTGCACACCCCTCTAAGGTAGTGCTGTCCAAAGTGCAGGTACAGGAAGGAAATGATAAAAACTGAAAAAAAAAACCCTCAGAAAATCAAATGTTTTTCTAAAAATGAAATTATTTCATTATTCTCTTCTTCTTATCATTTCATTATTTTCCTCGGTAAATCTAACTATTTCCAGCATATCAGCAAGCGTATCGTATTGACTACTTGACAGCACAAATAATATAAAATGTTTATTACACAGATGCCATTGTTTTTATTAAAAGTCTTACTCCTTGCATGAATGAAACAACAGGTATGTTTGAAAATGCTAAAAAATAGAAATATATAATAATGATACTATTACTACTACTACTACTAATATTAATAATAATAATAATAATGCCGTTTTTTAATATCTCTTCTGTAACTGTGGCTTAAAGCAAAAATATTTACAAAGACCAAAGAAACCTTTTTAGTGCACAACCCTTGCAGCTTACAGTATGTTTCAACATTAATGGCTGCTTGGGCTCTGGGCTCCATTAAGGACCAACTATTGTTGCGTTGTTCAGCCTTGTTAGATAGTTCCCATTTGAAGTGCCACTCAGTGCCCTGGGAGTCTGTATGCCTCTACTGGTTGGTTTCTTCTAAAACTAAAGCTTCAACAGCGTCTTTAAGAGTGGCCACGGTTGACATATCAGACTTAGCTGTCTGGAGACAAAAAGGTAACTTGTGGCCATTTGCCTAATGTTCAAATTAATTTGTGTTTGATACTACTAGTAGAAGGGCCAAGGAAGGCAGAGATGACAGATGCTGTATTTTGTGCCTCTCTGGTATTTATTCATGGTATTAACGCTACACCGCTGAGAGAACTCTTAGCGTGAAGGCAGCGTGTGTTCTATGATTTTCACTGAATGAAGGAATATGTAGAAAGCTGTTTGGCACCATCAACCATTACCATTTCCTCGGCAGTGCTGCTACCATAAATGAATACAGTTTTCATCAAATTTTCAATCTCCCCAAGGATCTCAAATGATGAGTGGATTTGCAACCATTTTGAATCCTTCCTGCAGGCTTCTCTTGACCCCTTTCTTTCTGTTGTGCTCAGTCACTTCTTACTTCCTTTTTTCCTCTGAGATATGTGGCTGGGCTAAATGTAAAAGTTGTCAGAAGGATTCCTTGTGTGAAAATTACTCCAACATTTTATCTATTTTATCTACTGTAAATCCTCTTTACTTAAAGGGCTCTGTTTTTTTGCCAGTGAAATCACAAGCGCTGGCAATGGCAAGGGTTCATGGTCCCGGCTTACAGTATTTAAGAGTGAGCTTCTTATGTGTGGTGAGAGCGGTTTCAGTGAAATGCTCATAAACTATGACTGAGGTTGGCATCAATCACAGACATCAAATCAGCTACATTCATTCCCTTAAAAAGCAATGGTCTACTATCCTCTGCTTGGGTTCGCGCAAGCTGTATCATAAAATCACCAAGTGGGTGCAGGCTCAAGAAAAATCTGCTTTCAGCCAATGAAATTGATACTTCCCCAGTGCAAGGTCACTGCAGTTGATTTGCACCAGCATGAAAATGGGCCCCAAGATATTTTATGGGACAGTGTTCTGCACACAATATAGCCTCAAAGGCTTCAAGATGTCACTGCAATTGAATTACATTTCCTTTCATCTTGAGTCTGAAAGCTCTCTTATACTGTGCTGTAATATACAAAACAGAAATCTGAGAAAATGTAACAGATGCTGGTCACACCCTTGAGTGCTTACACTGTATTTGTGTTTGTGATTGTACTTACAAGAGGTTTTGCTATATTTAGAGGTTTAAGAATTTTATCACACACTCATGTTAGCCTATCATTGGTTTCCCATCAGCTTGGTCCCTGATGTTTTATATCCAGACTGACATTCAGGTTTGACGTCTTTGAATCAGATTGAACTGTCAGGTAAACTATGGATTGCCATTGGCTTTGACATTTCATGTTACCTGCAGGGTGTGTTTTAATAACTAGTTATCCAGTGAGTTTCCATCCAGTGCCATCATCAGGTCAAATTTCACTTTGTCCAATGTGGTAAACATAGCGTGTTATGCATCGACATGTTCAGATAGGCACTGTGAGAATATTAGCATGCTGAAGATAATGTTAAGCCAAAAACACCACTTTAAGTAAAGCCAGAGAGAGCCATAAGCATTTCTGTAGACTGTTTTGTTATCAGTTAATCTGCAAACATAATACTGACCAAAGTATTTATCTCATACTTGATCACTGTGAATCAAGTTGATCATTAATACAAAAATAACTGACAAAAAGTATTTTGCCACATAGATTTCACATTGCATTTTAGTTTCACTAGAACTGGTAAGACTGTAGAAAAAAAAAAAAAGATCCAATACACAACTCTCACCTCCAGTGTTTTACTGTGACAACACCCTAGCTTTTGAGCAGATTTTCATGTTGGCTTGGAAAAGCATCGTGGCCACATCATCTCTACTTTATTTGCCAGTCTTCCTGTCAGCAACTGGCTGCTGCCTACTGGAGCAGCCACCTGGACAGGCCCCGCAGGCTAACAGATATGTCAGCTTTCTCCTTGGCTGCAGCTGACTTCCCCTCCCCTGGCCTGTGAATGTAGCCAAATGATCTTTGGCTTAAGGTAAGCAAGGGGAGAAGGAGTTGAAAGGAACGAAAGGAAAGCAAAATAGGAAAGGACAGGAAGGAGAAAAGCTGAATTGGGGGAGAACTGCAGAAAGAGGCTGAAGAGGAAGAGAGGCAGGGAACACCTGGGACTGGGCCTTGATCCAGCTCGGACATCTTGTCACACCTGTAGCATCGTCTGTCTGGCAAGCACAAGAGAAGAGAGTAAGGGGGTAGCCATCTGCTCCATCATGCCCTTCTCCAGTATGCTGCCATGGGGATTTTCTTGTCCAGCCAAATGTACAGCAAAGGCCTTGCCGATAGACAACAGCTCCCACCCTCCACCCGTGCATCCCTCCTGAGCTGATTAATTTGTTCATTTTTCAAATTAACATCCTCAGGCTACTGCTAACATAACTGTTAATCCGAGACAAGGGGACTAAGGAGGGGTTAAGGATGGAATATTAATGTATAAACCTCACCACAGGTAAATATCAAAAGTGACTGAGGGGAGCTTGTCAAGGAGAATGAACTCCCTCCTGCAACTGCAAGAATGTGTGGCATAAAGAGTCAAACCATAAAACATAAATAGGTTTCCATTTTAAGGAATATGAGGATCAGAGCTGACCACCCACTGCAGAATTTAAAGACACGAATATATTATTGAAAGATTTGTAATATGTTGCCATGGTGAGAAAAGTGACAGTCTGCAGCATGGTGTGGTTTTTACAGCATTTTAGGATAGAAAGACATCCTGATCAAAGCGCCTAAAGTCTCTGTCTGGGGTATTAGTAGCACTTCACTGGATGAAGAATCCATCTAGTATTCATTGCGAATATCAATGATTCACCACATATACTGTCTAGTACGTGTCATCCATGTTGCTTCACCTATCAGGCACACAGGAAAATGTAAAATTGAACCATTAGTAATTATCAATATTTCATCACGCATCAATCCACAGAGGATGTTAAGAGTGTGTATGCATTGCTGTTTTAGAGTCTTATCTTTCTCTTGGTTTTGGAAAGAAAAACTGTCTTTTACAAGAGATCTGGTGGAATTTCTTGTACATAACCAGGTCAACACTAGGTTGCTGTCAAAATGAGCTTTACTTACTTACTTTGAGTCCTTGTGGTTTCAAGAATCTTGTTGCTTTATTGTGCCATAGTGTGGTGGGTTCAGACAAACTAGCTGAATGTGGGTGAATCCAATTGTCCTCCAATTATCTTTGGAATACAGCTTTGAGGAACATGACATTGCTGTATTTGTAACTCACAAGCCTGGGTCTTAGCCAATCAGGTGGAGTGCATGACCGTGGCCTGTAAACAGCAAGCTGAAAGCCAGATCGTGCCACACCATATAGTGGCTTGATTTTATTGTAAGCAATACATTTGCCAGTACAATTAAGCTTTATTTACAGTACTTCATTCATCAGAAGGGGAGTGCTTTGTTGTTTGTCCCACATCAAAGGAATTCAGATTTTCTTTCCATTTATACACATATATATGATCAAATGTTTAATGGATGTGCTTTTGAAATTAGATTTTACTTGAGTGGATAAATGTAAAGTTAATGCACTTTCAAAAAATCAATCCTGTTTAACATGGCAGTTTTAGAACAATGCACTACAATGAACTTGGCCTTGATATAGTAGGCTCCACTCAATAAAAAAATACAGAGTTCCTCTATACTCAGAGCATTTCTCTGCTGCAAACTTCAGGGAACTTAATAGGCATTGACATGCTTATTAGTTTACTTTTCATTCAGTCTATCAAAATCCAACATTGAGGCTCTTACATATCAAATTCAGATATCAGTTCAACTATTTTACTGTTTTATCTTAGATACATCTCATTTCAAACAACCACAAACATTATATTTATCATAAAAATCTAATTTTCATATAGCTCTCATATTGTCATGTAGCATTTGAAGATCTGTGTATAGAATCACCATGGTAATAAACAGCTTAGACATCAGCATGTCAGTCAAAATGAGCAAGGCAGAATAGAAAATGTACGAGAGGCTTATTTAGTTGATCTGTATACTGTCACAACTGAATACTGTAGATGATTATGTATATCAGGTAAATTTGTGTCTGTATTATTTGTATTCAAAAGAATACACCTCTGTACGTAGGTACCCTCTGTCCTGAAATTACCCCCCTTCCCCCACCCCACACACACACACACGCATATCGCATACATTTGCAGATGCAGCAATTAAATAGGTCCAACACATGTCACATTACTTATGTATGTCATTATCAATCACTTTATCAACGAAGGAAAAGGAAAATAAAATCTTAAAGGACATTTGCTTTTCATCCTGTTAAAAAATGTCAGGATTATGCTTGCAAGATGTCAGGCTGAGAGTGAACGTTTTTTAAAGCACTGCAAGTAATTAATTTATTTTGTAATTAATATTTAATTATTTTTTAAATATACTTACTTCTTTGTCTACAGATTTTGACAATTTGGCATTTACGGTGTTTTTTTTTATTTGTTTTTTTTTTTTAATTAAGGTTAATTGTCTATGTACAAAATAAAATCAACATCATCAACAACCTCATGGGTTGTCTATTGAGATACCATGGCCCAATTTATAACATCAAGTGGAATAGGAAGTAGCCTACGGATAATGAAAAAAAAAATTAAGTATGTGGCAAGAAATACTAAGAAAAAGAAACAAATTCACTTTTTGGCGACTGCATCGCCTAAATCATGTTATCAGATGTGACAGCAATGCTGCAGGCAGAGTTCAATAGAGGGCAACACAAGAAAGTGTGTCATGCTCTTTTCTTCCCCATATCCTCAAAACAGGCAGGAACTGTAACTTGACCAAAATAAATTGATAATATTGAGTAGGCTACCCTGCCTTACTTGCAACATGAGAACTTACAGTATAAATTGTTTTCTATATCAAACAAATCTTCTTTACCAGCCAACAATATACTGGTTGAGAGAACACTTAACCAAGCATTTATCCATAGGGAACTTAAAAGGTGTGTCATTTTTATCTATTTGCTGCCTCTCTGGAAGGTATTGGGGAGGTATGAGCCTGGGAGCTTTGTACAATATTGAAACAGATGAGATAGGCCTCTTATTTATAGTCTGTGCAGCATGGACTTGGTATTTCTTCACTGTAATAGAAACAGTGGTCTCACTTATCACAGCTCAACTCGGGTGTCCGGTCTGAGCAATTTACCAAGAGCAATTCATAAAATATTACTTTTAATCTTTTGAAAGTTTAAAAAATAACGTTACTCACTGTTAATATTATTGTATTTACCTGACTGAATGACCTTCCCAAATAAAACTAGTTTTGAACTAGAGAGATCTGACACAGTTCATGACTGCCATTTAAATTAATGGATCGAGTAGACTGCCATTTATGTCTCTATTCTGTGCAAAACAACAAAAATATAACAAAAACAGGGTTATGAACAATGCATGCAACATGAAATCTGTTTAATTTAAACCTAACTGTAATAACTATATCTACAAAGGATTTGATATATCCTATAAAAAAACTTATGATCTTATGATTATATAATTAAGTATATCTTCTTTAAGAATATTAAAACAAAATCCGAAAAATAAAAAACATGCTGCAATGCAGTTGTTTATGGCCTGATTTTCACATCTTTGTTCAAGAAACAACTGTTTGAGGATGCATTTTTAAGTATTAATCATAGAATATGTATACAAGAGACAGTTGTCTCAGAAGCAGAGCTTGAAAATGTTAGCATAAGTCATTTGTAAACCAGCATGGGACCAGCTGACATAAAAATACTGCTATTATGAATCCACTTTGAAAGTGCACAACTGTCACATTTTCCTTGAAAATAACTGGTCCCACAGCTCTCAGAGGAAGCCAAGCCCATAAAAACACCCATCCACAGTCAGATTAATACCTTTAACATAACTCCCTCTATCAAAGCTATTATTTTCTGTGCAGTACTGCCAATATAGCCACCTCTGCTACAAGCCTACTGAGGTAAACATAATGAACAATAGCCAAACTGTGGTGTCTTTCCACAAATTCAGGAAAAAGGTGGTGAATATAGAGGGACAGAGTGGCCAAGCTCAATAGAAGTGGGGCAGATTTACCTCTTTGAAACAATGTGACTGCCTGGGCCACCACGTGAGATCAAATTGGAAAAAACTGTGAGTAAGCCGCTTGCTGATACATTCAAGGGTAACTCTTCACACATGGTAGGGAGGCTTTTTATGCTGGATGAAAAAGGAAATTATTCGTCATATTTATAAGTGGACTGTGCTGTCGTCTGCAACTACTCTACTCATCTGTCCTATTTTTACACAGCAGTCTGATTCACATAGATATTATATATGAATGACTTTAGGTACAATCTAATTCAGCCCAGTGCAACAGAACTACAGCAAATACTGTTGAATTCTGCTGTTTGAATATTTAGAGGGGTGAGGTGGAAAATATGACTGCCATACAAAATTAAAAATCTTAGAAGCTTCAAATGTGTTTTCTATTTCAAGGCGACATTATTAGATTACATTACGCAGTACTGTATCCATTACATATGAGCATGTTAAGATAAATGTCTAGTCTGTGCTAGTCCCACACTTCTTTCAGGCACTTTTAGACAGCGAGTAGTTGCCTGCATTTTCAGTGTAACCACAGCGTCAGCAACATGGGGAGTGTGTTTTCGTGGACATGCATAACTATTTCTGAGTGCATGATGCAGTTTGAGTTTGCAACTCTGCATTGAAGAAACTGCAAAGAGTGAAATGATTTGAGGGCTGATCCCTAGATCTAGGTCCCTAAATGATTCACCTTTTCACCAGAATACATAGAGATCAATATAGAGAATCAGTACTGGGGCATCAGCTTGAGTCTGGTTAGTTGGCCTGAGACATTAACAATTAGGATACTACTTATCATATATTTCTATCAATTCTTCAGTTATTTGTTTTTGTTTTGTTGTTTTTTTTTGACATTGATGTTTGCGAATAGAAGCAGCCTATGGTGAGCAGATTGATAGGACTGGAGGTAGCTGAGAGCCGTGGTCGCCGTCTTAAAAAGGTTCTCATGTAATCCAAACATACATATGAACAAACAAACAAAATAAATTATAAGCTATAACATTAAATGTAGTAGAAGATAGAGCGCCAGGAAGAGACCGACCTGCTCCCACTTTGCTTTTAACTTTATAACCTCTTCATTCATTCCCCAACTTGTTTTTGCGTCCTTTGCAATGCATCCATTCCCTGTCCTATCCCCTATTTTTTTTCATGCTTTTGTCCCTTTAGGCTCTTCCTTTATTTCACCCTCCTTCACCTTTCCTTTATCTTGATTTTCAAAGTCTCTTTTGTCTCTCCCTGAATTCTGCTCCACATTTGATTTATCTGGCTTTTTTTTGGCAGTTCCCCTCTCTCCATTTTCTCTTAGCCACATTCTCGCCCTCCCTCTTCATGAAAGGTTTATAGAGTAGACAGGAGAGGCACATCTCGGGTGCTACTGATGGAGTAGACCGCAGGACATTAGCTTGGTGAAGTCAGAGTAATTTTTCTCCCCACTGATGACTGAGAACAGTGTAAGACATGATGTTAGATTCTTTCTTTTTTCATGGATCCTTGTAGGCATATCTTTTCCCATATCCTCATCATTCACTATCTTCCTTTCACTGCATTTCTCACCTTTTTTTTTAAATACCCAAATAATTACTGTCTATCAGTCTGTCTGTGGAGGTCTCACAAATGTAGATAACAATCACTATTACACCAGAGATCATGGTCGGATGAAACCAGACTGACAACGCTATCTGCAGAGATGCCATCGAGACATGACAACAGTAACTCTCCAAAACTGAGCAGCAACTTCATATCCCGCTTATGAATATCACAAACAGGAAACGTTGAAATGTGCATCCTTGTTGGGGACTGATCTCCTCTCTGAGCACAGTCTTTGTACTTCTGCCTTAAAGCCAAAAACAGGGATATCAAATGACTCGACAGCCGCTCACCATGTTCTCTCAGCTTCATGTAACTTAGAGAATACGCTGGGAAGAATGGTCACAAGACTTTACTTTAAAACTATGCATATAGACAGGATAAGCACATACCTGACTACATGACCTTTTTATTATCTGTGTGACAATGAAAAACAAGAACTGGGGTGAGGCGAACAAAATCGGATTCTTGTTTCCGGCATCTTGTCAGCAGCGGGCTGAGAAGTGAGTCCTTGAAGGTTAACTGGAACTGGGGACCAGAAACCCATCTGCTATTCAAAGGCACCGTTCCAAAAAAAAATTGTGACTTTGAAGTGACATATCAACAATAGTCCGACAGTGTCCACAGCCCGCAGCAATTCAGGACAAATCTGATCTGCAGCAAGTGCCTTGCTCTTGAGGAGGTTTCTAACTCCCCTTTTTTCACATCAGCCAAAGATCAAGCCCTTCTGAATCCTCCAGCGCTTCCTCCTGTGAGGACACCATATCTAAAGAAATTCTCAGTTTCCTCCTTCCAGCTTCCAACAATGTCACCGGTCAAGATTTGCATTTAATTACCTCCATGAGCTATTTGGTTTATGTTCTGACTTACTCTCTTTAGTGGCCAAATTATTTTCTAAAATATCTTTAAGGAGCTCCAAACATCATCTGTGGAATGTACCAGTGGGTTTCTGAGTCATCATCATCATCATGAGCAGAACTGCCGGCTTCTGCGGATTTCTGCAGCTGCTTCCATGGCTGATGTTTTCACAGTGACACATTCTGATTCCAGTGTTGAAATCTCCCTCTGCGCAGAAGAGAAGTTTCAAAGTCAAAGTTTAAATTAGTCTGATGTAGTCTGTTGTGTGCCCGGCAACTGCCCTAGCCTGACGAGCTGGTGCAAATTAAGGGAAGAATGTAACGGGGTGTTGAGCAGGGTGGACCCAAATGCAGACGGCACAAGACCAGACAGGGCTGAGATCTAGCTTACTGGTGGGCAGGCAGATGGGCGGGTAGGGTAAATAGCTATAGTATCATACACAGGAAAGAGTAAAGATAGTCACCAAACTGACACAACAAAGGCATGGGACCGATATATATATATCGGAGCAGAGTAATCAAAGAGTCAGGAAACACACAAGGAAGAAGTAAAGTGTCAGAAACGTGAGGCGAGGTAAGAACACAAAATAAAACAGGAAGTGTGAGAACGATAAATAACAAACAGAACACACAGAGAGACAAACATCAGCAAACAGTAGAGGAATGAGGCAGGACCATGTCAAAGAGTGGGTACAGCCAACCATACATGATGTCATATACTACATGGGAAGTCAATTTATTGACTGTCTGTTGAGAGTCTGTTTTTATTTTCATTTTTAATTTTGCCTCCTTTATCACCTGAGAGTCCTAATGGTATTACATTATTAAACTAATCATTATGCCTATATGGACTATGCTGACATCTGTAAATACAGAAAAGGAAGAAGATGGTTATGCAATGTGGAAGTAGTTTTATAAGCAAAGCCCTGTAATGGCCTCTATTGTCTTGACAATAATTCCATTCAGAGCAAAGCACAAAAAAATCATCTTTGTCTTTTGAATTAATGCTACGGGCCGCTGACGTCAACACAAAAATAGCAGAGAGGACAAAAAGGTGACATGCTCACTAATGAGGAGGACCCCACCAATATTAAAATAATGTAGGAGACTCACAAATTATGTAGTTACAGCTATAGTCACAAACCACATGACAGTGTCTGTGTGTGTGTGTGTGTGTGAGAGAGAGAGAGAGAGAGAGAGAGAGAGAGAGAGAGAGAGACTGCATGTGTGGGGGGAGGGGTGGTGGACACAAGCTGAGTTAAGTGCCAGTAATGTGTTTTTATTAGAAATAAACAAACAACTATTTACAAAAGATGGACACGGCGTGTGGAGATAAGATTGTATCAGTAATGTGTGGAAGGAATAAATGAGTGGGGCGTTTGTGTGTGTCGTTTTGAAGGCAGCAAAGTATCAAACCAAACCAAAACCTGGCGATGAGGAGCCCTGCACACAGAGAGAGAGAGAGAGAGAGAGAGAGAGACAATGAGAGGAGGTCTGGCTTGGCTTTTGGCTAAACACGGTGGAGGCTTTGACAGGTTAACAGTCCTTCCTGACCGCTCCTGCAACAGAAGAACAGTGGAGCAGTTGTAACAATGTATTTAAGCTAACCAAGGGAAGGCCTAGGAGGTAGAGTGAAGCCAATTTTTACTCACCAGCAAGAGAAAATTGAAGCTGGAACCACTGTCCACTGGGAACACACACCACAGATGAACAAATTCATCTGTCTGATACATGCAGAACAAGAGTATACTCGGCCGATAAGGAGGCCAAACGTGTCGAATGCCAACAAGAACACACTGAGCATCATCAGCAGTGCCACTGCCAAGGATGAGGACCAGAATAATGCACGCAGCCCAATCCTCTAAATAAAAAAAAAAAAAAAATCGAAAAAATTTGAATCTGAACATTTTCCTGCATACCCTCAACCTCATAGCCATAGTGCTGGTTCCAGAGACGAACAAAATCAACCAGGAAAAGCCAGAGGACGTGTTCCTTGTTTAGCTTGCTATCACTGCAGCCTGGATGGAAATGAATAAGCAGCAGAAAATGGACAGCTGGATGGAAAGAAGACAGTTGCTAGGCGGATACAAAGGGCAGTTTACTGTATGTACCCTGTAGTTTGTGTGGGTTGGTCTTTACTAGTAAAGCCATAACATGCAAATTTCATTGCTGCACTGTTTCTGCAATGTTAAGTGTGTGACCCTGAGAAAGCAAAGCTTGTGTGAAAAGGACCAATAACATGAAAACACAATAATTACTCTTTTTTAAATCTATCTGGCTTACACATTATTTTCTCCTACGCTGTGATTCAAATGTGACCTCAAAATATTTCCTATTAATGAAAGCAACATACCTCTTCAAAACACCAAAGTGCTGTGCAGCACTGGAGATAAAAAAAATAAAATAAAATCCCCTATTTAATCTCACTATCTATTTCAGTTATTATAAGTACAAATGGTAATTGCATGTTCATATCTTGTTATGTGATTTATTTTGAATTGGCCTTTTTTGTTTTTAGCCACTTTCAAGACACGTTAAGCCTTTCAGATACAGGGATAATCTTTTTCGATCAGATGAAAAAACAAGCGCTAACAAGAAGAACTCACAGATAAAACCAAAACCAATCCAACAGAATGATATTTTAACATTGGTACATGTTGTGAGAGAGGGATCAAAAGAGAGGTAATCTAATCCTTTAGGCGTTTTGGGCAGCTGTTCAACTATGTTCTCTTTCTATTGCTCTTTCCTCTCTCTCTCTGCCACACATGTGTGCTGGGGGTTTGTACTATATGTATCAGTATGTAAACATATACTTATATATCTTTATATGAATTTATAGTACATACAGAAAGCTGTCCTCTCTGATCATGTTGACATGGAAGGCTATAAGAGCACTGGGAGATACTGGCATAAAAGCAGCAGATTATGACTTCCCTCAGTATTTAAGATTCATATCCTTTTTTTTTTTTTTTTTAGCTGATTATCCTCCAAATCTCTGTACTGCACAGAATAAACATCTTTTGATTCTTACCTTCTTTTGTCTACCTCTGGTCAAACCTGGACCTCACAGACACCATTACTGTTGGGTGATGTGAAGAAACTGGAACTCTTGTAAACAATAAGTAAAACCTTGAAATACACACAGCACTTATCAACCCTTGATTTGGGTATTTGAACTTTATTTTTTGGAAACAGCGTGGTTTCGTGGTAACTTAATGCTGTGCTCCTGCAGCCATAGAAATAGTTCCCACAGTGCCTTTAACCCATGCTATCAAATCTAACTGCATTCCACTCCATTACAGATAGCCCTCTGGTTTACAATTAATTGAGACCTATTACAGTCTAATGCCTCACACTGTCAAACTGTGTTAACGGGAGCTGCATCGGATTTAGGAAGAAAAGATTCCATTTCCTGACCTCTTGAACAGTGTCTTGAGAAAGTATGATGTTAGCTGTGATTTTAATACCACAATACTGGTGTACATTTGTAAAAGGAAAATTTCTTGTAGCCACCAATGGTGCAAAAGTGGATAGAAATTGCAGCTGTTGAATAGGTTGCCTCAGAAGTCATACAAGAATCTGTGAGAAGAAAAGGTTTCCTCCTCTCTGGCTGGACTACGTGTACAGTATAAATGTTTTTTTTAATACACGATTCAAATTCAGCATTTAAAGGCAAGGACAGGATCTGAATCCACAGCCTTTCTGTTACCACACCTGCTTCGTCACGACCATCAGGGATTACTCAGCTTCCACAAAGAGAAATAATTAAATACTATGAAGCTGTGATGAGACGACACCTATGGGTCGCCTCAAAATGATGGACAAAGTAATGAAGACAGCTCCACCTCAAACACCTGTCCTTTGCTAATTAACAAATGACAACAGAGTTTTTTTAGCTGCACTATCTGAAAACCTTTCAAACTACCTATTGCATACACTGTGGACACTGAACACACAACTTGTTGATGTACAGACGGAGGTATATGAAGGTTTCTGACTTCCAAGAAAGTCATTATGTCTGTTGCTGTATTCATTAGTTAGTATATAGAAACAGTTATTTACAGCACAGTTTTGTGTA
The DNA here is from genome assembly GCA_023238725.1 of Scortum barcoo. Taxonomy (NCBI): domain Eukaryota; kingdom Metazoa; phylum Chordata; class Actinopteri; order Centrarchiformes; family Terapontidae; genus Scortum; species Scortum barcoo. The sequence goes on from CM041531.1 coordinate 12,182,330, forward strand.
CTGGCAGCACTAAGTGGTGAATGATGTTGGTATAATTATATTCACGCCTGTGTTCCTTTTACCTGTTTTCATTGACAACAGAATAATTTCTCTCTGACCATTACTTTTTCTGGCAACAGGCTTGGTAGTAAGTTTGTGATAACTGAGTTGTTGATGTTCAGGGTCTTTGGATTAAATGTGGGGTCACTTAAACTGCCTTTGAACGGACTGTAAATGTTATGTTTTGACTGTTATGTTTTTTAATTGACTGGATTTGTTTACGAGCTGTTTTTTTGTTGTGTGAAAGTAGTTCACGCTCTGAAAGAGGCAATGTAGTTGTCCTGTTTCATTTTTATTTCTGTTCTGTTGCCATTTCAACAGTTTCCGTGAACTTTTAATGCGCTCTTCCTAAATCCTAAATGTTTTTTTTCCTCCAAAAGAGTCCAATTTGTCCTCTTTAATTAATGTGCTCCAGATTTTGCTGCCATATAAGAGAACTGGTTCTGTAATGCTTTCAAAAACTTTAATACATATTTTAATTGGGAGGTTGAAGCTGTGAAATACTGTTAGAGCTTTACTTCTGAAGCAGTTACAGCCTTGTTAAAATGCCCTAAAGAACTATTTTTCAGACCAAACTAAGTGTATTCAGTGTTATGGTCTGATGGGGTTTCTAGTTGAGTTCTGCATGTCACAACTATGTTTTACTATGTTTCCACCTCTATGCTTCAGGGTAATATTCTCTGGGAATATTGTGGACATGTAACCAAATGTGCTGAAGTGAAAAATGCATATTTTAATTTACCGAACAATATTTTTCATTTCATTGAGTTTACCTTCAGTAGGGTTTGGAGGTGTGCACCCATCCAGCAGGCCCCAGCCACACCTATGGGTGGGACTGCTGTTATATAAAAATGTTTTTTCGGTGATTAACATCTGAGTCTGAGACCAGACAAAATGCCAATTTGGGCTTTAGACACTGTACTTAATGTAATAAAGAGTAAAATCTCACTCTAGTAGCTTACAGTGTTTTGAGTCCCCATATCATTGTGGTACACAAAATTATATGGGGACTCAAAACACTGTGTGTCTTTACATATGTTTTCATATGTTTTCTACTAAATGTGTCAAATAGAATGTGACAGATGTGCAGATGGTGCAAAATAGCTTAAGCCAATAAAAAGACACAAACCAAGTTAACCAGGTTATGGTTGCTTGTGGTCGGCATATTCGAGGATACTGCACAGTGACACTCATAGGGGAACAGGTCTGGAGAGAATTGGTAAAACAATGGAAGTTAATGGTCAGTTCTCTTTGAATTCACATACACATTCTTCAAAGACAAACTCAGCATATGTGGATGCAATGTAAGGAACAGGAACAGCTGCAGTTGCATGGAAAACACAGACTTCAAAAACACTCTCATGATGAAGTGCTGCAAATACAGTGAGATCGCAATTAATTTTTAATAAATACAAAATTTTTGTCTTTCTTTATAATAATGGAAAAAAAGTCTTCCTGTGTGTCTTTGGATTATGACAACTAAAACCATTGCATACTAGTATGAATTAGCATCATAATTCCTTGGTGTTGTGGTGGTTTAGTGTGATATATATTTACAGACACAGAGTCTTCCTTTTGGGAGATGCCACATAATATGCCAAGAGACAGGTTTTAATTATGATCTCACCAGTATGCTGCATGTGCCTTGTGTTGGCTCTGATTAGTGCTTAGGGAATCAAGGCTGTAATTGTTTGTGCTAAGCGAAGTGTGTGTGTGTGTCTCAGTGATGAGAGTGGTTGGTCACCCATAGGGCTTATGTTTCTACTCTGAACAGAGGAGAAGTGATTTATTTGCTCAGGGCCACACTGTGCGTCCAATCAGCATCAAGCACCCTAGGGTGACACCATCATGGTCATCTCTTCTGCAGGAAATGATGCAAGCTCTACTGAATTACATAGGGTGTGAGACCAATAAAATGGGGCCTATTCTTGTCACAGCATCAGATAAGGACAGGCTGCTGGATGCATTGCAGCAATTACTGCAGGCCTGCGCTCCACGGCTGTGGAATTGGGAAATGATCATCTGTGAAGCACAGCAGAGTACTACCGCCTCCAGCACAATAACTCAACATGTCCACTTGGCTATGTCAGCTCTGCATGAAGAGAGAACGCAAGGGATGGAAAGAGGGAAAGAGAAGGAGAGGACTATAAGAAAGTGAAGAAAATAAGAAACAAAGAAGAAGGTTACTGTTATAAAGAAAAGCTTTGTGTTATATAGCATATTTCATTGTAAATTATTAGTCTAAAGACACCAAGAAATGTGCAACACGCAACCGCTTATTGTAAGTGCATGCGCATTTTAATCTAAGTGACATAATGTAATAGGCTATGCTTTGTATAGTTAAAACTGGTATGGAAGTAATATTACAGTAGAATAAAGAATGTGATTCATGTGATCAAGGACATGTAAACCTGCAACAAACTTGGTTTGGTCAAAACTAGAAAAATAAAAAGAAGAATAATTTCAAACATACATGCTTGATATGTGCAGCCTGATTACCATTTTGGTGTTTTATTCAACATGTTATTAACAATCTGTCCTATTTCAGATACCGTAGATGTCCATGCCATCTGTCCTCAGAATCAGCATCCTTAGGTACTCTGCACAAAGCACTTACCTTGCCTTGCCACACAAGCATCGTCTATCTCCACAAGCCAATAGTGGGTTAGTTGCTGCTGTGAGAGAATCCATTTTAACAAAATAAGAAAGCACTTGATTAACAAGCAAAAAGCCACCAGGCAGCATACAAACCTGTGTAAATCTTGCATAGATGCACCTGGGATTGTCAAAAACATGCAGCCTCTCTTTTAGAAGAAGAAGCTGTGTCACTTTTTTCAATAGGGCCTATATTTTGTTGTGTTTGGACTATTTAAAGTGAAGAAATATGCTGTTTTAGGTTATTTTCTGTGTCATTAACTTGCTTAACACCATATTTTTCACACTGGAACAGAATAATGTTGTTTGACTCTGGCCGGCAACTCGTGTTGCCCTAATGATAATAACAAATCTAAAAAAAAAAAAAATCAATGTTCTACTTTTTGGAGTCAAGAATGACTGGATGGGCAAATGGATGGACAGAAAGTACTGGAGGCAGTAAAACAATTTGCGAAACTGTTCCCTGAACCAGCATGGAGCTAAGGTGAAGAGATGATAAGATCCTATATTGGATTCTGCTTTGAGGAAAGACAGAATCAGGAGTGATCGTTAAAGACTGAAGTAGGATTACTGGAAATAAAATTAGTGTCTTGGTCAGTGTGTTTCTCAGGTTGACTTCACTTAGATTAGGCGAGATAAACAGATGACAGCTAGTCGAGTGGAAAAAATAGGAGGATGAGGGCGGCTTTTAAAGAGTCGAGAAAATCTGAGAGGACCTTGCAGCCACAAGAACAGACCAGACACATGATGAAGAGCTGGATTAATGAGGTAGAAGTCTATTTGTATCACTGGAGACAAGATGGCCAGCCATCTGCAATCCGCCCTCTTTATTGCTGCGTATTGGTTCATGCCAATATGAGCTCATCTCCCAGTGGAAAGGTATATGCGGCATTTCTGACAGGCTGACATCCTCCCTGTTGGAGAGGGTTGGTGGGAGCACAAAGGAGGGTGCAGCCAGAGAAGGTCTTAGGTCAATGATTGTATTAGACACACTGATTGATCCTGTGGAGAAAGGTGCCATCATACCTAATTAATGAGCGGGAGTGACGGTTATGTGGGGTGGCCTTGTCTCACTGACCTGGAAAGGAAGACATGAAGGGGGGTACACGGTGACTGAATGTGAGGCAGAAGAAAACTAATGATCTGTTTATGCATTTATAAGGTACAGTGAATAATCATGGAATTATATTATGGTCATTTAATGTGTAAGTATGTAAGTACATGAAGATGTGACCATTGACCTGTGAAAGGGAGGGCACAGGAAGCTATTATAACGACAGATACTTTCATATAAATGTGACTCATTTAACAATAGGATACAAAAGCAGGGGCTCATGCAGAAAAATAACCCTTTTATGACACTGAAAATAAATAAAATGAAGTATCATATCCACGTGAAATACTACCCTGTCTAGTGACATTCACGTCCATTACTCTTACACTGGTAAATGTTTCACGTTCAAACCTGCAAAACTCAGACAAAAGAGCCCTGATCCACACTCCTTTGGGTATAATAGTGTATACATACTGAAAAATACAACAGTTTTCAGTGAACTGCTAACTTAACTGAGATGCTGTCTTCACCAAGACTATAACACGTCTGCTTTTAAGATTTCATGAGGCGCTGTCTCTTATGGGTTGCAATATCTCTGAATCGTTTCACTTTTCAAGTCTGCTTCTCATCTAGTAAGCGAGAACGTCTGGGCTGAGTGTGTTTGCTTGACAGGGGCAATCTGGCTGCGTGTGGGCACTGATGGCATTTATGTGTACATTTTCAGGATGTGTTAGGGAAACCTAGCAGAAAGACGTTCTGGTACAGACAGAAATGGAACTTTCTCAAGGCTTCAGAAGAGATGGATAAATGATTGGACAGGAGAGAGGGGAATGAGGGAACAACGTTATCTTTCTTAGCTTCTTGCTCATCAAACATTACAATAAATTCTGATGTCGCAAGCAAACCGTATAGATGGTATAAGCTAGAATAGAGATCGACAGGACAAGAACAAATGGTGAGACAATCATAGATATAAATATACTGAAAAGAAAACAAAGGCAGATGTTACAATTATGACTCAATCTTTCAGTTCGAAATGTCCATTTCATTTTGCAGGGCAACTTTGTGCTTCAACTTTGCAACTGCTGTAATTATCACAGTTGTGCATGCATAGTTTCTTTTCCCAGTCTCCAGAGGAATAATATTCACAGTGAATAATTCTGTACACGATTCTTATCGAATGCCCATGTGCAGTGGATACACAGGATCTGTGTTCTTATTCTAAGTATCTGAAAACAGTGTAATGTATCTGACTGTGGTGCCTGACACCGGGGTTCATGTTCTGTCTCGCATCAGCAATTAATGTTGCAGTGCTTTATTAATGTTTAACCATTACAACCATAAGCCCAACCAAATGGGTTTAGCTTCGTAACCTTAACCATGCTGTAGTTACAGAAATAACAGTGTAAGCAAACGTGTTGGAAAACAGATTTACTGAACAGAATAAAGCTATGGATTTGCAGAAACATCTCATTTTGAATGTCTAGTTTAATACAGTGAAAAAGAGACTTAGTTCACATCTGTTGGTCTTACCACTTATGTGTCATGTAGGACAATCTTCAAGCAATTTATCACAGCAGGTAGTGATGATGGCCATAAGCTATGTACATGAGAAACTGGCTGTAAGAAATAATAATTTTCCTTTAATTTACAGCTGCATATTCTCTGGACAGATCTCAGCTTCAGTTTGGTGGCCAGACTCCTGATTCATAACAGATATCTGTTATATACGGACATAAATCCCATCAGTGCTCAGCAGCGCAGGTAAGGAACAGAAAAAAAATAAAAAACAGCTGCCTTTCACCCCGGAGACCAGATTCAATTCCCCTGCCCCCCAGTTTTAACTGTCAGAGCTTGTTTTCCCTTTTTTATCTCCCGCTTCTCATCGTCTTCCCTTTATGCCTGGATCATTTGTCTTAGATTGATCTTTGCATTTGCCCCTCATTTCTCCCAGGGAGGTTTTAGGAGTGGGACAAGGGGTTAGGACAAACAACTCAGAATTCAGTCATCTCAAAGTAAGAATATGATTTATTTTCTCAGGAGAAAAGCCAATTGTGAGCTGCATGTTTTTTCCTCTGGGCACTCAAAGCAATAATGGCCTGAATTTTAAATTCTGCCTCATTTTAGTGCAGGAATTTTTATTGTACTCAGTACACACACAGTTTGTTTATGGCCTTATTTTGCTCCTAATATAGATACCATTTACAGTTTATTTATTACCAGTTGATAGAGATAGCCCTGTGGTTGATCTGTCATCACCTGCTTTTGCTTATCCATGCAAAAGCAATGTGTTACATGAGTGCCACGTGATATCACGCCTATACAGCATGTACCTTTGAGAGCTTTTTGTTCAGAATGTTCAGAGGAAGGTCGTTTGATTGAAATGTCAAAGGAGAGCTGCTTCAATCAAGAGAGTAGAAATGAACATATGATTAATTTTAAGAACATGATTTTTTTCTCTTTTTACCAACTCAAACTGTGCTCGAAACAGTTGAAAAATTATAGGTTTTGGAAGAACTACTTTGGGGGCGGGGGGAACCTTCTTTTCTCCTTCTCCTGGGCCAGTGTAAGGTGACATGTGTGTGATATCCTGCTGGGACAGTCTCTCATTACTGCCTGTATTGGGACCCTACAGATAACCTCACACTGTAATTAATCACATCAGCCTTAATTATTTCATTATGGAAGCTGATTCATCCCTCACACTGCACTTCACAGAGCAGGAGTGAAAGAGAAAGTGGGGAAAAAAAGCCTATATCAGTGGTGAAAATGAAGTGAGAGGTGAGGAAAATTTTAGAATAATCCTAAGATATGACAAAAAAAAAAAAATGTTCCTTCTAACTCTATCCTGCCCCCTGTCTCTCTCTTTTTCTCTCTCTCTCCTCTTACCTGGTTGGCTGTCCCACTTGCTGACAGGAACTGTCGAGTGAGAGATCTCTCCTGCAGCAGACGGCAGTGACGCCTCATCAGACTTCCAGCAAGCCCTGTGGCCCCTGATGGCGCCACAGCTGGGTGGATGGACATGATCACTCACTCACAGACAGGATTAACCCCCCCAACTGCATCTGTCTTTGCTGTCCTGTTTCTAATCTCTGTCTCCTGGCCTCTGCCTGTCTTCCTGCTTCAGCTTGTCTCTATCCCACAGTGCTCATGTCCATGTCACAGTGGTGTTAAGTCTAGACAAAGCAGGCAGTAGCCCAAATTCTTAAGACCACTATTTACTGAGCTTTCACAGTATTGAGGGATTTTGTCAGTAACACGCAGGGCTGAGCTGTAAAAGCACAACTCGGACTCTCACAGCAGTATTAAACGACATTGGGTAATTTTAGCTATTTGAAAATCTTTTAGTTGCAAAAATGATTACAATTTCCATCAGACGATATGAAAAAGAGCAAAAGAAAAAGAAAAGATTTAGAGTGAGCTAAAAGTCTTTGCATATTCCATATCAATTGTCTTACATAAGTTAATGATAAGGCTTCATAATTGTTACTTTGAAACATACTACATGATCAAAGTTTCTTGGTGTTTTTTTTTTTTTTTGGTCAGAAAGAGGCTATCATTTGACTTTTATAGCATTAAAACAGGTCCCATTAAAATCTCCAAGAGTCTGTGATCAGACACTTGTTATCTGCCCTGTTACCGAAAAATGCACTTCTTAATTTGAATGTCTTCTCACTGCTGCTGTGAACCCCACTGCTGTACGGAAAACTCAGTGATCTTCCTCCACTAAACATAAAATGGAAATTAACAGCGTTTGAAAGCTCTTTAATCTGACTTAACTATTCTTGCAAAACAGCCCTTTCCTTTGAATTTCTCCTAATCAGATTTTAGATACATTTTGGCTCCGTTGATCTCTAATGATTTTCCTTGTTACAGTGTCATGGTGCCGCATTAGAAAAATCCCTTTGCACATTATGCAAAAAAGGCAAAACTTTGAGGCTGTACAGTGCACAGCTTTATTTGGTATCAAAAGACACCCACACTAGAATACCGGATGGCTCACTGTTATCTAAGCCACAATAAAAAGGCTTATCCACCTTCAAATGTAGGTGACAACTCACTGTGATTATACTTTCTATATAAAATAACACAGTGTATGTGGTTCACGAAAAATATACTAGAGAAAAAAAAATAAATTTGCATCATCGGTGTGATAACTAAATGTGAAGTGAGGCTGACAAATAAATACAAAATCAAATTATAAATACATTAGATATATAAATGCAAGGACACAGAGAGAGAATCTTTAAAATGGTTCCAATTCGATATACAGCGCTAACTTCAAAGCTTGCTCAGTTTCATTGCTATGGTTGTTCAACTTCCTGCGCCTACACCACCACACTGACATGCATTTCAACCGGCACCATAACACACCAGCACTGCCCACTCTGGCTGCACGATTCACACCAGTTAAAGCTTTTAGGGTCCCAACGGACACACAGAACAGTGTCATGCTGAGCTGCTTTGATAGAAACAGCTTACGTTCTATCACAGGCAAAATGGGTTGGAGTGGGTGAAAAAAAACTGCCAAAACACAACATCAAAGTGTGGAAGCAGAGGAGATAGTCACATGTGACCCAGTAGATTGTCGTCTCACACACATATGCATAGTTCATTTCACATGCATGCAGGGTTTGTTGTTGTGCATTATATCATGAATATTCCAAGGTAATGTGATTCCTCATTACTGTCGAGAGGGTTGCTTTTTTTTTGCAATTAGGTCACCAGGAAAACTGTGAATTGCTTTTCCTGCTATTTTGGTGTTGTTAACGACCAGCACGGAGCCCGTACCCAGAGACGTGAACTTGGTAACCTACATATACTGCCTGGTGACCCCGCCCCACTTCTGGAGTAGCTGTTGTTCCTTTATTGTTCACTGCTAGATGTAATTTCTAATGGTGGGCTATGAAAAACTGAAACATGTTGTTTTTTAAGCACGTATTTAAGGCAAAATGGGTAGCATCCAGACAACCAGTAAAATCACTCATTTGAACAAAGATTAACAAATGATGAATTAATTTACATTCAGCTGTCTGCGTGGCTTGCTCAAGCTCTTCTGTAACTAACACCAATGAGACATTGGTTTTTCAAGTATCAGGTTTAAAAAAAAAAAAGGATTTTTTTCTCCTGAGGGTGTTTGTGTCCAATGGGACAGATTATAATGATTATTGTATTGACTGAAAACAAATAAAGGCTGTCAGCCAGCACCAAATAAGAGAAAATACATTAATTTTAGATACAAGAAAAGTATGGAGGAAAAAAAAAAGAACACTCACGCAACTTAAGGATTAATTACCTTTAATCTAGAACTCAACATAAGCAACATACATTTGTAAATGCGTCCCTCCAGGGATGCACCACCTGTCTGGCTCTCTCCAACAGTCTCCACTTGTCAGATGTTCCACCCATGATACAGGAACTAATTGGGCATGAAGGTGACAAACCAAGAAGCATCCTGTACAAGCCCTCTGCAACACACACCTGTCATAAAGGAGCTAAACTCAAGAATATGGAGGGTGAAGTGCCCAAAGCTGTGCACGTAATAACTTGTCAGAGTGATAAAAATTTCATAAATGATCCCTAGAGACAAATGTGGATGTGTGCACCTAACCAATAAAAACACCAGACAGATTTCACATGTTGTGGAAATCCCTGTTGTTCCCCCCTTTTTTAATTTTTTTATTTTTTGTTATTTACCAAATATGAGGAATGTAGGAAGACAGCACTGCAGAAAATTGTGAAGAATTAAGTTTAATATGAGCCCGGGAAGTTCATTCAAGGCCTGACCTGACCCATGTCCCAACACACTTGACTGAAGTCTTCCTCCAATAGACCGCGAGAGTCAAAACAGAGGTTATTTAATCAAACAAGCACTCTAGTAATATAACTTGCAGGGACCTCTCATCCAAACCTCTTCCCACTGCCTCCGTTTTAACCCAAGACAGTCTTTGTAAACAAAATGACTGAGGCGTGAAATGCTGAGAGTGGATTACTTAAGATGTATGTGTTCCAAACAAAACAATATCTTTGCATCAAATATTCATAGCCATCTGTGATCAGCAATGCATACACCGCCATTGATCCATATGGAAAATGTAGCTGCCCGTAACACAGACCTGATCCATCAGCGGCAGCAGAAATAAGAGTGAGGGACGTGGAGTGCAGGAGCAATTTGCAATCACATGGAGAAAATACATGAATTTCCTGGAGAGGAGTGTGAAGGTGAAAGATGTTGCGCCTACGTGAAATTGGAAGCAGACACAACTCTTACATAAATATGATCCTTAGACAAGTGGCTTTCTCCATCCTGACAGCTTATTTTCTGGGCAGACAGATGAGCGATGTTTCAATGGGTGTGACAAGGAGAGAGTGGCTAACAGTGGTTCGATGCTATGAGGATAAGAGAAGCCTTTTTGCAGAAAGGATTGAGATGGAGGGAGAGGATATGTTAAGTGATGGAGAGAGGTTTTCTGATTGAAAGAGATTTTTAGAAGGGAAAGTATTTTGGAAAGAGGTTAAGCAACAATTGGTGTGGGGCTACAAAGAGAGACATCACAGGTTGGGAGAAAGCCACAAGGCTCACAAGGAAAATCTGATTTATTTTGATGAATTTATTTTAGGTGTGTGCAGAATTGACCTATTGTAGAGGATTATTTTGCTTCCCTCATTGCCACATTACCAGTAAAAAAAACAAAATATAAACCCCAAATATGAATGCTATTTTTCTAATCACATTGTGTTTCAAGGTACCTGTAAGAAAATGGCTTTACATTCTGTGCTATACCATAACTGAGCCAATTTCTAATCTTCTAAACTAAACTAAAGAAGACAGTTTGTCTGCCACTTTAAAAGAGAGGCACCTGCACGGAAAAATCACAGAAGACAATAAGACAGAGAAAAAGTTTAATCAGAGTAGGGCCAGCTTAAAGCTGCATGCTCTGGGGCATCATTTTAATGTTCTTATAGTGTTTGAAAAAAAAGGAGGAGTTTCAGAGCTTGGGTGCAGTGCAGCTGAATGCTGTAGCAGAGCTTTAAAGGTGAGCAGAAGGATTTTCAAGTCAATCCTGTGTTGCAGCTAGGAAAGCTGTATAAAAGTGAAAGCGAGGTGAGCCCAGGTTCATCCTTACCCATGTCAGATAGATAGCACTGACAAATAATGAGCTGTGCTGCTGCACAGCTACTCGACCTGCTAATATAGACAGTGAATAAAGAAATTTTGAGTGCTGTATTCAACAGGTCCCCTAAATTAAGTAGGTTAAAGTATCAAAATACTTAATTTGTAATTCCCCTCTGGAGTGACCGTATTGATTTTTTTTAATTATTATAATTCATTGCAGACATTTTGACCTGAGGAAAAGCACAAATTCTTTGTTCCAAATATTGGCCAAATTCTTTAAAAATAAGTAGTATTGAGGAGCTAACTAGCGAGTGTTAGCACTAACACTGTTAGCGCTGTCGCAGAACTGAAGAGAAGAAAGAACCCTTTACATAGAAATCAGTATCTTCTGATAGTCTAGTCTCATTTTTTAAAGCTTTGTTACAATCTGTTTATACCCTGACAACAAAACACTATTAAAAATATTTAAAAAAATATTTAAATTATTACACGCAGCCCTTTTAAGTCTTATTAGTCTTATTTTTATTGTCTGATAACCAAATCTTTAACCTAAATGGTAAGTTTAAATATGTACTTGCTCAAGGTTAGGAAAAGGAGGTGGTTTAAATTATAATAAATGCTTAGATAAGGTATGGGAACAATCAAGGTTGGGGTTGAAAGACGTCTGTGTTGGCTGTTGTACATTCTGCTGCATCACAGTCTGAAGTTGTCATGATTCACCCCTTCACCTCTCTGTGGCTCTCTAACAATGTCACTATATCAGCCTGACAGACCCTGCAAAATAATCATTTCTGCAGAATATAGAAAGCTTTGTCATTTAAACATTAACATATGCAGTTTTAGGGTATTCTTAGAGGGATTGCATTTGTTAATGGGTTTAAGCATTGTATAATAGGGGCAAACAAACCAAGTCTTTAATTAACTAATATTTTGGTTTTGAGAAACTTTAAGAAATAAGTTATTGTCATTATTAAAGTTCACATTTCTCACTACAGTAGAAAAGAGAGAAAAGTCAGTCCGTTTGGGTAAAATGTTATGTCAATCTTATGATTATGAATCACTTATTTTTCAATATCACTTATTTTTGGAGTAGAGCAATGTACCTGTGAAAATCTAAGTGATGTTAAATATTGGAATAACTGTGATGTGACTGTTTGGGTGACAAGTAGATGTGTTGGCTCAGGATATGTTTTTATTTATTGTGTATGCGTTGGGTGTTTGCGCTGCATTTCTCAGATCACAGGCTGCCCAACTGACTATTTTTTATCATAGCTTTTATTTACAATGAATAAGTGTTGTAAAAGGTGTAAGTGTGATGGTTGATTGAAGGTGCCAAGCTCAACAGAGGTTTCCCTATTTGGCTCCTGTTTTTTTTTCTAATTTTATGTCTCTGAAAGGCGTGGTATGACAAGCATACAGACTGTACTTGCAGCGTGACCCAACCCTATCACCAGAGAAGAAATGAGATAATTCTGCAAAACCCCAGGGAGTTCAGTGACTACTCAAATAACTTGACATCAAGCAAGTTTAAATGTTTCATGCCAATATCTTCTTATTATTTATTTCTACAACATCTCCAGTGTCAGTTACAAAATGCTTAATGGTAGGAGCAGATTGTGGTTATGGCAAATCAGCTATGATCGAGGTGAGAGTTAGTTGGTTAAGGAGAGAGTTATGATTAGGGTGATGGAACTAAACTAAAAAACAAAAAGTAATTTTAGGTTAGCTTGCATCTAACTCTCTCTAATTTACATAAATCGTGGGTGGCAGGTTTGTATTTGTATTTGTATTGTACTATTGTATTGCAGTAGAGTAGAGCATTACAAAGCTCCCTATGAAAATGCATTGTTTGTATGGCCTATATTAATTCTCATTAATTCTCTGCATGATTATGGAGTACAGTGATCAGCTCTTCTCAAAGAATAACCATTCTGTTCTGGTCTACCACAACAGTGTTGCACACTTTGCCCAGTGGTGTGAGCATAACCACCTTCATCTCAGTGTCAGGAAAACAAAAGAAATACAATAAAGACAATAAACTCAGTTTTGACCAGCATACAAAGAACGATCATAAACGGAGCATTAAAGACTATCTCGCCCCCCCTAGTATGTCTTTTGTGCCCAAGCACCGTTCAACCCATCCTGCTCTACTGCTCCACCTGTCTCTTCCACATGCTCTCTGCCACACACCGGGTTAAACTCAAACGCATAACCTACCGTACACTGCTGCCAGGATTATAGGTCTTTCCTCAATCAACCTCGCAGGGCTCAGCAGCAAGGCCATCACAGGCATTGCAATTACAATAGCACAGAACATCACTCACCCACTCAAGTGTGCACTGTACTACCCTTCTGGCACAGGTCACTGAGGTGCACAAGGACTCGCTTTGGCAAAAGCTCGGTACCTGAGGCTGTTGCGGACTTAAACAGGCTGATTTGCTGAGGGAGCCGTGTCACCTGTTTTTCATGTTGTTTGCCTGCTGTTGTGTTGTACTAATGTATTTCTGTATGTCATTGATATGGTTTGATGTATTGTATTGTTGACGTCTCCTGTACAGTTCTGTGAAAAAAGAATTTTCCCCCACAGGAACAATAAAGCTTTAATCTAATCTAATCTAAAAGGTGTATGTACAACAAGTGGATCCTATATGATCGGCAGTGATAGTGTGGCTGACTATCTATAGGGGTAAAAATAACAACCAGGCAGATGATTGCTATTAATTTTATCCACATCCACTTTTTAGGATAGATTTAATAACACCTGAAGTCGAGGACACACATGATGTATGAGTTCAAATTAATACGAAAAAGGAAATTAAATGCTGTAAAGGCGTCTCTATCTCAATATTAAAACAGAAATGGAAGATACAATATGAGAGCTTTACGACCGATATATCATATGTTCCTCTTTATCCCAGACATCTTGTCTCCAGCATCAATATTTGGATGAGCCAACAAAGTTTTTCAAGTGCACTGTAGTCTTAAAATAATCTCTCTGTTGCCGTTGATGGATCAGTTACTGTTCAGTAGGGGGATCTTAATAAGCTGTAATGTGTGTGAAAAGGTTACGTCCCGTTGGTGTTTCATCTTACCTTGTCGTATGGATTCAGAGGACTGTAGCCATCAATGGACTTTCACAGAGGACCCGTCAATAGGCGTTTTGAGGGACACCCCTGGCCAACCCTCACAGGAAAGACGTATGCTTATATCGCAGTTTAAACCAGACCCAGCTGCATATTTTAAAGACGTTGCTTCGTGTGTGTGTGAGTGTATTCTCTGATCTATTCAAACTTTCACTCAAAGCTCTTTTGACCTCAAGGTGGGAGGAATGTAACCTTCGGTGCACTTGTAACTAGCTTTATTTAAAATTAATGTAGGACAGTATTCTGCTTTAATAGACAAGACGCTATTGACGTTTACTTTTCACATTATCTTGATGTGATCTGGATGAGCAATGGGAGTCATTTCAATTCAGGACGAAGCGAGCAATCATACATTTTAATAAACGATTCTGTCAAATGCATGGTTTGAGAAGAATGCCTTTGAAACTGTAGATATGCATCAGGGAAAATATGACTAAGCCAGCAGCCTAACCCAGTGTTGCTGAAACAGGAAAAATACCCTGTCAGTAATTTAGACTGTGAACAGTTTGTTAGAATCTGAAAACGATGGCAGCAGAATAATTATTGTTGACAAGTCGATTGATAGAGTGTTGGGTTGTTGACAAATTGCAATAACCAAATCCTGTTTCTGTCAGCCACTTTTGTGTATTACCATTTCCTTTTATATGAATAGACCATTCTTAACATAAAAATTGACATCTGAATTGATACAATCTGTCATTTACAATATATTTCATATGTCTTTGTCAAATTTAGAGATCTGCACAAATGGCAGTGTGATAAAAAAAAAAAAAAAAAAGATGAGAGAGACAGAGCCCCGGTTTTATATAGGATTGGTTGATAATATGAATGTCACTGTCATGGCTATAAACAAGAGCAATGGACTATGCTGTCGAATTACCGCCGCACAGATGAGACTAGTGTTACACACCAAACACCGAATTTCGCACCCTCAGAGTGCTTTCAAACACAGTTTTGTTACAGTTTAACTGCCATCAACTTCATGGCCTTCAATGACGTTGGTTGTTTTTTTCCTAAATGTTGGAAGAAGTGCCTGCGACTGTCCAAAGTGTTTCCTTCCTTGTGACAACTGTGACACATCAGTACAACAGAAGTTTGTACCAAAATAGAAATACAGAGCCACAAAGTTCTAATCCACAGAAATAATTAATTACAAGTTTAACTTTAAGACTACTTTTTTTCTTTATAAGTACGGGATGGCTGAGTTCATGTTTGGTGCCCACGGGACTTGGAGCTTCCAGTTTGTGTTAGTAAGATTTGACTGTGGAGAGCAAAGATCTAAGCAGGGCGCCATCAGTCTCAGGGCTAGAGTGTTGAGCTTCCTTCTCTTTGCTTGTTGAGTCATGGTAGGGGGAAGCGGAGGAGCACATTCAAATATTTATTTTTCTTTACTTGAAAAATCTGCCAAGAATAATTCTGCAGTCTCCACTGGACTCATTAGGAAAGTGGGCAAGTGGGCTATTTTTTCATGGGAAATCTTTCTTTTTTCTTTTGCAATTTCTTCACTTTATAATTTCATTCTACAAAAGTAGCATCTGGAAAAAAACGATTTGTTAAATGCTCCTATTTGAATTTAGTTTAACTCTGCGCATGACCTTTACTTCCTCTTAAAATTAACGTAAAATTAGCCTCCCGCATTTAATAAAACAGACATTAAAACATTTGAAACTGTCTAACTGCTACTGAAATACTTCAGCAAAGCAAAGCACTGCTGTTGATGTTATTGACATAAAGTGCTCCCATAATGAGGACCTGAGCGCCCCCAAAGGGACAATTAGGAGCAATGAGAGAGTTATGCTGACATCGCTGATCTGTAGAATAATTAACACCTCTGCCCTTCGTGTTATCCCTGAGGAGAGACCTTCCTACCACAGTAGTGCGTAAGACTGATGGAAACTTTTACACCACCACAATAAACATGCACACAGGCTCACAAACATTGTTGTGTGCGCTCAACAACAGACACACTAAAGTCGCTCATGCCTTGCAGATTGGTTGGCTGTAAACAACATTTAGAGCGACATGTGGAATATACATGTAGATGCACTCTGCAGAAGAAAAAAAGAAGTTGCTTGTCAAATTAAAATCACACTCTCAGTTTCAGTAATTTAGGGGCACTTTGAAAGAGTTCAGCTTTGTTGCTGTTTGCTTCTTTAATGAGAAACTGTTCTTGTAGTGTTCAGTGTTTTTTTGAGTTTAGTACATTGGCCTTCAGTCTATCATTTTGTTTATTTTGTATTTATAGTCTGTCCTGTCTGCCCTTGTCTGTTCCAGCAGCAGCTGACAGTAAGTAATATTCCTTAATTACTCAGCTGTGCACCCACATTTGGTCAACATGAGGTGTGCACTGTGCTTTCTAATCAATATGGCAAATGCTTGAGAGCATGGTCCAAGTTCAGACTCCTTCTCTGTCTGGAGACTCAACGCCTCCAGTCCAGCCAGTCAATGCTGACTACATTCCCCAGGCACTGTTAGTCACCTCTCAGTATGACGTAGTACTAAATGCCTAAGTAATGAAAAATACTTCCAAGACCATTAAATTAAACCTGACTGTTTGAAGGCATAAAAGCTATTTGAACAAGATGCTGGATAATTGAAAAGTCACAAACACTTTGCCTTGAGCAAAGTTACTTACTTAAATCAGTCACCTAATTCTACAACTGGAACCTCTTTAAATGTTTAGAAAGAAATACATTATGTATGTACAATAACTTTCTACCTAAGACATCTACACTACAGGTGATACTTGAGAGGGTCTTGGTGCCATTTAAAATGTTTGTTGACAGGATTTTTTTTTGTAAAGAAAAAAACATCTCGAAACAAGAATTCTTGAAATTCTGATTTGAATTACATTTCTTCTTTTTTTTTCAAAGCAATTGCTTCTCCTCACTGTTCTAATATTTATGTTTTTGACAGCTGTTGAAAGATGCATGTGGGCAAAATATGACTTACTCCTCGTGTAGTAAACAAAAATTACAGTCAAATATTCCTCCCAACACAAAATCTGCCACAATGCTCAATGTGTCCATCATTTCACATTTTTTGGGAATATTTGGGACAAAAAATAAAACTCTTTCTTTGCCATTGCATACAAGCGGGATGAATTTCAGAGCTTTAGAATAGAGGAAATCTTTCTCTTGGAGTAATAGTTAGTGTCAACCACAAGAATAGGCCAGAATGGTATGCATATGGTAATATGGTAATATGCATAACAGAAAAGAAGAGCTTCTGTTCCCTCAGGTACCCAATGACTCCTTGTCAATTTAGCAAATTATATTTCCATTATTTTCTTTTCATTCCACTTATTAGAATGGTTGGGAAATTAATGAGGGATATACCCGCAACACAAATTTGCCGCGAAGCACTGTTTTTTCTCAAGCTAATCACATTCCTCTTGAAGGATAGAGTGGGGAAACAGGGGGGAATAGGAGAGCGAGATACAGAGGCAGGGTGTGTGCGCTGGGGCAGGGCGTGCAAAGGGAAACGTTGTGGGGTAAGTTAAGAGGACCCTTGGCAGCAGCTTTAAGAGTCATAGATAAAAGTGAGGAGGTAATGTGACTAGGCTGAGCAGGTGAGGAGCACTGAGATCAGCCTAGAGGAGAGATAATTACACAGAAGCACAGGGATTACCATGATTCTAGATGAAGTGGAAAAGCCATGCAAAGCATATTATTATGATGAGAGGAAGTAGAACTAGATCTGTATATAATTTATCCTCTGTGGCAGCATGAGAAGGGAGGATTGAGGAACTTATTTATCCCTGGAGGAGTTCAAGGTATTTAGGCCTAAATAACAAGCAGGGAGACATCAAAGGGTGTCAACCCACAGAAAGAGATCCAGCCTGCCCAAATACCATGATGGTCGCAAGATTGGTAAACAGATCTATTAAACAGTGAGATCACCCACTCTACATATTCTTTTCCTGTATTCTCTTTTTGAAAAATAAATATATATAAAGGGGTATTACACTACTATAACATTAATTTTGCTGGTTATTTTGGGTTTATGCCCACTAACCACTTTCAGCAATACAGAATGCTGAGAGATCAAAAATTCATGCATGATGAAATATACATACAGGAGTACATACGTAATATGTGTTAAAATATTTATATGTGATTCAGCCCAGAATCCGAGCACATGTGGTTTCTCACATTAAAAGCAAAAAGCCAAGAGGTTGTGGTGATATGATACTATTAAACATGCTTTCGCTCAAAGGGAGAGAACAAGCTTTCACACTTGTATAGCAGTTTCAAGGTGTGGTCTAGTTTAAATTTTATGATGTTTTTACCTACGTACTGTAGTGGTTGCTCAGCTCTTACAGTGGAGCATTGTCCCTTTATGCATTTCTGCCAGCTGTGTTTTTGTCAGCTTGTAATTAGCCATAGTAGGTAGGAAAATTAGTCTCAGAGGAGTGTGTTCATGCCCTTGCATGATGTAGCATAGACTTGTAGCACAGGTGATGTAGATTTTACAGATACTTACATTGGGGTGATGATATAAACCTAATTATGATAATTGTAGTTACTTAATTTAGACTCCCCCCTCTTGAGTCCCTAGCGTAAATCTCCATCTCTATCACTTATCTCAATTTTATGATACAGTAATATCAGGCTACTTGACTTTGCATTACAACAAAGGGCTATTACAGAAGAAAAGCACTGCATAATACTGAGACTGATCTGATAAAGTGCAATACCTGTATTGAAAATATTAGACATACAGCAAGTTCAGAGCTCAAAACAGCTACTTATCCTGAAGATGTACACATAATAGCAGGCAGAATAATGAGGCATAATAGAGGACAAATTCAAAGAAGAGGACAGTTTCAAAGAAACCTTGAACTGTGTTAATACTTGCGGGTCTGAGAAATTCTTTTCTGTATATCTAATGGGGTAAAAATGAAGCTGATACAATCAAACGCAAGATTGTAAGAACACTTTTGACAGGTATTCATAAAACACACCTGCAAACTGTAGAACAGTGAAAAAGGTGACAAGATACGAACCAAAATCAAGTATGGGGGTCTGAGGGCATTCTCTCCTGGAAGAACGTTTTAGTGATTTTAATACGCAAATGTAGCCTTTTGGAGCGTTTTGAGATTACAATACAAGCTGGCACATTGTTGGACAAACACACACACCCACACACACACACAGGAGAGAGCACGGAGGAAGCAGAGGCAGAAGAGGATGGGATCAAGGAGGGGTGAGAGAGAAAAAGAAAAAATAGAGACAAAGGGAGGAAGCGAGAGAGGCACGAGAGAGGTGTGCGAGAGGAGAAGGACAGAGAGAGACCACACATCATGCTTTCCTGTCCTTTTATTGTTTAAGTTTGTACAAGTGTTTCGTGTGCACATTTGCAAGTAGTGATATCACGCTGCTGCAGGAAAAACTCTTACCCTAACTCGAAAATCTTACTTCAGTAAAAGTAAAAATGTATTAGCATCAAAATATACTTACATAGTACAAAAAGGGAAAGGACCCACAATGCAGAATGGCCCATTTCAGAATAATATATAATAAATTATTAGATTATAATTATTAATATTCATTTTAATGTAATGCAGCTGCTAAATGTGGTGCTCATTTGAACTTAAATATTAAATATTTAAATATTATACTAATTATTTTTATATTATTTTACATATCGATGGGGAGCTTGTGAATTTCTGTAGGGATGTTAGGGTGCGGGGTGTTTAATAATAGTGTATTAATAATATTTTGTGTTGTTAATCTGAATCTGCAAAGTAACTAAAGCTGTGGAGTAGAAGAGTAGAAATATAAAGAACATAAAATAGAGATACTTAAGTACAAGTATCACAGATTTGTACTTGAGTATAATACTACTATGCTACTATACTATAATACTTGAGTAAATGTACTTTGTTACTTTAACATAAGTTGTAACTGAGTTGAGAAATGCCACGACATTAACAAATGCTGGCTAGCTTAGCTAACATTACATATGAGAAAGATGGCTTAAACACTAAACAAAAAAAAAAAACATTAGTTATCCTTGCACACCACATACACACTACACAGTGAGTATTCTCCAAATGAGCGATGCCACTTTTACAACATGCGCTGACAAGAGAGTACCTCTAGTTAGACATATTCGCCAAGGTCGACTGCCCACTCCCCCCCATCCTAACTTTACCACCAGGCCAAAGCTAAAAGGTACATATGGTTCGGGTTGTTATGCCGCAGACTGGGGATGAGTCATCTCATCATTGAGGGCCTGTGAGCATAGGGAACACCTCAGGGGTGCCAGGGCGGCAGTGTGGTGCTTTCGAGCCCAAGCTGATTGGACCCAGTGTGAGAACAATTTTCAACCAGGTGAATCACAAGTTCCCACAGTAGGAGCAACACGAGGGAAAGGACTGAGTTGATGGATGTTAAGAGGAGTAATTCTCCATTACCTGTGTGATTCAACTGAAGGTCAACCTGAGGAGCAAATTTGTGGAACCGAATCTTTAGTAATATTTCACACAGAAAAAACATCAAGGATTGGTGGCAAGGGTAAACACTAAATGGTCAGGCGAGGATCTTGTCTTGTCCCCTTTGCCTCGCAGTGTTAAAGTGCAAGAAAACCAACTGTCAGCAGCAAGACCCATGAGACTGTGGACCATTTCAGATCCACAGCTCATGGGGAGACTCTAGCAGGTACTAGCTGTGAGGATGTGATATACAAAGACAAAAAGTGCTCACATTACTATTACTATTTACTACTAATAATTTTGACTAATGCAACAAACCAGCCTCACTGACCTGACAATGTTGATGTCCTTAAATAGGAAAACCTTCCTCAGAGTCCAAAATCCCAACAGTAAATCGCTTGCTTTAGTTATTTCATTGGCTTAGGCAGTGTGCTCATTCCTTTAGAGTCCTTGTCTGACTTGTCAATAATCCCAGAATCTTAGCAACCTACAGAAGTTTCCAAGACAGGGTTTGCCAATTTTATTATTATTATGAGATTATCCTGAGCTCCTCCGACACTTTGTCAGTTTCCCTGTTATGTTCTCCCAGCCTCGCGCTGAAACATCACCCCGTCTTGCCAACAGAAGTGTGGAGAGAGTGCTTTCACAGTTAGCACAGCGGATTTCATACACAGCAGTAAACCTGACATCAGTGGAATATTTTTGTTGAACCAAAAGTCCTCTGATCAGTGTGTTAGCCTTCTTTACAGTGTTAATGCCAGTGGTGTTTATAGTTTCACATGGTAACTTCTCTTCCAAGTTTTTTTTTCTCTCTCATCTTATCTGTGGCAATAAAAGTACGAGAATTAGGAGTTAAAATGGAACAAATCAATACATGTACAATTCAGATAGGGATTAAATTAGAATAATACAATCAACAGTCAATTACACACAAACTTGTTTGAGCTGAGTTCAAACAACATTAAAATGTTCTGTCCTCCCCAGGCTATAACTCCCTCTAATTGTACCCCTTTAACATTTTTATTTTAGTTTTATATTTTATTTTGCACACTCGTTTCTATTACTAAATCTTGAACTTGTGGGGTATTACTAGTGGGGTATTATTTCTATGTACTTTGAGCATTGTTAGAGGGAGATTGTTTTATTGCCAAGGACTGCTTCATGTAACTTTTAACAGCAGTATGAATTGCCGTATTGAGCTCAACATTACTATTGTTAATGCATAATCCTCAAGTGAAAACAAACTGTCCCAACAGTAAGAAAAAACCCCAAAAGTGAATACACTACAAACATCTTGTCTCTTAAAGATGCACTCACAGAGAGCCAGTTAAAATGGAAACAGTACAACAGTACTGTTAAGATACTCACTGACAGTTGCTATCTGATTTGGAAAGACCAAAAATGAAATTGCGTTGCATTGTAGCATTGTTTTATTCATGATGGAATAAACTGCTGACAGTGACAAACTTATAAACTTGTTTTATAAATACATTTTGGACTGTGATAAAGTATAATAAGATATATTGCAAATTAGTATTGGGAGTGTACACTGAAAAGCAGGAGAGCATGATGCATTGTAAAACACACCCTGAGGCACTGAGATATAAAGGTCTCACTTAAAGTTCTACATCAGGTAGAAAATATAGATTATACTCTCACAAAGCTCCATGACATCAAAGTTTGTGAAATATTTTGATGCCCTAAAAATGTCACCAAAGTCTTGAGAACTCCATCCTAAACGGGGCTCGCGAGGTGGATAAATATGCTTTCATTTTTCATCCTCTGTCTTGCTAAGGTGAGCAAACTATCCTCCATTTGCTAAGGTCTTTGCCAATAAAGACAGAAATTTGATATCTTAAGATAACAGAAATGATATTACCCAGAAGCCATAACTGAGTCCTGTCAGAGAGGAGACGGAGTGAGTGATTGCCCCCAGTTATGCAAGAGCTGATCTATCCCATTAGGCTTTGGTGTAGGCGCAAGCCCAGAGCTTGTGCCGCTGAGGCTCACTAGCGGTTATTGCCTGACATGAAAATTCTTCTTCAAGCGTAAAGTGTCAGAAAGTAGGATTGATGCTTCTGCTCATTATTGCTTCTGCATTTTGGGATGAGAAAGGTAATATTAGCTTGGAAAAACATATGAATCGTAAAGCCATGTGACTGATATTTCCAGGGACTTGGTGGCAGTTGAGACTTCTTCTGATATGTATGAAAAGGTAGCAAAATAAACCGAAAATAATTATTTAGATGAAAGAGCAAACAAAATATTACATGACATAGCACACATGAGAGTAACATATCTTTTACTTTATGCCAGTAATCAGTAGAGACGGCATTCACAAACTCTTTTAAAACAGCTTTCTGGCACACAGACATACATAGATGTAGACAGTATACAGTATTTACATTCTGGCATATACTGTAGTAATATAAGTGGCTGCTGGCCATTGGAAGCTCTCAGGAGTGCTCTGACCAATTTATCTGCTTGATGCGGCCCACCCTCTGTAGCCTCTTGACTTTACAGAATAAAGTGTGTTACATGTTGGTGTCTGTTTCTGCTGCACACAATAATAGGATGTGTTACACAGTGGTGGGGGGAAGGAAAGATTGCAGACAAGACCTCTGTAGGAAAAATGCTTTACTGACACTTACCACAATAAAAATATTAAAAATGAACTTGCAGTATTGTATAGTTGGGCCCAGAGTGACTTTTGTTATTTGACTTTCCATTTTATATATAAACTATATACAGAGGCCTGAAGTGCTGACTTGAAAAAGTAATCAAGGTCTGTGCAGTAAGAGAAGTAAGAACAGCCATCTTGTGTCATGATTTCTGGATTTCTGCTGCCATTGTAGTTCATTGTAATGGGGTGACAGCAGACATCTCCTGCAGACATCTTCCCTTGCCAAATCAGACTGAAACAATTTGGTTGGAAAGAATGGATTTCCAGTAAGATAATGAGGATATGTAAGTATAGGACCTTCTAAGTGAGTTAACTCAGACTAAGGTCTGGGTGCTATGTTTTAGACCATTTATTGTAATTTGTCCCATATACATATCTAGATTTACTCAAATCTTAAACAAAACATAGTTTGGGGCTTTTGTAAAGGGCAAAGCTGAAAACTTGCAGTAACAATACCTCCAACAATATCCGCTTTGATTAAAATGACCTTTCAGAGTAAAAAAAAAAAAAGACATGCAGTATGGACAGTAGAACATGCAATGCATACATAGATTACTGTCACATTTGTCTCCATTTGATTAAAGTGATGACCAAGTGTAAGTGTAAATAAAGTTTAAAACAGCTGTTTGCAGGATGCATAGTAATGAGGTAATGTTTCTGGCTATATAAGGTCAGTCACTATAATATAACTATAGTGAAACAAAGTAAACCAGGGCTACATGTTGCCCCCACCACTAGTTGACGACTTTGCAACTCAAATTCAACCAGCGAAAACCCTTGCGGCGTAGACCAGATCCCAGACCATCCTGACTCCCAACTGGATCAGCCAACTTGTGTTGCTGCCATTACACAGGCTAGACCAAACCCTGCTGCTAGCAACCAGCCCGCTGTGAAGACTGAAATTTGGATTTTATCTACTTGGGCAAGCTGCCTAAATAGAGCCTATGTTTGGCAAATGCTGTCTTCATAAGCCAACAGCAAAATATAGCCTGGCAGAGAGGCCAATATAAAATGTTAAGTTATAAGGCAGATATATTTTAGTGACATCCAACATGACTTAACATTATACCTTTATGAACGGTTATTACATACCTGCCAAGGAGGAAGAGGGACAACACTGGATCAGTTTTGAATCATCAAACCGCCCGAGGTTGACTTGTGGTCTAATACTATCCTTTTGGCCTTGTTTTTGTTCTTCAGTCAGTTCTTTCCTGTGTCTCTTAGCTGATCCTGCCCCAGTATCAGCCATAACCACAAAATATGGTTTCAAAAATAAAATTCTCAGAAGAAAAATCTCCTCCTTTATCCTTTTAAAGAGTTTGAACCAGACATTCAGAACATTAACATGGCAGTAAACAACTATTTGTGATGTAAATATGTGATGAAGTAATGGTGTCAGCTGGGATGGTCGTGTGTGTTTTAGTGTGTGTTGTAGTCCACCACATTTATACTACTTTTCCGGTCTGTGTCCAGCACATGGTCGGGCCAAATTAAAGCTTAATGCAGGTCAAGCTTAATTAGACTTCAATAGCTAACGTTAACTTATGAAACAGAATTTGAATAAGTAAAATATTACCTAATAATAACATAGTATTGCAAAGGTGTGAGCTAAAGTAGTTTGAAATTTTGAGCTGAGAGATGTTTGATGAAATGCAAGAAAAAAGTAATTTGAAATATGTCAGACTGAAGCAATGCTATTAAATAACTGTGACAAAATGTGTAAAACTACTTTGCATTAAAAATATTTTGTCTGATATGTTTAAACTCAAAATTGTGACTTTGCATGTCGTAGAATTACATCTACTCCTTCTTCCTCATTGAAAAATTCAGATTCTATGGATATACTTTGAATTTCATGTTGCTGGACCGTGATTGGCTTCATGTTTGTTGAGCAAAGAGACACTTTCCACCCTCAATAGGTTAATATGAGAACAACTAACTAGTGTCAAACCCATATCAATGTAAAATATGGCTTTTGGTTATATCCTAATTGCATGTAGAAAAAAAACTACCTAAAGTAGCAATGGGGCCGCATATAGCTCGAATATCAGATAATTTCTCTATCCATGTTCATTTACCTTTCTTTTTCTAATCAACCAGTACCAGTTACAGAACATTTTAAATGAACAAAATGTAAGCTTTTAATTTACCTCTATAGAATCATGCATTACAGCGCCACTTATCTTACACAACATAACAAAATTCTAGCAGTATAGCAATAACCCCATAGTTAAATGTGTGAATACATCCTGGTGACTGTGTTTTTTAAACCATAACATTGTCAGCGGTCTTGACATTGTTTCAAACACCGTTGGAGCCACATGCTGTCTACCAATCAAAGACAACAAAGACAGATGGGAGGTGGAAGGAAGCCCCAGGGGAAAGGCCTTATGTCTCAGTTTCACTGCGACAATGGAGCACGTGTGTCTGGTGTTGTCGCTATTGTTCACTCACACAGTGTGCATCAGCTGACCAAAAAACTACAACCCATCCTTTCTCAGAGCTATTGATCTTAGGTTACAGGGCCTCATGGTATTTTAACGGATGAAGAGGTTTCCTTGGTAATCTTCTGCTGGGAGAGGGGCCCCAGTGACCCTGGCGTCTGGCAGTTGCATCATTCAAACAGCAACGTGAAAGTGATGCCAGCCTCTCCACCAATCATACTGTGACATTTCGAGGTGTTTTGCAGCTTGAACCAATCAAATATCTATATTATTATAGATTACTATAATACTGTAAAATAATTTTTTTTGTTTTGTTTTTGTTTTTTATGAATGAATCCCTGAAAATGACCAAAGCTTTAACACTCGAACTACCAAGGTGGTAATTTTGACCATTTTTAATCTTTGCAATGTAATAACTTTGTTGAAATGAAACCCATGTAACTATAGGACCCTGACTTTTCCTAAATGTGTCTATATTTTATTCTAACATAGTTATTTTCTTAAAATTACAAAACACAAAAGAGTTCTGAGGTATTTCTACCTTTAATGGCCATAATGTAACAGTCATATTAACCAATACCTTATATTATGACCTTATATGACATCATAGACCGTGTAGAATTTCAGTGAATTTCAGATACTTTTCCCTCTCTTTCACTCACGTTGCCTAGCAATTTTTTTTTTTCTAGTTGATTTGAAGACAATAAAGACTAGAGTAGAGTAGTAGAGTAGACACTGGCTGGTACTGGCTTTGACAGCGATTCAGAGATAACTCCCCCTCGTAAAAGAAGCCAACTGGACACCTTCCAATTCTGCATCTGCTGTCATTCCATCTGTTAATTGTTTATGTTGTTGATTGTTGTTGTTGATGTTTATTATTACCTATCCTAACATTAAATGTAATTTATTCTTAGATTTTATATCGATTATTGAAATTATATGCAAATAATGTACGAGTGTTAAATAGCATAATAAGGGGATGATGGCAGAGCAGTTTATTTATTTTCTTTATTTTTGTGTATATTTCATTTTTGTGTATATTTATTTTGTGTATATATTTTGTAGACAGTGCACAGCATTTTTAGCTGTAACAGAGTTAGCTATAAGTTAACTTACATCTGTAGTCCCTGGGCAGGAAACAGACAATTGTATCTTTGTTAAGAAGGTCAGAGTAGTATTTTAAGAAATTATATTATCCAACAAAAGGTAAAATTCCAAAAGCATCCAAAGTCAAAGAAAGAAAATAACTGTGTGTCAGAGACTCTTAAATATCTACAAAAAAGTGGAGCAATCTATTTTATTTAAGGACATTCTTAAAAATATATATATATATATATATATATATTATTAAAAAAAAGCACTTGAGTTTCTGTTGCACTGATTTGTGTTTGTGTATGGTTTAATAAATAACACTATTTGGGGTCAAGCAACATATTGGTTAAGATTTAACTGTTCAAATAAATGTCTTTAACTTTAACTTTAACTTAACTGCACAGTTTAATACAGTATCTGCATGTGTGTGGGAACATTTGAGAAAAGCTTTTTTGATAGGTAAGGTAGCCTACATAAAGAGCACCCTTGTCTTCTACATCAAATATGATGACTTAAAATTTTTTTTTATTCAATGGCTTAGCACTGAGGATCTCTCTAAGAAAGGATTTGCAATTTGACCAAGGCTACCTGTTTGCATTTGAAAATCTGATTTTCATTATAAATACATCCTACGCTCTTTTTGTTTTGCCCAGTGATGGTCAGAACTGTTAAACTTGGATTCACAAATTGAAAATGTATGGGCGGTTTCAATAGGCAGGCAGCTGGGTTAAAGAGTAATAAAAGCAGCTTGGGTATTGAGGAAGCTCATAAAGGAAACCTCTCTGAATGGGGAGGGGCTGGACCGCTGCACTGCTTTCTATTGTTGACCATATGTAAGTGTGCCTCACACACTGCACACACACACACACACACACACACAACTTTTGGGCACGGGCCAGAGAGGGTGGTGTCAATAGACTTATTGGGGGATGGCGAATTTCTACCGTTGAAAGTAATTATTTTCTTAAGGGTTGTTATGTGGCCTTTTTTCAGGGGGGAAGTGCATGTGGAGAGATCACCTCAGGAAATGGAATTTATTTCGGTTGGTTGAAAGGAAAGTTTGGTCGTTGGGAATCACCAGATGTAGACTGAAATTTTTGGAACAAGAAGAGAGAGGAAACAATACACATATTTATTGCAAATAAAAAAAAGATGTCAGCAGTAATATTAAATAAAACTACTGCTGGGCAGTTTCATCACATGACAATCCCGATTGGCCACAGAGCTCTTTTGTATTGTTGTCTGCATTGCTTCATTTTTATAAGTTGACCAAATGTGTCAAAGCATCATTTTTCAAAGACTATTTCTCTATATCCTTAAATATCCCTAAATAATAATGCAACAACTGATTTAAAATACATAAAAGAAAACATTCTCTGGTGTTATATCATTATATTATAACAGTGTGTGTTCATTATTGCGTGGATGACATTAAATGGCAACACACAAGCAAAACATCCACCAGCTGTCGTTACATTTTAATTCAAATAATGCCGAATCCTGATTGGTGCTCAGAAGTGACATCACCTTTTTCCAGCTGAGCACCACCTACTTCAAACCAGTGAAAAGAGCCCAGACCATATCCAAAACGGCTGCACTTTATGTGATGTAAGATCAAATCCTGAGGTTGCCAGGAAAAGGGGGGCAAATTTGCATGTGCAGGTTTAGCGAATCAGGGCGGACGTGCCAGTCCTTCCCTAATGGGCATACAAATGGCTATCACACCCACTGCAGGGATGACAAGGTTATAAGGCTCTGCCTGTGTTCACACTCTCCTTCTCGTATCATTCTGCATAAAGTGCATTAGGTACGGCGGCAGCAAGTGAGCCTGACTGACCTCAGACAAACAACGAAGTCCTGATACAGTATGTCTCTCACGGACCCTGACATAGTGGTGCCCGTCCACCCCCACCGCCCCCATCTGGGAGCCACTGAAAAAAAAAAGTGCTTAAAGTGTCTGCAGTGGTAAGTCAGTCACCTGATTGCACTGGCTTCTGTGTGACTATCCAAAAAGGCATACACATGGTCAGTAAGCATACAGTGGGTGCAGAATGGGCCTAATCTCTTTTCTTGGACACCAGAAAATAACCAGAAGAGACTTTTCTTCCTGTCACCATCAGGAATTGCTAAAAGTGCTGACTTAAGCTACAGTTTCTGAGTCTTAGTAGAAAGAACACTCTTCTCAGTGAAAGTGTTAGACCATTCAACCTCGTTAATGCAACAAAGACAACCTGCCACTGTGTTTTTTTGTTTTTTTTTTAACGAACTGGCCGTATTATGAGCTAACATTACACAATATAACTGACTTAGCAAGCAGCACCACAGTTGGCTTGTGCAATAAATGCTGATCTGCTGTGGCCAATAGAACGAGTCACAGGTTTCCACTTGGACTGCTGTTGGCTTTTTAATAGCCATAATTCTGGCCTTAACAACACTAACACAGAACAGAATACTTCTAGCAATGAGCATTTCACCTCCTGGTTGGACTGTGCATTTTAGCAAGCACAAGTAGAAGTGAGCATGATTGGAAAGCTGTTGTAGGGATATGCCCTTGTCCCTGCACTAGTGGCTTGCACTGGTTGCTTTGAGAGCCTGCATTGAGGGAGCATCAGATTGAGGGGAGAATAGGGTAAAAGTGTGACTTTATTATACCCTCCAGGTGAAGGTTCTTTCTGGCTTGTGAAAAGGAACAAATGGCTGCACAGTTTGTATCAGAGAAGGCATCACATGTATATTCCGACTGAGGTACAGGAGAACTGGACATCAAATTCAGAGAAAATTGGGGGGAAATCAACAAAAGGGGGAAATTGTCTGATGATCTTTAATTTAATTGTCTGAACAGTGTCCAGTGTTGACTGGCGCTCCACAAATGTGGAAGCTGTGCAGCATACTGAGTCAGAGGATTCATGTTGTAAAACCAGTTTGTATGGCACAGATGCACAGCAGTTTGTGTGATTATTTTACAACAGATTGGAGCCTGTTACAGAGGCTTCTAACTGAGGCACCCACATTGGATGAGGTATTCCAAAATGTGGAATAAGTTAACTCTTCTAAGACTTGATTTGTGCATCCTGGCAATGTCTCAAGGGAATGTTGCCAATTAAATGTTTGTGCACTATAAGCATGATCTTTAAAGGCAGTTTTCCAACAAAGCCATGAAAAGGAGGAAGGTCCAAGGCCTAGTTGTGCACTACATGAATAGGAAGTACAAAGACAACGGTATGAATGGATTTGAGCACAAGTGATGGTGTGCTGTTCTGAAGTTCTCTTCACAAACTTCATTCTCATTTGAATGTGTGCATTCTGAGGCTTTTATCCGTTTGCAGGGCAGATAATATATGGTATATAAGGCAGATGCCATACGTTGGAATGATGGAAGACTTTCTTAATAAATTTATGGGAGGTGGCAACGTAACCACGAAACGCTGTAGGTCGAGGACATCATAAACCAAGGACTATTATAGGACTTGGAGTTGGAGCATTTCCCAGTATACGTTGGACAAAAGGCTTGGAAATATACCAAGTTGGTAGAATCATGCTTTTGCCTTGAGAACAGCCTTTTTTTTTTTTTTGATGATGATGAGTAGGAAACACCAGAGCTGTTTCTGGAGAATGCGGGGAAGTTACTGTTCTGCTCCCAGTGATAACAAATGATAACTCTGAATCACTGGGGACAGAAAACTGCAGCTGCACTGCTCTCTGTAGGCTAATATTTTCAAGCATGTTGCACTTCTGGCCACACCTCAATCAGTGGTGTCAAAACGATTAAAAGCTGATTGAAAACACCTGCATGCATTATCAGTTATTATGTTGGTACACTTGTGTACTGAATGGGTTGCATCGGAGGCTATCTCAATACCTGTTATTATATAAATTTCTCTGCAAAATTCAGATGGCCAAGTAAAGCAGGAGCGACCCAGCAGATTTCAATGCCATTAGCCACCCTGCTCAATAATCAGCTTCATTTGCTAAGAAAACAAACTGGGGCCAGATGGCGAGGCTGATGAGCGTTCATCGATCTGGGGTCTCTCTTGCATACTTGCTTAATTTTGAAAATGGAGGGGATGGCCTTCTGAAGGGTGAGGAGGAAAACTCTGGGGCAGATGTGACTTCCCTCCTCTATGCTAAGCACAACACTCAAAATGTGAGTGTTATGAGAGCTCTGGAGCAGCCCTTGGAATTTGAAACAGCCCCACTAATGAGCCTACGTTCACTTCAAACTATCCAGGTATTTTTCTAACTTCAGCCAAATTAAAAGGCTAAGCCTATGTGAAGTAGAACTTCTCAACATATCATACGGCTATCTCACAAAGAACCTTTAGTTTAGTACTCTTTGGTCTATTAAAACATGCAAAAAAAAATTTTAATATGTTGAAAGTCTTATTTGATAAATCTCATCTGATAATTAAAGTAGTGTTTGATGAGCTCTTACTTCACAGGTAGAGGAGACAGATTTCTCGTCTAATCTGATAGTGGTTTTATTCAAGTAACATTTAACCTACAGTCTGAGATAGCGTCACCTCTGCCACTCTCACGTTTGCTTAGTCTTCTGCTCAATCTTTTTTTTTTTTAAATGAAATGAATTTTTCTGCAACCCTTTACAATATCTTAATGGCAAACATTTAAACAAAATACAAAGTTTGATTGTAACAGAGTGTGTTTCATAATATAGCTGTTATCTTGGCACTGTAATACTACCGAATGGGTCTTAATATTTCAATCTTTTTTTTTCTTTCATGTTTCAATAGATAGTGAAGATTTCAGAATTAAAAGTGAGCAGCAATTTCATCTGGATTTGACCCGAGTGACCCTCCTACTTAGGCTGAGATATTAGTTTCACATTCTTGTGAGAGAGAACAGGCAGCTTATTAAAAACAACCCTTCATTACCATAAGACATAGCAAAGCACTTGGCTTCCTAATCTTTGGAAAGCTCCTGATGAATATCTCTCCATGACCCAAAACTTGTTATGGACAGTGCAGCAGAATGCAGTGTTTGTCTGAGAGAAGAAACTTGCGGTTGCTGTTGATCTTTAGCAGGTCTTGTGGCCAAATAACTATTGTCTCTGTGAAATCTTGTTTAGTCATGCTATGATTGTTCTTTATTGGCGGGGACACGGTTGTTGAATATTGGTGGCTACAAGTCGGGGAGGCAAAGCTGAGGGAGGAGACAAACAGATGGTGTAAGGATCAGGTTTGCACACGTTTAGTCAAAGTTAACAAAAACAATGGCACAGGGATGTTTTGGAGAAAGAGTGGGATATTAACCTGTTCATTGAGCTCATTTTCAAGAATGACACAGATATTAAGAATCTGATTTTGATCTTGGACTTAGATGAAGACCAAATGCGCGGAGGAGTGGGAAAACCTGAATCCACGCCAAGGTGTGACAAATGCAGGAAGGCAAAGAGAGATGCTGAGTGAATACCAATTGATCTGGATACAATGTGATGGCGAGTGCTGTCTAGAATAGCTGGCAAGCCTGGCTTCAACCCTACCGGCGGCAAGAGACCATGAAACAGATTGAGCTGATTATGCTGTTGATTATGTTAGCAAGAGGGGAGAGACAAGCAGCACTGATAGCAGTGGAGGAAGAGGCCATGCCTTCTTAATGAACAACTGACTTATTTGCATGGACATGCAAGTAGATAAAACTGTTATGTTAATATAAGCGGCATATTTTAATGGTTTGAGTTAGGTGCCTGGACTTATAGTGGGATTTTGTTCAAACATAACAAGTCAAAATATAATTATGAATCTCAATTAGGTGCTTTTCATGTAATTATTTTGCAAAATAATGGTGAGCTTACACCCTTCTCTTATGAGAGAGGATAGTGTTTAATGAATTTTAGGCCTTGTGTGAGTGTTTTGATAGACATTCCTGCATACAGTACTTTTTCTTTTTCTTTTTCTAGTGACTTGCTATCTATCTATCTATCTATCTATCTATCTATCTATCTATCATTCATATCATCTATCTATCTATCTATCTATCTATCTATCTATCTATCTATCTATCTATCTATCTATCTATTAGTGTTCCATGAATATGTATTTGCCCCTTCCTGATTTCTGTGTGTTTTTGCATATTTATCACTCACAGAGGTTTCAGATCATCAAACCAATTTTTAGTATCACACAGAGACAACCCAAGGAAATACAAAATGCAGTTTTGAAATCACAGAAATCAGGAAGGGGGCAAATACATATTCATGGCACTGTATCTAAATTGGTCGTACCTGCAATTTTTGGTCCCAACGTATCACTGTCAGGGTTAAACAGTCCACTGGACTGCTATGAACAGTTCAGTTTGATACCACTGTGTGACTGAGTTAAATCTGAAGAGAAATACTGAGTTGTCTTCTCTTCTCAAACAGTATGATTTCAATTGGTTTCATAAGCTTTTGTCATACTGCAAAACATGAGGCATAAAATACTATGAAAGATTTCCATTGAATGAAAAAAAAGAAAAAGAAAAAGAGGTGTCATCTACGCAGCATTGGCCTAGTATCTTTTGTATGATGGATTCAGTCATTTACACTAGCAAGTCTTTTGTGGTAGAGTACTCACAGTTGTAAGCAGCAGGCCTCCCTTTGAGGAGAAACCAAATTGTTCTGCCTCTGACAGTTTTCCTCCTGAGACTGTTTTTTTTTTTTTTTTCCTATTTTTTCAATATTTTCAAGTACACTACCATCTTTCCTTGTGTCCTCATCACTTAAAATTACACATTGGCGGAAGTTAACTAGCAAACCTGTTAAATCTATCTTTCATCATAAAATGCACACACACCTGCTACCTACCCCTGAGTGAGTTTCAGGAAAAGAAAAAGCTTGTAAATTGCTTCGTTTGCCGGGTTACAGACAACTGAAAAGATAGTCTGTCGCAGACACATTCCTGAATTTGAATGATCTGGAAATGAAGCTTTATGATATTGTTTAGTGGCAACGCCTTTGAAGACAGGAATATAATGAGATTCTTCGTTGCTTCCTTAAAACTCTATAATGATGTAAAACCTGAATGCATTTGGAACATGATCAGAGTTATTGTAAAGTATGCTTGTCTATCTGTGGCTATATGTGGCGGTATAAAAAGAGAAATGGATACGCAGAGGCCTCTGAGTAAGTAGAGCTCCCATATCTGGCCTTGTAGTTGAAGGAAAAAAAAACAATCTCTCCCCTTTTCACAGTCTCATTTTCTTCTCTTCAATCTCTTTTTTCACACACCACTGTATGTAAGTTGGCTACCAAACAAGTTGTGGACTGCTTTTAATCCATTTCTTTTAGGTGTGCTGGTGTAGATTTCTGCTGGATCAGAGGTGGGCAATAGAAAGGCTAAGGCTTCGACTGAGAACACAGGGTTTTTCCTGTTCTTCTTCTCCCAGCATTAATGGCTGGAGCATTCCTATTACCTGCTCTGAGCCCCGAAGATGGGATTCCTGTGGTGCTGGCCGGGAGCTGCTCTGCCGCGCTGCATTGTGATGAGTTCTCCACTGATGTTTTCCTGCTCTCACTCCTCTCAACTCTGCCAGTTCTACTTTTCTCTCCTGCCTGTCTTCAACCATGGTGTAGTCGCTTTCTCAATATGTCTAGTACTTTTGTGCTGCTTTTTCTATCTCCGTGCTGAATTTATGTGGACTCTTTTTGCGGGTCTCATCTTGTGTGCGGGTGTGAATGCATGTGCACGTCTCTCCCTGCCACGCTGCATCTGTTCTTGCTATTCCCTTGACTGAACTACCACCGTAGATGTGAGTTGAATGATGAAACACAGTCCAATTTGAAAATGTAATCACTATACACGAATAAAGTTATCAGGTCTTAAGCTGTCACCCTCTGATTTGGCCAAGTCAAAATACTATATAGCAGTATTGTTTCTATAAAAATCCACACTTCTTACCACCTTACTCAAGCTTTTGCCACCTTCAACAGAAATAAATGTATCATCTGAGAAAGAAAGGATTGATGGTTGATTGGTTCTTTCTAAGAAAGGAGATATTTTAATATGATGGATTATGCTTTAAATGAGCAAAATATTTGAGCAGACTTACAGTCATTATGAAGCTAAAAGCAGCAGAACGTAATGAATCCATATATTATATTCACATGTGAAATGACAAGACCATCTGAGAGCTTTACCTCCAGAGAAAGGGACATAGATTGCAGGCTCTTTGGTCCCCCCTGTCAGTTTCTCTCCTTATTTTCGACTTCTGTGCTCTTCCCCCGTTTCTCTCTTTCTACTAATGTCTCTCTGTGCTGTCACTCCACGTCCCACTATCAGACACCATCGTCTCATCTGTTCATACTCTCTTGGGAATCCTGTTTGTCTGCTTATTCCCTCTATCTCCTCCTCTCCTAGACTCTCCTCCTACTTTCTCTTTTTTCCCCAGGAGTCTCCTGTCACCTCTTGTGTTCCCAGTGGTACATCTTGGAACAAACAACCCAGTGACGGCAATGTAATGTGGACAGAGTTAAAGCGAATGTAGCTACTGGAGGATCAAGAATATCGCATTGACAATGTAAAGCTTTAGTAGTATGTAGACGGATGTTTCTCCAATACTCCTGTAATTAAAACTTAGTGTGGCCATTGAGGAAAGTCTGTCTATTGTGTGTGTCTTCCATGTTTTCCGCAGATGGAAGAAAGACGGAAGCCCTCCCCCACCCACCCCCGCCGCTTTTCCAAGCTATTACCCCCCCTACTTTCACACCCGTCCTCTGGGTAGTTCTGACATGGGAGCCTCTTTCGCTGTGGGGTTGACAGGAACCGATATCTCCCCCATCTTAGCCTGCATGAAGTCTGGGTCTCTCATCACACAACTGGCTGTCTGACAGCTCATCCATTCAGTCTGGCCCCACTAGGCTTTGCCCCAGCGCTCGCCGCTTTAACTGGGCCTCCATAACAAACCTCTTTTGCCGTGTTGACTGTGGAAAGCAAAAGGGCATAGAGCTGAAACTGGCCAGCCTCTGGCCTCGGGGGCTGCAAGGTGGTTGAAATGGAAGGGGAGGGGTATGGAGGGCTAAGGGAGTGAGACAAGGAAAATGAAGTAAGGCAGAATGAAGAGAGATGTTACAGTCAATAAGTAACCTAATACAGAAGTGGTGGGCAGACCAGGCATTCCTCTTCTCAGTCCCCTGTGGTTAGCACACGGAGCCATTTTTCAAGTTAAAAGAAGGATTTGGGTTAGATGTGGAGGCCCATGAGAGTCAATGTGGCATTTGCGCTATGCATTGAGTACCTGCTGAAAAAGGAAAAAAAAAGGCATACTGTAGAGCAAATAATAATTTCTCAGTGGTATAGTGAACACAGATAGATAGATAGATAGATAGATAGATAGATAGATAGATAGATAGATAGATAGATAGATAGATAGATAGATAGATAGATAGATAGATAGATAGATAGATAGATAGATAGATATTCATGTCTAAAATGTCATCACTCTCCTTGACAACTCAGCAAACTGTTCGTTGAAAGCCAGGAAGTGGACCTTGAGGAGAGATTTTTTGTCCCATTTCTGTAGCTGAGGTCAAAAATGAACCTTGAAGCTGGCTTAATTAATTTTAAAGACATCTAGAGTTGAAAATAGGATTTGTACATGTTGATTTCTTCATGTATTATTATTATTCATTATTGAATATTTTTTGTTACACTGATATCAATCATTCATTAACAAACTGAAACACACTCTCAGTATACAGGTATGGATACATTGTAGCAGAAGTTATAAATGTTGACAAATACACTAATAAACTCCTACAAATGTCTTTGTTTTTGCTTGCACCTACATTAACTTGATCAATCTCTTATAAACGTGACATATTTATAATCTCCTGTATATGCGAAATTGAAGGTCAAGGTAAAGAATGAGAAATGAAATGAGAAAAGGAAAAATAAAAAAACTATAAGTGAAAATTGTTCTTGATTCGGTTCGGTAGACGGCGGTGAGAGAATCTCAAACAGCAATATAAACACACCTTCATTGAGAAGAATGTGACCACAAGACACCGTTTTAATCACTTAGACCTAGATACTGAGGAGCTCAACCAAAATAGCTCTGTGTTCCGCCCCGCTTATTCCCTCACGTCTGAGTGGGTGCACCATTGCTGAATAACCTCCTCCACACTCGGTGGCCAGCTTCTACTACAGATGGAGGGAAATTGGATGGATAGAAAAAGAAATAGAAATAGGACAAGCTGGGCCTGAAGCAAATAAAACAGAAGTGGGAATCAATTTTATCATCCAATTATCATTTTGGCCTGACCCCTGCGCACTCAATATTACTAGTTTCAATAATAGATTTAAAAGTGCTTTCCCTACATTCTAATTAGAATGATATAGAAATAAAGATGGCCATCTTATTAAATCGCTTTACATTATGTTGCATGGGTTTAGTGTATCAGTTGTACAATAGTGAAATTAAATGTACAGATACCCACACTTATGTCAATTAACATCAAGCCTAACAACCGTGTTGTTCTTACAGAAAGCAGATATTTTGTTTCTTCAAAACAAAAAAAACAACTCAACATGAAGCCCATCAGTGAATCAGCATGATTAATCATATCATGGTGAGAAATTGTCCAGCTGTCACTGGCCAAGAACCATCACAAGTATGAGGACTATTCCCTCAGATGGACTGCTTACTGCTGTTGAGAAAAATACTTTGTCTGAATGTGCAGACAATCTGGTACCAAAAGAGTTATGCTGATAATATCCTCACACAGCAATCTGCATAACTTGTTTGCTAGATTAAGTGCTACCTAACATCATGTGGCATCACCAGCTAAATGTCTCCATTTTTACTTATTTTAATCTCTAAATGCAAGCGGTACAGTTAGAGGGAAATGTAGGGGAGTATTAATCAAACTGTCAGGGAATCAAACTTTCAAAAAAACAAATTCTTTGGAGAAGTGCTGGCACAGCGTAGCAAGTCCTCCAGGAATTAATTGTACAGATATAACTAATGCAGTGTGTGGCAGTGGTGGACATAAGTTATGTGGAATGATATTACATTTTCCAGGTTAATATGAAATCAGTGACAATATGCAGTATTTTA
The DNA here is from genome assembly GCA_023238725.1 of Scortum barcoo. Classification (NCBI taxonomy): domain Eukaryota; kingdom Metazoa; phylum Chordata; class Actinopteri; order Centrarchiformes; family Terapontidae; genus Scortum; species Scortum barcoo. Next base: position 12,220,045 of record CM041531.1, read on the forward strand.
TATATATCTCTCTGTTATCTGACATTAAAACCTGGATATTAGAAGATGGGGGAGCGGGTATGCAATATGGGCTGTTACCTCTAATTTACTGCACTGGCAGCTACACACACAAAATAACTAAAATAAAAAGGTATGGATGGTAGTAGTAGAATGGTAATAGTGTGCTTATTTTTACATAAATACAATTACCAGATCACAGGTATCTAACATATTGATATTTGATAGTGGCGAGTTCTGTATTAATATACATTTGAATAATTTATTCAGTTTATATATGCACTTTAAACTCTCAAGAGCATCATCTGTCCAAGTGTTTCCAAAACCTTGTACCTCATTTTTTTTTTTTTTTATATATATGTCTTTTGGAGAGCAATTGCATGTGAAGGATGCATGCTTAATACGCTAGTATGCAGTCTCTGCATACTGTAGCTTACTGTGTTTAAGTGACTGGAATTTCTCATTGTTAATTGTGGCCAGACAATTTCAGCAATTCTTTATGTGGAATGTTGGATCCTGAAAAGATAGATGGATCCTCACAAGTTAGGTTGAGTTGAAAATTATATCCAGATTAGACCATTCTAAAGTGAAAATGATCTTAACAGTATAATGGGATCGAGTTTCGTTGAGCCTTGATTTCTTTATCACAACATGACCATCGGTAACCATCAACAAACTCCAATCACACTGATGATTGTATTCAGTTGTACATCAAAGATTTTCATGACAGTCCTGTAAGTGGTAGAGGCAAGAAAAAAAATCGGACTCAAAGCAAATAATTCCTCCACTCCCACAAAACAGGGGACATGCAGACACCACCATCAAGTCAGGTAATATTTATTTATTTAGCCCAACATTAAAAATCACAATTTTCCTTGTGCTTTACAGTCTTTACAGTGTGTCCTTAGGATATAAAAAAACTGACCCAAAAAAAACTTTAACAGAGAAAAAGATGGAAACAACCTCAGGAAATGCAAAGCGGGATCTCTCTACCACAGGCCAAGATAACATTATCTGATGTGTTTTAAGTAACAGTATTTCACTTGCCTGTTGTACAATGTGCAGACACTATGCATGTTTCTTGAATAGCAGGGGTTGCTGACCTTTAGCCCCATGACCTATCTGTGAACCATGTAGGACTGTTTGTGTGCCCTGTGTGTGCTTCAGTCAGTCCTGGACACCCAAGTGGTAGTCAACAATGACCTCTGCCAGCATGTCAGAGACCTGACCTGCTCTCATGATAATAGACAAATTATGCAAGGAGCTGAACAAACAGAATAAACACACAAGTTCCTTCCTCCACCTTTCTTCCTTTTTTCCCGCTGAACATTGATTTTCCATGTCCAAATCTATAATTCTTACACATTAGCATAAGCATGGCTGGGAAACAGGTGAGGGACATTAAGTGTGTATCCAAATGTACTTGGTAGTTTCATTGATCCAATGAGCGGTGCTTCAGTTATTGTCCTCTTAATACGGCATGCATGACAACAAGTGTAAGTCTACAGCTATGCAAATGGCTCTGTGAGGTTGTACTTCAGCACAGCAGTGCTTTGAGCTAAACGCAAACGTCTGCATATTATGCTCACAATGACAATGTTAACATGCTGATCTTTAGCATTTTAGAATGATTACCATTCTCAGCATCTTGTATTAGCATCTTAGCACACTCTGATGTGCTAATTAGAACACGGGGTGCTGGTATTTGGTCAGTCAGAATATTGGACACACTGAAATTTTAACCTGATGATGGTACCACTCTAATGTACAGAAGCTGACAATAGCTATGCTTGCTATGTTTTTTTAATGAGCTTCGTTTGTTTGAATACTATAAAACGAGACTGTCTGCTCCGATGAAGTACCTGCAGCAAACACAACTACACATTTAGGCCTTAACTATTGTTCAGTTATGGATCCTCCCTGACTGAGAGTCGTGGACAGTGATCTTGAAGGTTGAAATCAGCTGTGGTCAAATGAACCAGACACTCATTTTGGAGTTTTCCATAATTATCTTGTTATCATGAGAAAAATATGCTTTGTTATCTTGAAATAATGACATAATTAACTTATGATCTCCAGATAACGGCATTAAAAAAATAAATAATTGCAAGCGCGGCTGTTCTCGGCTCCTGTACTAATGGAAACATGAATGTCTGTACAAAATTTCATGGTGATCTGTCCAATTACTGTTGATATATTTCAATTTGGAGCGAGTGGTGGACCGCCCAACAGACATTGCCATCCATAGAGCTGTCATATGACTAAAAATAGTGTAGACTGTCTTTTCCAACTGATAAAAAAAGATTGGTGACTAATTATTGCAAACTGTTAATATACAACACCACAACTACGCAGCCAGAGTTAAATGGACTTTTGCAGCTGAATCTGGAGATAATACAAGTCTGGTCGAGAGAATTTCCATTTTTAATGCTTTTTCTGCAGCTACTGCCTCTGTAGTTCCTGTTTGCTTAAATTTATATTAATTTATCTGCTTAAAGCCCATAAGCACATTTGAATGAAATACATTGGTTAAGATTACCAATTTATCTAAATACTTCTTTACACCCAGTATTTTATATCAATGGTTGGGGACTTTTGGGATGGTACTCTTTTACTTATGCATTTGAATTAATTATGTTGGAGGCTCTTAAGTATAACGGACCCTTTCCAACTTCTTTTGTTTTAATGGGATGGGGTGGGTTGCATCTGCTGGGTTGGTTGGTAGCATTTCAACCACTAAAATTGATGTAATTATTGTAAGTGTGTCAGGGGAGACACTGCGCACAGATGCAGGACAACACAATGGGCTGAGGTTAGTAATAAAACTCTAAGTAATTGTAACAGTTTCCGTAGAGACTGGTAGTAATCCATATGGGAACCTTGCAGAAATTAAAGCTTTTGACCTCAGCGTGGAACCATGTACAGTCGGGGCCAGCAAAGTTTCATTTGGCTGGATAAATGACACTGAACAACTAAAAGTGAGGGCTTAACGTGAATTCTCCTGCCTCTCTCCAAAAGCTGATTTAACAGCATGGTAAAGTACGTATTTTAAGTATGTGCTTTTTATTTAGTCTTTTTCAGCATAAAGCATTTTATTTTCTGTTTTGTCATGAACACCACCATGTTTATACAATTTACTCTTAAAAACCTGCGGTGAAAATACCACCAAATTGTTTCAGCAGAGAAAACACCAGATAGAACATGGTGGGTCTTGGTCTCACCACAATGGGACATGAATCATTTCAAACCTATTTTAAGTGATGTACATAAGTTAGCTTATATAATATATTTAATTCACATCAGGTTGGCAATGTAATTTGAGTTATGTACTTATGTACTAACCTGACAGATCTCACAAAAGGTCACTTGACAAGGGTCACTTGACTTTTCCTTGCCTGCTGGTCTAAAAATCATAAATCGTCATGATGTTAACTGACACGTTCAAGTGTAAAATGTATAGACATTACACAGAATTTCCTTAAAAGTGGTGTGCTGTATATTAACCATACCATTAAATCACTTTCCCTCTTCCCATCTCCTGTAGAAATACAGCCGGACACGTGCAGAGATGTTTCTGTGATTTCTGTTTTTGTTTTATGATAGTGACAACTTTAGCTATTCATGACAATATTTACAATTTTAGACCAATCTAGTAATTGAAAGATCTATACACATTAATTTCAAAACAGCCCTACATCATTCTACACAGTTAAGAAAATCCAAGTAAAATGATAATAAGTGAAACACATTTTGGATTTGAGGGGTCAGTTACTCCAACTCCCCCCCAAAAATCAAACATGATTCAAACTGATTGATCCTTGATTGATGTCAGTGATGCAAATGTGCAACAAAATAGTCACCAAGACATTTAAAATGTTAAATGAACCAACAAAAAATTTAAAATTAAAATTAATTAAACAATAAAAAATTAATTAAACAAATCTTTTGAATGTATTTATCCCCATCTAAGTAAGTCTAACTAAGTAAATGTATTGTATGTAAGTATTGTCCTCATGTAATCATCAATTTAGTCAATAAATAAATAAATAAATAAGGCGTTTTAAATGGTAATTACAGATAAGCTCATTTATCATGTAAGGCAACAACACTCCATCTGTAAACTGATCATGCACCTGGGCTGGGCTAACATACATGATGAAGACCGTCTGACCTACATGTTGATACATTTGGCCATTAGTGTGCGCGATTCTGGCACAATAACATTCCCCATCTCCTCTGGTATGTAGAAAAAAAGGAGTATAGAAGGACACCTGCTCCTCTTTCACTTCTTTTCTTCCTGGTTCACACTCACATGCACACAATTAACCTTTTCTGGAGGCTAGTTATGGTTACGAATTTTAAAACATTTGAACCTGTCTTATCTTGCATGTACTTTCTGCTTATATTTCCTCAGTTTCTTATTTTAAGCAGAGACTGGTGTGCATGCACATCACACTAGGACACAGTGTTTGGGGTTTGGATGTAAGTGACTATTTATGTTTGTATGAATTGTTTGAATACCAGTGCACTCATCTGGCAGACATCTGGCACTTGAAAGACACAGAAGGTGGTCAGCTCAAAGAAAGTCAAAATACAAAGAGACCAAGACACAGAGAGAAACTGATGGGCACAGCAAGTGCAGAATGCATCCATCACCTCAGACAGAGGGTAATCTCTAAGAAACAACACTGACAAATCCTGTGGGTAAAAAAAACTCCCCTTTGTGAGTGACAAACATGCTCATGTATTCCTGTAAATACGTGCAATACTCCTCATTTTGTGACAGGGTTTGGGATAATGCACTGTTGTATTATGCATTAGTCAAGTAAATGAATGCTATTCCCAAATCATCTAAGAAAATGCAGTACCTGTAACTGAAGAAGAAATGCTGTGGTGGTATAGCACATACTGTCATACAGAATTCAAAGGAGGGTTACATAAGGGTGCCATGATTGCACGACCCAGATGGCTGCAACGAGTAAGTGCCAATTGATATAACAGTGCCACTCAATGGCTCTGCCCCCCAACCCATTTTGATTAAGCCCAAGATACTGATGTCTGGCAGTAGCAGTGCTCTCTACCTATCTTGATGACAGCATCTTCAGTCCCCAGTATGAAACAATCACTCCCACACAGGAACTGTCTGGAGACTTGAGGCAAGGCCTCATGAGTAAAAGAGAAATTGAAAACACAGTGTAAATTTTGACAGAGGGCGACAGATTTTCAGGGTAATATATGGCGGTGAAACAAAAGGACAATGCTGTTTTTCAACCTCTTCTGAGAGGCTGAGATATATTTTTGTCATCACAGCAGTACCTGGTTTGCACAATACTTTCCTGTTCACAAAATTCTGTTGAGAAATTATGTTTTTGACAAGTGGATCCCTTTTGTAAAGTTCGGAAAGCTGTAGCGTACCTCTTAGGCACTGTTCCTAAGAGACTTGGGCTTTCATTTTGTCATGACAACAGTTCAAAAAACTATACTGAGACATGTCTGACATAAAGACCTTGGAAGGATATTTTATGTTGATAATTTTCTGTGTTCTTCAAATACAAATGTATTATGCGCGTGTGGTACAAATGTTTGGTTCTGGTGCAGTAATAGAAAATTAAAAACATTGCCTCAGAGCATGAGGATGAGTAGGAAGTCCTGTTTGAAGTTTCAAGGAAGACAGCAATTGTGTATTATACAACAAGCTTAATAAATATTTAGACAGTGATACATTTAAGCTCAATACTCATGTTTTAGACATGAAACAATGAAGTAACAATTACTGGCCTGGGTGGACACTTTCTCCTTAATAAATGAGGTTTAACATATATTAAATTAAATTAACAGGTACCTTATTAGTCTTTTGTTGTGACAAAAGTACACTAATATATTTAAGTAGTAGAAGTAGAAGTAATAATTTTTAATTTGTGGTCAACAATATTGACTTGTATGAAACCAGTCTCTCCGGTTGTCAAGTTTCAATTTCAGCCATGTTGCATTTCCTTATATGCTGTACATGACTGATTTTAACATCTCAACTTAAAGCCAGAAACACAATCACTGCAGTTACATTTGTGAAAACAAAGAAAATAGACTTAAAGCATAACAATACACACTGGGTTGCATTATTGTGCGTATAGTGCAAGTGAAACACCAGCTGTTATTCACCCTGTGAAGACAGCTGCTCAAAGTAGAAGCGCGTCTGTTTGGTTAGACACTTCTAGAGCCAACAGGGACTTAGCTTAGCATAGATACTGGAAGGGGAAACAACTAACTCGGTGCTGTGTATCATTAAAAAAAAATAAATTAAAAAAATAACACTCATTAATTTTCCACGTTTCTATTCTGGACAAAACCAAAATGTGTTTTTACGGAGATGCTAAAAATGTTTCTTGGTTGTGTATAACTACCTATTGTCATAATTTTTTTCCTAGGTAACCAGCAAAGGCTCCAGGAAATCACTGTCTATGCTTGTTTCCAATTTTCAAGTTGAGCTAAGCTAATCACTGGAATCTTATAACCCCAAATCCACTCAATTATTAGTATTTAATCAAATTTCAAATTGTTTGACATTTGCTATAATAAGGCCATATATATCAACTATATAGTATAAATTACTAATATTTGTGATTAGCTATTCCTAAGTCCTTCCCCCTTTGCTCTGTGCTCCAGTAACAGTTGACCAAGCCTTGTACCTGGACGAACCTCTGACCTGTTGTTACTATATACTTAGAAACATAGAATCTGTTCAGTTCTGTTCTGTTCTCACGTACACCTTACATTGTATTTATTTACATCTTGAGTTAACATATTTTAACAGAAAGCACAAAAACAGAAAGCATCGCCATGTTTCTTATTGTCATACTTGTCTGACCGGACACAGTAACTAAATGCAGCAGGATCACTTAGGATCAGTGAATTTCATTGTTGACAATTGACAGTGACCTTCTGAAAGATATTCCAAGCAGGCAGACTGCACCTCACTTCGCATCTAGTCCTTTCTTGTCATCCATTTCAATCATGAAATGAAAAACTTGCAAGAATTGTCCTTTAAATATATTACCTATACTATATGAATATCACAGCCCATTTGTGTTGACTTTGAGGTTTTCTTAAAACAAAATGTCAACTGCAAAACAAAATGATTGCTAACACCTGCACCATCTTTAAAGTTCCTTTTGGTGTGGGAAGGTTTTGCCATTTCAGTGCAACTACAACTCAGCATGGCACATTAGGAACACAGGCTAACCCACAGTAAATACAGCTTTTAGGTGGGAATTATTATCAGTTGAAGCTGAAGTTCGGTAATGGCCCATCACATCAGCTCCTTTGATTCACTTTTAAAAGCAGCAGACTATTTGCTAATGGCCAGGAAGAAGAATCTTGGCCAGCTCTTGTGAAAGAAAACTAGCAAGAAAGAAAACTAAACAAACGAGGCACAAAGATGTAAGTCTCCAAAATGCTGCCAGGGGCAGATGAGGTCCCCTTTCAAGCTAAATTTACCTTGGAACACAATAAATCCCTGTAACCATGATTTCTATGATTTAGCCGTGCAGTAATCAGCAACCACCGTAATGTATGAGAGAAGAGTGTTGCATTTTTTTCTGTTTCCTATATTTCCGTTTGTAGTTAAAAAGTCACACTTGCTTACATTGTGCAGAGTGACACTACTGCAAATGGTGAAAGAAATTTGGGACAACTACCCTTTCATGTACTGTCTACCCACACTTTGATATAACCATCAACACACAGAAAAGTTTAATTACTAAAGGAAGAAAGGAAGATTAAAGGGTATTTAACCAAAAAAAAAAAAAATAACGCTGGTTCGGCTATTCAAACCAGCCAGTATTTTAAGCAACCAACATAATCTCTCTAATGATCTCATAATCTCTTTAATATTTTCTCCAGGTAAAGATAAACATACATTCAGTAACAGAGTGCTATCTCCCCTTTTCCTCTTTTATACTTGAAGTACCGAACTAAGAGCATTATATTTCCTCTTGGTCAGTCCCAGACATTGACAGGAGATCAATAAGACATGCTGTTCCCCTCTCTTGGTGTTTGGAGATCATGTCAGGATGGAGTGATGAATGGCAGAAGAACAGGCTCAGCAGTAGGGAAAAATGAGCTGGACGGGGAACGGGGGTCAACAGGGTTAATGATGTTGGCCGTGATTATTTGCAGGTGTGAATGATCTGAGATTAATCATTTAGCAGCGAGCCTTGAATGACAGGAGGTGAGAAATGGCAGTGATCAAACTGGTGGAAACGTTCATGAGCTCCACGAAACCTTTACTGAAGTGGACCGAGATGAAGTAAGGGGAAAATAATGCAGCTGTCCACGCTCCACTGTGTGTCGGGACAAATGCTAAAGAATTTCACTCCGTGTACTCTGCAGCTATGTAGAGATTTGAGACCTTTGCTCATGTGAATACTAAAACAAAGTACTGGATTGTCTGTCATTTCTTATTAACAGTACTGACAATTTGTCAAAAACCTTAAATGATAACAAAGATATCTAATGTCTTAAGTGTAGCCGTAGCATCAGTGATGAAAAAAAAAAAAGTAATTAAATTGTGCCTGTGGTACAAGCCACACAGTATTATTTCACTTAAGAAAGTGGGTTATAAAAAAAAAAATCTACCCCATGTTATATTTAACAGAGCACCTTTATGCACATTATTGTGAAAATCAAGATACTTCATATGAATGCAAAGCCACTGTCACACTGAACTAAAGACATGACTTCAAGGGCATTTGTGGGATTACATTAATTGTACAAACAGATGTATCTGCATGTTTTGCATCTCACCAGGAAAAAAAAAACAAATCTCAGGGGCACTTACGGGAAATATATCCAAGCATCAGTGACAGACACTTTGCACTCAGCTGCCCGACTGGACCAAAGCAGATTACCCGAGGTCCTGACAAGAAAAGATACATATATGTTTTTAAGACACACTTGAGAGCCCCAGAAAGCAGCTGATATAGATTTATCGGTTCTTCTTAAAATGCATCCGCACGTACATCTAGACCCCGCTGTCTGTGTGGCGCAATGAGCAGTATAGTTCTGGGAATACTGTTGCAAGAGGGAGCATATGTGGGTACAGTTCCAGAAGGAAAGTCTCTGATATTGCAATCTGTATGTGAAAGATGTATATGCAGACACACACACACATGTATGTCTGTGCGTTTGCATGTTTGTGCACTTGTATTTCTATCTTTATGAGGACCCATGTTAAAATGGCCTTCTGGAGTGTTCTTGTAAACAATCAAAAGTTATGTTTACATTGTTACATAAGTGTTATTAACGCAGCAATTCTCTTTACATCCGTGTTTACTGACAGGTAACTCATTTATTTGACATTTTTGGTGACGTTATCCTGCATCAGCACTACATGGACCAGTGAGGGGAAATGCATTTCCTAAAACTGATTATATTTTCTGGTATCACAAAACATTTATAAAGAAATCAAGAAAGCTTTGGTCTTGCTTTCACATCGCAAGCAATTAGCACCATAACATATGTACTTTACTTCTATACCAGAGTCTGCTTGGAAGCCGACACAAACTGACCTTTCCAAGCTGTCCTACAAACATGTATGTATGTGTAAGTGTGTGTAAAGAACGAGAGAAGAAGACAGATCATGTGGACTGTTTATCTCAGGACACAGGCATGTATACACAAACACACCTACTCATATGGAGATGCACGCACAAGTGTAGTTTACAACCATAATTTTAACATGTACACATATATCCTGTGGTGATACTTAAAGCAACATCTGGCAGTTATTGTAAAGCAGAGATTATTCATAATTTGTGGACATATTGTCCATAAGTGTCAAGGGGTGAGTATGTAAATCGCTTCAGCAATAGATGCATCAGGCTAGACTTGTGGGAATAAAATTATTTGTCACAAGTGTTGCAGATGTGGTTTTGTTGTGCAGCATATTATTCTTGTAATTTAATGATTATGACGAGGTCCATTTTCAGAAGACACACATTTAATCACAGATACAAAGGTTGACTTTTCTGCCAGTCGCCTGTCATTGTGGTAAAAGCACACAGTACGAGTCTTAAGCTAATCAATGAAGCGACCTCCCATGGAGCTGTTTATGTCTTATGCATCTGAAACATAATCGATTGAGAAAAGTGGAATTATAAAGTTGAACCAATCAGCTGTTTCATTCAGAGTCACCAGCAATTCGTCCATGAGCTGCATATTTTAAAAAATGATGGATAGGAAAATGAACCAGGGTACACCACAAAAGCCACATTCAGTGTATTTCTGTACAGACTAGCAGCAGTGCCAACTGTGGATGTTTTATAAGCTTCAGGGACAGTTCAGTTTATGTAACTCAGGTATCTATTCACATATTGCAGATGCTACTTTATTCTCAGTGGCAACACTGAATCGACTGACTACTTAATTATCATGTAATTTCTATTTGAAATAAAATCACCCTTACCATGAGAAATATCCCTTATTATAAAATGTAAAGTGTAAATTTGTGTGGAATTATGATTTATAACACAATTGACATGTAGTTAGAAGGACACAGTACAAGCACACGGTTGTTGTAGTTGTGGTCAGAGATATGTGTTGAATGTCACTTCCCTCCCTGTCAGACCAGATTAGAAAAGCAAATAGAGATTTTCTGTAAAAAAAAAAAAAGATATTTGTAACTTAAAAGCACTTACAAGTATCAAAAAAGAGGCACATTTGCTGTCTTTGTGTCTTTTAGATGTTTTTCTATTCTTCAGAAATACCTTTTTAGGAATTCCAGCCACCTCAACAGAAATTTCACAATATCAGTCAGACATTTGAATTCCTTACTTATAACAGGATAAATGCTTATTTTATTTAACCAAGCAAAATTAAAGTACTGCAACCATGACAACCTCAACTCAAACATCTCCTAAGGCTTTGCTCTGAGTGTTACATGGATCCATATTTTTGATCCACGTTTCATCTTGCTGCTACTGTTTTATTTTATTTTATTTTCCAAGATGTTGAGAGGACTGGGCATTAATATAATCATGTTATATCTTGCACACAGTTTATGCCTGTGACATGATCTGCTTAACTGTGGCACCTGAGCAATCAGCTGGCACATCTTGCATGAACTGGCTATAGATGTTGGGAAAACAAAGTAAGATAGCAAACAGTAAAATACCTTCTAGAACTCTATTCTTAAATATTTTAACTCCCCAGGGATCTTTATGGTTAGTTATAACTATATTTGTAACTGTATTTTTCACATGATCAGTGCACTTCATTCTAGCTAAAAAAACATAATGATCAAGACATGGTGAGAATGAAACACAGGCTGCCCTTCCCATTGAATTTGAAGTTCCACATTTTTGTACAAGTTTTACACTTTTAATCTTCTTTCATAAGTTTCTCTCAAGGAGAAGTCTGTCTGAACTCTTTTCATCTCATTACTTTTCATTACAAAACTGCAGACGCACTGTAGTGTTTAGTGCATTGCTTTTCAAGGGAAGAAGAGGAGCTGATTTCACTGGCCATGATTGATGACAGCTCCTCCAACGCGTAAAGATAATTCATGTCTCCAAATCCAACCCCTTTAACAGCTGTGTTATTGCACCTCTGCTGCCCATGGATCTGGTCACAAAATTGCCAAAAAAATCTCTTGTCATGGCCAAGTGAGCCTGTATTTGCAGAGACAAGGCCTCCCCCACACCCATAGCTTTAGCTAAAAACAATAGTGATGTAATAAGTAGTCTCATTAATTTCAGTATAACTTGCATGTGCTTTGAAGCAGTACATCCTTCAAAGGACCTGAGATATTTCAGAACTGTACTTGGACGAGGTCAAATGTTGACCTTGTGAAAAGAGGGATAGGCTGGTTTGAATGTGCACCTGTCCTGAGAATCCAACATCTCAGGGCTCTGTTGCTCTGAATAAATTGTACAGGCAGGAGCACACAGGCTGTCTTTGTGCTAGTTTCACGAACAGAGGCACAGCCTGACACTTGGTTGGATTTAAGAGGGGAACATAATCAGTAGGCATGTCAGGGTTTGACATCAGCCTTGACCTATTAATTCACCTGTTTTCTATTCCCAATAAAAGCAGTGCACTCCACAGAGCGGTGTCATCACAGATGTTTTTCTCAGCGCATGCAGACATGCCCAGATTGAATATACCGCATCTGAATTAATGAGCTTGGTAACACATTTGGTTAATTTGTTTATATGGTCCAAGGTGAACGCTCTCCTAGTGTAGGAAACAGTTTGTTTGGCACTAACGATCAGCACTATCCCACTGAACACGTGTCCATTTCAGAACACACCGCTTGCGGAAGTGAGTAAAGGTTGGTGGAAACCCTTCATAGCACTAAACCACAGTCCAGTTCGTGGCAAAGAAACACCAAACCGCCACAGGTTGAGAGAGCAATATTTCAAAGAGATATGAAGTCATGAAGACTTTAATGTTAAAACTCAAACATTAAACTTTTAGTATTAGACTGTGACCTTCAGGTGAGAGACATTGATCTGATCCCTGGACCAAAACATCATTTAGTTGGTGAGGTTAGGATTAGTATCACGATCTCAAACAACAACATCTACTTTGGTCAGTCAACTATCCAAAAGTTCAAGAAAAATACTTCAAAATATTTCTGAATGGTCATTTTGATTCAGATGGTGGGTGGAAAATATGTTTTTCTATTAAAGTCTTCCATGAATGCTCAAATGGGGATAAATCAAGTATCTGTAAAGGCCATGGCATAATGGCTATCATGAAAAAACCTCACATCACAAATATGATAAAAAAGAAGACTCTTCAGGGTGTACTTAAAGTGCATTGGGCTCAGAAGGTGATTGTGACATTACTCATGATTAAAATTGGCCTAATCCTAAAAGATGATTGCACTGATTCATGGCACAAAATACACCCCACACACTACTTCAAAATCAGGAAAGTTGCTGTAGATATTAGTATTGTGTTATTTTTGTTTAGTCTAGGCATATCAACAATGTCCTTGATGCCAAACAATCCAGATGATTTCTGATTTTGGTTCACTCTCCCACTGAGAGTAAAATGTAATAAAGAAACTAAATTAATATGCTACTACCCTGAAGGTAAATTCAAAAAGAAGGTGTGAGTGCAGAATGAAAATGAGATGTTTATGCTGCTTGAATCTTTAAAACAGTTAGTACATTTATGCTAGGTTTATAAATCAAGGAATTGAATAAACATCTTATAATGGGAACATATTACCTTGAAAAATAACCAACAACCCTCCTAAAAATATCTCGTTTTTACTGATGCTGAGAATGACACCAAGTGCCTCCCTGTCTTGAAAACCGGGGAATCAGTAAATATAATTGATGACGACTTAAGCAACTTGAATCTGGGATATTGCTCTCAAGCACAGTTGTCCGCCATAATTAAATGTAAAACTGCTGTTTAAAAAATCACAATAGCTTGCAAATTTTTGTTACTGTCGCAGGCTGTAAATCGTCTTGATGACGAGGTTCTGACAGCAGGTGAGAGTTTATAAATCTTAAGCAAAAAAACGTAAAATCTGCTCCAGTGTAAATGTTCTTACACTCTCTTTGGTGCCATTTTCCTCCTAAATGATTCTGTGTAAAATTTGGGCTGATGTTTTGTTTTCAGCACAAAGACTCTCTTTGCCATGAGGAGGCTTTCTGAAAATGGTGGACATATGGTCCCACAAAGCAGAGATAAACAATTTTCCAAAGTGTTCTTTTAAAGCCTGTAAAATGTAGAATTAAAATGGAGAGCAACAAAATGAAAGTTTGCCCAGTTGGCCTCAAAGATGCAGTTGTGAAAAGAGAGGAGTCGCAAGGACATTTTGCAAAGGGCAAAAGATGTAATGTTCCTGCACAATGTTCAGTATGAATTACAATAAGGCTGATTGATGGACATTAAAAAAGTCAGTCTGAAAAACCTGTGTGTCTGTCCGTGAAAATCTGGAGGCCGCGGAAGCTCTAAAATAAAATATTACCTTAAAACACAACACAATATAAAACATTGTAATTCATTCTGGTGGGAGTGCCAGGGTTACGGGCAGGCCCACACTCCTTGTCCTCCTCCTCCCCACTCTAACTAATGAGAAGCTATAAATGAGGAGGTTTGGATAGTGTTTATCTATGTGGCTCCGAGGGGGCCAAGGTGCCCTCACACACAGCAGTGTGTGGAGAGGGTGACTGCTGGGCATAATACTTCACACATCAGCTGCCTCTCACATATGGCTGTCCTCGCCTGGCCCTGGCTCCTGCCCCATCTGCCTCCCCACCTCGCTCCCCAAAGTTTGTTTTTCCAACCTGTGATTGGCTGCCTCTGAGCCCTTATTGTGTTGCCACGTTGCCCCCCAAAGCCACCCCCTCTATCATTCCATGCCCTCTTCCTCATTGTCGTGTGCATGTAACAAATCTGCACTCCATGCAAGCCCGCTCGCCCTCCTACCCCATAACCTTCCTCCATCCCTCCCCCCTGGATCACTGCCCTTGTCCTGCCAAGCTTGGCGTAGGGTCACATCTGGAATGGAGAAATATTGCCACCCCATCCAGGCCCTCCCTTCCATCTATTCACAGATGGCCTGTTGATTTTAAGCCCTCTACTGTACACTGAATGCAGCCTATTGGCATATAGACGATGGTTAATGTGGGGCGAAGCCTGTTGAGGGCTGCAATGCCCAAATTGTTTTTTTGGAAAACAGATGCAAGGATTATTACAAAACATTTCACACTTATAATTTATACCAAAGTAATGATCTGCTCAGGTGACCATGGGAATTGGCCTGCTGCTTGGTAAGGCAGGACAGTAACACACTGATGTGTTAGATAACTGAGCTGGACCAGGCCAGGATGGTTTGGTTTGATGAAGCTGAGTGTGACCTGTTTGGCTACAGCTATTTTGGTTAAACCAGACATATGTTGCCTTTTTTCTCAAAGTGAGGATTCAGTGCAATGTCTTTTTTAGTGCTTGATGCTGACTCTTTATTTTCACTCTGCTCACGTTTTTGCTCTATCGATACGGCTATGGCCAAATTGAATGTTTATAGTGTAACAGATACCAACGGCCCTTCCACTGAGCCGTATACTGTATGTTACTCTGCACTCTATATTGATTGCATGGCATGGAAGAAGCACAACATACAAATGAATACTTGCACAAGTAGTATCTGAGAATACTCTGTGTTCACTAAAGGGAGATGAGGGATGTTATCTAAAGGGAGATGAGGGATGGATTATCTACGGGGTTTTGTGTTCATGTAAATATGATCTTGTATTACGTTTATTCTTGGTGTTGAATTCATGTAAGCATTGTATTCTATTATTTTTTCATTTATGTTAAAAGAGCCTGGGGTTGGTATTTTCTAGCCAATTATGTGCATCAGGGATCTATGAACAGCTGCAGGATGCTCTCAGTTGAGGAAGGTGTTGGCGTTTACACTCACTGGCGTGGTAAGTGATGATTAAAAAACAAAAGGCACAAGTGGTAGACTACATATTACCTTTGTCTCATGCCTCGTTTTTGTGGAATTCCAGCTGCTACTGTTTCATATGGATACACTAAGCTATGGTGTTAAAATGCAACATGAGTAGTCTGATTATTTATGTCCCTGTGTACATAATTTCATAAGTGTCCAGGTTTCTCATCATCTGTGTGCAGCGTGTTCCTCGATTTCTCACCATCTCTTTTAATATGCTCTGCAACAACAAAGAAGGTTCAGATACCACAGTGTCCTGGTTTTAATCATCGACAACTCCAGGTAACAAATCCAAGTTTTTCAAAAGCAGGATAATGGCTTACCCAGACTTCTGAAACCAGGATATGTTTATATGTGTAGCACAAAACTAGGATACTCCAAAGACACAACCACAACCAGGATACTACTGTGCATGTAAACGCACCTAATGTCTTTGATGCAGCGAATTTACAAAAACGTAAGTCGTAATTGTTTCAGTGCAATAAAAACAATTTATTCAATATATAAATATGAATATTATGTGCATAAAAGTGGATTAAAGTGGGAAATAAAAAGTATCGAGTTGGTTGCTTTTTGTTGAATTCAAATATCCAAAGCCAGTGGAAAATAATTAAGAACATGAAAATGAACCATTATTTTGTTAGTTAAGTAGATTTTCACCTGTATTGTGCTGTTTGTTATTCATTCTTCATAAATTTAAGTAGAAATCTGGTTTGGGATTTTGACATCCATAATTTGGCATTGTCTTGCTGTGGCATTTATGAGAAGAAATCGTTTGAAAACGTGCATCACCTGCACCATATGCCCCTTCGCCCATCTATAGCCAAAAACCTATTACTTTAAAGCTGCTTACAGCTGTTCTTGCTCAGGAGTTTGGCAAATGCACCCTGTCAAAATCAGCACACAGCCTAAAGCCAGAGAGGTGATAGTGACGCCAAAGAATGACTTCCAAAAGTTGGCAGTCTTTCAATCAGCTGCTTATTTGCTTGGCTAACAGAATAAAGGAAGATTTCTTTATCTGAAGGAACTGCAACCTTCACAAGGTGATGTACTATAATTTTGTGCAAAAAATCTCTAAGTAAAATAAAACTACAACTGCAGTCAGTGTTCTGACAAAAAATGGGTAACACAGGCAATTTCTGTTTGTCAACATGGAACTTATAATTTAAATCTAATGTGGAAAATATATGCTCCTGTTAAAGCAGGTAGGTAGGTTATTTATAAGAATTAGTTCATATTTGCTGAAACTGTCGCAGTTGTACATGAGAGAGATAAACTGTGAAATAAAATCAGATGCATCATGATAAATGTAATGTATTTAAATAGAAAAAACATTGGAAATGTGAACATACAAGACTTGTTTCAGCTTTCAGCCTTAAAGAAAGAGCATAAGGAAGGAAAAAAACAGATTGTTTTCTGTCATCACAAGAAGATTGTCAAATATTTCACCAGTTTGGTTTTACTTAACATAACACTTTCTGTGTCACTTGCAGTGTTTTCCCACAGCAACATGCAACATTGTCCTCTGACTATTTAAAAACACACTGTTACCGTACTGTACTATGCTTTGTTCATTCATACCGAAAGTAGAACATACCAACACTGGGGATCAGCCTCATCATCAAAAGAAAAAAACAGGTTTAAAACCAGGCAAATTCAATTCACCATTACAGAAAAAATAGAGCAAGGTTGCTGAAATTGTTTAGAAGGTTCAGACTTTTTACATGTTTAACATAAAATAGCTTATCTAAACTGTATTTGACTTGTATAAATGATGATTGAAATGCAGGATTTTCCAAAATGTTTTTCCCTGTTTTGCAATTTCTCTATATAATTGTCCCTGTTGGCTAGTTTGTTTTGCTCTCCCTACTTCATGCATGGAAAAAGGGAGACAATCCTGTTATTCTGGTACTTCCGATCTAAACAGAGACATTGTGGCACACAGTATCTTAATTAATTATTAAAAAACACAAGATGTCAAATGAAGGAAAAAAAATGCAAAATGGATGGCAGGTCCTTGTTTCCATTAAGCTATTGCCACTTGGTACATCTGCAGCAGCCTTTGCGTGCACCCACAGTTGGCCTGGGGAATTTCAGTCTGAAATCGCATTTGGCAAGCTTCCCTTAAACACCTCTTTCCCCTAATAACTCTCTGCTGGTAGACACTGGCAGCACAGGTCTATCTATTTTTAGCATCAGTGATTATCTTAGTATTACTGACAGATGTTTTATGATGCAACATGTATAATATATTCAATTGGTACAAAAATAGAGGGTAATCTTTTAACACTGACTTGCACCTTGTTTTGCCCTCGAAACAGGCTTAGTTAACTGCTCTGCAGATGGTAAAAGGTGCTGAAAATACTGAGTAGATATGCTCATTCACGGCACTCTTAAATTTACAGTCATGTTAAGTTGACTAAATTTAATCTCAAGAGTGAACAGTTTGTTCACTCTCCATCTAATCCCATCTCAGTTTCTGCTCCATTTTACTTGTGTCCAAGTGGAGAAATTCTTTTTTTCAGTTTTCCTGTCCCCACAGAGAGGTCAAAGAGGTTCTGCTACTTAGCTGCTCCTCTGGAGCCAGTGTGGACTACTGGGGTCTTATCTTCCTCCCAGACACTTAAATAAGTTGGATGCTTGCAGTCATAGGGTCCTGAAACAAGGCCTGCCAGCTGAAGGGTGGTGTCCCTGCTTACACTAGCTTGCTGCTTATTTAATGGGATCT
Source organism: Scortum barcoo (assembly GCA_023238725.1). Classification (NCBI taxonomy): domain Eukaryota; kingdom Metazoa; phylum Chordata; class Actinopteri; order Centrarchiformes; family Terapontidae; genus Scortum; species Scortum barcoo. The sequence goes on from CM041531.1 coordinate 12,238,245, forward strand.
GCTGACAGGGAAGGGAGCAGTATGTTGACTTTGTCATGTTTGTGGGATCATTCCTGACCAGCCGTAGCCTTGTAGTATGTGACATTATCAGGCTATAAAAATGAGAGATGGATTCATTAAGGAATGCACCAGACGGGCAGGGATCGCAGTAGACCTTGCATACCCATGCAGTTACTTTGGTGAGTCATGGCCCCTTGTTAGCTTGGAAACAATAGACTAATTTTTGGATTTCCACAAATTTGCAGTAGGGCAAGGTGCAGACACTGTGCCTTGCTCAAAGGTATGTAGGGCTCTTTTTTACTTCGTCTTTTTATATTAAAGTCTGTCTTATTATAGGCATTTTTAACAAAGTTGGTAGGCAATATTGAATCTTAAAATCTCAATCATCATTAAGTATATAATAAGATGTTCTCACCTCATGAGGTTCCCACTCACTGTAAAGTACTGTGGTTATTGTTGTCTCGCAGCAGGAAACAGAACAACTTTTTGGGTGGAATCAGGAAATTGGGTTTGGAAGACTGGTCATAAAATATATGGATTTTTATTGAATTGCTATTCTTTTTAAACAAAGAACAAAATTATTCAGTTTCCCCTCCCTCTGTTGATTTAATGATCTGATGATTGTTATTGTTCATAGATTTTAGTCAATATTAACCAGGTCATGAATGTGTACAGATACTGCAGCTTCTCAGTAGCAATGGCCAGTGCTCCACAATGGGCCTGTTGTTGCCTCTAGTGCAGTGGCAGAGTGAGCTTGTGGGATAGCCACTACTGATAAAATAACCTGAGGACAACCCATGGGCATGATCTGTCTTGTGTATGCTTGTAGCCTGTTTCTAGCATGATGAGGAACCATTAGAAAACTGGCGATAGGTGAAGCTTATTCAAGTTCAAATTCAGTTATTGAAATAGCCCATCAGCACAAACAAGCCTGAAAGGATGTTACAAAAGAAAACAAAAAAAATGAGAAAGGCATAGATGAACTAACCAGATCCAGTAAAAAACAACACAATGCAGGTCTGTATTGTAAGGGGTACTTGGCACCAGCCTTGTGGGTAACCTTATCTGGCATCCTTCCTCTAAACAAAGTGAAACATTTTCAAAACAAGCTTTGATGGGCTTCGAGGATCATGTGCACTTGACTCCAGAAGTAGCTTGGAGGTTAGAGAAACAGCATTCTGACTGAAAATTTGCCAGTTCTGGACTGACTACAAAAGCTGAGTGAATACCTCTCTTGGCCTCGATAGCTACCGTGAAAGTGCAGTTGAGCAAGGCATTGAACCGTCCATTGTTCCAGGGGAGCTGCACAGTTGCCAACAGTGTAAAAGCCATAATGGTACTGGGCAAGCGTGAGCGCACTGAACGGATGTCAGTCTCTCCAGCTTTCAACAGCCTGCTGCAGCCGTGGCTGTGCGTGCAAATATCTTCGGTATCAACTCGTCTTGTTAAATCAACGTCATAAAATCAGTTGGTTTTTGTTTTTTTTAAACAACGTTGAGCACTCATTGGAAATTTATATACAAAAACATACTGTACTCATGAAAGTCATTTTATTATTCATTACATCACCTTGCCTCATGTTTTTTTTTGTGTGTGTGTCATTGTAAGGATGGCAGAAGATGTGAGCTGACTACTGATTTGCCATCATTTTGCATTTGAAAGTCACAGCGATTTGTGTTATTACAGCTCTGTCAGGCTGATGGAGGCGGGATTGATGGGGCCGCTGAGCTGTTCCTGAGCGCTCATATGAGAATGGAGGTTACAGTCTTTTTCTCATCAGCACCTGTGACACCGTGATGAGTGGAGGCTTGTAGTTTTGACTGACAACTAAATGTGGAGGCCTGCCACATACTTATATTTGGATAAGAGGCAGCATGTGACTAATTTCAGGAAAACACCACAATCCACAAAGCTTAGCAAGACACGGTTACAGAGCTGCGTGAGGAGGGGAGAAAATAAAGGGGGAGGGAGGGGAGAGAGATGAGTGGAAAGTTAGCAAAAAGGAGTCAAAAGGAGCAGAGACAAAAAAAGATGCAGAAGGGAGAATAGGTCGGAAAGAATATAGCAGGAACCTGTAGCATTAGCAGTGTGGTGCATTACCTTATTAACCAACTCGCGTAGAACCAACCTCATTTTACATGACAGCAGACAGAGGTCTAGACTGAGGCAAACAAAAACATGTCCAGCAGAAGCAGAGACCGCCCGTGAAACCCTTGTACCATCTAGGCAGAGCTTGGATACCCAATTGACCCCGATGAAAAGAGGGGGTAAACAAAACCAGGTGGAGGAAAATGTTTTGTGTGCAAGAATTGAAAAGTGATGACTGGCTCGGCAGTGAGTATTAGGTAGGGAAAATTGGACTTTAACAGCACAAAGAGGAGCGTGATTTGGTCCAGGTTACACATCTGGAGATTTTTGCTCCCTCCTGTTTTCCCCTCTTGCTACAAATGAGGGAAAAACATCCAGTCTGCAGATAGAAACATCATTTACATTATAATCACCACAGTGATGTTTAGCCATGTTGGTCAAAAGTTATCCCAGTTTTCTGTTGTTTCTTTTTTTTTTTTTTACAGAGGGGCCAGTATAGCTTGACCTCCTCAATGTCATGTTGTTCATCTGTTCTCGCATCTGTTCACGAACAAAACGCCAAACAGAGATACATGCATTAGGACTTGTGGGGAGGACTGGTTGATTATCTGCCCTCTCTCTATCTCTCTCTCTCCCTCTCTCTCCTTCCCCCCTCCCCTGGTTTTGTTTACATGGCGGATTTATGATGATGTGACCTCTGCGATCATCAGGAGGGGCCGGCAGAGGTCGCGTCAGATGGTTTGCAAGAAGACATATTGTCAACGTGACGCTGCCATATATCCGTTTCATCTCCTTCCTTTCGTCTCCCTCCCTCAGTCTTTTTGCATGAGAGCCTGTATCGCAGATCCCAGTCCCCCTCTAAAGCAGACATCAGTTGGCAGTTTATCTAGCTCCGCACCCCTCCTTCATCACAACAGACCTCCAGCTGTCATAGTAGACGTCCTTCCAGCCACCACACTGGGGGGAGAAGAGGTTCAGTCCAACAGAGCTGCTCGGGTTCCTCTCAGACACATCAAGCCCTCCTAGGAAGTAGGAAGCAGGAGCAAAGGGAGCTTTTCTTCTCTCCTGCAGGATGGAGTGCAAAGCTAGTTATTATCAATAGGAGGAGGTGAGGGAGCACCTTGTGAGGCAACAAGGTGCCGAATGAATGCATCTCTTTCTTGCTTACCTTCTTTTATTCTTTTTCCTTGTACCTACACCACGGTGTTTCTCCCTCGCTGTGCTTCCTTCACCTTTCCTCACAACATGCCTCCCGCTCTTCTCCACACAGCTGACACAGACACAGGTAATTCTGACTAATGTGACAAATAAACTCTGCTAAGCTCAACAAAGTGGCTGTTGCTTTCTCCTGTGCATTCATCTGTGTTAAATCAAAGGTTTTATGCAAATACATTTTTTTTTATTTTTTTTTATTTTTTTTACAGGGTCTTACGCTTCATCCAAATAAGCAGCTATATCAGGTTGTAAGCCGGACAGCTTTGAACTTACTGTGTAAACAAGTGTCAGGCTTCGCGCTGAAATGCAAACCTCCCCAACATTCACCTGTCAGAAGCAAGCTTTTTTTTCTTGAATTACACCTTTTCTAACGAAGCAACATCTCCTGCGGAGAGGTTTAAGTTTTTAATCAGGTGTGTCTGGAGAATGATTCACCTGCTCTGCTATTTGAAACTCCTGTGACCTTAAAGAGCTTAGCACATCATCACTTCCACCGGAGAGCCTTACAGTATATGCAAAGCTTTAGGCTGTCAGCTGTGCAAACTAGATAAATAATGTCGGTAAACGCTGCGGTGCCACGAGTATAAGACGTCAGATTTTTAGGGTCTGCGCAACACGGTCATATTCCAACTTATATCTCCAAATAAGCTTCATACGCCTTATTTTTTCCCGTCTCCCCATCTCTTGCTTGTAGGGAACTACATTACTGTGTTTTTTATTGGTGTGGCAGTAAAGGCATTTAAACATTAACAACAATACATCAGAATATATGGGACCTGTCAGGGTGTATGCTGTGTACAGCTGGGAAACACATTGCCGAAGCACAGCTGTCTTGTAAGTGAGGGTAGGTTCAGTGCAGCAGAAAGACAAAGCGTCACCCTGCAGTATTTATGAACAGTTTTTAGAGGGGTGGTGCTGAGTGCTCTCCTTTGTACTCGCCAGTCTACATATCCTGACCTACATAACCTATGTGTGACAACAAGCAGTTGTCTGTTGAGTGCTGCCTGCTCTCTGAGGGAAAGTCTTGTTTTCCTCACACATTGGCAGCACCTCATACTTGGTTCGATGTACCAAACAATTGATTCATTGGAATGCAGGTGCAGAGTGGACGCAGTGACTCATATTTACCCAAATCACAAATAGACATATTTTCCCACCTTTTTTTTTTTTTTACCAAGTGGTATCAAGCCGTGCAGATAGTTTTGGTTGCATTTGCCAAGGGTTTGAGATCTCTGCCAGTAGGAATAATGCCGCCATCCCAATACAATGAGGGTGAACACACACACACTTCAGACTGAATTTAGGTCAGCATGTTTGGATAAGCTGAACATTGAGGAGAGCAAATATGTCAAGTTGATCTTTCTTTCATCCCTAAAAATGATAATCTCTTTTTCATTAATTGTGATTTTTGTTATGATTTTCTTATGATATCATGTTGTATTTACTGAGTTATCCAGTAGTACTATTAAGTGCATTTGACTTGATTTATACTTAAGCCCTTTCCTTCCTGGTGGAGCACAGGTCATTCACCACCCTTGGTTTCGAGCCTCTTTCTCTAGTTTATAAAGTTGTATTGTGTGCATTTGACCTGCATGTAAGTTTATAGCAATCAGTCGATACTAAACGTTTCAGCAATAGAAGAAAGTCTAGAATATATACCAAAAATGATATGTAGCAGGCTTTCATTACAGTGAAGGTCAATCTGAAGAGCTGTACAGATATACACAACATAAACACATTTTAGTTACCCAAATAGTATGCTTGAAATAGAACATTTCAACATAAAATCAGGTTTAATTTTCTTGGAATATTTTGGATTTATGAATAAATGATCACTCTCTCCTCTGTCTGACTTTTCGTAGGCATCATATGACCCTGCCAGTCATCATCGGGCATCAGTTTGTGCCCCAGTGGTCCTGAATGATGCCATCAGGAATGGATGTGGTCTAGATACCACACAGGCCTCTCAATACCATGCCAGATGCAGCTTTGCCACCCGTGGCACCATCTCAACCTTTTGAAATTTAACGGTTCATGTACGTCAGGGCTGAACCATCTGGCCCTCCAAAGAGTTTTTGCATGTAAAAATGACTTTGGAGGTAAAGAAATGGACAACCTGTTAAGTGCAAAATGTGCATTATGCATTTTGAGTTTTGTTTTATCGTTTGATCTGTGGTTTGTTGCACCATAAATTTTGTTTATGATGATTTAGTGGTGTGTTGCACTGTTTATTTTGATCTATCTGCCAGCCATTTTTCAGTAGTGGTCATTTTCCATGGGCTATGACAGTTCTAAGATATGTGTTCCTACTGCAGTAGTGTTAATTTGTCATCACTGAAGTTTTCTTGTTATTGAGAACCAATCTGCCCCCTTTTTAGGCTAGCTGTTGTTCCATCTGGCTCATCCCGATTAATGTACTTTTGCATAATGTCTTACTGTCATCTATTTGCCCAGTAAGCTCAAACATGATATTAGGGTTTCAAATCCTCATACCTAAACATCAAATTATTATATTCTGATTACAGAAATGACTGAGGATTTTCTGCTGTAAACCTGGCAGACTGCATTCACAGTTAAGAGGAATTCATGCTAACTGTTGGTAGGAGACATTATGTGAACCATGGACACTAATACTTATACTTATATGTTATAGTATCTGTCTGTATGCTTTGTGGCAGAATAATAGTGTCACGCTACTCTCTTCCATCCTTTTTGCCACTTAGAAAACTCAATTATTGAAGGAAGCAAGAACAAAACATAGCTTATTTTAAGCATTTAAGCAAATGACCATCTTTATATTTTCTTTCTTTTTATGGTCTTTGTGAATATGTTTGTTGTGTGCAAATATTGACATGAAATATGGATGTATCTCATTTACCCGTGTGTGCTTGGCAGGTGCCTGAAACTGGTGTGAAATGAAATCAATGATGTTGTCAATAACTTCATCTTCTGAGCTGTCAGTTGATTAATAAATTGAAAAATCAAAAAAAGAAATCAAATAAGATCTACATGTGATTCTCAGAGACAAAGTCATTCCACCCTGACTAATATGTTCATATCCTTTGATGTTCAATGTAACACCTTATTGTAAACTGGTGTCAGGCACATTGTGTCACACAGACAGCGGATCTGAGACAGCACTGTCACTGTCCTTCTGTCACTCAACTGACACTTGAAAACAGGGTGTTCAGATGTGCACTGGGCTGTGATCTGAGCAGTAACACTAGCCCAGATGTGCAAGACGTGCACGGATACACACTCAGCGCGTACACTCTCACGTCACCCGCTGTAATAGTCTGGGTGGTCCAGAGGAGAGGCCGAGAGAGGCAGGAAAAGAGCAGTGTATCTGAGAGGGGAAACATTAGAAGGGCATCTCTTATGTTTTCCATTAAGGTAACGGAGATGTGATGGCGGGGATGCTGGACCAGATAAGAGCAGAAAGAGACATAAATGGAAATGGAACACTTTTTTTTTTTTCCTGGATAACCTAAGGCTAGTACGACTCCTAATGCTCATCTTGTAGCAGTGCTTCAGCATTAGTTTAGCTTGCTATATAAAGTTGCGTCACTGCTCCAAATGTAAGCAGTATGTAATCTGCAGTATACTTCAATCTAATATACGTAGCACTGAGTTGCGAGGAGGCACCTAAAATGCAGAGAGACAGACAGAAGTTAGTACCATTTGTTGAGCCAAGAATGAGAGAATCCTTTAAGATAATTTCCCTACAGCTGGTTAAATAAATGTCAGATAGCATTCAAACAAATCAAACACCCAAACCAGGGAGTCTTTGTGTTATGTGGCACACATCTCTGGGGAGTGTCTGTTATTTACACCCTCTCATCCTGTCTAGGTTGGTGCTGTGCGGATGCATCACATTCTCACTTTGTTGTAGATCAGCTTTAGACTGCTTTAACTGTCAGCCGCAGCCCTTTAAATCCCTCAAGGCCCATTCTATTTGCACTAGCCATTAGCCGAGGAAAAGGCCTCTGCCTGTCGCCCAGCTTATTTAGCAACTCTTTGTTTGTTTTTCCCTTGCTGATTCCTATTTGATCGTTCCATTCCTCGGGCCTCATTGATGCGGGCTGCATATTCCTTTTTTGTTAGTGTTTCAGTGTATAAGTTTGGGGAATAGTTGGGGCTGGGGGTGGGGGTTCAAAGCTCCAAAGGATGGTCTAATCACATGCAGGCATGCTGTCAAAGGCTTTAATCGCCTTTGTCAGCCATGTATTGAGTTCAGAGAGGGGCCGACATCCCTACATGATACCCACTGCTGTGTTCATACTGGAGATACATAAACTTTGAAAACAAAGAGGGGAAGGCAGAGGCAGAAGGCTTTGATGTGACTAAAAGTTGCCAGTTGCCATTCTTGTACATGTTAGACCATACAAAAGTTTGGCCTGACGAAGTCTGGGTTTTTGAAAAGGTGCCAAAAGACAAATGTCTCACAGATTCCAGTGTGGTCAATTGACTCTCAAGGCCAAGCATTCAGTCATTAAAGTGAATTATTATCCTGGCAGAAGCATTCACTGTGCAACACTCTCAGTGAGCTGCCATAACTTTGCTACAATTGACAGAAGATGTCTTAGCGTAAGTAGTAAACATTCTCAAAAAATAAAAAATCCACTGAATTTAAAACCATTGGACAACAATATTAGTGTTTACTGAAATTGCACAGCATATTCTTGCTGCTTTTTCAATGTAGCTAATAGTGGCTTATGTTGGAAACACCCGTTTTGTTCAATATTAGTAATAAAGCAATAAAGAAAACCATCCATAATATCCATGATAGAATCAATGGATCCCTTGTGTTACATGTATGTGTTTCTTTACCATACTGGACACAACCTGTCTGAGGACAGCAGCGTTGATGATAAGAAAAAAGAAAAAAAATCAGACAGGCAGAACTCCTGGCACTGAAACACATAATTGCTTGGAAATGTCATTTATGTTTTAACAAAGGCAGTCAATATGGCAGATAAAGAGCACAAGCTATTGAGGTAAATTTAATTATCTTCCCCTCTAATTTATTTTTCCTAACATGAGATTTATCATGCAGCAAAAATAATTGGTAAGTGTAGGGGTGCATGTCTGCATGTGTGTCTGTGTGTGTGTGTTCACATTTCTGCATGCATACTCATATGAGTGAAATTTAACTCAACAGTGTACATACTCTGTTTTCAGGCTGCATTTACCTCAGACTGGTTCTCCTGGAGGACCTTTACGAGGAGATTATAGTATGCAAAGTTTTTCTAACTTTGCTTTTAGCCCTAACCTGAACACGCTTCCCTTTTCAAACAATGTTTGAATATAGAACAGACAAAATCAGGATATATCCCAAAGAACATTGTCAAAATGACATTGTGGTGAAGCTCCGCTAATGATGGCACAGCTAATTGATATTAGAACAAAGGATCAATGGTGCAGCTCTGCCAAAGGAGAACAGCTTCAATGGTAAGACGTTTGTCCCCAAGGTCATATTCTGTTACTGTAATATTGACCTTCCTGTTCCCTCCTGACATTCTGTCCAAATCACATCCTGTTGTTATCGGACAGCCATTTAGATATCTGTCTTCTCTTTCACCTAATACATCCTCTCTGTGATGGCCTCTGTGGCAAGTTATCAAAGTCTAACAATAAAATCAGTTGAGGAGTGACGATTAAAATAACTGATCCAAGTACATCTTACTGGCGAAACTCAAGGAAATCCTTATTATGACCACATATTTACAAATTACAAGCAATAATACTGGTGTTCAATATAGTCTTGCTTTAAAATTTAATCAGCATTTGTGTTTGTGTGAACAAATAACCTCAGTGCAATTTCTAAGAATTAAAAGGAAGTCAGCTAGACGTGCTTGAGGTTCATTTCACCTCTCTTTGGAGAGTTCTAACTAACTTGTCCAGTTGACTTTCTTCTAGCGGTTAGAAATTATTATGACCTAGATGATTAAAAATCTTCACATGCAACCTCAGTGCAGCACTACAGTGCAATGGCAAGATTTTCAAAGATGGTAACAGATTTGACTAGAGGCGTCAAAAGTGAAAAATTTACCAGTAACATGAAACAAAATAGGTGAAAAGAATTAGTTAAAAGTCCAGGTGGCATTTAGTAAAAAGGTCTCCTTCAGTTGAGCTCATGAGTGTCTTACACACCAGACATTTGATATTTATGAATTGATTCAGCAGTGTCAGTCAGTCCTGCACTTTGCCAGGGGCACTAATCCATGTGATGGAATTCGTATGTCTACTTCATATTAAGTTTCCCGTGTTGCTTATTGACCTTTTCATCTAGCATATTCTCGCGCTGATGTGAGCTGGCCCCTTCACAGAAACTGTCTAGAGCCATTATTTCGCCGCTTTCTATTCTGCTTCCGGTGAGAAACACTTGAACACTTAACACACTGCTTCACTTCGAGGCGACTGGAAATGCGAAGGAGAGTCGGCAGTCTGAGGTGCTGTGTGAAGTAACAAGTGTCTCGAATAGCTGAATGTAATAAACAGATGTTAATTGCTGTGCTTGCGTGTCATAACAAAAATAGATGCATGAATGCAGAGAACAGACACAAACATACAAACTCTTTCCAGTTAATACCCTCTGACAGACAAGGAGGAATTTCAATAGAGTCTGTATGCACTTTTACAGAGTGGCACAAAACCTCTTATCACCATGGCACATTCATAGTGCTATGCATTGTTATTTAGGCACATGATGTTGTTTGCCATGGCTGCATTTGCCATCACTTCTTCTCCTGTTTGATAAAAAGTGATTTTCTTAAACACCCACTCAGGCACTGTGGCCATGGATACCTACTGTGTGTCTGTTTTTTTGTCAGCGGCATCAAATCAAAGTCGACATGCATGGCTGTTCCTGTTGTGAAACATACATTCATATTTCCAACCCCAGTGTCCCTCACGTCTCTTTTCGTTCAACCACGCATACACACGCTCACACACACCCTTTCATACACTCATACACACGCACTCACGCACGTTTTTCAATCTGCCTACCTTCCCGAACGCTACCACAAATGAAAGGAGAACTCTTGTCCTTTATATTCATCGCATGTGATGAATACCTTCTCTTCTTAGTGTTGAAAAGATCTTCTCTCCATTTGCCCTTTTAGCCAGCTCAATACAGAACAGTACTTGATTAAATCCCATTAGCACAGTTATTTGGATCAAGGACCTTGATTAAAAGGCAGAAATATGATTTCCCTATGTGGTGTGCGGTTTGCCTGAGGCTAAACAACTAAATAAATATCATGTCACTTATACCTACATTTCTGTTGGATGCCTCTTTTTCAGACTGAGGCATGTCGTCAAATGTAACGTGTGTCCTGTATTTTCAGACATATAAAAATCAACTTACAAATTATTATTAGGCTCAGGTTTGGTCAAATTATGCTTCTCCTTCTCTACCACACAGTCATCCATACCATTCATATTTCACATATTCAGAGTTACATTAGAAGCTACGTGATCTGAAGTTCTTGGAGACCATGATTGAAGGTGATTGACACTTACAAGAGGACAGGCTGTTATTTTCTTGAAGGTGTGCTAAAGGTTTAAAGAAAACCCTTACCAATTGGGCCAAATGAGACTGCGCCACATGTAGCCACTGCAGTCCTAAAAATGGTGTTTTTAAGAAAGTACCTCTGCTATCTTTTTAATTAATATCTGCCTTGAGGCAAGTTGGATACAAACAGAAAATAAGCCTTGGTGCATACCAATAGTCTGCAAATCCAGTCTGGGGTGAAACTTTCCCTCTGTGGTCGAAATGAAAATTAATTTGATCGAGTCCTCTTCAAATAAAAAATAATTCCACGAATAATTTATCTTGATGTATTTGAATGAGTTCTTTTCAGCATGGAATTTTTGTACACATAAAGCACTAATATTAACCATCCCAGTTAATTCAGAAAATTCAACTCTACCAAGATGGATCTTGAGACAGTTACAAATACTACAGACATGCAGAGTTATCCATCAAATTATTTCAGTGTCCTATTTGATATGTTTTAGAAAGTTCCTTAATATTTAATCAATTCACCAACACGAAAATACCCACTGGCAGGTTACAGGGAGCTTTTGTGCAATTAGACTGTAAATAAGAATTTAGAGAGACTGCAGTCTTGGAAATGACTAACTTTAATCCTTAGACAGCAGTATGCCAAGTGATGTGTGGAGTCACAAAAGTACGCAACCATATGTACTTCTGCAATTAAAATGGTGTTGATGAAATAGTTTCCTGAGAAAAATGTAATGATGTATCATTAGCTTCTATGGTCTGTCATTTTGTATTGGGACACATTGAAAGGGGACATTAAAAAGCCATTTCAAAGCACTAATAATTTAAGCACCAGTCAGCTCTAAAAAGTTTGTTTACTATTCTTCTTGGAGAACTGAGCATCACAAGGGAGGTCACATCTGCCACTGCCAGTGTATATTCCTGTCTGAGCATCTAACACCTAATGGCCATTAATTATGAATTAAGTAAACCAGATTTGACTGAGGGAATGGGAAGCATATTTCTCTAACCATGGGCCAGTGTTGAAGAGACTTCAAATTGGCCTCTGAATCCAAATCTAGCTAAAGGGTGGAGTGCAACATCTTATCTGAAAAGCATTAGTACACATAATTTCAAGCACCAATTTATTTGCCTCTGAGCAATTAGGGGAAAAAAAAACAAGCATGAGCAGTAATCTTTTGTGTGGTGAAAATGTGAACTAATGTAATGAATGAAGAATAATTTGCCCCAAGCAAAATTTTAAGTGTGTGAGTACGCCTGAGTACGAGGGGCATGCATATGTGCATTTAAAGTCAAAGAGTGCAATTGAAAAAGCCAGTTTTTATCTTTTTCTAAGTAACCTGGCACTGTGAGAGTAAACAGTGCAATCCTATTTAACAAGGCAAAATTAGCTGCGCAGATGCTTGAGGGAACAGAAATATCGGGTGTGCGAGGTTATCTCTTGGGAGAGAGAAATTAAATCAAAGCCACGACTAGCCATTCCTCAACCAACTCATACAAGGACAAGAGCAAACATTATTAGTAATTGCTTTTTTATTTGATCTTTTTATCTTTTTTTTTTCAGATAGATCACAATGAACACAGCCTTTAGACAATAGCAGTTGAAATAATCCATACAAATGAATGTCTCTGGTCTTTTCACCAGTTGCCCATTGTAGCGTGGAGCCCTATGCTATCAGTGCGGGCTTGGGGGTGAGGGGACGACACTGACAAACATTGGGTGCTTGTTTTAACTAACCAAAATGGCATGTTGTCTCTATGTGTGTGAAGCAGTGGCTGTCTGAGTCTGTGCGCACCTGCAACAGTGTGAATCAGAGACTGGAGGCGGTCGGCCACATTCAACAAGGCCCTGTCCTAATCACTTGGTAAAACCAACAGTCTCAAGTGGGCAAAAATAACCCACTCTAGATTTGAGTAATGCACTGCTAACAGTGTATGATGCCAGCAGTGTGTAATTAGACAATAATGAGAGGCCTTACATTATGCTCAATCTCCAACTATGTGTTGACCTCAGCAGCAGCCTCTGCTCTATTAGACAGCAAATAGCCTGAGAGAGGGGCCATGGCTTTAAAGAGTACCTTCCATCCGCTGGACCCAGCTCGTTTCCTGTCCACAGTTTGTGAGTGTACAGACAGTGGCAAGGCCAGGGGAACACCATTAGAGGGGACAGCACTTTAAATGTGCCCGAACTGTGACAGTGACTGTTTGTGGCAGCCAGACTGAGTAAAAAAAAAAAAAAGAAAAAAAAAAAAAAGGGGGTGCACTTTGATTTAATTAATGCCCAAATAAAAGAGAGACCTCAACAATGGAGGTTTCATGTGCATTGGAATTAAATCTATAGTACACAGGTGACAGAAATGAAATAAGAAGAAAGAAATTGTTCTGTCAAACAATGAGGGCATGAAAGCGAATCAAGCACACACACAACCGCACACAGAGTAGAGAATGCTTGATCCAGCATGAAGACTGAGCACAATGAGATAAAAAGAAAATAAACCATGAAGACAACTGTGGAAGTGTCACATTTGTCTGGGTAGTGTTTCGCCCTCTCTTTCAGCCTTCACTATACCTTTAAGGGGCAATGCATTTAAATGAAAGGCACTGAGCCCAGGTGTTCGTGTGTGAGTGTGTGTGTGTGCATGCATGCATTTTCTTAGGATCACAGTTGCCGTGCGTACTTTGAAAAGCACATTTTAACTGTTTGTACTGTTTCTATAATGTGAATGTCAGGCTTGCTTGATTTATCCAGATATTTGAGGGGAATATAAAAAAAAAATCTCATTTAAAAATAACCATAAACATTTCCCTCCTCTGTCAAATCTTCCAGAGCCCTCTCTAAAAACAGCCTCTGCCATCTCCCAGGAAAAGAGCAAGGGTAAGCCAAAACCAAATACTTTACAGAGAAAGAGAGGAGAAAAGCTAACAGTTGCTTTGCTCCTCAGAGGCGAGAAAGCAAATAGCTGAAGAGGAGAAAAGTAAGCAAATGAATGGTGAAATTAAAAAAAAGGTGGCGGGTAGGCAAAAGATACGACGGAATGGCAGAGTGACAGGAGAGTGTCCAAACATGTACCTCGATTAAGAAAGGAAAGCGAGAACGGAAATGCGTAAATACTCAGACTTGACATGTCTGCAGGACAGAATGAGTTGTGTCTGCTGTCGAGATTTCCAACTCAAGTACACTTCACAGTAAACACACCAGGAGCCACATGAATGCAAGTCACTGTTCCCTCTCATGGCTGCATCTTACATAGATTTGGTGATTGTGGTCATATATTCCCGAACACATCTAGTCTAATAGTCTACTGCTCTGCTTACTGTCAGAGAATATTAGAAAAAGCTCCTCCCATTCTTATTTCAGAGAGTGGCCGAAATGTGCCAAAATTTTCAAAAATAAATGTCTGTATCATTTCTTTTTTTTTCTTTTTTTTTAAGAAAGCCTGAATGTGAAGACACTTGGTTATATAAACCGTGTACCTAAACAACTAAGACATCAAATCCAAAGTAACTTCAGATAGAATTTCAGATGTCAAGTTTCTCTGCAAAGTATGAGAATTCTAACATGTATTGAGAAGGAGTACATACATAAACAACACAGACTGCTGAAAAAGAACCTCTTTTGGTCCTTTATAGAAAATGCACATTCTGGTGGACCAGGGCTTTATAAGCAGTCACAAGCTCCACAGATACAACAAGCTCTCCGCAGAGACAGTAAGGCAGTTTTATGATCACCAAGGAAACCACTCCACTTTCCATATGGCAGGTTTCTTTTTTGGAAAGAAAATAAAAACGTAATGAACACAAAATACGCATACTAGTTATTGTTAAAGAAAATAGCTGCCCTGTAAAAATCTGCTCAGTAAAAATATTCAAACTGTTATCTTGTGGTTGTTGCTTTTTGTTGTTGATTTGAATTGTATTCTAGATCAGCTGGCTCATTAAGCTTTCAACAGTTATTGTATTTGATCCAGCTGGATCTCAGGGTAAAAAGAGGCGACATCTCAAAAGCACTGAAGCCAGCCTGCAAAGATGCAGAATAGAGAGGAAAAAAACACCAACAAAAACCCAAACTAAAGCAAACTCACAGAGTTCGACAGCTACTAAGGCAACTTTTGCCAAATACAATATAAGCCCATGTATATTGCAACACAACTATATATTCATTTAATAAAATACACAATATAGCTTTTGTACACATAACAATTTGGCTCAAATGCACAGAAATTGCAGTAAAATCAATAAAAATATGTCAATTTTTTGATGTAAACACATCTAAATTGGATACATTTACACATATAATGATATTATGTATAGTGATAATGTGAAGGGACATTTTCTTGTTGTTTATATTTTTGGATATTTGTCTTCGAAACAATGGCAGTGTCCTTTGCAGTTCTTTGAGTTAATACCACGCACTTAACCTTAACTCAAGGACACTTTTTGCTGAGATTCCTCATTTCTTTTTTTTTCTTAGAAAATGTATAAATATTTTGTTACTATTTGGACACTATACATGGATTCATACATATAATTATCTATATAATCATATAGATATAATTTTTTCACAGTTGAGGAAAAATGTCCCTTTTTATACAACTTGTGATTGCCTTAAGGCATAGTCACACACATGATAATTCACTGTACACAAGGGACTGAAAGCTGATGATGTTCATGTATAAGACAATTACACAGATGGCCAGTTGTGTGTAAGCATTAGTGTGTATGTGTGTATGTTTGCATGTGTGTAGAGGTGTCAGTGTGTGTCAGTGTGTCAGCAAGTGTATGCGCAAAGTGTAGTGCACACGTGTAAAATTGGTGCGTGCAACTACACTGGTCAGCAACATGAATGTTTAAATAGAGGCGTGAGACAGACACAGCTTACACATGTGGCTACAAATGACAGGTGAAACATGGTTACACTGTTAATAATTCTCCTTCAGCGTACAGTAGCGTTTAGCCCCTCCAACCCCAAGTCCATGACCAACCCCTGCGAACACACCCCTGATTAACCAACCTCTTCATATTCAGATACAGGATCCATTACACGTTAAACACCTATATTAAAGTCAGAAAAGATAAGGTTGTTTTGCGTATTTCGATCTTTCACTGTCCCAAATGGATTAGAATTTGTTTCTCTTTCCGCATCGATTGTCGTGTTTGACCATGAATAGTCCTTTTTCATTCAGTTTCTATGGCCATCACACATAACAGAAATCCACCTACACACACTTAGATATGTAGGATTTCACGAGAGACCATGGACAACACACTTATGAGCTGGTGGGCACTTAGATAATAGCTTGCGAGGTGCCAGAGGCATAAGCCTCTGCAATTTGCTTAAGAATCCAAAACAAAAAGCGTTTATAAATTGAGCAGAATTCAGATGTTTGTTACCCAGTTCCTTTTTTTCGGTAGGGATATTAGCACCAAAACTGGTGCCAAAAGACTGACATATTAAATGTTCCCACTGTCCTTCCAGTGTTGGTACTTTTCAACAACAAATACAGTGAAAAGAGCTCCTATCATTAGAGCCATTTAACCTTTTGATTTGTTTTGGTGACAGTTTTGGCATGAGAGTTTTTGGAATAGCTTTCTATTCCTCTCTCTACCACCCCTTCTTTCTGTTGCAGTCTTTTGTGTCACTTCCTGAGTGTGCCAGTGGCCTCACTTCCTCTGCAGTCCTGCAATAGTTTGTCGATGTCTCTCACCACCTGGTCTGCGTCCATTCTGTCACGGTTCGCGTCGGGCTCCACCTGCTCCAGGACACACTCCATTTCACATGTTGCCTCTTGGCTGATCCTGGAGCGGGCCTCAGCGAGCACCTTGGCCACTGGGTCTGAGGGAGGCAAGGGTGGGTAGACCCCCTGGTCTCTGGTTTGTTTGGTTGGTGACAGGTACTGACCATCAGGAGGCCCGTAGTGGCCAGAGCAAGTGGCGGGAGGAGGTTTGCCTTCAGCCCCGTCAGCTGGGCTTTTGAGTGAGGAGCAGGGGGACATGGTGGAGCAGCCCTTGGTAGGACTGCTAGAGGCTGAAGGTACCTCTTGGAGCAGTGGACTGAGGGCACGTTTTGCCTTCAAGTAGGGCTTGACATTGGCGACGAGGATGGTGTGGTCACGCCTCTCTTTTCCAAAAGTACAGAACGTCTTCTTGCCATTGGGATTGACAGTCTCGTAGGTCTCTGTCTCAGGCACAGTCTCCATCCCTGCTGGCACAAACATATTGTTGCGGTAGTCGATGCCCTCTGCCTGGTTTCCTCCGGCGGGGAACTGGGGCATCCAGCAGCGGTCAGAATGACCCAGTACTCGGCACTCCTCTGTACAATTCACACAATCCTCATCTGCAGATAGAAAGACAGGGAGCGGGGTGGATAGAGAAGAAAGTGACATTTATGTCAGTAGTGTGCATATAATAGAGTAAAGCCACACACAGGGAGAGTAATAGAATCATAGTACTATTATGAAACTGAACTGTACAAAGAGTTGGAGCCTAAAGGGGAAGTAGAGCCAAGCCTACTGAAATGATGCAAAAAAAGGAAGAGCTGGCTAAGGATGCCCCATTCCAAACGCACATGGAAATTCATGCCCATTTGAACACACACACACACACACACACACACACAAACCTTTCCAAGGGACTGGGGGACACCTGCTAGCATTTTCCAAAGCTCTGATCAAGGGGATGGCAGAGCATACAGAAGGGATGGGGAGGGAGCGAGAGAAAAACAACAACAGTTGAGGTTTGGCAAAGGCATAGTACCGTTATCATAAATTCATGTCAGTGGGCTTTGAAGCCCTCCCTAGACAGAGAGACTGTGCCAAATGGCTTGTGCTTCTTCCCTGTGTGTTTGTGCCTGTTTATTTGTGTGGTCCTTGTTGTTGTTGTTGTTGTGTGTTTGTGTGTGTGTGTGTGTGTGTGTGTGTGTGTGTGCTCGTGTGTATATGTGTAAGTGTGTGTTCACCTCTTTCATCTCTATTCAGAAGGATGCACACTTTGGCTGATTATGGGAGTGTGCATGCTTGTGTCAAACAGATCCAGAACTTGGTTTAAAAAAATAATAATAAAATAAAAAAGAGGAGCACATTTTTTTCCTCCTCTTGGGCGTGAAGTGAAAAATAGAGGGAAAAAAAACAAAAAAACTGAGCATCTGTTGTCCCATAAATGGATTTTTTCCATTGGCCGGGTGGGATGAAACCAGGAGAAGACACACAGAAAGACAGAATCCTAACAGTTGAGGCTATACGTATGAATTGGTGCAATGAGTTCCTTGTTTCTCATCCTCATTGACACATCAGACAGTGTAACACACTACAAGTGGTTAATGACAAAAAACTCTGATTAAAAGATACTAAAACGCTGATTGTTTGGCACCGCTGTAGCATGTGCAATCAGACATGCTTCTTGACACATTTCAGAGTGCATCGGCAGTCCTCAATGATTCCATTACTTAAAGAGGTGTAAACTCAACAAGGCAGAGGTTAGAATAAAACCAAAAATGTAATAGCACACCAGCATTTTACACTGCACTCTGTGAATACCAAAGGTTGCTTGCACAGGCTCCTAAACAAATGCAGCAACTCAGGCCAATTTGCATATTGGCTTTCTGATATGTGATGCATTTCTGCCTGTTTGTGGAGACAAATGCTGCATACAAACACCACAATTTCTTAAAGCAATGCAACACAGAAACAAGCTGCGACAGAAGTGATGCAGCTTCTTTGTTAAGAGGAATTAGTCCATTCATATGACCTTGATTACTGAAGTTTGTATAGCCCAAATAAAGTGTCAGTAGAGCAAACAGTATAATACTTGAAGTAAAACACAGTCATAGACGTATCAAGTTTCATGCTTTTATAATGAACAGAAAACAGCGTCTTATCACCTGATGAATCTTCGTTCTCATTTATTTAGTGTGGGACCTAAAGTGCATTTTAAATCAGTGTAATTTATCTTCCTGTTATAATCCTTTTGTGGTTTAAAGTCTGACACCAATGTCAGGAGGTGACATTTTAAAGGGTCTGTTAACGCAGGGATTGAAAATGTCGTTTTAGGCTTTGTTATGAACATAACATTTAAAAATCAGAAATCAGGGGCTACTTGAAGCAGAACAGCATTTCCACTTTTATTCTCAACTAAATGCGAGGAGACAACATTACTGTTAGGAGCTGTAAATCCACCCCATCAATTCCATTATGCGATGCATGGACCTTTACAGTGTGGCGAGAGTGCTGCCTTAAAGACCGCAAACTTGGGACTAATACAATCTTTCGGTGATGCAAATGAGCGGGCAGAGTGGATGTGCTTGAGTGCACTTGGCTAGGCTGTCTTTGCTGTGTTGCGGGTCAGCAGCCTTGATTCCTGAGAGACTGCCCCCCTAAGCTGTAGAGATGAGCTTAACACTTCACAAATGTTTGAAGAAGCCAAACAGCGCTGGCAAAGAGAGCCTGACATTTCCCATGTCGAGCCAGTCATCTGAAGAGGAAATAAGGTGAGCTGGAAAGCAGAGGCCAGACCAGTTTGAGATGGACTACATTTAAATTACGTGGGGGTGAGTGAATGCGTCTGCACACGCCGGGAAGCATTTGACTGCGTGTGCCTGTTTTGTTTGTGCAAGACTGACTGGAGATTTGAGTAGCAGAATATAAACAACATGTCAAAGCACAAAGATCGATGATATGGTCGAAAGCTTGCACATACATAATACAAACCTGAATACACTTTCCGACCAGAACACACTATTACTGTAATCCATCACCGAGCCACAAAATGTGGACGCTACGTGTAACCAAGCTCAACAGCAAGACAACCCCTGCCTTTCGCACATCCAGCCCGCATGCGTTCCAGACACACACAATTAACTTGGCCCCCACAATGTCTTCATGCTCTCAGAGGTGATTGTCCATTCACCGTGTGCATATTAAAGCATAAATAATCCATGCAGACATATTTTCCTCTATTTAGTTGGAGGAAACCTCTGATAGATTATTCATGTCTCAGCTGCACGTTCAACCTTGAGGCGTTCTCCTCATATCTATGGCTAACAATATGACATATGAGAGCAAGGGTGACATTCATCTCCCTCCTGCCCCCCTTTGCCCCCCCTTCTCTCTCTCTCCCTCTTTCTCTGTCTCTCTCTCTCCTGTGTGGGTCGACCAGCTCTCTGGGATGGGCGATAGAAGCCTTCACCAAGGACACATTTGCCTGTGATGCTTTGGCTAGCCGGGGTGTGCTCAGTCGACTCCCTCTCCAGTTTCTCTCTCTGCGCTGTGTTTGGTCCAAGATGAATTACACTGATAGATACGCTGGAACACGCAATCATTTGTCACAATTCGACTCACCTCTCAGTCAATGGTTTGATACGTGACAATGATGAAGCACACTGATGATCCGCTTTATTCGGTATTGGGGAATATACAGTAAATCATTAAGAAAAAGAATCGGATTTCCATGTTGACTAGTAAAATATTAGCTTTGTCACTTCTCCATCACTTTAGACCTGCTTATACTGTTCACTCACTTTTATATTTTGTACTGATATCCTGTTAATAGATGTCCTCAGTCATGGGGATTATTTTTTATTTATATTTATTTTTATTATCTTTTTTGCGACATCATTGCTTTCATTTTCATCGCAGGTATTTGTTGTAAAATCAAAAGCTCAGGATAGCTCGTACCTCAAGATATCAATCTATG
Organism: Scortum barcoo; assembly: GCA_023238725.1. NCBI lineage: Eukaryota > Metazoa > Chordata > Actinopteri > Centrarchiformes > Terapontidae > Scortum > Scortum barcoo. The sequence goes on from CM041531.1 coordinate 12,258,763, forward strand.
TTTACAACAGGCAGTATTTTTATCTTTCATTGTTCACTCTTATCCAGTTTGTTATCTTGGGCGCTGATATTGTATGGCTAAAGAAACATTTGTCCTTAAGTCTCTTTTTACATAAAAGCTCTAAAAATACATAGTGTGCCTTATAATCACACTGGCCCTGAACCAAATGGGGACAAATGAAAAAGACAGGGGAGCGATGTAATGATATGCAGCAAGAACTTGAGATTACTCATTAGAAAGCATGACCAAAACATCTTAGACTAAAGGTCAGAAAGAAGAGAAGAGACAAAATTCAGTTTCGCTTTCAAGGAAAGTATTAAAATATAACTCTGATAGAATTGTTCAGCGGCAAGAACCGTTGATGTTTGTATCTTTGCAGACTCATTGTAGACACTTGACCTGAATCCCTGATTGAAATCGGGTATTTATTACACCTCCTATTGCCAACAAAAAGTTTAATTAACTCTACACACTCTTTTGTACTTGTAGATGCTTTTTTTTAACAGCAAGCGGCCAGAGCTATCTCACTACCTCTGGTAGGGTTAATTGCCTTGCTTTAGGGCAAAATAGCAACAATAAGTTAGATAGGACAGCTATGTAGCTGCCAGTTATCTCTGCTGCTAAGAGCACATGAAACTGATCTGAAAGTAGCAAGGCTGCTTTGAGAAATCTCTGAGCAATAGCAAAAGGACATGAACAATTTAGAGAGACCTTTAATTCAGCAGCATAACAAAAAGAAGAAGGATAAGTAACTGATCCTGGTTCACGGTGCTATTTGTCAACATCAGATGCTGCCGTGCCTCGTAACATGACCTGGGATGAGATGGGCCGGCGAAAGTGAAAGATCTGTGGATGAAAGATTTGCTCATTACTCAACGAACCAATGAGGTGCCTTTTCTAAAATGTAAAAGTCTGTCCCGACAAGTATCTCTTTAAAATGGTTGGCACATTTTTAGAGACTGTTCTTGCAGACTCAATTATGAATAATTTGAATAAATTATTTCAATAATGAATTCCATTTAAAAGGGGTAGGCCAGAGCATATAAAATATAACTGCCCGGTGTATTCAAAACAGCAAAAGGCAAGGGCAAAATAACAGAGGACGACATTTATTGAGCACTGAAACTGCATATGAATGTCCGTATATGTGCTGGATGTCTATATAATGACAGTGAATTTGCATATATGAATAGACTTATATCAACAACTTAATGTTTCCAACCAAAAAGCAGTGAAAGAAAAAAAAAACATCAGCAGACAGACTTGCAATTACTGTGACAAAAGGACATAGAAAAGGAATAATTTGCTATTGTTTTTAATAACTTAATAGACTTAATAGACTTAATACTTTTTTTTTCTTTTGTTTAAAAATGAGTAAGTAAGTAAAATTATTATCCAGAACACATTTAAAACAGCTTAAGCTGACAAAAGTGTGTACCAAAGGACAGCGCCAAGTCTTACAATGCAATTCTTACAATGTCCTCTCTGCCCTGATCTTCAAGATCTAGAGCACTGAGCCTTTGTTGTGTTTGTAGTTTGCAAGAGATACAAGAACAGGAAACTATTATTGGTATCTCATTTTTCAACCCACCATTTTTTAATACTCCTTGAGGAACACCATGCAAGTGCAAATGCAACAGAAAATACACAACGAAGAATTGAGGATGCATGCATAGAGTGTACATTCACACACAATATTACACACACAATATCTCCACTATCACAACTTCACTTGATATGATGCAACCCAGTGTCCACTGTAAAATGTCAAGATGGAGGGAGGTCTATATTAAAAAACTCCAACAACCCAAAAGGGTCAAAAACGCTGAAGAAAAAAAAAAACTCAATGTAGTTAAACCCACTGGACTACTAAATTGTGTGTTCTGCTGTCATTTAGCTAGTAATCATATACAAACAGGCGCATTTTATCACTATCTCAGACCACAAGAGTTATCGCTAGCATGAAAACCTCCCACAGCCACCTCAGCATCACAGGAACAGTGAAGGTGTTTCTTCTACTGAGCAATAAAACACCTCTCATCTTTTTCCAGATTGTAAAAAAAAAAAGATCCTGTAATTTCCTTCCAGAAAAAGTCTTTTACTAAATTAACACTTAATTAACAGGGCCACAGGCCACGCAAATCACAGAGGCCCAAGGCGCTCCCTCAACACACACTAATAGAAAGCAACCGGTCACCATTCCTGGAGTTGTTGCACAGTTGTTTTTTTCCTCTCTCCTCAAATTAATTTTTCAAACTTTCAGGGTGAAGGCTTTCAGTGCAGGGCGTGAAGGATGTGCACCTAAACCTGTGAGTGTAAACGTGTGCTTGTGTATCAGTGTGTGTCATAAAGCATGGTGTGATTTCCCTAAACACCCTTTTCTCCCTCCAGACGCCTGCCCCCCCTGGCCCTACATGCCCATCCCTCCTCGCTTTATTACCCAGCCCTGTGATTAATGTCCCTCTCTCACACACTGTGGTTCCCGGCGAGGGAGGGAGGAACCAAGAGAGGGCTGTGCACGTAGGCTATTGCGAGCGAAGCAACAGCAGCAACCTGAATGCACAGTGTGGTGGACTGTTCCCTAAGTTAAAAAATAAAGTGCAGGGACGTTAAAAGCTACAAACGCACAACAATTTAACATCCATCACAGTGGTGCTGAATCATTTTACCATCATGCACCCCATTAGACAGACATTACGAGCTACCAAAGAAGCCTATGAGCATGGAGAATGATCCGAGATAATGTGTGTGTGTGTGTGTATTTGTGCACTGAGGTTGTGTTGTGGTGAATATCCCCCAACCTACCCAAGGTGGACAGGAGGAATGGCAGCTGACGAATTGCGCAGAGCATCTGTGACAGACCATGACTGCACCTGTTCACCTGAGGGAGCTCACAGTGTGTGTTTGTGTGTGCATGCGCGTGTGTCATTGTGTTTTTAATCTCCTCGCCTACTGTTATCTAGCCCAGCTGATCCATGCAATCCCCCCTCCCCGCCTTCTCAGCCAATCAGGATGACTAAATATTTGAACTGCACAGATGAGAGAGTCTTCACTCTGACTGAGCCTAATGTTTAGTAAATATCTTATGACTTCCCAGGTCGCCAGTCTACCAAACAACAGCAGTTACAGAGAGAATTTCAAACTTGGGTCTTGGTGAACAGAGAGAGCTTTGGCGATTTCAGGTTTTCTTTTAGAAGAAATAAGTTTGCGAGGTAGACTGGAGGGCCAATTTGTCCTGGGGCTATTAAAAAAAATCACTGTATATGTTATCCACTGCTGAGGTAGATCTTACAGTTACCACTTTTTCAATTTGCTTTATAAAAGAAGCACTGTTTACTTAAAGATCCCTCTGCTATTTACTCTGCTGTGAATTTGGTTTTGCCACGACACAGACCCAGATGCATCAAATACTATATTCCTCATCACTTCAGATGAAGAGCAAGATAATTTATATTTCTTTCTAAAGTGTATTGCAGCATCTGATACTGTTATGAGATAACAGAGCGGCCCTGGGAATTGTTGTTCTCTACAGTTGGCCGGTCTGTTTTGTCAACACTAAATTCACGAGCTTGCAGTTCAATGGTATTTCCACGAAAAACTGCTGTTTGTGGTGTATTTGGTGGACCTGCATTTTATACTGGCCTACTGCTCAGCTTGAAATCTCTTAACAACGGTAAATGGTGCCCATGATGCAGTTTAAAATGGTAATTTGTATTAAACTGCTGTTTTAAATACATGTATCCCTTTTTTTCCCTCTTGAAGCTTCCCATCCATAGCATCGGAACCGATGATCAATATGATGTATACAAACAAGCAAGCTTAAAACAAATGTTGTTAGGCGTACAATTATTTTCTTAAAGTTTTACTGTAAGTGTGGCTGTGTGCTAAGGGAATATGTATGAAATGTTTTGTGCAATGGGTGGCTTAGCACAATGAGAAAGATACTTCTCTCCGGTGTAATAGCTTTTATCACAGTGGGAGGCAAGAGAATACCGATGCATAGCAGGAAATGCTTGGCAGCGGTGGTGGGGGTGTGCAGTGGCTGGCGCTGCCGAGACTGAATCAAGGACATATATCTCAGGATCAAACACGTCCTCTCTTCAGGCGTTCCCTCACAAACTGCAGGGCCCTCCGTCAGCTAATGCCTGGCTAAGTTGTTCAAAGAACACCCTGAGGAGAGAGTATTTATGCATAGGAGAGAGAGGGATAAAAACCCGAGAGGAGGAGGAAGAGGAGCATAAGCTCATATTCAAACAAAAACAAACACACAAAGCCCAATCAATGATGAGCAAGCAGGGCTGTGTGCTGTGGGTGGCGAGAAAGGTCTGTGGGTTGTAGAGATGAGGGGCATCTGGACAGCTGGATTGATGTTCTCAAACAGCACTTTCCCTTTAACACAAAGCAGCAATGAGGGGCCTAAAATGCACGATGTGGTCCTTATAAATACGAATTTGTTTGCAAGTGACCTACCTGGTTATATAAAAGCTGCCTCCTTTGTGTGTGTATTGTTTGACTGTTTGTCTGAATAAAGCAGAATGGACGGTGAACTTGGACTCTGCCAGTGTCAGTGTGTCTGCCACTTGAGGGTTTTTAACAAAGCTCATTTAAATATATCCCATTAAAATATGAATAGCTTTCCCTCGCATCACTGTGTCGTCACTACATGCTTTCTTTTGTGCTGCATGCTGTACTCTCAATTATCAAAGGTTCCTTGCTAGCTTTAATTTTTAGAGAAGGTCGTCCAAGAGACAACTGTGTGAAAAAAATGGGTTGGATCTCACAGTTTCTCTGTTATCTGTTGACAATCAGACCTCAGACTAGAAAAAAAACTGAACAACCTCAACAAACAGGTTCCGTGAACGGCCATGGGAACCCATCCAAGGCCAAAAAGTGCTGAGAACAGGCAAGCTGATATTTATCTGTCATCACATCTGTGACAGCACTGAAAATTCCCACCAGTGTTTGGGCAAGCCATTCAACCAGTTTTGAACTGATCTTCATTTGAATTATTTCGTTGCACTACTTAAACTATTTTTGTGTTGCTTTTTTTTTTGCTGTTGTGCATTTGGCAGCCCGGACCATTCACTTATTCACAGTGGTCAGAGGCACTCAATAAATATTGCAAGGTCAGTCACGGAAGATCTCTGCTTCAGCCGGTTGAAAAAACCCGAGCCTCTTTTCCAACCTGTGACTTAAGATCGTGTATAATTCACATTTCCTCTGGCTATAGTTCACTTCTCAACTCCTCTTTCTCTCACTGCTTAAGTGTTCTAATGGTGGAGAAATTGCAGCAGAGCAGCCACAGGCAAGCTATTAGATATAGATGTCTGAGTAACAACCACTACATCATTCCTGTTGTCAGTGAGCTATTTATACATACCAAACATAACCTGTAATAATAATAATAATAATAATAATAATAAATTATATAAATGCTTTTAAAGATTTACAAGTAAAGGTTTTGGGAAAAAAATGTTATTATTTATATACACAAATACAACAGGAAACTGTAAGAAATACAAATATGACATTAATTTGTTTATTAATGTCTTTATATGACAAAGTTATTTTGCTTTAAATAAAACATGGCCAGTGTACTCACTAATGAATATACAGACTCCAGAGGGTACATTGAGCTAACTCGAGCTGACAAATAAAAAAATGAAAAAGAAAAAGAATAAAACTCATACAGGCACCCTGTAATAAACATGCACACTGTGCATGGTGCCAACAGATGCACTTACACATACAACAATAATGTGATCCTACTTAATACTGATGGAAACGCTGATGTCCAAATATTGAACATAAAGGAGAACAGCTAACAGAAGGAGTCTGCTTCACAGCCTACTTTTAAAATGGGATTAGGCGGCGTTGTCTGAGGCAGACACGTTACCAAGAAGGAACAAAGGGAAACAGAAAGCCACAGGTCAATAGTATCTTGCTACCTTTACCTGGAGAGAGACATGGAGGGTGGCACAAAGGGTGGCAAGGAGACAAGAAGGGGACTTATTAGAAGATGAGGCGAGAAGCGTGGTGAATCGGTGGCTAATCCTCCGTTTCCTCTAAGCCTGTGTAATTAGGACATGGGGGATTGCACCGTGACAGGGGATGCTTCTGGACCGCCTTGCTTTTTTTCCTCCCTTTTGTTTATTTCTTCCCTCTTTAGCCTGGGTTTATGGCAGTTTGTCATCTAAATATAGCGAGCTTGTGTGCATCTTGCCTTTATTGAGCACACACTGCAGCATGTTCACTCGTAAGCAACATAAACAGACACAGCATGTCTGTGCCATGTTTTATTTCTATTACTTACTGTTTGCAGATGTGAATGCGAGTGCACTCTTATTTTGCTGCTTTGGTCTCTACTTGACACCCTTATATTGTATTTGGGCATATTTGTGGGAATCAAATGGGCTGTTTCAAACAGCACCACCACCACCACCACACACACACACACACACTTACAAACAAACAAACGAAGAAACTCACCGTGTTCGAGGGGTGCCTATAATTGAAGAGCCTTAGGAGAGAGCGCACAGTATGGACCAGACATGAGACCAGAGACCAGAAAGGCTGATCAGCATCCTCCTGCCTGTTAATAGCCCTAATCTACTTCCTTCCCCCAGTAGACAGCAAGGAAAGTTGCCTTGGCCCATTTAGAGAGATAGTGAGCACAAGAATTAAAGTGAGAAGAGAGAGAGAGAGAGAGAGAGAGAGAAGAGAGAGAAGAGAAAGAAGAGAGAGAGAGAGAAAGAGGGGGCAGGGAATTTTAAAAAATTAAGCCGAAAGAATCTATGACTCACCAGCTCATTACAGAAAGCCTGTTTCTATCCAAGGAGAAAACAGGTTTAAAAGACCCTATTAGAGAGAGAATGAAGGGAAACCTTTTGTTGCTAATTCACAGAGGGTCGTCTTTTGAAGTGCTTCACTCCAACAAATTTTTGCACTTTAACCATGCTACTTTAATGATGCTATTTCCAATGCTCTAGATCTGAGGGATCTCTCCTTAAACTGATTGGATTTGGAGCCTAAAATGAGGCGCTGCGGCCCTGTCCTGATATCTGGCCTAAAACAACAAGGATAAACACATTTTGCATTGTGGAGGCTTCACTCAGACAGTCCATACAATAACAAGATCCAGCAGACATCGTACAATCCTGTCACATTTGCTGAATTAAATCACTTTCTTTTATTGTCTCTCTTTCTCTCTCTCTCTGTCTGCCTCTCTGTTTGTCGCTCTCTTTTGAACAATGGGATTTGAACAACTCAGGGTGTCATGGCTTTGTGCAAGTAATCATTCCCATGTGTACTGCTTTAGCTGGATTAGAGAAAGTGCTTCTGATTCTCTTTCTCAACAGAGCCATTACTGCAGCACTGCAACACATGCAGTATACAGTTTGTTGCCCTTCATATCATATAGTGGTATTAAACGAACTTGATCTTTTTTTTTTTTTTTTAGAACTGAGTATTTGTATGTAGAATGAAGCTCTGAGACAAAAGCGCAATTGCAACATACGTATAGAACTTAACAAAATCATGCAAAGAGGAGGAGAAGGACATTTCTGTAACCCTTATGCTCATATGACAGCTGCTGCCACCAGCAATACCTTCTTCCTGAAGCAGGTCAAACTCAATACAGACAGGGCAGAAAGGTGAAACGTGTCAAGAGGTTTTCTATTAAAGGCTGAAACCTAGAGGAATGAATTGGACATATCTGGTGCTGATGTAGGCTTATAAAAAATGTTTCAGAATTTAAAAAAAAGGTGCAGAGATCATGTTTTCAATGCAAATTGTAAAACAAATATCTCAATCTTTTTAAACCAAGTTTCTAAGTACTGCAAAGCCCAGCCTCTCTATGTCTGCGTGAAAAGCCAGATGTGCCGATGATATGCAATGTTATCTTGCAGATTCCCGTCGTGCAGATTGTGTCGCAGCCACCACAACCTCCAGTATTTCTCAGAACAGCTGTGACACTCGTGGAGATCTGTTGTGCGCTTCTTTTACATTAATTCAGCTAAATTAACAGCATCTATAGCTGTGTAAAATGCTGTGAGCTTAAGCACATACCTGATGTGACACCAGTCAGATGTTGTCAAACAGCCTAATCTGACAGCCACAGCCTGTTTAGTAGTGTTTGCAAATATTTTCATTTTTCTTCCACTTCCACGCACTCAGGCATTTTTACTGTGTATATTTTTTGCGTGTCATTACAGTTCTCGTAGTGTGTGCTACATTAATTAGGTTTTTGGCGAAATTACTAATACACCATCATTTATAACACAAATATATGTTGTAGAGCTCAAATCGCTACTTTTACTTTGCGCAGTATATGAAACGAATACTGTGAGAAGTATGAAACTATCAAGTAATAATATAATTACCTGCTGTATAAAATGGGATCGCCCTCAGCCTGACTGCCTGCTCAACAGTGTGATACATCTGCCAAAAGACGGAAAGAAATGAAGACACACCACCTGTAAAGCATAGCAGCACGCCGCTCTAAATTCATCCTCCAGCTCATGTACTCATGAGACTAATACGTGCAATAAGAAAACTGTACACTTTAGCATGTAGGCATTTGATCAATTGTGCCAATGAACAGCAGTGTAGCTCCCCTAAGGATATTGGCGGGTGTTGAACAGAGGCTAAGTGGAAAGGTGGAGAGAGGTAGGTTGAGTCGATGGTGTTGGCTTTCTCAGCCCCGGGGCCTAACACATTTAGAGAGCTAACTGACACACTTTGGATGTATTAGCCACAGTGAGCTCTGCCAACCTCTCCTCTATTTCTGCTGCACCTCCTCCTCCTCCTCCTATCACCGTCTGTCTGTCACTGCAATCTCCTCTCCATGCAAGACTGAGGAACATGCCTAGTGTTTCAGCTACATTGCTTTAGCATTGATGTTCCTCCGCGCCCCAGCCAAATTGGTCTTTGCCGTCTAGACACTGGTTGCTCGCGTCTCTGTGTGGATAAACATACGCACGCGCTAACACTCTCGCTCGTCTGTTTATAAGTATGATTAGATTAAAAGAAACTGACGGAAATGCAATAACGGTCTATTAGTCCACCCGTCAGGGGGGATAATCATTTCAAATAGAAATGTGTTTTCCATCTCACTATCTAATTTATACTTTTTTTGCCTCTCCATATGTTTCACTCCTGAGACTGATTGGTTATGAGCACGAGGCTTTAAAACAGGCTGGGTTCAAGTCGAGGCCACAGCAATAAAACACAAATAAATAGAAATATATAGCAATAAGTACCTCTCAGACTCAGCTCGTGAGAAAAGAAAACCCGAAGGCTAACGGACCCCAGCTCCCTCTCTCTCTGACAAATGTATGCATTGAATTTGAAGGTGAGAAAAACAACTCTCCTCAATCCACGCTGCCCCATTCTATGTGGTGGTTTAAGATTAGGGTCAAAGATTAGAAGGCTTACAAAAGATAAGAATGGGATTAAAAGAGCTCAGAGATGTAAAATTACAGATCAGAGAACTGGTGAAAACACACCTGAATTGTAAACAAACTCATAACACTGCGCCACCTGTCCTGCTGGACAATCTGGGCATCATTGAGAGGGGGTGTGGGGGGAAAACAAAACAATGTATTCCTGATGAGAGACAGGGAAATGAATATTATGGAAACAGCATCCAATATTCCAGAGAGGGATTCAGCACACATCAAAGGCTGCCTCTGCAGTAAGTCTGTTAGATTTGGGATTAATGGACTCCAGAGGGGCCTGGATACACACATGCAGGCACACACACTCACAAACACATTCACACACATACACAAAATCCTCTACCACAACTGCACCTGATAAGATTCACAACCCAAGCTAGCAAAGCACTGCAGTGCAGAGTATCTATTCTAGTAACTCTCCACAGTAGAGTCTCTACTGCAGCATGATACTGTGTTACAACATGTTGTAAGTCAGTGAAGGCAGTTAGTGTAATTTCTTAACATTCCTGTAAAATTTGGACAACTCTCTCAACTAAACTCTCTGGGTCGTTCGAGTGCAGGATTTCCATGAATACAGTGCAAGCTCTTTCTAGCCGTGTCTGCTGGATTGTTTGGACAAGTTCTTTATTTTGCTTGTCAAATTACGAAGCACATGCCCAGACACACACACGCACAAACGCACGCATGCGTTCATACGTGCACACACAACCGTAAGTTGCCTCCAAGCTCCAATGAGTTCATGCAAATTACAAAAATGCAAAGTCGGGTGGTAAGGCTCAGCTGTCCTCTGATGCATTTTGAGGAAAACACGACAAAATGGGGGAAACTCACAATGAATCTATTTCGTTTAATCTCAACAGACAGAGAGACAGCCTAATCCCAACCCTGACTGCCTTTCCACCCCAATGCCCAGCCTCTCCCCATTCTGCCACCCCCCTCCTGCATCCCCTGCCCTCTGGGCTAAAACCACAGGTGCAGGCAAATGCAAACCACTGGGTGGAAAATGCTCGTTGACAGCATTCTGGTGTGTTTGCGATTGGTCAGTGAACAATGAGGGAGTTTCCTGAACCACTTGTCGTGCTGATGGAACAGCTGGACACCAACACCAGACACGGATCAGGGTGGGAACAGACCATGCGGAACAACGGGGAACTTAAAACTAAAATGAGATTCAGCAGAGCTTAAGCTCAGTGTCATTTCACAAACTGTTTGTGAGTTGCAAGGAAAAGAAACATTCAGAAAGAACACAAACAAAGTTAAGCCGCAGTTTCTTGTCACAAATTCGGTACATTTAAAATGTTTTGATTATATTTCACGCCCAAGATGTGTTTTCAAGCTAACAAGATGTAATAAATGAAATAAGCCCCTGTATGCCGTAGAATCTGACTTGAAACTGCTGTATATTAATTCATATAGTAGAGGTGGTCGTAATTTTGAACATCAACGCTGAAAGGAAGATGGTGGCAATCACCTGTTGTTTGATATGTCTTGAATTCTGATGTGGTTGCCTGGATACAGCAACAGCAAGAGTGTGTATTTTCCATCAGTCTATGTGTACCAATTCACTGGCTCGCTCAGCTATTGTCTGCCTCTTCTCTTTTGAGCACCACCACGCAGCCACACAAGTGCATGCGAGTGCACACCCACAGCCATGTGCACACCCAGACCCGCTCTCATCCGCATGATCATCCTGAGCAGCATTATCACAATCTAGGGAACTAGATTATCCCTGGGCTCAAAACTTCATCCTCTTTGATCCCCACTTGGGAGGGGATGAGAGGCAGCACATGGGACCATCACCCAGATTTCCCACTTGTTAATCAAGGCAGACTTTGATCACCTTCAGGGACAGATGGACAACTGTTTTCAAAATATCACCACACAATGGGCATTGTGCTATCGAGGATAGTTCTTCCTCTAGCAGCAGCAGCCTCATCACAGTGTTTCTAGGATTTCATAATAATCTCAGTAGTGCTTATTTTCTAAAAACTATTTCAGATACAGATGCAGACATTTCAATTAATGTGATGCACTGTGTGGAGCTTCAGAAAAATGTGCGTGCACTGCCACTGCATTCCACCTAAAATGTAATAAAATGCAGCTAAATGAATGTGTTGCAGAGACTCCCAGACACTTCTAGAAAATATTTTTAACTTTCCCACAACTAATTCCAACAATAAAAATAGCAAAAAAACAGGAGTGAGTCTTGTGCTCTTGTGCTTGCTCATGGGAGGAACACGCTGGTTGATCATCTGAGTAGTGTTCTCTTTAAGACCTGTTACAGAAAAACCTACACATCTGCAAGACCGTCTACCTCGCCGTGGTCTGAATTTCAATGAAGTGTATGTGTGAGTGTGTAAACCAAAAGAGGAGATGCAAACACCCATAAGTGCTGTATGAAGATCCATCACACTTAGTTGTTTACACTGCAAGCCTTCTAAATCTCCATAATAGATCTTTGTTGTGGTTTGAGGTGGGATGGTGGGGTCAGCTGTTAATTGGCTGCTGGTAATTACAGATGCATCTTAAGCTTGCTGACACTGTCCATGGGGCTTTGGAGACTTGCAACTAATGCACCGCAGAGATTACAGCAATGTACAGAAAACTGTGCAACTCACTCATGCATACTGAAGCGGCAATTAAAACTCCTCATTTTGAGAACCAACCTGGCTCTTGCCCTGCCATGGAGCTACTGTAAGCCTTGTGTTAAAGCTTAAATTATATTTAGCTTGAGCAGGGGGCATAATCATTCTTTTTCTTTTTCTTTTTTTTTTTTTTTTCACAGATCCAATACCATGTCTTTGCCCCATGCCTCTTCAATTAAATGTTCAAGCTTGTCATTTCTCTAACTCTTCCATCCTCTGCCAGTGGCCATGAGGATGTTTTTCCCCTCTGTGGGGCTGCTACCCGGGGAAAGGGAGGCAGCGCAGGGACAATAGCAGCCACCCAATTAAAGCTGCGTTGGCCTCGCAATTCCTCAAGGTATTGCCATGTGACAGTTTAATTAACCAAGCCCCTTATCTTAATTTAGCAGGATCAAAAAGTAACAAACTGAGGTTATCGGGGAAAAACACTCCCAGTCGCCATACTCACCAAGACACACACATACACGCTCTCTCTCCCTCCCTCTCTCTCTTTCTCTGCGTCAGTGTGAGAACGCCACAGTACAGTGCCGCACATGTGACAGAGACGTTTGATTAAATTCATACATAGCTTGCCATCCACACACATTGCATCCACACACATAACAATAGTCTTTTTATACCACCGCGATGTGCGCAAATATGTCCCTGAGTGTGTGCACATGTGACTGGGTTCAGGCGTGTCTTGGCAGGGTGTGGGTTTACATTGACAGGTTTTTCTTTTGAATTTGAACCGGTGGCTCAGTGACTGCAGGGAGCCAGGCACCATGCTACTTAAGCCAATCTCCCATGGAGCCCGCCTGCTGTCCCACCCATCTTCATCCATCCAGCCATCCATCCATCCATGGGCTCTTTCTTCTCATCATCTGATCACTTATCAACTGGTTGCCATGTTTCACCCTTCCAGTATTTTTTTTTTAATGTTCTCAATGCAACTATTTGAATTTGTATGTATTTCATACATTTATGACCAATTTCTATCGTGCGTGTTTCATTTATCCCACTTTTTTTCTTTTCTGACATTTCGGATCATCTCATCCACCGTCATCGCACAAACCACAAACCTCTCTTTGTTTTAGCGTTTTCTCTTCTTCAACTACTCCATTATCCATAGCACCGCGGGCAGAGGATGAAAGGACATTACTAGTTATGGTTGAACAGAGAAGAAGTCCTGATGCCTTGGAAAGGCCGGGTCCATTTATCTCTCTGGTTCTTGATGCAGTGTAACATGGGGAAACAATGCCCCAGGGCACCACAAATATTCATTCACATCAGCCCAGGAAACAGCCAGGGACAAAAGGACTCTTCACTTGTATCTTACCGATTCAGTGGAAGTCGTGCTGAATTCACTGTCTAGGGAAATTTTTTACCAGGCATTTCATTTTCACATAAATAAAAGCTGAACAATTTCCCTAGTTTGTAACTGCCTGCACAGAATTGATCAAGCAATCTGTCACTTGGTGTTTTTGTAATGAATAATGTTGCTGCATCCAATAGAGCATTACTGGGCACAATATAAGTCAAAACCTCAGTTAATGGTGGCTGTCCCACAAAATCCATACGAGAACATCTGAATACAACTGCACGCTTGTGGACACCACTTTTCCGCTTGGTCTTTGTTTTTTAAGTTGTGCAGTGTCAGGTGTAAAGGTATCGCTTTTACCAAGTGTCCGTGAGGAGGGAATAGTACACAGTGTGCCAACGCTAATGCTAATTCAAAGTAAGTGTAAAATGCACAAGCAAGACACATGCTTGCACACACACACACACACACGATAAGAATTCATTAAGCAAGCAGTGGAATTGGAAGTGAAATGACTTCACCTCCCACAGTATTGTTACCAGGTGATGAGAGAATCAGCTCCTCTAATTCTGAAAACAGGGTGCAGGTGTGAATGTCATGTGTAATACATCACTGTTGAAAAGTAAAACTCTTGTCTCTACATCTGTATTTTAGCATAATGTTGTAAGTGCTTGGTTTGATAGATTTTTCTTTTTCAGACATAAAGGTAGGTTAAGGTGAGGCAGGAAATAACCTTCAGCCCATTAAAAATAAAAATGTAACAAAAGCGTGGAAAATACTTGGTGTGAGAAACAATTCTCCTTTACAGCTTTTTACTGCAAACAAGGACATGTAAAATTACAGTACAGAAGTACAGTTCACAGAGCCTTAATCTTTCTCAACCCCAGAACATGAAAATCAAACTCTAAACAGTTACATGTCATCATCTGTAGTCCTCGTGATGTATCATTAATTTTATGACATGACCTCGTGGAAGATTAAGTTCTTGTAGTCTTGTAGCCCTGTAGCAGCACCACTTTGACTGCTACAGGGACAGTAAGGCTCCAACTACTAACTGTTTAGCAGTTATATTTTTCCACCTTTAATCAATTTATCCTTAAAACACTGCAAACATACCAAATACCAAGAAACCAACTCATTTATTCTTATATCATTTCAATGTAGAGTAATTTTAAAAAAACACAAGCAGCTTTCTGCATTTTGTGTAGATTTTTGTAACTTAAAGCAGTACCTATTTGTATTTTACCAATTGCTTCACATTTGAAAGCAGTGATGTTTTCAAGGCGCCTACATCAGTGCTGAAAGAGAACGATAACGTATATGACTGAAAAATGATACAGAGGAAGTAAAAGAGGCCATCTGAGCATATGCGAGAGCGCGGTTAATGCTTAGAATTACATTTGTCACGCACACACACACACACATCCAACTGCACCAATGCCCGGCTGTCCACGGACACAGGACAGATGGCGACAGAGTGGCTCTGATCCAGGAAGTGACGATGTTCTGTATCATTATAATCTGCTCCGTAGTATCCTCCCTACTGCTGTGCTGGACAACATGTTTCACCCACTGAGAGCAGATACTGGAACAGTTCCTCTGCTGCTCTGTCACACATACTCTTAGAGAGGCGCTGTGACAACAAACTAACTTGTATTGTGACTGCTCCCTCACTTAACCCTGAAATGGTCACAAAGGATTTTTTTAATGTGCCAAAGAAACATACACAAGGACATCGCCAGTGTACAGCTGCAGCAGCATGTCTGAAGACATCCATTCAGCCTTTTACAAATGAGACTTGGACTGCTCACATTATTATTTCTGCCAGTCAATCTGTGTGGCTAACCAACGCACAGACACAAGCGCGAGTACAAGGCTGCAAAGCGCTGATTCACAGCTCGGCCTGGTCGTCGTTCTCAGAAAAAGCTCACTCGTTTCCGCCCATAAGCTATATAACAGCAGCAACATCTCCCCTCTCACAATCCAGCGCCTGAGCTTCTATCTTAAAATATCTCAGCATCAGAACTTATGATAACATCCTAATTGTGTGTGCTGTAACCACAAATGTAACTAAGCTTTTCAATTAGAGGTTAATGCCTGGAAAAAAACACCCACGCACTTTAAAAAACGTGGGCTGCACTGCCATGGGGCTCAGCCACACAATGTTAATTAATTTCATTTATAGCACAGACGCCACATCTACAAGGTTGTTGTTCATGTGATTACAAAGAGAACAACTGGGAGCAGAAACATGTCTGTCGTGATGATGGAGCAGATAAACACACTGGATTTTCTCTCTTAAGTGTGTGTGGTAGGACTAGTTTGGCAGAGGATTTTTTTTTCTTTTCTTTTGTAGCTTTTCACTCTCACCACTGTGAAAACACACACTCTGGATGATAATGTAGTTTACTAGTGTGTTTACAGCAAGCAAGTTTGTGTGTACGTATAAAATGTAAACATGAAATATGCAAACTAATCAAACCGTCTCGCCTCACTTTCTGAGTTCTATTACACACAAATGACGCATTAAAACAAACAAATTCAAATTCCGCAGATGAGGCTTCTGACCAGAACAATGACAAATGCATCTCCAGCTCAACCCACAGGCCCAGAGAGCTGAGTAAGGCTGACAAAAAAAATTAAATAAGCATAAGAAATAATAATAATATCACTGAGGTTTTACTGGACCTGACAGTGGATGAAACTTTCAGTATGGTTGGGGAGTGATTAACTTTAAATCTCCATGACTCTGGACTAATCCTCACACTCAGTGCTTCTACATTTTTTAATGGGCCTTGAATAACACTTCCACAGCATTTAATGGCTTTGTGTGTTTTTTCAGTGTCTAATATGACTGAGCACACACTTGGATTAATACCCTGTAATGTTCTCATTACACAGTGGTGTGAGGGGAGGGCTTGGCAGCCGTAAGCATTTAGGGGCAGCAGCCCTTTATTGGAAGGTGCAGGAGAAAAGCACTCTCAATGGGATCTAAAGCAGAGGTTTTTTTAAAGATGAGTCCAATCATGCTATGATGAGAGGTTATAATGGTGCTTAGAGTGAAATAAGACATATTTTTACTCATTGCTTCCATAAACATGCCATAATTATTCATTGCGGCTAGCAGGGCGAAGGGATAATGCCAGAGATTTATGGCCCAAGTGGTAAGAGTCCGAGATATTCATCAATCCTCTCCAACATTGTGGTGCCACAGTGCTCGAGATAGGCTCACTGGCTGAATGAGGATCAGGGGGTGAGCCGCCACGCAGGCGGGCTGAGGTTTAGAGGTGGAAATCACACCCCACAGTCAGAACAGCCCAATATCACACACACTCAACGCAAGATGAAGGACACAAGAATGGACATTACCCTTCATGGACCACAATCATAACAACAGAATTTAATAAAACTTTGTGTATTAAAGAAAATAGACTAATCCTTTTAAATCTTCCATAATGAGAGAGAAGAAATCCTAAGACTGTGATAGTTCCCCTCCCTTCACCCCACAAGATTTTAGGCTTTCCAGATTTTAGGCTTTCCACACTAGATTCCACTAGCTTAGCTGCAAATCGCCTCACTGCTGTGCGATACTGCCATATCCTCTAAGAATGGGGTGAACACACGTTCTGGCACATGTGTATGGGCACACAAACACACACGCACACGCACACGCACACACACAAATCTTATTTGACTTTGAGTGATACATCCTGGAGAAGTCCAGATTGCTGATGGTTCTCATTTTCCACACCAGGAAAGTAGCTGGCGATGTTGCCATGATTCAGGCTATCAGCCCAGCCAGGGACAGGCCGTGGAGAGCTGAGAAGATGAGGAGCAGGAAAAGATGAAAGGCTCAGAGACAAATCCTCTCTGTCCAATGGCTCGCACAAACAGTAAGAAGAAACATGAGCATCTGGCTGCTGTTTTCAAATGTTGCTTGTTTTTCTAATCTACTCTCCAAGGCCATGCTACAGGCTTTAAGATATATTCTTTACGTATCTGACGTATTTTGATGTCAACGCTTCCAGAGAATATAAAATTATCCCAATTTTTAAATGACTTATTTCGCAAAAGATATGATGCAATCGGCGAGGTGGTGGGCAACAAGGAGCTCTGTAACACATCAAGTCCTGCTCAGGCTGCGATGAGAGTTCACTGGAATGACGCATGTACGTGTCTGGAACTGGAACAACGGGTGTAAACAAACTCTGATGGCTTCAATTAATCATGTTTAAACAGACAGATGTGATAGCATCACACGAAACCATGACTCCTCCATATGCTACCTGTTTGGAGCGATGTTTGTAAATGGACTAATTACAATGCTCTCAAATGATACTTCTCTCTCAGCAGATGTTTGTCCATTAACCTGCAGAACAATTACTTTAACATCGTGTGAAGAATCGCACATTAGCAGTGGCCTCACTGCACTGGAGAAAGACTCCAAACAAGTTTATTGTGCTAGCTAAGGAGACGTTTGGAGAAATACTGAAAGGTTGTGATAAAGGTTGGAGGTTCCTGCCATAATGATTAAGGGAAAAATAAAACGGGTATATTTTTCATACCGCTCCGTTTTTTCATTCTTTTTTAAATCAGTGACAAATCACTTTGAGAGTTTCAGAGTTATTTGCACAATATTTCAAGCCCCTTGATCAGATGGCCAAAAGGCTATGAAATGAATGAATATTATAATATCACATATACCATATTTAAATATCACATCAATCTATTAATGGTAATGAAAATGGGAACTTTTCCAGCACATTTAGGTCCTTGAAATGACAGTAACTGTTTTTTTTTTTGTTTGTTTTTATTTTTTTTTTAATGACTAAATGTCTAAAAGTCTTTTTCCCTGTACTCACGAAATGACTGAGTCACGTTCTAGCTGTGCCAAACGCTCCCATCTCAACTTTAGAATCAAATGCCCACTGGAAGCGTTTCAGAAGAAGTGCGTCTTCAAGCAGCCTGTCTTTCAGCCGCCAGATTTTCTGTTGCTTTGTTCATTTGTTTTTGGGATACAATTGTGCTGCGTCTGAACTGTGTCTTTCTCTCTGTCTGTCTCTGTTTTTCCGCTTGCTTCAACGGAAATTTTACATTACAAACAAGCATTTACCCCTAAAAGGAAACCCACATGAAATGTATTCTTTTAAAACAAATGATCACTGTTTTGGCAGATATTTTTAACGTTTCTTTTTTAGGAAACTCCAAAACAGCTCAAACTATTTAAGTGATGAAAATATGAATAACTCTTTTATGCTCTGGTTATAAACTTGGTTGTCCTGGTACTGGTTGCACACTTTTGCCTTTAAAGATACAATTGGTCAGTCATAATGATAGCACTCGATGTTGCATAGAGAAGAGGAATTATAAAGATAAATATCTTCAAATTACATACATAATGCCTTCTTAATGGCAGCTCTAATTGTAATATACATTTATTTGAAACAAAAAATGAAACACACAATGAGTGAATAACAAGCTGATCTGATTGTGCTGCATTTTGAGAACAAATTTAGATGCATTCAAATTACAGATGTAATACGCATCTACCCACCCCATGAAAAACGTGTCTGCATTTATCTGTCTATGAAATATGGATGATGTTGAATGGAATGCCCTTTTCCAACAGGCAGATAAAGGTTTATTGAAGGCCAGAGTGAGCAGGACAGAGGTTGCCATGGCTACATGTGTGAAAAGGGCATCTGATCTGACTTCTGACCAGTCAATTAATCTTGGAATTGCATTTTTATTTTTAATCAAAGGTTCACTCATGATTTAAAATTAATTGCTGTGCATAAAAAGAAACGAGGAAAGACTGAGATTGTGGGGACTTGAAACACTTTGGAAAAGTAATGCTAGAGTCTTAAGATTAAGACTGCCACAAGGGAAGATGGGCGAATATTTAAGATGGATTAAAGTCTGAATATTTAGTTTGTTTGGTCTCAGTGTGAAGTGGAAGAGAAAACCTATTATTCAACAAAACAACACATAAAAATCTCATTTTTGCGCGATTTTACAGATGAATGATTGTTAAGTCAATGCCACAATTAGGATTCAAAATGACTTTTTTTAAATATACATTGAGCCTATTGTTTTGGCAACTGTATTTAACTGAAATCGCAAATGATATGAATAATAATAATGGTGAAATTCATCAGCCCCATGTCCAAAGGAGCAAAATTGCTTCATAATCCTATTCATTTAGATAAAAATAAGAACCTTTAAGAACCTTGAGGAATTCATAAAGAACAAAGGACCTCGGGTTTTGTTTTCTTTTAGGCTTTTTAGATTGTGTAAAAACAGACATGGACCCCAGAACATCACTTAACCCTTGTACTGTCTTCACTTTTGGGACCCTCTGGTATCCCTCGGGTCAGATTGACCCTGGAGACATTTGGGGTTTTAAAAACTAATTTTACTTCATAAACCATTAACATATATTGTCTTTATCTCAATTTTAAATAATAGAGATAACATTTATGTTTAATGATTGAAATCAGTCTCTACTAGTAAGACAATTAACAATGGAAGAGTGACTCGTTTTTGTGTCTTCCCTCACTGTGGCTAGAGAAGCTGGGGTCCTGGGCACATATTGTCTCCTTTAGATATGCAGTGTCACTAGTGCCTTGCCTAGCTCCTCAAGGGAGAAAAGTCGTCTTCTTTGGAGCTTCCTTTGGTTCCAGTCTGGGTTGATTGCCATCCAGATTGTAAATGTATTATAGGCTGAGCCATCCAAGCTTGTTGTAAAAGATCACAAGTGGCGACTGTAAAGTGTTCTTCTTTGACAGCTGTGGCAGGCCAGCAGCTTGTCTAGGTTGTCTACCCCTCCTTTGGTGGTGCTGAAGTCAAGTATGACCTCTGGCTTACAGTCCCCCTGGCTATTTATTGTTCCATTTCCTTCCCTGTGTAGAGCACTTTCCCCCCTTTTTTTGGTATATAAGATACCAGGGCAATATTGGCCATGAACATGAAGTTCAAGGAATAGACTGGCCTGACAGAGGGTAAAGACTTCAGGAAAGTGAGAGCAAACAGCTTCTCTGTGCTTAGATTATAATAGTGTAATGTTATCTGTCTGTGTGTATGTGTGTGTGGGCATGTTTCTGTGTGTCTCTGTGTATGCGGGTCAAACTGACCCGAAGACCATATGAAAGGATGTAAATGTGTGGGGTATAGTAGCACGTGTGCTCAAAAGATTTTTTTTGTTTGTACATGTTTATCACAGAAAATAAGCTAAGGCCATTGAGTTTCAGGTAGAAAAAAATTATAATTCTACCATTTTTCTTTGAATTTGAAACTGAATTTGAATACCATACAAGGGTTAAACATCACATGTTCCTCTTTGGCCGACGCTACCAAATCTAACTCAAATCTGTTGGGTATATATCCTGCTACCAACCAGAGAGATAAAACAGATAACACATTTTATAGCATCTCTTTAAAATTGCATATTTGCTCTAAAAACTGTACATGCATCTAAGTTCAGAAGACTCACTGATATCCTCGCAGCCATAAATCACAGAGCACTTACCGAGAAGGCAAGCATCATATAAATATAGGGTTTGGTGAGTATCAATTAAATATCCTGCCAACATCATCAATAATTTGTTTAGAATATACATATATGTTTGTGTGTGTGCATTCACATCATTGTTGGGTGTGTACGTGCCAAGTGTTTGAGCATGCAAGAGCAATTGACAAAGCATGAAATTTCCCTTATTTTAAGCTATTCACGAGCTGAGGGATGATGTGGGGGTGGGCATTTCTATCACCTTGCCACAAATAACAGGGAAGAGTCAATTTCATCGCCTTTTACTGCGCTGTCATAGGAGCACATCTCATGCTGTCTCTCCTCGCTGCATCCACGCTGTCCTTGTAGTATCACATCCTCCACCGACCTCCCCCCTCCTCTGTCCCACTCGTGCCTCCCTTTTAAAACAAGGCTAAGGCGGCTTGATTATCACACTCCAATCGCAGCTAATTAGGATAGGTCAGCTGGTACAGTGAAACAGTGTCCCTCCACGCTTTTTCTCCTCCTCCTCCTCCATCATCCCTCTCTCTCTCTCCAGTTTCTCGGACAGCCCTATCAGTGGGTAACATCTCCCTACACCGCTGCCGCCTGTCTGTTCGAGATAGCGACTGTGGCAGTCATCTCCACAGAGGCAAGCGATGTGCTGCCAGCCACTCCGCCGGAGCCAGGCAAGCCTGTATCAGCGGCTGCTGCAGACACGTTGGAGCATCAATTAATCGCCGTTTAAAACTGGCAAAAAATGCATTTGATATACTTAAGCTTAATTAATACATTGCTACCAATTTTTCAGGGCTAATTAATCAATTTGAGGCTGGTCCCTGGTGTGAAGATGTCCAGATTATGTTGTCTGGAAGGAAACCGTACTGAACATCAGGGAAAGAAGATGAATTACAAGCACAGAAGTAGCTGTAGATTTGGTCTCCCAATGCCTATTACCAGAGGAGAGGATAAATAGTGAAGTTTAGGGGAAGGAAGTATAATAAGAAAGGAAAAAGGTACACAATTGTGTATACACTGAAGGCTGCAACCTTGTTGCTATAAAGGCTAAGAACTGAAACAGGATTGGGGATTGATTGGGACTTGAACTACATGCTTTGTGCACTCGTAGTTCTGTTTATACTGAGCCAGTGAATGAGGCCGCAGTGTCCTGGCAGGCAAGCAGAGAGAGCTACAGAGAGTAATTGGGAGGGCTATGCTTGGAGAGAAACAGAGGACTTAAGATGGGATGAAGGCAGGATGGAGGGGGGTGGGTAGAGAGAGACCTATGAAGTAGATGCTAAGTGCTGAGATGTGAAGAAAATAAGCCTGCAGGAAAATGACCCCAGGGACAGTGACCAATGACAAGCTCCCCTTTCCTTTTTTTTTTTTTTTGTCAGTCTGATGGTAGACATACAGTACCTGTGTGCTTCCATGCATTCTATTCAGTTCAGTGTGTGCACACAGGGGGTTTTATTTAAACCACAGACAGCTATACCTTCATGCAACACATTATACTATGTTTCCTTTAATTGCTCATGTTTCAGTTTTCATCTTTCACATTGTCTTCTTTTTTCACAAAGCCTCATTAATTAGCCATAAAATTACTACAATAAATCACCTGTATATGAGTGGGTCTGCCTAAGACAAAGTAGCAGATGGGACTACTCTTGGGCCTACCAGGCACAAGGTGGCCATCTTGCGATTCATCTTAAATGTCATGAGGACATAAAACGTACAAACAGGCCTCTCTAAGCAGATGACTGAGTGAGAGGCAGAAGATCACACCATAAAACTGTTTTCTCATGTAAATATTGGCTCAAAGTGAGGCATGATTTGGTGCTTTTGAGCGTTTAACTGATATCTTTGCTACTTAATAAAGATGCGCTGGAACAAGGCCAGCTCAGTGTTCACCACCCCTCACTCCTCATCACTGCTCTTGCACAATGCCTTGGCCTCCTGCCCCTGCACTCCCTGCAGCTTAGCTAAGCTCACATGTTATTGGCTAAACACAGCCAGCTGCAGCCAGTTAACTGTCTAATCTCACATCAATCGATTTCCCCAAACAAGGAGAGGTGGAGGAGTGGAACGAAAGTCGCGGAGCAGGGGTGAAAACATAGCGGAGGGTGAGAACAAATGAGAGGGCAGCGATGAGTGAGAAACAGGAAATGGCAGTTTACAGCCTTTCCCCGAGTTTCCAGCACCACCAGTCGCGTGTGTGTCTGTTTGGATATGGGTGTGACAATCTCTTTTTCGAGACTGGCAAAAGGACACTGATCGAAAACTGCACACAGAAACGTGGTCGGAAAGGCCACGGCTGACTGTAGCAGTACACGTCCACTAACGACATCTTACTGGGAGGGTTACTGACAGTTACTACTGGCCAGCACACTCTTAGCTGCCTTTGTCATGTGTGTTTCCTGTGTATAAATGTGGTTCTTTCAGCCCCTCATGGACAATTAAATGGGAACATTTTCAAAATGAGAAACATATGGAGCTTTTTAATTGGCCAATTTCTCTTGCCAACGTGTGTGGCTTTTTTTCATTCTAAAAACCAATGAAAAGGAAAAAAAAGCTATCTAGCCAGACATGCATATTGCAGCACAGAGTGTTGCACAAATTGTCATTGTCCTTCCGCAAGGAGTAAAGCAGCCCTTCTGTTCCCTGGATTAATAGCACCATTATGGAGGATCCATGTTCAGTATACACTGTACTTCTGGATCCAGTCAGTGAGACACATACTTTTTGGTGTACAGACATGAGTGAATTAGTATTTCTGTGGGAATGTCTGTTCTGCCAAGCAGGTAATGGCCCGGGCTGAGGTACATGACTGGTTTAAACTACAGAGAGACATTTACCATACCTCCTATCCCATTACTTCCCTCTATACCTAGGTATTGTATAATCGTGGCTTTCTGGTGTCCCCTGACCCTGAACTAATCGTGCAAGGTGGCTGGGGTGAGGAGGACTGCAACAACTCATATCTGGGGAGTTATTGTTCTACACATGTCATGTGTAATCTGCCCGACCCACAGCGCTTAGAATAATTATTCATATTTAATCACCACACGACGAAGCTACATCGCCTGCCGCTCACTAAGTCATTTTCCATGTTCCATTATCAAAGTTTCAGAGACGGGTGCTCAGGGAAGAGGGACTAAATGGAGAGGCTGAAGTAGTTGGGCTTATAAAAACATAATGGGCTTGTCTGCTTTGATAAACTGAGGACGTGTATAGAATGCACACTCGCTCACACCGTCAAAGACATGCACACCACACACACACACACACATTAAATGAGAAAAGTGCAGAGAACAAAGTAGGGGAGAATAAAGTAGCCAAGTATAAGTTCAGATTGTGAGCATTCAGGCAACTCAGAGGCTCAATCGTTAATACAAATAACTGCAGAACTGCAGCACAGAAAATGGATTTATAGTCAAGTGCGTTTGCCTTGCGCGGCATCTTTCATTTCTCATGCAGCCAAATTTGCAGATGAGGGCTCACCTTGCTCCAGCGGTGGCGGCTTCACGCCCGTAGCCTTCAACTTGAGGGCTTCTTTGGCCGACATGTCGCAGCAGGAGCCTTTGTTGGTGTCCTGGTCGCTGTCAGCCTGGTCGCTGTCACCATGACCACTGTCTCTGAGGCTTGCTCGCTCCGGGTCTTTGAATGTTGAACTACTAGACAAACAAACCAAAAAAAAAAAAAAAAAGAAAGAATAAGAAGATTATTAGCACACAGATAATGGCTGAGAAACTGTTTTTTTTTTTTGCCCTCAGTGAAAGTTTGGAGACAGAATGAAACATTAATGAGCAGCCGGGAATGCTTAAACAAAACAAGAACAATTATAATAATAGGATTTAGGATGTAATAAAATGCTTCTAAAAATACTACACCAGCAGTGCTGTCCGCAAAAAGAGAGTTGGGATGAAACAAAAAAAAAAACAAAACAGAGAGGATCTTGTTTGTGATCATATTATAGAGAATACTGTTAGTGACCACTTTAAACCTAATTAAATGTACATGCCCTTCCTCTCCCCGCTATGACTCAGTTCAATTAATTGTCAGTTCAGTTGCTGTTGGTATAGCACTGTGTTGGGACTATTGGAGAAAGGAAAACAAATGTCTGAGATGTAGTGACGGTTATAGATTCCAAGTCTTACCTTTGAACAAACTGTTGTCTGCTTCCCATATAATTAGGCTCAGTGGGGAAATTGTCCGTCTGTGGAGAGGAGAGAGAGAGAAAAAAGTATGCAGTGGGCTCTACAGAAACAAGTCCTGCTGTGAAACAAGATCTCCCAGTGACATATGATTAATTATGCAGAAAAAATGGGGTATAGGACAGAGTAGGGGCAAATAAAATATTGGGGATGTGAGCTCTATATCGTTTAGGTTTGAACATTTAATTAACCACATAAAGGAGGCTAATTAGCCATTTGAGAGTAAACCGCAAAGCTGAACATCAAATCCGGGGGATATAATATAATCAATAACTGCTGGGACAATAGCCTTGATGAGCATGGAAAACTTTCCAGTTACTGTGTTGAAGTGTCAGCCAAACACTCGTAACCAAATTACGGCACTATTTGTACATAAATTAAAATGCAATTTGCAAGTTCCTTCGACAACATTTTTTGCAAGAAACTGTTTCTCATTCGCTTCAACACTTTTTTTTCCCTGGAAATTGAGAATTTTTTTGTGACGAACTGGGTCTTGTGCGTGTCGAACCATCTGGTGTTTATTGGGTACCAGGCTACTTGATCGTACACAGGTGGCTTCAAGCTATGTGGATCGATAGGAAAAAAAAACAAAACACACACACATACATGCACGCTCGTCCCCGCACGGACACAGAAAAACACACAAACACGGTGAGGTCCTACATATACAGCCACACAAAGAAACAGCATGACATTTATGATAAAATACAGTAGTATAATAGAATACTGGTACAAACTCTACACTGCATGAACCGCACAAACACTCGTCAATCCTCGGCGCTGTGTGCAGCAGTGCATTACAGACTGGATCAATCACATTGGCACTGGAAAATACTCTGTCTCTTCCCCAGTCTCTCTGTTGTTAATTATGTCAAAGTACGGAATATGAGGGGTTTTAATCATGTCAATTGAGATAAAAGGTCACAAAGATCCCAGTTTCTCTCTGGCATTTACAGAAGTACCTGCCAGCCTTACTAATAATGAAAACATCCCATGTAAAAGCAATCAGATGTATGGGCTTCATCATCAGCTACGAAGAACACAGGAGGACAAAAAACAAATGTGTCTATACTTTGTTAAAATGATTACGGGAATATCTCAAAGTCCCTGTTGGGTAGTAGCAGAAAGGGTGGAAACAAATGCCTTCTGGAGAAATATCTTTTATACTGTTGTAATGATATTCATCACAGTAACACAAATAATTACCCAATGTAGTGCACAACTCTCTGTCTTGAATTGATAGCAGTAAAATGTCATGTTTCGTGAGTAATGTCTGCCTTGTGCCAGGGTTTTTCACATGCACAGCTTGACTCACAGTCAATAGAGTATTTCAATGTCATCCGTGCACTGCGGTGGCTCAGTATGAAAAAGGGTGTGTGAAGGTCAGACAGGCCACCTCAGTACTTTGACCTTCCATGCTTTTGCCAACACCTTTATCTCTACCTAAACACTCCATTCCACCTCAGCCTTCGGCCAAGATTAAAAGAAAACACCCACAGAATATATCAAAGGCTGGAATCTGACCACGGAGTATGAGAAGAATGAATGTTTGAAATCGTTTGGCATTGAAATGATAACAGGCTGAGTTTTTCAAAAAGAGATGGAAGTCTTTATATTGATGTGCCCCTTCTGTACTTTTATGGCCAGGGACTCGTCCTTGGACATACTTTTCAATCAACTCAGCTCTGTGGGCACTGAATCTGATCAGAATAAAAGGGCATTGAGAGAAAAAGATTTTCTTAAATTGTTATTGTGTTCAATTTACTTCCCACAGCTGTGCAAGTAGAACAAATGTCTAAATGATATCCTCGTGTTCAGATTTTTTTTTTCGACATTTAAATACAAGAAAAAAATTAACATTGATTAAATAGTCACGAAAAAGCAAGGTTACACTGTACTTCAGCTTAAACACTGCTTTGATAGTGTGTTAAATGGAAGTACGCCACTGAATCCCAAGGAGTGGTATTCATGACTGTAGTTCTTTCTTAACAAAAGGAAAAAATAACTATGTGTCACACTTAGTAGCATGCGCTCTGCATCCGCTCCTCACCCACCCCCTCCTAGAAGCCAATAAAAAGCACATTACGCCACTTCATAGAAACCTCTTTCCTGCCAATTAGAGTCCAGGCTGATCTTAAGCCTCCATCTCTTCCTGTCTGTCTATACTGCCCAGCCCTTTCACTACAATGGGCCACTTTCCAATTAATGGATCGATAACGGCCAGTATGGGCTGCTTTGTACTTAGCCAGTCAGAGCCCACAATGAATACAGGATCATTTGAGGGGTGGGAGAGTGATACATACTGGGTAGATGTCCAGAAGTTTTTATTATCATTATCAGACACTGCATTATACAGTAAATGAATTCATTTAGCATCGCAGAAATCATTGAGTATTTCATGTTCCATGCTTGCACTTTTTGCCTTTTAATTTCCCCTTGTGAGACTTCTCAAGATGAACTGAACTGAAGTAGAGTGAACTGAATTGAGCGGAACTAAACTGACCTACTGTAAAGTGAACTGACCCAAACTGCATGTGACCTTTAAGGTTTTCAAATTTGACTTGCTTATTGGCCTAAAATTTGAGTCTTTGACCTTTAAGGTTCAAGGCACTGAACCTATTCAATATACAGTGAACACAGAAGTGCTAGGTCAATGCACTTTGTGTAGATATCAGCAGAGGTTAGTTTCATCAGAAGTGTCGATGAGAATTGCAAAAGCATGTTGTTGTGTTGCTCCGAATGAAGTGTTGTATCTGGTCCATGCAGCAAGGCCACAAAGGTCAGAGAGATACTGAGTACAGTGAGGCTGAGCAAGTGTAAAAAGCTGCACTCTATTCTGTATTCCCATTGAGACCCTAAGACTGACCGAGCAGACAGCAGGCCGATTGAGACAAATGGGATGAGCATATTGGAGAGCTATTTTACTTTTAGGCCTTGTCGGTGCATTTTGGGGCACCGTTCATTTCTACGTTGCTATGTTTGCGCGTGTGTACATGTGCGTTTGATATCTTAGGTAGGGGTGGTGAAAGAGGACAAATTGCAGCTTCTCTTTCACACATCATTGGATAGCTCTCTGTTATTCACAGCAACGAGAGTGCACCCCCTCCCTCTACCTACCCTGCAAGGTATGATACATGCATTTGTCCTTTACTGGACACGTAGCGCTCACTCGGTAGCGTATGTATGCGTGTGAGTGCTTGTGTTTCTTCATGTCAGAAGGTGTGAGCAGTTCCAAATCCACCACAACCTTGTCTGTAAGCCAAAAAAGATCTGGGCTACAGTTTTTAATTTGATAAACTATGTCTCTGTTGAATGTGTATGTGTGTGTGTGTGAAACGCTACCACCAAGGGAACTCTAGTTTATTCCTCCTGGAAAACTGTCAAAGTAGCTCAGCAACAGCCAAATGGGAAGAGTGGGTAAAGAATAAAACAGAGAGAAACTGAGCTTGGAGGAAAGAAAACACACTGGTGAATAGGGATGCAGCAAAAGCAGGAAATAAAAAAAAACTAAACAGACAAAGGAGAAAAAAAATGGAAAAGTGAGAGGATGATAAAGGAAGTAAGGAAAAAGGGGCGGAGAAACGAGACAATAATTAGACTGCATTGATTACCTAGTGGCTGAGGAGCAATTGTAAGTGATCAAATCTAATTAGCTGGTCCTATACATCTTCCTGGAGAGAACAGACCTAATCAATCAATGGGCTTAAGTGAACTTAAAGCCATCACAGTCCACTGCCTGCTAAATATCTTCCACTATCTCCCAAATAACTTACTAGAGGTCCGGTTCAAATGACTTTCAGACAAGTAAGGAAGTGCCGCTGGTGCCGGTAAGTGGAAAGCAGACAGATTTCAACCACACTGAGGTCTTATTAGTCCAGATGGACACCTTGCTAATGATTCTGAGCAGTACTTAATCATAACTTAGACAGTGGAAGAGGATATCTTACACATCTGAAGACCAGTTTGGATTACAAGATGACATACGATTATTTGGACATTGTTTCTCAAGTGCAGGCAAATTATGCAGGCTGATAACATGTAGCCATAATATTTTAGAAAGCCTCCTCCATATTCATATTAGGAGGAAGTGGTTTCTTAAGGTAGGTTTCCGAACCAAATTTTCAGAAAATCAGGACATGCATTACCTTTCACCATCGTTATGAAAATATTAGGAATTGGTTCGTCAAGATAAATAGTCGGTGGTGCTGTTTTTCCAGTCAGGTGTCATGAAACCATCACAGAAGAAGAGGGTGCAACAGGATGTCGTAATTAAATAAGGTCAAAGGTCATGAACATGAACAAACCGATGAGAGAAACACAACGTAAATATGGCTTTTGTGTTTGTTGCATCGCTCCGCATAGATCTGATATTTTCAACTGCTGCCATGTTTGTGTCCGCAGTAGAGTGGCGGCTTCAGTGGACGTGAAAGTCACATGCTACATGTAAGTCATGATTTTTTGCTAAGGCTGTTTTCCACTGCACTTTGTCACACATTGTCAAATTCAGTTTTTATCTGTAACTTGTACACATCTGCTGGGTGAAAAAAATATTTTTGCAGTATTTCAAGGTTTGTTTTTATTTTTGGGATTTCTACTCACGTGTTATTTTGCAAATTAGAAACGCACATGAATCATGCATCATTTTGTCTTCCACCACAATGTTTTTGGTAATTGGTCATTTTCTTCATTTGTATTTGTACAACAAAATCCATAAGCCATTCTCGAATTATCCAGCGAGGAAATGTGTTTTAAAACAGGTTAAAGGGGCACCAATTCTTCCAACACATGATTTTCAAGTATGTCCACCTAAAGGTAACAAACTCAAAAGAAAAATTTGCCATGTAATATTCTGCTGCTGGTTGCAATTCGTGTCAGCAACACTCAAACACTCAAACCACTTACCTCTTACTTGACCACCAAAATGCCCCAGTGAGCTGTGTTGTGTTAAAAGGTGCAAAATAGTGGTTAAACTGGCATCTCCCAAGTGCGAACAAGTGCAGCTCTATAAATGACATGAGGCAAAGCTGAAATGGAGCGTGCATGTTCAACAAGCCCCTGTATAAAGAAAAAGACTGTAAAAGGTTTCTTTTCACAGTGCAGAAAATCACCAATAAGGGAGCATTCATTCCTAGTCTGTTGGATTATTCATCTGAACCACACAGCTTTTACTGTACCCTGTTGGTTCTGTTTCACCTGGAGACCTTACAGCCTATCCATTTTTTTTTTTTTTACATTTTGACAGCACAATTTATGGCCCACGACCCAATGTTTAGCGATACAGTTTTTCAAAATAAATCAAATGAAATTCTGTGGACCAAAAACATAACGGACCCTGACCCCAAAACCACGGTGCACTTTCAACTGTGAATTTTGTTGAGAGTTATAACCCTCATTATCTGACTATGTTGAGAAGCTGAATGCAGTGTCCTCTGTTGCTTGGTATCTATGAGGTCCAGTTGCAGTCTTGAGTCATTTTGCATGCTCTTTGCTGGCCAGGCGTCAGCAGAAGATAAGTAAGCCCTCGAAGCAGGGTTTGGTGAAGAATGATTTGCCACAGTATGCTACCTGCATAAACTGTGTTGATTTCCCTCTATACCACAGTGTTTATCACAGGATGGCATGTTACCATAACTGTCACCCGAATGGAGAGAGCTAACACTCCATTTGACTTGTTTAAAGATCTGGGGTTGTTTTGATATAAAGCAGCGTACACCCTGAATGGACCTGATGCATGTGCAATAATGAATCCCTTTCTGGCATAATGAAAAGGTTTCAGTTGTTTTATGGAGAGCTGGCATTGAGCGCTATGTACAAAGGAGTATTTCAGAAATGTCCGCAGGAAAGGAAGGAAATACCTCAGTGAGGCAACATGCTGTGAAATTAGTGCCAGTGTATCGATAACGTATCACCAGAGACTGTATCAGAATATATTGATTATTTGTCCCACCCCAAAAGATCAGTCATTTAAAGTACCGCTCTTACTGACAGTCTCTCGGCTCTTCCCCATCTCGAATTGTACTGAACTCAACTTAAGCACCACAAATCTAATAGGACTTGAGCTGAATAAAGTCGCCCACATCTGTGTGCTGGAGTTGCTGCTGCATTGAAATATTGTGACTGTGCTTTTTTTATAGAACTACTATGGGGCTTTTTGTAAATTACTGGTTTATTATGAAGCTTGTGACTCAGGCAGCTCTAATCCAGCTCAATAGTCTCATCTTGTTAATCATGGTTTGCCATAATTCATAATTCATAATTCATAATATAACTGCATTCCCCTTTGTGTGTGTGTGTGTGTTCGTGTTCATTTGGTGGGGAATGGGGCTTTTTTTTCTTCATTAAATAGGGCTAAGTAGCACTTTGGAGGCTTTTGTATACAGTTGCATAAACAGCATGACCTCTCCCATGTATATTCACTGCTCACCAGCAAAGACACAATATTCATAATTAATATGCAACCACTCACATTGATAGCCTTTTATTTTGGTTGACCATACAGTGTCATTAGATATGGCAATTAGGAGCTTAGCGGAAAGAATCAAGACGTCTGAGTGGCACAACTTTTTTTACTTTTTTTTTTTTTTTTATCATCCTCAACCTCAACAAAACCGCTCAGTATAGTGAGAAAACGCATGCATGCAAATGAAAGGACTGGCTTGTTATTCTAACCACACACTGAGTGGGGGACCGAAATCATCGATAGGTGATAAGCAAAAAAGGAGAGGCAGAAAAGAAGGGGCGCAGAGGGCAGAGGGAGAGCTGAGGTGGTCGTGCTTGCCTCTCTTCATGAAAAGACAGGAGACAAAAACACCACTTCAAAGCTGATTTTCTTCAACCTGTGCAGTTACCGCTACTTTGTTATTTCTTTTGAGGAAGAGCCAGAGTGAGCATAAATATAATTTTTTCTTCTGTCTACAAATGACTACTTTGGTCACATTTCGAAGGTGACTTCTTTATGTACAAGCGGGATACCTGCACTTGTCTTTAAGAGTAACCGCTATTAAAGAGCCCATCAGTGGACTTTTTTTTTTTTTGGTTTCCGAACAGTTGCTTTTGTAGAGCACATTTGTCCTTTGTAATAATGTTTGTCATCTAATTTTGGAGACTAAATTACTTTTAACGAGCATGGAAAGAAAACTCAAAGGGATAAACAGCCCCAGAGTGGGAGAGATGGTCAACAAAGCATTTTTAAACTCTATTCTTAAGCCTATCATTATCATCTTGAGAATCAACTCACGTAGAAAATAATAAAATGCAAACCTTCTGAGAGAGTGCATATCCTTGAACTTGTTTTTCTCACTCTCTCACTACCACTCACAGGGACACACATACACACACACACGCATTTACACACACACCATTACAGGTGCTGGAGATCTTACAGTCTAGTCTATTTTATGATGCATGAAAAATCAAATGATGGGCTAAACTAAATCCGGCATAAACAAAATGGCTTAGAAGGCTTGTCTTAATAAGCATATAGTGATACAGAATAATCTGTTTACCACAAATTACAAAAAAATATATAATAATCTGTTTTTTAACTCCTATGCATGTAATTGATTCATTAATGTGCTGATTAGCTATTATTGAATGAATCATCCTTATCTAACTAAAAAGGACAACATTACCCATAAACCGTTGACCAACATCCCCTCGGGTGAAGATTACAATAAGCTGCTGCATTGGAATCGCACGACTGGGGCTCTATACTACGGAAAACTGTCAACATTATTTTTCACTAAATGGAGGTAAATAAAACCAATTTCACTGTGACCCATTTTACAATGCAGCCATAGTTTGAGATAAAATAAATTGAATTTAAGATGAGTGTTTTAGTAATGAAGCCTGTACCTTTGTGGCAAAATATAAGGCCTGTAGTTTTTCATATTTACCAAAACTTCATTGAGGAGGAGAGAACGTGAATGATCCACTGGTTACATGCTACAATCCCCCAATCTAAGTTTCAAAATGAGTTTGAGACATCTAGTGGTTAGATCTTCGTTTAAAGCCAGCCCTAATTTTCCTGTATACAACAGTTTCACATAGGCAACGAGTGGATGTAACGCTTGTGGTCTCATGAGCTTCACTTTGCCAGTCTCCACCAGTACTAATTACGTTGGTTGAAGAGTCTCATTTCCCAACCATACTGAGGAGTTTTCATGCTGCAAATGACATCTTTATAAAGTTAATTCTTGCGTTTTTGTAATATTGATTTGTAAAATAATATTTTCACTTGTTTTTCAATCATAAATATACATGTTTTTGTTAAATATTTTTAAAAAATCCATATTTTTTGTCGGCAGGACACAGTGGAACACATAAACATACCTGAATGAACTTATGTTATTCCTAGGCTATTATTATGAGGTGCAGTTGCACCTGTGCGCAGTGCAATATAATGAGGTCTGTTCAGGCGCTGGCAGTCATCACTAGACCAGACAAAAAATCTTTAAATAGATCCTAGACATGAAATAAAGAACATGCTAACAGTCCACTAGACAATAAAGGTCTGCCTGGAACAAGTGGTGACCCCATCTCTAGGTTTTATATGGGTGTGCAGTTGAAAAGGGCAAGACACACTCTTCATTCTAATCTCAAGAATTACAGGCCCTGTTATATTTGCAATTATCTGCTGCAGTATTACTTCCTAACGTCTGCTAGTTCCTGCTCTGATTATCTTTTATAAATATAACAACACTGACAACAACTCAGCAGCCAGTTCAGTCTCAGCTGCCATCTCGGGAATCCAGCTCAGAGGAAACTTTCCTGCTCTGAAGAGGAGGGGCGACACAAGACGGCGCATTTGTACTCCTATCAACACAATCCACATCTGTGGCAGGTTACCCCCAGGAGTAAATGATAAATGTAGCTTTTGGCATAGATATGTATTCCAACACACAAAACTCCCTGACACAGCAGTTTGCCAGCTCTCCTAAAATAGCAGCGTTGTTTTCCCTCACCACTTGAGACGTTTTGTGTAGACACATTTAACCAGCTGGTCCTGGGTGGCTTACAGCTGGGCCTGCTCTATTGCTTTATCAATGATCATTGATAAAGGAAAGTGTGTAAACTTAGGGAAAAAAGTGAAAGAGGAATGAGAGACAGAGGAATTTAATTGATGTTGAATTATTTATACACCATGATAACTGTGAGGAAAGCAGAAAAAAAAGAGAAAAAAGGAAAGGGGTGCAGTATGTGATCCCGGTGTGTAAGCTACTGATCATTCAGTACTTGCTCATCAATAGTTACAGCACTGCTGCTGTTAACTGAAGTCTTGAGTCAGCACTGACCTTGCTTCACCCTCATTAATCCAAAACCAACTCAGCCCAAAAATCCAAAGCTGTTGCGGAGGTAACAGGCCTGTCGTACTGTACATTTTACATACACTTGTTTGCTTTCTTTCTGAGAGTAAGTTGAGGAGATCTACCTCACAGTCAAGACAAGGCTGCATAAAATAACTGCTTCTGGCCAAAAAAAAAGTATTCTGACAGATTAAAAAACCACAGCAAGTCATTTCTGCATCTTGTGGTTAAACAAACAGGATGTAACAAATTAATCAGGGAGCTTTGAAGGTGCTGGTGGGAAGATTTTGTTACCTTGAGACAGAGCCAGGCTGGCTGTTTCCGGCCTTTCTGCTAAGGTACGCTAACCAGCTGCTGGCTGTAGCTTCAGATTACTGTACACAGCAGTATGAATCATCTCATCCAGTTCTCAGTAAAATAAGCTAATGTTTCTCTAAATTACATTTAAAGAAATAACCTGTTAGGTGTGCAATGTATTTTCTCTTCAGATGATGGGACTCTTACAATAATTCTAAATTATAACTGAATGAAACATTATGATTATGCAAACTTTAATACAAAAAAAACATTCATAAAACAAAAGTATGTATCCTTCAGTGTTTGGAGAAATTTATCTATAATAAATAAGCTTATCATTTAAAGTAAGCATCTTTTGAAAAGCTTGTCTTCACAGCCTGTTCGCATGTATACTACACATCCAAACTGATATTATTAAGCTCTTATCCTGTATTTCTATGAAATCTAACAAAAAAAAAACAAGTATTGAAACAAACCATTCATAAATGTGCTCTAGTTTGTGGGTTAACAACATGTAAACTGAGAGCTCGTGAAAAAAAAAAAAAAAAGAAAAACAAACATTAAAGAACAAAATTATTCCATTTCAATTGATGGAGGAAGAGCTGTTCTGTGGATGAAAGGATTTCAGATATTTCCCCAAAGCCCAAAACTGAGGCCAGACGCAGATAAATAAACACACTAACACAGACACGCACACATATGTCTACTATCAATACATACACAAGTGCTCATACACACACCTGGGTTCTCCCTCTGCCTCCCACACAAACACACACACACAAACAAACAAACACACACACGCACACCAGATGATCTACGTCTAGTTTCGCTTCAAGGTGACCTATGTGCTGTATATGTATCGGGTCAGAAGTATCTGTGCAAAGGAAGGGCTGGGAAAAAAGAGGAACGGAAGACGGAATGGATGTTGTCCATACACCTGGGTAAAACTGACAGAAAGGGCTTTAGTATAATGCTCCGTTGTCAAAGCGTTGGACGCCAGTTCCTCTCGGTCTCTTTTAAGTGCGTCGATGATGCATTAAGAATCTGTCAGACCAGCTTTAGCTTTAATCAGCTAGCCCACAGAAGAAACAATCACACATAATCTCAAGCTCTAAACCCCGCTGACCTTCTCTTCAAATGCACAGATAAACTCCCCTTGAAACCTCAGTCATTTAAAGACACACACAGGCCCGAGCTCCGCCGCTAGTAATTTTTTTCCCCCTCCCCGCCCTCCCTCCCCTGTAGTCTCCCTGATTGGTTCCTCCCACAGTAGCACCCATGTTTCTCCACCTGGGAGTACATCGACTCAGCATGTCAACGTGACCTCAAAGAGGACGCAATTTCAGACAATGTGTGTGGGGAGAGGGGCTGTTTTACCCCATCAATCTGGAAACGAGAGAGCAGAGGGTAGGAGAGGAGAGAGAGAGGAGAGGAGAGGAGAGAGAGGAGAGGAGGAGGAGAGGAGGCAGGAGGAAAAGGAGAAACAAGAGTAGAAGGGCAGAATACACAAGTTCCATTCATCATCTCAGCAGCATTGAAAGTGTATAAATAGCACAATGTGTTCAGAGTTATCATTGAGGCCAACGCTTCCATCGTGGTACTTCATTTATTAAGACTGTGCGCAGATCAATACGGCAGACATATACACTCTGTACTGTTGACAAGATAATCTCATCATTATGAATTTGGCTTGGGTCGTCAGGAACATGAGCAATTGCAACGCTTATCTGAGATGACAAGAGCAGAGAGAAAGAAAGGGAATCCGAAAAGGATGAGAGTCAGAGTAAGTGCAGAGGGGAGAGGCAAGCTGCTTCTTCTTTTTTTCTTTTTTTTAACTAAGCAATGCTCAGAGCAATAGATAATGAAATACAGTATTTCAGTACCAAACAGAGCAAAAATCAATAAGAAACGGAGCAAACCAGCAATTGATCTGAATGCTAAAGGCCCCAAAAAGATTTCTCTCTAAGACATAAACCCAGTGAGGGTCCAATTGAGTACATCTGTGTAGCACAATAGAAAAAGATGAGACTGGCCAAATATACCATTTTCAATACGCCATTAGCACTCAGCATCGCCACTGCTACCCTGAAGAGCAGACACAGTCAAACGTTTGATGACAAATCTTGTGTTCCTACCACTTAGTGGGGCTTTTGTTTAGGCAATAACATCTGAGAGTGCAGGCTCAGTTCGCCTCTGTTGCCACAAACACATAACAGCCCCTACAAAACACAGTGGCTGTCAATTCCCTTCAGACACACACAGGGCTTTAGACAGGGAGTCAAATTTCAAACTGTGGGACAGTGGGATCTCTCCTATTAGAGTGTCGGACCCTCTCAGACACACACACACACAAACATGCAAACGCACACTGGCAGGATTACACTGTTTAGAAAAATACTCCTCAAACGGCAAAGCAAATTGTCGTTTCCCAGATTGGGTGACAGTAATGTACTCCGGTTGCTGCAAGAGGGAGAAGGAGAGCGCTTTATAGTGTCTTGCTTTGACATGTAGTTACGTGAAATTAGAGAAAATGAGATGGTATTCATGGTATATCCCCCCCAATCAATTAATCACATTACTGATGGAGCTGAAGAAGTGCTGAACTGTAGGAGGCAAGGACAAGGAGAGAGAGATTCAGGGAGAAAGGGATAAATCATTTCTCTTATACTAATGAGATAGAAGGTGAGAACAGATTCGCATAACTTATTCTTTGAGCTGCGTGTTGTTTCTACAGCACAGGCCTGGGGGGCACAGTAAAGGAAGATGTGGCAGAAATAAAAGCTCTCTCGGGCTGGACTGGTGCCAAGACACAGCAGAGCAAGTTCCACTTTGTTTGACTTTGAAAGTGTTTGATTTACAGCAAGGAGACCAGCTGCTGGCAGTTCAAAGAATACATCGCCATGCCATGTACGCCTATGTAACGCTCTGTGTGCTGGGCATCTCAGTACACATTACCGTGAGGTCAACTCCTATCTATAACCATCTATTGCCACAGCTCCAGCATCCTGCTGCTCAAAACGTTAAGTCTAAAGACCCCAGGAGGGATCTAAAAGCCCTCAGGGGGCAGGCGGCTCCAACAGAGAAGCCCATTCCAATCTGAGGGAACCAGCAAGACCGGTGCTTCAGAGCACAGCTGGTGGTAGCACAGGTGCGTGTGAGCGCATGCACGTACATTGACACACACACAGACACATGACAGCTAAATCTTAGATTCCTCCACTGTGAAGGTTATGTTTTGTTCTCTTGTTATTGTGAACTCTGTTGATGCTAGGTTGGCTCCTTGTGCCCGACTTGTTTGAGCACAATGCCAGCAGCACCAAGGTAAATGGTTCGAAATCTACCTGGGGCATGCACAGATTATTTTTGTCACAATTTTCTTTTTCCTACAAAATAGGAAGGAGTTCATATTAAAGAGAAACCACATTGCCGCAAAAGGATGGTCAGGTACAGCACACATGTATCTGGTCTAAGTGTGCACTTGCAATGCAACAGAAATGTGGGTAAGCAGGGTCAAGGAGGCGGATACACTGTCACACAAAAAAAACAGCCACAACAAACACAAACATAATGACTAAGTGTGACAGGACTTGATGTGAAACCACTTAAAATGCCAGTCGGCCTATGGAAGGTAAACCAAGCTATCAACAAAATGACATGAGATTTTGAAGCTCCGGTGTCGGTGAAACAGTCAGATGAGTGCTGATCGTCCACTTCCTCTCCATTACAAACACACTCACGCACACACAAACACACAATAACTTGAGAGTGAATGTCCACTGACAATCTAGTCTTATTATCGTGCCCATGTCATCTCCAATACGCTGCTTCCTATTGAACCAGGCAAATTGGTTTAATGTGTGCGGCCAATCTGGCTGTCACAGAGGTTAACTTGTGTTCTCATATCCTGTCGTTTCCTCTGCACTTGGAAAAAAAAAACAAAACAACAAAAATGTCTTTGTTGCCCTGCGTCGCCAGGTCGGGAGGTCTGTTAAAATGATGAAATTATGCAGCACAGATAAGTGCTGTGTCACATGAATGCACAACAGCTGGCTGAAAGGATTTCTAGTGCCTGACCAATAAGACTAACATAGCGCAGAGATTGCAGTTTGATTCTAGGGGAGTTTGTTGTAAGTTGAGGGGGGGGATTGTGTCTCCTTGTGGGTAGAGTCAGGGACCTACATTTATATTTAATTATTTAGCAGGGTTACTTGGATTTTTGAGAACTCGCACTGAATAAAACATTCCCTTTCCACAGCTCCCTCCAATCTCAAACAAATTTTCCGGGTACTCTGGGTAATAAGTATCTGCAAATGAACTATTAATTTCTTAAATCTTTGAAGAATTCTTCAGCCTGGGTCTGTTTAATGTTTTTCATGGAAACAGTGGCCAAAGAAAACACGAAAAAGTGATGGCAAAGATCAAGACACTGGTGGTGTTAGAGAGCAGGAACAGATTTCCTCTCTCTCTAAAACCTGAAAATTCCACTTCCGCGTTGAGAGAGGAGAAGAATGGGCTACTTGGGAGATCACCACAGTCGTCTCCACTTTCTTTCATGCTTCCTCAGCTCGCAAACAAACCCTGGAAAAGTAAATGAACACTCAGATTCCGCTCATATGAGACAGCAAGTCGTTTCTGTTCCCCACTTACCCTGTGTTCTGCCCTCCTCTTCCCCTGTTTACAAATGTGTGGCCAGAGACCTCTGATGTTTATCGTGACATATTCTGCTTCCTTCTGATTTGTTAAACGTTATGATTTATTAATGACAAGGATGCAAATATAGCTGCGGTGGTGTGCTGTGCGTTACACTTCTGCTACAGCTTCAAGACATACCAGCTCATCTGTACTAAAACAGGCAGCCTCTGCCGACTGAAAAACCAGTAATGGCAGCTAATAAAGGAAACATTCAATGATAATAAATCTATGTTTTGGTTATACATGGATAACATAATTTAGCATTGTTTTCCGGAGCCACATTCTGCGGTCTGACGGCACTTCCCCTACGTTGCGTCTATCATACAAGCTTGGGGGGAGATGAAGAAAAATAAAACAGCCTATTAATAATTCAGAATTTCAGTGTGTAGTCTTATGTACAGTAGCAGCAGGTTTATTTGAAGAAATATGAAGATACACCCTGAGGCGAGATTATATTTTTTTTTTCTTTTTTTATGTACTGCCAAATGCAAATAAAACAAATCTGGCCTAGTTGCTTAGAAGAGCTCAACTGGGGGACAAAAGTACACAAATTACAAATGGCTTCTTGAACCATTTCTCATACTTATAACTGACTGTGTGCATCTAGTCGCAGAAACGAAGAGGGCTCTAGCACGTACAGGTTTACCAAACTCATTCCATAGAAAGCTCCAGAGGAAAGCAGTTATCTAAAGATGAAGGGAGAGGGAGAGAAATGAAATAAAGAGCGCTTTTCTATTCATTGCCTCAGTGGCCACTGAAGTGTGGGAGCAATTTCAATACAATATACAGCGGAGGCTCTGATAAGACATTTCAGTAGAATCCTTAAAAACAGCACAAGCCTGGTTACATGTGCATCTGTGTGTTTGTGTGCACAAGCATGTGTGCGCTCGTGTGTG
Organism: Scortum barcoo; assembly: GCA_023238725.1. NCBI lineage: Eukaryota > Metazoa > Chordata > Actinopteri > Centrarchiformes > Terapontidae > Scortum > Scortum barcoo. The sequence goes on from CM041531.1 coordinate 12,299,077, forward strand.
TGTGTGTGTTTCTTGGAGGAAGGGTGTTTCAAGGTTCGGACAAATGCAAGATTGTCCCGCTCATAAAAGAGAGGGGCTCTGTCACGGAGCCTGCCAGCTAAAGGCTTAAATCACATGCCTGGAATACACAATGACGTTACACCCACACACACACAAACATGTGCACACACACACAATCTCCCTAAATTATGCAGAGTAAGTCCGTTCCTGGAAGCATCCATTTTCAACATCTGCTCCAGCTACATTGTTGGCATGCACATGCTCAACCTAAACAGATCAAAGGAGTGAAAATCTTATCTCCAATATCACAGACACGCTGCTTAAACGATCACAGTGACACCTCTTAACTGCTTTTTTCAACAGCCTGAATTCACAAGCTCAGGTTTATGGCTGCCAGTCATTTTGAGAATCCATCCAAATGTCTTACTTTTTTGGAAATCTTTCTTATTTACATATAGTAAAACTGTACGCACATTTTTATTATCATGGTTTGAGTGCCTGCTTGGTAAATTCAGTGATTATCATTCAAAACAACTCTAACATAATACTGTAATGCTGGTGATAGCAGAGAAATATTCTATATTTTGTGCGTTTCTTACGTATTCATGTCTGACATTTTTCATTAGAGCAGCAGGAGTCTCATTACCGAGTGACAAGTGGCAATGTCAGCAGAGACTAGAGCCCCTTTTCTCCTTGACACCCTCATCTCAATGCCACCCTACACAAGGCAGAATGCTGCCACCTAAAGGCAGCTTTTATAGCCTTTCAGACTCCCCACTTTGCCTTGGTACCACCTGTGCCTTATTAACATGGATGGTCTCCCACCGAGACAGGATTCTGTTTAATTAGAGTTTCATGGTGAATCAAATTACAACACACAAAACTTATCAAAACAAATCAATATGATAAATTATGGGCCAATTAAAAGTAATGACACAGGAGTCTGCGAATGTTTGGTAACAATGAGGGCAGCTAACAAGAAAGCAGCAGAGAAACTTGTGAACCAGTCAGTGGGCAACAGTCTGGCACAGCTGGTAGAGCTAATCATATTGTGGGACAAAATCCTAAAAGGTATTCAAGAAGGGAGTGGACACAGGCTCACTCTTTGGAGCGAATTACTGAAATCCCTTCTTCCTGAGCATTGAGGAATTTTGAGGCATATTGGTTTTAACCTTGATTCCACACTAAGTAATTCCCTTCCACGCCTTAAGCGGAATTAGGCATCATTATGTATCACCCATCTCCTTATCCCAGGAATTCTCTTTAGAAATGAAATGAAGCTCTCACCGGGCCGGGTGCTGGCACAGTGGTGACAATGATAAGGCCAGTAGAGCTCTGCTGATATGTTCATATTATTCCCCTCTCCCAGCTAGAGACCAAGCCCAGCCTGCCTGCTGGTGCACCACTATAAAACATCATTAGAGGCCAGCAGCAGTGTGGAGAGAGACTGGGAGTTGCAACTACAGAGGCAACTACAGTAGCCCTGCTAGGTGCAGATGAAGACGGCAGAACTAAGGTGCCCTTGTGAAACTGACTGAGCGGGCGATATGCTCCCCCACTTTATCAATCTCTTTATTTATTTTTCCTATTTAGCCTCTCCTCCCGTGGCAACTGTAGTGACAGATGGGCTGAGAGGCCTTGGGATCGATGGAAGGGGAATTCTGTCTTTGTTTCCTGACATTTTTCCCATAGCCACTCTCCTCTGACTCAGGTTACTTACTGTCCACACGAAGGGAGAGAGGAGGCAGAAGCAGAGAGGAGGGAGGAAAGCGATACGCTTCTGTACAGCTTCTGAAGAAACTTAATGCCTCAGGCCATCTCCCTCTACACAGGTTTCTGTTGAATAATACAATAGAGCACCCTGCACGCCTGATGCGTTGAGGGGACCCTCTGTAAACAAGACACTAAGGAATGTGTTGTTGCTGCTCCTGCTTGTTTTCCCTTTGACGGTCTGAAAGGGGAGAGAGATGTAAAGGCACAAAATGGGTGTGCAACAGCCTCACCGCGTCTAATTCATCATCACTACATTAGCAGAGAAACAGCCTGCAGAATGGACCAGCAATTATTCTGTCCCTCTGATTAGGAAGCCTTAACGGTCTTTCTGCCGACCCTTGCCCTATGCAGCTGGCTCATAATGGAGGCAAGGCCGAAACTGGGAGTGGGAACAACAGACAGTGGCCTTCCTCCCTGGTGGGAACACGTCACATCTGATCACAGTCATCATCACATCTACGTCCAGCGCAAATAGTGGGATAGAAAAGACAGCGGAGAGCCTAATAGGGAGACAAATAGTTACAGTCTATCAGGACATAACAGGAAAGAATGTCATTTTCCAATTGTGGCAGATAGTATAAGGCCATAAAAAGGAAGTAAACCTTACTGAGGACTCTGTTTTTTAATAAAATTATATTAAGGACAGTTTTTTTATTTGTAAACAACAGGTAAACATCAGACAAAAGCTTCGCTTTGCTGAAACTGCCCATTATCTCTAGTGTTACATACCACTGTCTTAAGCAAGCCTTAATCCTTGCCTGACATGACAGACTTTTAATGGGCTTAAGGCGAAAGACACAGAGAAGTTATCACGTTAGAGGCTTATACACCCAAGTACTCCACACAAAGACGTACAAAGTAGCTGTGAAAATAAGTACAATCTACTAATCTCCAGGAATTAAAATCGCTAGAATAAACCACAAAGAACGATAGAATTTGATGACTGATGTGTTATAAACGGTGGCTTGGAAACAGCAAACATTTGACAAAGCATTTGTCACTGTTACTCTCATCATACAACATTATAGCTGTTTATTACTGAGTATAGTGGTATTTATATAAAATACAGGTCAGTATATTACATAAATCTAGTTGTTGGGTTAAGAAATGCAAATATCTGCGGGAAAATTGTGTAGTCAAAATGGAATTGGTCCTAAAAATATGTATAACTATATAATTCAGACGCAGGCTAAACTCTTTATTCAAAGGAATTAAATGAATCAAATGATTGAGTGATTACTAGAACATTTCTACATGAAAACTGATTTCAAAAGCCTGCCGTGGCATATTTTAAGCACAACTGATTTGTGTTGATGTCACTGGCTGTGTTCTATGAGAGCCCCAGAATGACTGTTTAATCCTTCTAATGCACAGCCCTCCCTCTCTTCTTTTCTCTCTGTGCTCCTGGGCCTCTCTGGCGCTGCCTGTCCTTATCTTCTTTTTCTTTCATTTTACAAAACAAGGGGCAAACGTTGATATAGGAAATGGGAGCTTTGTGGACGGTTGTGACGTGAAAAATGGTGGCATAACAGTTAAGGAGAAGAGTGCAATTTCTCTTACCTGTATGATGGACATGCGGTTAGTAGGTGTGTCTGTAGTGCTGGTGACTGGGCCTGTGAAGCTGGTGTGGCATCCCACGTGGCCTTGGGGCACGCTGAGGTTATTGGCAGTGGGCTTGAGGTACATGACCTCTGACCTTGGTGAGCTGAGTGGCAGGCGTGTCTGGTAGTCAAAGTACATGGGAGAGGTGGCCAAGGAAGGGCTGCTTACCACATTCATCACATTCATGGCATCCCGCTCCTCCACCTCGCTCTGCACCAGCATGATGTCGTTCTTGTTAATCTTCTTCTTCTTGCCTTTCCCCAGCTGAGGGTGCGAGTACTCTGCAATGCGACAATTATAGGTACGAATCTCCTTGTTTTCCCGCTTACACTTGATTGCTATGGTCACCATGGCAGCCAGAAGCATGATGGATATAATGCTTAGAGTTACAATAAGAGGTAGGGACATGTCCCAGTTCTGATTGTCCTTCGTGCGTGGCAGTCCATCAGGAGGACGTCCGTCGGAGGCCTTGATGATGAGCCTGGCGGCAGCAGTGAGGGTTGGCTTGCCATGATCCGACACTCGGATGATCAGCTCCACAATGGGGCTCACGTCGTCCCAGAATGGGTGGGCTGTTCGCACCTCCCCAGTCACTGGATCAATCTCAAAGAGGTGCTCCTCGTTGCCATCAGAGATCTCATAAGTGAGCCTCCCACTCTCACCAAAGTCATTATCCACTGCCCTCACTGTAGTGACAATGTAGCCAACACCGACATTACGTGGCACATGGATTTCAGCCGTGTCATTTAAGAGTAGGGGCAGAACGATGACAGGGATGTTGTCGTTGACATCCTGAACACTGATGCGCACTGTGGCGTTGCTCTCCAGGTGTGGAGATCCTGCATCTTTAGCAAGCACCTTAAAGTCAAAATATTTTATTTGCTCGTAGTTGAAAGATCTCACAGCATAGATGGCTCCATTAGCAGCGTTCACATTAACGTAGGTGTTGACATCACCCCCACTCACATTGGAGTTGATTATGCTGTAGTACACTGTGCCATTCTGGCCAAGGTCTGGGTCATGTGCCAGAACTGAACCTAGGTACTCTCCAGGGATGTTGTTCTCTGGTATCTGAAGGAGGTAAACTGACTTGGTAAAGCGAGGAACGTTGTCATTCTCATCCAGAATCTTTACAGTGAAGGATTTTGTGGAGTTTAGCGGAGGGATGCCATTGTCCTTTGCCACAATGGTGACATTGTATTCATCCTGCACCTCTCTGTCCAAGGGCCTATCTGTCACCACTGTATACAAGTTATCATAGTTCTCCTCAAGTTTAAATGGGACATTACCCAGCACTCTGCACTGAAGCTGCCCATTCCTGCCAGAGTCCTTGTCTGTGACACGGACCAGAGCAATGACAGTGCCTGGAGGTGCTGCCTCGCTGATGGCTCCCTGTCTCACAGACACAAAGCCTATAAATGGCCAGTTATCATTCCTGTCAAGCACTTTAACACTGACTTTACAATGGCCTGGGATTGGATTGGGACCTAGATCCTTTGCCTGGACGTCAATCTCAATGACTGGGCTCTCTTCGTAGTCAATTTCGCCCTGAATCTTTATGACCCCTGTTCTGGAATCTATGGAGAAGAGCTCCCGGATTCTCTCGGGGGCATAGCCACTAAAAGAATACACTACTTGTCCATTGTTTCCCTCATCAGGATCAGTGGCGTTTAAATCGATCAGGACTTTACCAGGAGGTGAATTTTCAGGAATTTCCACAACATACGAGGGCTGATCAAACACGGGGCTGTTGTCATTGGAATCTATAACTTTAACATTAATCTGCATGGTACCTGATCGAGGATATTCCCCCCCATCTGTGGCTGACAGAATAAGGGTGTGATGGCTTCGTTCTTCTCGGTCCAGCGGTCGCTGAATAACTAATTCTGGGAATTTAGTCCCGTCCCCACGGGATTTTACCTCCAAGGAAAAGAGATTGTAGTCATCGCGTGTTATTTGATAGGTTTTCAGGCCGTTTTCCCCTGCATCTGGGTCATGCGCACTGGTCAGGGGGAAACGCGTCCCTGGCACTGCGTTTTCAGAAATGTCAATATCAATCTGATCTGAGGGGAAAGTGGGTGAGTTGTCGTTAATGTCCTGAATGTCTATTTTGATCATGCAGATCTCCTTGTCATTGGCAAACACCTCCATGGAGAGCTGGCACTTGGGGTTTCTCTTGCACAACGTTTCCCTGTCGATACGCTGCTTTGTGTACAACAGTCCGCTTTGGGGGTCCACGTCGATGAGATGCGGAGCCGAGTTCTCCAGCACCCTGAAGTTGGCTTTCTTACCATGTCCTCCCGGGCCAATCTGTTCAAGTCCGAGTCTGGCATCTTTGGCAATGTTCCCAATCACTGTCCCCGGACCTTGTTCCTCTGGGACAGAGTAATTCAGGTTTTTCAATGTCAGGGCTCGAGCCCATAAGAGGAGGAAAAAGAAAATAGAAAGATACATCCCCACTCCGTAAAAGCTGCGATAGTGTTATAAGTGCTGTTTTATTTTGACCTGTTGATATTTTGCTCAAATTTGGTATTTCTGTTATTTAGGATCAAATAAAAAGTTCTGTTCATCATGTGAGGCCTTGGCATTTGTCTTTGCTCTGTCTCTCTCTCTTCCTCTGCCTCTTCCAGCAATCTGTGGTGCTGAACACCTAATTTATATTCAGCTGAGCGCCCAGACTCATCTGAGCAATAATCGCGATCCAGTCTCCAAACAGAATAGTCATTGTTGCAAGTGCTCACTCATACCACCTAAGAAGGGAAACAGAAAGAAAAAAAAATTACATATTTGTCATTAGGTATATGTGTCAACCAATCAACCACTGCACACTGCACTCGCCACTCTTGCCAGGAAAGAATCAGATCCACCGCTGAGCCAAAAATGAAACAGGGCTCATGTGTAATTCATCTCCACAATTATGGGGGACGCTTGTCAATTAGTTAACCTTGGGAAGACACTCGGCGCAGCCCTGACACACAGACAAATGATGCTTCCCCCTCGCAGCTTATTTACTTCATGTATTATTACAAACAGGGGATTCAGAGTGCAGTTTTTAATCTATCTCTGATGTGCAATGCGCGTCCTGACCCTCGCGTCATAATGGCCCATTCAAACATGGTGCAAACATGCCGAGCGAAACTGTAACAGGGCAACTTTAATAATATGGTAACACTGCGGGCGCACGACTGAAGATGGCCTATTGTGGCGGCTATTTGAATAAGTGTGCAGAAAATGAGCCTCTTACACGCATTAACAAATCCGCATAATCCGGATATTCACAATGAGCCTTATAAAAAAAAATTCGGAAATGAGCTGCCAACATCTCAGCGCAGCCGTGTAATTCTGCCCACTGATGCTCTCTCTCTCTCTCTCTCTCCATCTCCATCTCTCCCTTTTTCTCTCTGCAAGATTCAGCGGTGGAAGCTGTTGCTTCCGCATGCACGGAGGATGGATGGTTGTGGAATAACACTCATCTGGAAATTATCAACAGACAAGGGGGGGATGACACAGACGGAGGAAAGAGCAAAACGCGAAAGGCAAAACTTACCAGAAGAAAGTGCTGCAATAGTCCCCCCCAAAAATATATATAAATAACTGTAAGAAATAATCAGAATAAAAATCAAAAGAGGCAGCTCCAGCAGGGTTCGGGGAGAGTTTCATCCCCTTGACCACTTCAGTAGGAACCACCCGTATCCTTTTTTTCTTTTCCTCCCTCTCTCTCTCTCTTTCTCTGTGCAGGAAAAGAAAAGCAGCCACGAGCCTCCGATGCACACGCAGGCTACAGTGCAGCGCAGTGGAAGGAGAAAAAAAAAAAAAGTGCTCCAGAAAAGTATGACTGTAATGTCAATGAGCTGAAGTCCTCTCCGCTGTCTGATTAGGATGCAGCGGCTCGCCTTCTGCCTGCAGTGAGTCACCGCGCGTTAGGAAGGAGAAACTGTTCGGAGAAATACTCTGTGAGGACAAAAAAAAAAGAGGAGGAAAAAAAATCCAGATGTGCAGCAAGGTAGATCCAAAGTGGATATTTTAACAGGCGATCGGGTTTTTTTTTCTTTTCTTCTTTTCTCACCCCCGTCCGAAACAGTAAGTGACTGATTCCCGTAGTGGCATTTTTGTCCTTGTCCGCCGTCCCCCCTCAGTCAAAGTCCACACACACACACACACACACGCAGACACACAGAAAGAAAGAGAGACAGCTGCTGAGGGGATGGTCAGCAACGACCCCGCATCAAGTCTCTCTGTAGCTGTCAACGAGGGGAGACAAAAAAACGGTGGCGGTTTTGGTATTTTCTGCACGTCAGCCGGCCCCTGAGCGCACTGATCGCTTCCTCTCACTGACTGAACTCCGGACACCGCATGGTGCATTAAACATTGTCGCTACTCCTCTGGCAGCCAATGGGTTTGAAGAGGTGGGGAAGAGAAGGAGGGATTCGAAAGGCGCTTCGGGAGCAGACTACAAATGATTGGTGGCTCGCAGTTCGGCGGTGGCGCATCCGTGTTTTTTTCAAATCTCACACTTCATTGTTGTTTACAATGGAGGAAGAAGCGGTGCGTTGGACGCCCCGTGCCAAAGAGACGCGCGGGGGAAGTGGGAGGGGAGGAGGATGGAGGTGGGGGTGTTTTTTTTTGTTTTGTTTTGTTTTTTTGGAGGTGGGGGGTGGCCTGGAGTGGTTTGAAAATTTCGGTTTGGTCATTTTTCATAGACGGTGGACAAGAGGATTTAAATGCAGCGGAAATGAATTCATTTGGATTAACTGAGTTTAAGACGCTGGTGCCTTTTATCCAGTGGATTTCCTGCGTTCATAGCAGTTACATGTGTTAAGTCTAAGTCCAGTGTTATTAGATATACAACTGGAGTTACTTACCATAGGCTTACGACTGGATTGTTTTTATTTTTATTTTTTTAGTATCACACATCAGCCAAGTTTTCAGCTCCACTTTTCATTTAGAGTGATTTTGGCCACGGTTTCATGTTAAAACTTCCCTGCAGTGCACAGATGCAGTCTATATGAAGCTACCCTGCATTATTATGCAGGTCTGTTATGCCACCTGAGAAGGAGCAGTAATTGCGTCAAACATTTTTGTATGTGATTAAAAGTGTTAAGTAGTTTGGAAATTATATGATGGAAAACAGTGAGAGATTTGGGTCTGATGATTGCCGCAGGCATCTGACGTGACAACAAAGTCCCACGTCGTCTCCTTCAGAATTAAACATTTGACGATTACAGCTTGAAGATGTCAGTTTGTCTTTCCTCTGTCTATTGTAGTTCCTGTTCCAAAGAGCACAACCAACAGAAACTGTCCATTGTCTGGTTCTGGAAGTGCAGCTGAAAGGATGAGTTGACACCTGACAGAAATTGAATTTGCAACTATTTCGTGATCGATTTCTTTTCAAGCAAAACTTTTCAAGCAAAGAAGCCAAACATTGCTCATCTCCAGCTTCTCAATGAGGACCTCCTCCTTTATGTTATGTGTTGGTAAACTGAACATCAGGCCAAAACAAGGAATCGAGGGTGTTACCTTGGACTTTAGGAAGTTGAAATAGTTGTTTTACAGGCCACAAATGTTAATTATTCTGATTATTCACCAATGAAAATAATTATCTATTTCAGCAAGAACTGTTAATAAAGGAAAACAGGTTGACAGTGCACCAGGGTGAACACAACAATTAAGGAAATATGCAGACAATAATCAAAGCTTTTTAACCGTCTTGACATGTAACAATACTGCTAATCACTGAGCCACCATGCCACCCATGTTTTTTTATTATAATTTAAAAATATATTATTAGCTACTCTTTAAATATCCACAGAAATGTCAGCTCCCGGCCCTAAGGACTTTTAGTCGTTTGACTAGACTATCATCATAGAGCTGCAGTTTTGTCAGAGTTTAACCATGCCCTTCATTTGGTAGTGCTATTTCAACATGTCAGCTTTGTTCAGTATAATCTTGTAGTCAATCCATGTATAAACATGGGTCTCAACCTCTTTGACTTTCCCACTGACCTTTCTCTCTGACAGGAGGGAATGACAAGAGTGTCAGAACCATTCGTTAGTCAGATGGCGACCGAAGCTCATTATTAAACAGCAGGTTTGATGTACTAATGTCAAGATGTTGATAGCTGATGAAGGTAAATGTCACATCACTGTCTCTATCTGCATAGTGTGTGTGTGTGTGTGCGTGTGGTGTCTGCGTGTGTGTCTTTTCAAAAATTGATGCATATTTTGTTCACTAAGTGTACCCTCCTCTGAAGTCTTCAGGTCGTGTGGGCGTGCTCCCAGAATTATAGAGCCCAAGACGGAAGTGCTGAGTAGCAGTGAGCCAGATGTTTTTTTTTTTTTTTTAAAAATATGATTAGCAGCCTGTGTGCAAAATAATTACAAAATAATTCAATCTGCCCTTGAAGGAAGTTGAATCATCCATTTTCCTCAAGACGACATTGTTCCCAACACATTTTCTTTTCTAATAAATTGCCAAAACATTTTTTTCTCTAACAACGAAAATGTTGCACACAGAGTTTAAACATTGCCTGGAAAACCACCTGCCTTGATGAAATGTCACCAATGCTGCCAGAGATAAACTCAGCCATTAGCAGCTTTCTTCATTAGCCCAATTAAATGGCCCTCAGGAAATGCACTGTCAGAAAGCGTATTTGGAATGGGCTGCTGGTGAACAGCTGCATTAAAACACTGTTTCGTAAATTAAATTTCAATCTAATGGCAATGGTCTTTCTTCAGGTGGTAATAAGAAAGAGAAGGCCTCTTCCTGCCTACACTATTTAACCCATTTTTGAATTCTATTTTCCTCCCTTTCTTAGACTCTCTGATTTCACTTCTTCCTCCCTCGAGCAATAAAAAATGTCTCACACTCTTCCACCATAAAGAAATTTAAGCCATGAAGATGGACCGTGCGGAGTCTGAGTGTGAGCTTCTTCTCTGCTACCTCTGTCAGGAAAAAAAAGGAAAAAGATCAGAGCTGACTATTGTACATGGTGAGTTTTTCCAGCAGCAAACTGTCACCTCTTTCACCGCTGTCTTTTACTTGCCTGTTGTTCTGTTGTTTGTCTCCAACATAAAATTTTTCCATGTTGCCGTCTGAATCTGTGCCTCTCTTCTTCTTTACATTGTTGAACTGTTCACTGTGTTGGGGGGGCACCCTATTGTTCACTTCAATCTGCAGTGGTTCAGCAGTCGAGAAATTCTAGTTTTCAACTCAGCTTGAGCAACTCTTTGTCTTTGCATATGATAGCATGAAAGCTGAGACAGTAGCATTGATGATATTTTTAAGAAGACGTGTCTCTTTCATTCTTCAAAGACACAGGCCTCTGTAATGTACATTAGTTACAGAATCAGTGTATAATGCAGTCTGCACTGAGCTATTAATATTTATTTCTTTCCTACAGGTGACCTGCTTATGACATGCTGTATCGAAAGTTAGTTTAACCCACATTTGACCCCATATTCTTCAAACTATAGTTCCTTGTAATTTAATGCTGACCCGAAAAACTGCAAAGGATGACATGACATAGAATAGAATAGGATAAAACCAAACTAAAATTCACTTTCACGCACTCGCTTGTTGGGATTCTCTTGCTGTCGTTCTTTCTCTCTCTCCCAGTACATATTTTTTTACACTTGTCTGGCAGTATAAGCAAAGGTTTCAGTCGACTTCAGATGAAGCAGTTTGTATAAAGTGTCCAAACACATCTAAAGGCAAAAGTGTTTCTACCTGTTCTAAATGGCCACACTCAAAAGCGGGGCTAAAAGTCACAAAAAGGACATCATGAGTCTAGAATTATGGATAATCATTATAAACATAAACATGTGAAGAATGAAAAAAGACAGCATGAGCCACAAATACTTTTTTAAAGCACACTGACACTATAAATCTTGTGACTAACAATAAATGAAAATGATCCTAATGGAGATGCATGTTCATCAAAGTGTATTTAAACAATCAGGTAAGGAGGACAGTTGGAAAGGCAAGTCAGATATCAGTGCATAAACCCATTCAGATAACCCGCCAAGGTTAGTTTAACCCACTTCACTATTTCTGAAAGAGGTATAATAGAGGTAAGTAATGATGAGCACGGTCACTATGTAGCCTCTGTTTTTTTTCTTCCAGCTCTGTTGCTGTCTTTGCAACAGAGCTGCTTAAATTCCTGACCTGGCTTAGCAGCGTCATCAAGCCTCGAGAAAAACAAAGGTTTACTCAAAGAGGCTGATGGACAGATTGCTACCCTACATGTACTGTGGATTGTGCATGTCTGTACACTTTGTGCCTTTTGTAAAAGTGTCTTTTTTCCTTTTCACGAGTTGCAGGTAATGAGTGTGTTAAGGTTTTTAGACAGGATGAATGTGTTTAATGGTCAAGTGTAACCTGCATCTGTTTGCGTGTGTGCCTTTTCTGATAATATGCCTGAGTGTATGTGTTTGTGTGTTTGTGTCAACCAAATGTTCACTGTTTGCACATTCCAAGAAACATTTCCTGATCAATGCTCACAGTGTAACTGATACTGCTTCATCACAATCCTCGACGCTGGATTGTGAGATATAATGGGCTTCGGCAGGTGAAGGTCAGGGGCATGGATTACGTCAATAGAAAGACTTGTGTTTATTTTCTTTGTGAAATCTTCAGTGAGGCGGTTTGTTGATCTGCTTTGCGCACAACATTCATTTTCATCAGGGGTGGTATTTCACAATCAAGTTGCTGAAACTCACACAAAACACGAGTGAGAGATGAATTGTGATAATCTTCTATATCTTCTTAGCATTGCCTAATGCTCTTAAAGAATCAAATCATGATTGGCCAGCTGAGACTGGTCACAGGAAATTGGCGCAGTAATGGGAGGCATGCTCGTGGTTATGTCTAGAGTATGGATGTTATATACCCTGAGATGCAAATAATTACCTCCTTTCTCACCTGCAGAGCCAGGTATCGTGCTGAGGCTTTTAAAAATCAGCCTAACATCAAATGATACCCCAACACACATAACACCATTTTGATCACCATCCTCTGCATTAAAATGTCCATCAACCATCTGCTCTCTTCAGTCCCAATTCAGCCAGACACACTCAGACATTTCATAAGTGGTCATCATCTCTTGCATGTTCAGCATAGTTTTTTTTTTACTTGATCAGATGTTTAAAGTTCTCAAACACCCTTTTGTTCATGCAACAGTTTCAAATCTGTGGAAGTAAACAGGCTGGGCAGTCATTAGTATTAGCACCAGCCACTTACGCCATCACCTGCAATGCTTTTGTTTTTGCCATATTAGAGAGATTAATTAAATCAACAAACAAAGGTGTTTATTAGACAGCAGGTCTTACCAAAGTGACAGAGGAAGCCCCTGAGAAACAATACACTAACAATAGCTCTTCATCACCACTTTTGAGCTGCATTTATCCCCCCCTCTTTTTTTTCTATCAGCTTGGCGATGTGAAACTACTCAGTTCACTTTCTGATGTTCATTTAGCAATGTGGGTTGTTCAAACCAGAGTATTGCTTTACACAATTGGAGAATGACACCAAGGATGAAAATGATTTTAGCATGCTTGATTCAAGTGTTTGCACTTATGGTTCACTTGACCGAAAATACTCGACAAGTAATAATGTATGAAATACTCAAAGGTAGTGTCTTAAGAAGGCGATGCTGGATTAAACTAGTCTAGTTGGTTAAAGCTGTCGACAGACCCAAATATATTTTCAGTACATATCTACAAGGTTTGTTTTAAAATATACTCAGGCTCAGCTAAGCATCTGACTCCCCTGTTTATGCAAATATCAACAAAAAAACTATATACTTTTGACCACATTTTCACTTTGTTTTTTTATGTTCTTCTGTTTCCAAAAGTCATCTTACTTACAAATTCATATATGGTTTGTGCAGACAGCAGCTCATATAAAAGGCAAACAATGTTGTTTTGGTAATGAAAACCCTTGAATGGGATGCTAAGCAATGCAACATGTGTAGGCAGGAGTGCATGCAAAAAAGGTGGCATCTTATTACCAAAAATGATGAGAAGTTTGACAAGAAAAATGTCAAGCCGAAGTAAAATCTACTAATGAAACCACACAGCCTCACAGTAAACTGCCACCTTATCCCTCACCACAGACAATGTATTGTATTCTCAAACTGGAACCTACCATCTGCTCACGTAAGCTCAGGGGCGAGCTCAACAAGTGCAAGCATTCCAAGAAAACCAAACAAAAAACAAATAGTCATTTAAGATAGGCACTGCTGACGTCTAAATTTAGCTATCTGCACACATCACTGCTCACTTGAGCGACATGAATAAACTGTCATCTAGTGCAGACCTGTTTTACCTTTACTTTAACGATTGTGAGTGCCCCATTAGACTACAATGGTGCCCCACCTGTTTATAATATCCATAAATACACTGGGTGCAAATGAAACAAGCTTGTGTTCTTAGATGTATAATTTCATTTATAAATTGCCCTGTGGCACTAGGCTGAAATTCTTGTGAAAAGTGATAGAAGCTGCCGTTTGAATATGCAACACAAACGTATCTTGTGTTTAAAGCACCATCTCGCCAGCTTCTCTACCCTGATTCATAACTACAATAATAATTATTTATAATATTTTATTATTATTATTATTATTATTATTATTATTATTATTATTATTATTATTATTATTTATTTTATATAATTATAATTTATTATAATTTATTGTGTGTATCAGTTCACTAGACTCTTGCAGGGAGATGAATATAATTTTTTTTTGGAAGAACATATGTCCAAGCTTCGTTTGTATGATAAAAGGGAGAAATAAGAACATGGACTACTTTACATCAAAATAGGTCAAAGTGATTTTCTACAGAGGAGATAGAATCATATGGGTCACTGCATTATTTCTGGAAATTCAGACAGAACAAGTGTTGTAGGATTGTTGAAAATTACCAACCAATTTTATATAGGTGACCTAGTAGAGTGTCTATATTTGTCTTGCATTGGGCTTACTGTATGTGGATTTGTCTCTCTCTCCCCTTCTGTTTCACATCCCATCTCACTTTATCTGGACTTTATCATATTCGCTCTCTCTCTACAGGGCTGCCTGTCTGTGTTAGCTGCCCGTGTCTGTCAAGGCTAGATTACCACAAAAACGGTTGTAAATTTGCATCTTGAAAGCCATTTGCTTGTCTCATGTTTTGACATAATACATCAAGGTCTTGTTTTCGACAATTGGGCATAATGACTCTCAATCGCGCCCAATATCAAACGACTAATCTTAAAGTAATCCCCAAATGAACTCCTAATTGCTCTGCTTTACTCGACAACGCTCTTGTGATGCATTGTCATTTTTTATATCAAGAGATTGGGGGTCTGAAAACAGGATTTAAGATTTCCTCTTTGGTGTTTGGCTTGACTTGGACTCAACTGGGCCAGCTCGGTTTGTCTTGTCTAAGGCGATTTTGACTCTAGGGACGGTCGCAGTCTCACCCTCTGTAGCTGAGCGTCTCTGTCTCTTCCTTTTCATCTCCCCTCACCCCCATCTTTCTGTTTGTGCACTATACCAACCACTTCCATCTTCCATGTCTCCTTCTCTCTCTGTGCCCTCTGCCTCAGTCACCCTGTAGCGAACAGGTGTATCTGTCTCTCTCCTGATGAGTTTATTACTCTGAAGTGTCTCCATAGTCCCCGCGGACCCCCCGCCTCCTAATACGCTTAGCCCTCACAGCTTATGTCAGCCAGAGTGGGTGGTCGGATAACGCTCCACTTGATCAAGCCATCCACATCAGGGTCCATCTGGTCCACAGTCACTTCGGTCAGCTTGTATGTCAAGGAGTAGACACGCAGACAGACAGACAGACAGACAGACACCCACGTGGAGTAACATCCCCGCACCCATTAAAGGTGATGGGAGTGACAGTGGCAGTGTGGTAGCGTGGTGTCCAGTTTTCCAGACCGGGTGAACATTTCAAGACGTCTTTCCTTTTTCCTCAGTGAACAGGTATGGAGATTAATGCAGAGTGACTCAGCTTGGTTCCTTCAACACATCAAGCTGCTGCGCTCTCAGGAGGAATCAGGAAAGAAGTCCATTATGTATACAGCAGCT
Organism: Scortum barcoo; assembly: GCA_023238725.1. Lineage (NCBI taxonomy): Eukaryota > Metazoa > Chordata > Actinopteri > Centrarchiformes > Terapontidae > Scortum > Scortum barcoo. The sequence continues at coordinate 12,314,528 of CM041531.1, forward strand.
AAACGACTGAATTCTCAATTCACTCTCAGAGAGTATTAACCATTATATTTAGGTCTAAATGGGCAAAGCTTTAATACTCATGAACTTAAAGCTGAAAACGCCCTCTCAAACTGTAAACAACAAAGCACGGTCATAGGATAAAAGGTAATGATTTATAAAAGTGGATTATTATCAAACCAGTGGGGCAGCTTTATGATTTTTAGATTAAATCCACCTTCGTTTTTGGCTACTTGGGGCAGCAGAAACGTTGGACAAAGACTGATATATTATCTCCTTCTTAATTCATTAGGAAAACATGTTAGCAAGCAGTTGCTTTATGACACATTCAGCAAATATGTAGCAACTTTAGCATTCATTTGGAGCCGTATTTTACAAATGCGAGTCCCAATATTCATTTTGCTTTTAGCTCTGGTCTGGTCGCCACCGACTCCTGGGGGAAATATCTGTCTCTTTAGCTGCTTGTCTGCAGTTTGGTGCTGGTGAGGTAGTGTACAGTGGGTTTATCTGAGCTTTTTCCTTGAAAACAGCCTTGTGCCAGCTGCATCCATAAAGGAAGATGGAAAGTGTCATGGGAGTAAACCTGAACAGGAAAGCTGAAGTATAATTCTTTTGGGTTCACCACTTTCCCCTTTCACATTACAAATACATTTTGTTGATTGTTAATATAACATTGTTGATCATCGCGGCTTTAAAGCTATACCACATACCACCAAGCTAAACCACATCCCATGGCATGTAATACGTTGACAACATCATGACAGTGTATTTAATGGATTAATGGTGCTGTACATTGAAGTAAAGTAAGACAAGTTTTCATTCTTTCAAGTTGAAGAGAACAGCTAACAACACACCACAGGACACGATACTGTGACACAGGGATCAAGATCACATGTCACAAGATGCAATTACAAGGTCTCAAGGTTCATAATATGGTTTCACAGACAGAGTTAAACATTCTTCATTTACAGTAACAGTGATACGCAAGATGGTATCTTCTTTTAATTCATGATAATACTCTCCACTGTATCACAGAACAGTATATAAATAACAGCAGACTAACATATGTACTGAGTAATCCACAGCGGCTGCGTGCTCTGATCCTGGGCAGCACAGGCGAATCAGGAGGCAAATGTTTTGCTTCCCATCAACGGAGGAATGATCCCAGCCTCCACCCACCATGTCTCTCTCGCACTCTTTCTCTCTCACTTCCGCAATTTTTTTTTTTCTGCTGTCTTTTACTTGCAAACGCCTGCCCTCCCCCCACCTTCCCACCAGGAGATATCAAAGAGGTTGAAAGCAAGACAAAGACTCCAACCTATCCCCATAGAGCGGTGCGGTGCCTGCGCTTAGATGTGTATCGCGCTGAAGTGAGAGTGCAGCACCTGATTCCCTCAGAGCTCCTGCAAGTCTTTGTAGACTCTAAGGGCCTTGAAGTATGCATATGGGTTGTGTTCATCATCAGTAGATGTACACAACAGCAGGAGACAACCTTCTGACTCTATGAAGTGCCTACAGGTGTTACTCACTGTGATGTTTCACATGCAAAATAATATGAGCTGTGGCACTTACATTTCCAACAAGCATCAGAGTTATTTATGGGGTGCTATTTCTTGGATCCAAAGCTGCTTTGCACTTCCACAGGATGAATGGCTTAGGAAATAATAGCTTATTAATAGCTTATAGTATGCGTATTCAGTTTACACTGTACTCTATCTATTTACACCGTACTTTAATGTCTGGTTGTTTCTAGCAACCACACATTCTTTTTTTCCCTCTGTCTGTGGTTGCAGAAGATGTGCACAGCTCATACTAATCTGAGCCTTTAAAATGCCCTTTTATTCTTTTTTACTACAGTAGGAGAATCATCTAAGACTTTTAAATGAATTTATGTGTTTATCCTTAAATGATTCAAGCATTACAAAAAAGAACAGCCATCTGCTGATATGAATGGGGTGGGTGACACATTTGCACCATCTAGTGGTAAGTTAAGAACACCCTTTCTGTGACATTACATGGTCTCAAATGTTTTGTTTTTCATGTGTGGACTCATCATTGCACATTTTTTTAGCCAAAATGAGCAAATATCATCATTTTAGACTCTAACAATAAATAAATTGAATGAATTACCAGAGCACATGTGTTTGCATGTGATTATATCTATCTATGTTCACTTCCTGGAAAATGCAGTAAATTGTATGAAGCGGCACAGTGTCATAATGCCTTGCAGATCAAGTGCTCTGATTAAGAGAAATCTCAAACTAGACCTAATTAACTAAATAATAAATAATTCTGAATGTCAAGTAAATTATGAATTCACTTCCAGTGTGTTCGTGCCATTATCTCCAAATGTGTCCTTTTAAAATCCCCCTTTACCTGTTTGAAAGCACCAGTGATTCATGTTGTGTATAATAGATCAGCCTATTTGCAACAGCATTTAGAGACTGCTAATAGGCTTGCTCATGGAACTCACACACCCATCTCCAAACCATTTAAACCCAATACATCAATGCACATAACCACCCTGTCTGAGCACATGCCACGGTCTTCTCACCATGTGATTTGTGTTTGTGCGTGTCATAATTCCGGTGTAGATACTTGTTTCCAAGCCTAAAATGGGAGTGTAATTACATTTGCGAGTTTCCTTCTTGTACAGTTTTTGTATTTGTCTTTGGTTATAATTTGGATGTGTTTCGAAGGACCAGTAGCAGTAGACCGAAGTTCAGCAAGGTAAATTCTGAATCAGTCTATGCTAATGTTAAAGCACTGTCTCGCTCCGTGTTGGGTGTATTTGGTTTTGTGGTACCCGTGTTTAATAGCGTATTCATTGTTTGAGGAATTAACCTGATCAAATATGTATGTAATCATTTCTACACAAGACTTCATGTCATGCTTTAGAAGTCCACATGGGAAGAATAATTTGTTATCTGTATAAGAGGGATAATGAATGTGGTCAGGGTGTTGGTATGATTCCAACTGTGGTACAGTGGTACGGCCCAATGACTGATTTACATTTGCTTACTGTATAATGATATGTATGATGTTATAGGCTCATTTTAAGAGCTTTGTAAATCAGGTTCAACACTATCCTCATTGTATAAGAAATGGCTATTGTTCCCGATATTATTCAAAATCTCAGATTAATAAATACAGCACCAGCATCAGATTAAGGTGAGTACATGTAAAATATTAATATAATATTATATTATAATATTATATTGTTGAAAATTTTTACAGTTTCAGTTCTATGGGGATCATTTTGCATTTTGTAGTTCTTGAAAATAGCTTCTGAAGAACAGACTGTTGTGCTGAAATGAAAGTAAAGTATATTTCTTTCTGCCACCAGCTTTTACAGTGATCCAACAGTTGAGTTTGCTGAAGACAGGACAATCTGACTTATAGGTTAAATTTAACTGTGATATTCTTATCAAAACATGAGACAAATTAATGCAATGACAGTTTCTCTGTATATCGAAACGTGTACTTTATGTATCTTTGCAGAAGGGGCAAAAGTGAAAGCAAAGAACTTCTTTTGATGGCTACTGTATGACTCAAATTTGAATTCAGTGATCTTTGGTTTAATTCTGAGTTCATTTGTAACACATTCAAAAGGCAGTAACTGTGAATTTCTCATTAAAAAAATGTAATTATAACACAACATGTGTTTTTAATAAATTCTATAATCCTCAATAGTTTTGTGGTTCTTGTCCCAATCAGTCGGCATGGGGTTACGGCTGCCTAAAGTTTTTCCCAAAAAACAGCAATAGATTTTGTAAAGCTTAAATAATGTATTACACAAATCTCTTTTTTTCTGATAGACCTGTGGTGATGGTGTTGTTGGCAGTCTCAGTCATGTTGCTGGTTGTTTTGAGGCTGAGTGACTTAAGATGACTTGTTCAATGTATGTCAGTTCATTCACAAGGCTAAGGTCAATTTAGGATGAAGGAAAAGTGGAAGGCTGTTATAACAGACTAGTAATTCAAACGATTTTATGATTTTCTATGAACCTCTCTTGCTGTCAGCATAGGAAGTCATTCTTTAGCCTTTATGGGTAGACACATAATTTCTCTGAGTTTCTAAAAGCTAAAGTGGTTGCAAATACCTGTTGGACTTCTTACCCAGAAATAGACCCATATTCTGAGAAGCTGACTTATATATAACGCACTGGAAAAAGCAGAATGATTACAAAACCCAAACATAAAACCCTGGGGGATCATGCAAACTCCACACAGAAAAGCTACAGCCATGCTGCCCAACATATACACACAATACCAATACTTAATAATTTTACTGTATATTTTACAATAATCAAAAACTGTATTCAACTGTATTTCCTTGCATTGAACATTACCACTGAAAGCAATCACTGTGCAAATTAATATAACCATAATTCAGGGGCAAGATGTCCTCCAAAACTGAAATCCCTAATACAAAATAATTGAATATGAATTGATATGTAATTCAAACTAAATCGGGTTTGAGTTGAAGTTATTGAATTGTCATTTATTTGACACACTTTATACATAAATACTGTCACAAATAAATGGTTAGAAAATATCACGTTATAAAAGCATCTTTTTCCTTGGTTCTTTCTCTTTTAGTGCTCCCATTTTCCACCCCGAGTTCTCTAATACCTGTGGTGAAGCTTGAAACATGAGTAAACATAGTAATTTATGGACACTGTGTGTAATTGTAGTCTTCTGCCAGGATACAAGGATAAAGGCGACATGACATCTCTCAGCTGGATATTCTTTTGGGGCTTCTTATGGACACACGTGGACAGCAGAGGAAGACAGAAGAGAAAGAGCATGTCGACCGGCAGCAACATGTTAAAATGAATATATCATTAAAAAAGTATTTTTCATTAGCATTTTTTTCATCCAAACTATCTCAATGACATTTGTGAGGGTATAGGTTGAGACTCAGGATTCATTTTTGGTTTAATGTGCTTTTCCCAGACATTTTTCTTCTTTAGTATAAATAGCTGAAAATCAATTGCACACTGTAGCTTTGGCCCTTTTTTTTTTTTTTTTTAGGTTAAGGCTCACATACAGCCTGAAACATGAGGGATGAAGGGAATAAATCACATGTTTTGATGTGTTAGAAACAAAAACAACCCTCAAAAACAACCTTCAAATGCATTTTCGCAACTGCATCAAAAATGTGACAGAAAAAGGAAAAACCACCATCTTTGAAGTACCTCCAAGTGCATTAAAAAAAGTCAGTATTAGTGCTTTCTGTGGATGCAGTGGCTGAGGTAAGTCCAAATCCATGATGTGAATACTGACAAAAGGAATCAGGGGGAGATGTGACTAAAGGAAATACATGACTTCATGTTCAGCGCTAGCTTAAAATGCCCTACAGTTCACAAGCCAAATTGTGTGATTCACTCTGATTATCTGTTTATCTATTTATTAAATTTCTCGCTACTGAGACGGACTAGGGGGCTATCCTTCCTGCTCTCTCTCTCTCTCCCCTGCCTACTCAGAAGTGGGAAAGTTGCCAGCAGTGGGAAGTTCTAGCCAAAACTTTCTCATGTCTCATCATCACCTTCACCGGTTGCCTTACACAGATCCATCCCCTGTTGCTCTTTCCTTGTTGCGAAGACTTGAGTTCACCTGACTTCCCTGCGTTTGCCAGAGAATAGTTAACTTAGTTCTGTGTGTTGTTTTCAGCATGGTGGATTGACTGGCGCCAAGTCAGAGCGGTAAAATAACCTTGTTGGTTATGGCAGGTTTTTTTGTTGTTGTGTTGCCAGAGTAAAGCAACAATTAAATGTGTTAAATGCCTCCAGTCTCTTGACTCTCTCTGCGCTTCGATACTTACCACGTCCTTACATGTCACTTGTGACATCTCAGCCAAGGTGCCAGCTGAACAATGACAACCTTTTATGCGTCAGGACTTTCAACTGAATTATCTAATGAGAAGTTTCAGACAATGTTATCCTCACCAGAAAAACAACAGCGTCAGTAGTTTATCCAAACGCTTAAAACCCGCTGTTGTTATGCGAAAAACTAGAAGGAAAAGGAAAGGCATGAACTACAATCTCCTAACAGTCAGTGGTGGTTTATCAAATCATAACCAGGATTGAGAAACTGTTGAGAAACTGTGCTTGCATTTCAGGTATAATAACTTGTTGGGCCAATTGCACAGCTGATATGCATCTCATGTGTTGTTTTGTGAGAACATTTCATTTTTTTGATATGAAGATAAGATTTGCTTTAGCCAACAAGCCCTGGTTGACTAAATGTTTAATATGTGTTCCACTCACAATTCACACATGACTATCAAAACAGCTATCTTTTTTCATCCTCTCTTTTCTTTCATTTACGTGTGCCTGTGCAGTTGTTGACCATTAGCAGCAGAGCAAAGTTTTTTACATGTTTTTGTTAGTTCTCATGCAGGAGCACAAGGACATGTATTCCCACGAATACACATGCAGTTGACAGAATATGAATTTCTGCAGTTTCACACCATCCCATTGTTGCACAGGTAGCTGTAATGTACCAACAAAGGCACTTTTGTTTGTTAGACCTCAAGGATACACGGCATGTTTGGCAAGTAATGCTGAATGTGAGCAGGACCTTTGTTTCACCTTTAAGTTCATAAACTGTCATTCAAACGTCGAAGCAATTACGACCTAAAATCTCACAGTACTTCACCGAGTAAAGATTGATAAAGGCTCATTGTTTTCAGTGTGTTTTCATTTTTCTTTGAGAGTAAGATTTTTTAAAGGAATGGTGGTTTAATTTAAATTCAACACCTAAATTAATTCTGTTTTCACCAGCGAGCGGACACTTGTTTGCTGGAAGGTATAGCAAAAAGCTACAGTATACCCCTGTCATGAATAGCACAGATAAAAAAATAAACACATCTTTTTCATAGATCGGAATTGAATTTTCAACAAGCCTGCGTTGAAAACGTAAAGCCTCATACGTTCATTTGATTTTCTGTCTTCTGGCTGTTCAATAAAGCTTGGAGTCATGATGAATATTGATAGGATAAAATTAATATGGTAAGCTGTTAATTGATATTGTAACAGCTGTACAGAGGAGGAATGAAAATTGGATGGAGGAAAAAGAGACAAGGCGGATTTGTGGTTTCTTAAATGGCTCAGTGCTGTGAGACCTAAATGTAAAAATGAACCCAAGTCCTGAAGGTTTATCCTCTTATTATCAATAATGAATCCACAACAAAGGGCTCTCGCATACGCACTAGTGCTGCACTGTAACATACTGTATCAATGGCATAGCTTCGAGTTCTAAGGGACGATTATTCTGAGAGGACATTTTTTTTATTATAACAGTCTCACTGAGGTTTTTCTGGGTCCTCTGCAGCAGCAAGCTCCCTGCAAATGATGAGTGTGGAAGACAGAAAACATATATAACATATATATATATATATATAGCCCTATTGAAAATATGAGGAAGTACACAGTAATTTATGGACAGTCTGCTCGTCTTTCGCCCAGCCTGCTTGAAGAGGAGGTATGCATGAAATTACAGTAGTCTCTCTGTTCACTGAAATCTGCTTAACTGGCACACATACAGTACGTCCAGTGTGTTTTATGAATACAGAAACAGTCTGCTAAAGAACTGAAATGATAACAACAGAAAGCTTGAATAAAAATAGAAAGCTTAAAAAAAAACTGAACATTAAAAAACTAATTATTAGAGACAAAATTTATGAGAATACATCTGTAACAGCGGTAAGATGTACTCTATTTTTATTTTTTTAATTTAGTTTACTGAATTAATCATCCATCATACTCCCATCCTGTTAGAATGAATGTATCGATTCTTAAACTGTCTTGTAAATTCTAACGAGACTTTTGTAAAGTAGTTAATTAGACTCATATAAAAAATTTTTAAACAGAACACATTCTCGCTACCTTCTTTAATGTTCAGCGAGACTGTTTTGTAAGGCGTCTTAAGAATCCTCTTTGACTTTTTTTTAAATGTTGATCTTTCTCTCTGCTTCTGTCTGTTCTGATGGTCTGCCAGACAGTTCCTTAGCAACCGAAAACACACATTATCCCTCGACAGCAACTACCCCTCACACTCCCACCCCAGTCCTCACAAAAACATGAGCGTGCATCTCCGTTTCCCCAGGTCTTCAGCTAAAGAGGCTGAAAATGAGTCTCCCCTTTGATGTCGGAGCATAATGCAAGCAGCGCTATGCCCACTGTACACCACTGTGGTAATGGAGAACAAAGCCCAAGGTGGTGAGCGGGTGTGACCCTTGACTTTTCAGTCCTCTTTTGCCTTTCTTAATACTACCACCTACAATCAGTAGCACTTCTCATTAAAGGGCACTTCCCATTAAAGTGAGTCAGTCCTTCAGAGTCTCTGGCTACAAGGCTTGGGTTATTTCTCATCAGTCCCACGCTGTATTCATTATGTCATGTCTTCTCTTCTCCTTCCCTCTATTCAGATTAATATTCCTGAAACGAGACTAACAAGCCTAAACATAAGAGAAAATGTGGTTTCATTTCAAAAACAACACCCACATAGAGAAGTGTGATTGAGCCACAGATAATCAATGAGAAGGAGTCTGTCTATTCCATACAACTCTGGTATTGATTTAGGCGAATATTTGGGTTAAAAACAAGTGTCTCAGGTGCCTTTTTTGTGCTGGTTGAATCGGAGACACCACAGATTCTTTTGAGCGGAAATCCAAGAATAATCTGCACAGATGGTCTCAAAAGCAATCACAGGAAACCTTCAGGTTGCTGCCAAAGACATTGATATGATCATGTAGTGCAAAGTACAAGCACAGAGCCAATCCAAAATAGTTCTCTGTGTGTGTAGGTGTGTGTGGTGCACATGACTGTGTAAGCGTTGATATTGAGGCGTGATAGTATGAGTTTGTCTGATTTTAAGCATTAAGGTGTTCATCTTCTCAGCGCTTTATTGATCAGTCTCTTCCAAACATATCACAGTGACACTCTATCTATCAAGAATAAATGACATTGTCACGATCATTTCATGAGAAGAAAAAAATATATTTTACTCCAACTCTATGGGCAATAGTGTATAATTATAGTCTTCATTACTGATTGGGAGGCCTGGTCCCAGTTGATCACAAAATCTCAACATGCATATACCTTTAAGTGACTTGACAGATATACCTGGTCTTATCAAATGAAAAGAGGCCAAATTTGTTTAGTCTTGGATAGTTTTCTAATATGAGCATCAAACTTGAGCAGAGAATCCAAGATGAGACCAATAAATTTAAATTCACCCACTGTCTTAACACTTTTCTCTTCTAATGAAAAGCACATTGAAACTGTTTTGGTACGATTCAGTGCTAAGCTATTCTTCAGACAGTTGCACTAATTGCTCTGCAGCATGACAAGTTTCCGATATTACATAAATTATTGTGTCATCTGCATATGTTTGGCACCCAGAGTTTTTACAGCTTCATTCCAATTATGATGCAAGCCACCTAAAAGTTTGAGGAGAAAAATTAAGTCGTCTAAATTTCTTTACAACAACAGAACAACTTTATTGACCTTTTATCCCATCTCCAGGAATCTTGGAAGTGAAGGTGAAGATGTGTCTAAAATCAGAATGTGTAACATAAAAAGATAAGAGCAAACCTCTTAATCAGTCATGTGACAGGTGAACAGACTGAAAAGTTATTCCACTGATTTGACAAACGGTGTGAAATTAATTTGCAATTTCAGTAACCTCAGTGCTACACTACCAAGAAGTCTCTGAGTTGACTTTTTGTCTGCATTTTGTCTGTCGAATACCTGCCGCTGCTACGTTGTAACTAGCAACCTTGTCTCCTGCCATCCAGTGTGACTGAATATTCTGCTAATGGCGCTGTCAGCAGCTCGGTAGGGGAGCTGCTCTGCCAAGCGGTAGGACTTTATAACTTAACTCTGATCAGGATGTATACTTTTTATTTCTCTGACTGTGTGGAAATGCTATTTTTACATCACAGATGATGAACAAAGGCAATAAAATGTGAGTCTCACAGGTAATCATGAGACTAATGTAGGCTGATATAGGAGTTTAGTCTGGGGTGGCTGCTCTGCAGGTGCACTGAACTGACACTAACTGGGAGTGAATAATACATTTCTCATATTATCAGGAGAGGTGGAAATATGTATTGACGACAACAAACAAAAACATATCTATAGATAAGAAAAATCATGCGCCAAGGAGCCAAAAGCTCCACAAGTCTCTTTATTTTTATTTATTTTCCGCCACAATTTCTGAGCATGTAGTAGATCCACAGCAGAAGAAAATGGGACATGCAGACACATGCTCTTCAGTTCCTGCCCATACTTAACAGGTTCAATACAAGTGCAAACTCAATCCACCAATCTAAACTGAATGGGTGTATATGACAGAGATGAAAACAAGAGAGCAGGGTAAATGGGACCTCAGCTGATTTATAGCTTCTCTTCCCACAACGAGAGGCCAGGTGTTTGGACGGCAGTAATCCTTGCCTCTCTGTCTCTATCAGCCAAAAGTAGAAGAGCTCTGCTGCAAAGATGGCCTCTTAGTCCACCTAGGCCTCAATTGGATTACTTTTGCTTTTAAAAAGAATTACAGGTGTTATCAAGTTTTGTGCCCATGTTGGTTAGGGATTCGTTTTCTTGTACTTGCGACAACTTTAGCTTTATCCGCTGTCTTACCCGAAACTCTGAACTGAAATTTACTTGCTTCATGGAATCCAGTGTTTTCAAAGTGTAGGTTGACATTGAAAATAGTCCCCCAAGATTTTCAGAGACTACTGTAGAATAAAGTCGATAAAGGACTTATTGAAAATTTCTATATAAGTTATCCATCATTGTGACAATATTGCCAGCGCTCATGTTTTTCTGTCTGGACATTGTTTCAGGAAATGGAACTCATACAAGAAGACAAGAAAGCATTGTTTTTGTTTTGTTTAGATGTTCGCCATAAAATATCCAGATTCTTCAGAGGGAGTGGCTTAATTTAAGCAGATTTTCATCTGTGATATGTCACGCCACATTATTTTTGTATTTCCTACAACATGAAATATCACATAAGAATTTTTACGCTTGGCTGAGGTGGAATACTTTGTGCACTGACGAGTGCAGTGGAAACGCGCTAAGCATATAAATCCACTGAAGTTTCTGTCTCACAGATGAGACAAAAAAAATTGCGGCAGGTGAACTATCACATCTGTGCAGAGCGATAAGGAGACTGTAATATTGTTCAAAATAAACAGAAATGCAATATTTCAGTCCTGTTTTCCACATCATTTTCATTTGTTTGAGGTTTGACTGGTGCTCTTTTAATTGCATAATTTAGTAAAATGTGAATGGTAACTTGATCTAAGAGTGCTTATGCTCTCCAGAGTTCAGCATTATATTCCAGTCATCTAAAATACACAGTGCACCATCACCCATGTATGTGTCCTAGAGACTGACATGAATGCATGGTGGATTCCTCTCTTAATGGTCAAAGGTAATGGCTTAATCTTCTTTTTGTTAATGTTTATGGGTCATGGAATCTTTTTTGTGAATGAGGATTATGATCTATGGTGAGATGTGCAAGCATCTGGCATCTGTGTAAAGTATAAAAAAAATGAGTTTGAGCACTGAAATGCTTCAGCTCTAAAAACAGTGTATTTGTCACTCTTTCTCTCAACAAGTCGATGGCTTTGTGGATGTTGGGAAAAAATCTAACCGCCATTTGTGCAGCCTGTCTCAGTCTGGACCCACAGATCCCATATCAAACCTAAACCAACAAGTGAAAAACCCTGTCGCATCAGCTATGCTCTTTGTTTTTTATTGCTGTTGTGAGATGCTCATAATAGCGTGCTCAGAGAAAGGATTTTGGAAATTTACCAACACTGATTGATACCAGCTGCGGGTTGTGGAAAAAAAAGTAATTCTCAAGTGTTTTAATTATCTTTAATGGTCAATAAACAAAATCAGAAATCATTTAAGTTTGGTCTTAGTCCAGCATTTCATCTCAGCATTAAAATCTAGAGAAATACTATTTATTTTGAAAAAGAAAAGTGTATCAATGTCTTAGTAGCAGCTCACAGTGCTGTCACATATGTAATGTGACTCACTGTAATTTATGGACACAATCACTTCTACACTTACTACACATTTTATTAGAAAGAAAATGCACTGAAAATTGTGAAATAAAAAGATATAATTCCCTAATATATAAGATGTTAATAGGTAATTGATAATATGATAATATTGATTATATCTCAATATTTATTATTTTCAGCCTTAACACACAGGTTGAATTAAATATCACTCCAAAAGTGATCACTTCATATCACTGCAGTGCGTTTCTTTATGAATATTTGGTTAATTTAACAACTAATGTGCTTCAACACAAAATGCATTTAAACTCTAAAGTCATTTACAGTGCTCCAAAACATGTTTATTGATTAATGTTTGATCTTTCTGATCCAAAACCAACAATATCCGTACAAGTATTTTGCTGCAATCAATTAAATATGCCGTGTGACTCTAAATCATGCAAACTGCAATGTGAAATGGGTTTGAGACAACAGAATTTAGTGCCATTATGAAGGAGAACTATTTTTATGCAAACATAATGAATACACATGAGCTGTCTTTCAATGACAACTGAGAAAATTGCGTGGTTTTCTCCAGCTACCCTAGACACAGAGGGCCTGACTTTGCAAGGGTAGAGTCGGTAATCCTGTCACATGCTGATTGGTTCTGATGCATTTGAATGACAGTGCTCACCTCATCAGGTATAAGTTCATGTTTGTGTGCACTCCTCTCAAGTCTGAGTTGCATTCTAAAGAAAGCTGGATGCTCACATTAGCATCCCCTGTGGAGCCCCGGCAGAGGCATCCTGGTCATTTGCATGCAGCACTCACACTTACCTCCCCATGCTCAAACTAACAAATATAAACAGGAAGTCATTTTTCATTGGCAAAACTCTGTATACAGGATTACCTCAAATCTCTTCAGCGACTGTCTTTGGGCAGCCCACGGCACTCTGAGCCATTAGCCAGAGCAGTTATACTCATATTTTCATTTCCATTCGTATTTCATCTCTTTTTAAAGCATAATTTAAAGAAACTGGCAGGATTACATTTCTTTGTGATTGTACCTTATATGATCACATGTCCCAGATAAACTTGACTGATTGATTGATTGATAGATTTTACTGACACAGACTCAGTATTGAACACTTATGGTTAACTGCTGCTGCTGCTACAAAAAATAAATAAATAAATAAATAAAACTGGAAATGAATAACATGGAGAGATTTTCTGGGTTTGCCTTTCTGTGTTAAGTGGCAGAGATGTATGGAATTAGTCATAAATTGGGTAATTAACAGTGGATAATATGGCTTAAAGTGCTCAAAGTGGAGATGTTAATTCAGTAATATATGTTTATCACTAAGGTCATTGTAAGAGGTGGTTGCACTGGACTCCAGTAGTGGAATTCACACAAACAATGCAAGACAAAGATTTGCTTGCTAAATGAGGTTCAGGTTTAATGAGCGGTGACATTATCATATTTGGTATTGGCATTTATGTCTTTCAGGGACTGAGCTGAGAGCAACTTTGGTCTTTTGTTTTCACAACTTCTCTATTTGTATATGCGTGTGAATGGAAGAGTTATTCATCATAAATGTGGGTGATTTACTTTGCAGTTAAGGCTAAACGTTACCTTGAAAGTGAGCTAATGCTGTATGACTGTTTCGTTCTTAATAAGCTCTCATTAATCAGCTAATTAGCCTCAAGAGCACAGCATGGTGGCTTTATGTCTGTTTGGTTTTGTCGTCAGTGTGTCGTAATTGATGTTAATGTTCATTTGTGATGTTGTGATTTGTAGAAATGTATCAAAGTTTGCGCAATTCCTTTAGATGTAATCATCACAGGCAATGGAAACTGTTTATTGCTGATTTGATCTGGCTGCATTACTTGGTGCTCATAGTTGCTGAGCACTGTAACAGGCTAATTGATGACTGTGTTTAGCAAAGGTTAATGTAGCTTTATGTTAAGGGTACGGTGGGCCTGACTGGGCACTGGCCTGGCTAATGATAAAAAGGTTAAACTGTAAAATGATTTAAATTGCACAGTTACTTGTCCTTTTAGGTTCATTCACACTGTAATGTGTTTTTATTCTTAAAGGCCACACAAACAAAACATTTTTTTGCTGGGTAATGACTAGACCACCCTCTTTGACCTGAGTCTCTGATTAAAATCATACCCATGCCTATTGACACACACCTGTTACATTTCTAAAGGCTCATAATTTAAAGTGGACCAAATTAATTATACAGTTTTATTATTAGACAACAATATAAGGTTGAAGGGCAACGGACACAGATAGTACTTTTCTCAGTTGATACTGTTAATTGCTGAGGGGAGAGTTGCGATGTCACATAATGGTACATCATATTGTTATTGATTTTATGGACAACAGTATAGACAGTTTCATACACAGTCTATGGTAAAATTTTTATGTAATAGGAACATAAACTGCATATTTCTTTCATCCAGGTACAGACTTAAAGTGCATAATCTCTTCGTTTCTGCATTTCATTTCATTAAAAACTCATAAAGAGGGTCCATTTGGTCATGGTCTTCTGTAAGCTTACCATAATAGTGTAACTTATCATTATAAGCAATATGTGTTTTTTTATTGAAGAATATGTCAGTTCAGGATATAAAAAAAGGTCAAACTGTCTATTTAAGATGATTTGTCATAGTATTTATCAAATGACTTTCTGCCGATTAACTTTCTGATAAATATATCAATATAAATCTCTATAGTGTTGCAAGAGCTCTTATTTTTAAAAATTAGAGCGAGTATATATTCCAGCTCTCTCCTCTTTCTACGGTGCACTCCAGCTCGCCTCCAAAGCCCTTCCCCCTTCTCCACGTCCCTCAGTCTGATTCTCTCTCTTAAAAACTCACTTTTCTTCAATGCGTTTTTTCCCTGTTTAATTATGTAAACTGTTGTTTCTTTGTTGCTTCATCATTTGATTGTTGTCTATCCACTAACGCACTAACATGTCCACTCCGAGTGCACAGTGGAGCAGAGCCTGTGCAGGAGCAGTGACCGAAGCTCTGTCAGATAGTCTTTTCTGATTGGTTGTATTGATCCGAGCGTGGTGGATTCTTGTCAAATGGCCTTAGAGACAGCAGGTGGAGCCAGAAGGGCCCGATTTTTGTTCACAGATTATCTTTCTCATGTACTATTTTCAGGACATAGCAACAGTTTTAACAAATATTGCAAAAAAATCTTAAATAAGTTACCTACTAAAGCTTTTATAGAAATAGGAATTTAAAATGGCTATTGCGTATTGAATGCAATATTGATTATTCTACTATTAAGCATTGTCATTAGGTTACTGAAATTAGAAGTGATAAAGTCATAACATGAATGTGTGAATTCAGGCTTAAAATGTAAATCCCTTGCCAAGAACACTTTCCTTTTCTTGGGCTTCATAGTAAAATTGATTTTTCTTTGCCAGAAAATCACTGTATCTGTGAACCCTTTTTGCAGGGTTTTTGTAAAGAGATGGTATTGTTAATGAGAAAATGGGTTGATGTCGAAGGTGCTATAAAAAGCAACAGCACTAGGGCTTGAAGTGAAAAAAATAAGTGATAGTACTCTCCTTATTCACACGTCGGTGTGTGTATTGGCTGATATCTGCAACGAATGAAATTCTACATGGAATAAAAGATACTAGGAGATATTGCTGATGTTCACAACATCATGTAAGGCCCTATGATCATTTTCTCTACATTGTGTTTTATTTTCTTCCAAATTTCCTATTCTAATTTTCTGAATTCTTTGTTTCACAAAAATCATTGTCTACCTCATTACACTTGAACTAACAAAGTTTTGCTTGTAACATATTGATCTGGGAAGAATGTGTGAATATTCAACATTGCTGACACAGAAAGTCAGGCAGGTGAGAACATGAACAGGTGAGCCTCATGTAATGCCCCCAGGTTAATGCAGTTCATTTAGGACCACCATAAATCCTCCAGAGAGCCTGGATAGGACAGAAAAGAGTATAAGCAGCTTGTGCTCAAGAAAAAGTCACGCCAAAAAAAAATGAAATTTAGATGTGCAGGTACTGCGTACCAGTGAGTGCCGGGGCACTTCGAGCGTTGAAAGCACCAAGGTCCATGGAGGTATTAAAGCTTAACACTGGCATAATTCTGCTTTTGGCTCATTGCCATTGTCAGCTTAAAGTGCTGGAGAAGCACTCGTAACTTTCACAAACACACCTATGTTCAACCCCTCCTGCATGTGTTGCTCCTTGCTGAGACATGGTTCATGTTTGAAAGGCATTATCCATTACAGCCAAAAAGAGGCAAATCGTTGCTTTTATCATGAAGAAACTGACACTTTTAGTGACACAAAACTATTTCAAATCTAACAGCTGAGCAAAGAATTCCTGATATACTGTATTTACTGTTGAAAATAAATTACACAATTTAAACAAATGTTGTCTTTAAAAGGTGTATACCATCCTCTCAGAAATAAAACAAAAGAATTTGAGGCTAGAAATGGAATAGACGAGAGAGAGAGACAGTGAGCATGCATGTATGTTAACAGTGTTCCACACTCATGTCGGTGTCAAGAAGAGCACCTAATGTAATTGATTTACCTGTTTATGTGTGGCTGTATTGACATGGAAGAACATATACAAACACTGCTACCAGCCCCTCCACAATCAACTCCCCCCTCCTCAAATTAATCCACTGAGCTTGCGCATGACTTGAATCACAACATTGTACAAGGTGCCTTTATTAAACAGCTTGTTACTCAGTCAAAACAATTAGAACTGTGCATTATAGAAGTGGTATCCTGGCAACCAGGCATGGCAATGCAGAAATAGAAAGAGACAGGGAGAGAGGCCTGTACATGCTGCCATAACTGATTTGTTAGATTTGACTTAATGAATGTTGATCTACTTATTTATTTTAGTATCAATGTTGTCTGCAATGAGTTACGGATGTAGTAAGTTTGTGCTGAGGCTGAGACTGGCGGTTTGTCTAAGTTGCAAGCAGAGCCCAACTGTGAGTCCAACCCACAGGCTCTTGATAGAGCCAAGCAGCGCTACAGGGACTTGCTACAGAAGATAATTTTGACAGTGGCTAGAGGGCTTTTCACTACTGTTATTTAGTATTCCCACCACATACACACAAAAGTGCATGTACATGTGCAGTCCCTGCGTCTTTCTGTTTCTCTCTTTCACACACACACACACAGCCAAACAGGCACAACAGAAATACTCACAGACACACAGACTCACACGGACACACCACCTATCATATTTTCGTGCTTTCCTGGGGAAGAGATTGGACTCTTTTTGATGTGGAGTGTGCCCCTGACAATGAAGTGCAATTAGACTGCGCACTTTACAGCATCATTTGCATATTTGCATTTTGTCGTGCAGCTACAGGTTTAGAAAACACGCATGCTTGCAGATTACGATAAAACATAGACACATGCACAAACATGACGAAACAGTTTGTGTACTGCAAGATAAATGGGATGAAATGCAAGTACACCAAAATTTTGACACCTTACTGTTGCACTTCACAATCAGAGTTTAAAAGTCTTAAGTCTAAACATACACGATCCTTAGTCCTTGGGGCAAAAGGACACCCTTTGCTCATCATGAACATATAACCTAATATCATATATAAACGGATGCTCATGAAATGGAAGAAGGAATGCATGCTAAACAACATTATTTGGCCATTATTTAGATTATTGTTGTGTTCTGACCTTTACCAACGGGTTAAAATAGATTAAATTTATATTAGGAGGTTAATGGACAATGTCTTTATTGCTAAACTAAATGAAAACACATTAAAAACGACACCCACAGATGTAATGGCGCACGAGCAATCAACGTGCATGAAAGCGCACTCACACACACAGGCTCGCACGCACATGCCACTTTTAGATACACATCATTAGCCACAGCAGGTTTTAAAGTGGCAGTTTAGGATGACTTGTCACTCACTCTACTGCCTCCACCTTGCTACACTCAAGGCTGCCAGGCCAGTAACGACAGGAGCGGCGGCACCCGGCACTCTATGCTAACAGCTAAGCAGAACATAAGGTGACATTGACACAGTCATTGCACCAGCTCTGGTTCCACCCATGACGTCAGTGTCCTTCGACAGGGAGCACGCAGGATGTGGGCTAGCTGAATCATGTGATCGGCCATCCCTATCTCTATTTGTCAGAGCCTCGGCTGTAGCGCGCCTACCTGTAATACTGAGCAGTGGGGTTGATGCATGCGAGCTGAAGCGTACGACAAGTGCCGTCCGGAGAGAGAATGAGAGACACAGACAGACAGACGAGAAGATGGGGGGAGGGAGAGAGAGAGAGAGAGAGAGAGATAGAGAAAGAAAGAAAGAAAGAAAGAGAGCTGTTGTCTGGTTGCGGCACCTGGAGTAGTGCACTGAGGCTTTTTGCCATCAGTCATGAAGCATCCATAAAGCATGCAGAGATAAGGTTAAACAGCATTTAAAGCACATGGTTATAAATGGCTGACCATGACCTTAAAGTCTCAAGGGAAGAAGGGGGGAAAAAAAACAAAAAGAGGGACGTGGGGATAAAGGAATGAGAAGTGGAAAGCTGGAGTAATGAATGTAAAAAGATATAAAGGACAAGAAAAGGACAGAAATGAGAGAAGTGCTTTATAAAAGGATGTTAAAGACATATTGTCCAGAGTGAGGTGCAGTGATAAAGAGAGAGTGTCAAATCGATGATACCATATATAAAGAGGTTAATAGAGAGCATGAGCAAGAATAAGAAAAGGTAAATGAGAAGACAATTGACCGTATATCTTTGCTGTGTTGTTAGATCGCTTGTGTTTTATGTCCCCTATACAGGATTATTTTTGAATGCTATCAAATGAATATGACCTTAAAATGACCCTTTGACTTTAAAACTATCATCTACTGAAAAAAAAAACACATACCTCATCAGTCATGGAAACTATTTTTGTGTTTTTGCACAGAACAAAAGGGAAATTCTCCTCAAGAAACTTTGATGCTCGAGAATTTCATCGGCTCTTGGCTCTGTTATAATGCCATAAGCCGGAGCTGTTCTTTCAAATGCATGCAGTGAAATCTGCTTTCCACTGTACCAACACTCTTTTGACACTTCCATTATGATTTATTTTAAACTGTCAAACTGTGCAGTTTTTCAGTATACTTCTGCTCCCCATCTTCACCTGTATCTGTTGTCATGGAGTCAAATACAATGTCAAGTCTAATTGAGTTGCAAAGCTGTTTTCACAAGCAGTTACAATTGGGGGTGAAGGCTGAGCCGCTACCATGCTTGTCAATAAAACCCCATTAAAATGAACACATCATAATTACTGCCTCTATTATCCTTCAAGATCTAGGACAGAGGCGCCCGCTTGTAATTGGCTGACTAACTACCCCATATGTGCATGGCCAATAGAAATAATTGTCCTTGTGTGTCGCAGTGACATGTTAACAGACTCACATCAGAGTTTGTGACTAAAACAATCAATTTCAAGGTGCTCCCGAACCAACATATTCCTATTTGCAATTATTGATTCAGTGAACAGACTGGTGCAAACATTATTAACAAATTCCTGCATAGAAACAACACAGCTATGTTTATAGATTTACTCCAGCTCAGATGGACTTACCAATAAAAAGAACGCCTCGCAGGATTCATTTTCTTTTCGTTTCTTTAATTGTGGGGAAGGAAAAGTTGTGGCACCTGTTGTCTGTCTTGTGTGTAAGAAGGTTTATCATTACACTCGCGACTTAGCGATTAGCAAACATTAACAGTTTGTGTGGCTCGCAATCAGCTACGCACGATATCTAGAAAACTGAATGCCTGATGAGACACGCATTTGATAAACAAGCAAAAGTGGACCCTTGCAGATATGGCATTCCCTGCAATCTTGCCACATCTATAAGCTGCTTGAGCAGATTTGATTTATTGACCATCTTAACTTTGCGAGCGGTTGTGGCTTAGTTGCACCACTCCCGTTGCCACACAAAATAAGAAGAGATTAAGAGACTAATGCTTTTAGAACAAAGTGGAGCTGCCGGTCTGTTGTGAGCTTTGACACTATGCTGTTTTCAGAAATGAAAAGCTTACAGAGGTAAGGATATTAATGCTCATCTCTTAAAGGAATTAGCAGTCCTCATGATGAAGGGGAAAATTAATCTTTGATTAATAGTTTGGATAGGGCTATCCACAGATGTAGATAACATCTTTCTAATCTCTCTCTGATGTGTTCCTCCCCCCACTTTTTTCTTCTGTTGTGTGTACACAATAGTATGAAAAGGCGAGATAGATTGTCCGATGTTTGAAGATAGATTGTATTGGAAGCCAGCTACGAAACTGGGATGATGTCCTGCATAAGTTACATGCTCAGATCAGACCCCAAAGCTTGCCAAGAAGATGTGGTCCAATCCCTGTTCTCCCCCTTGCATCCAAAGAGATTAGATTAGTTTCTTGATATTGAGTGTTCTTTCCTTTCTATGCTTTAAACAAAATCTTGCTTTAAAGTTTTATCTGCAGGCATTGACCTTTCGACCAGAGATTTGTCTTGTTACATTTCTGTTATTCATTATCCTTTGCATTGACCTAGCCTGTGTCTTCAGAGCGGTCTCAGACATTAATGTGACATAAATGTGAAATCTTTGTTGAATATTCCTTCTGCTTATGCAAGCGTCGGATAATCTTTTGATACAATCAAATAAAAAAGGAAAGTGACATTTCAGAAAACTTCATTTCCTTTCCAAATGGGCTTTTGAATACACACAAAGTATTTGTAAGATTTTCTCATAGTGCTGAGGAATTACTATAATTGTGTCACGCCAGTGCCAGCAAAGGAGGTTTCACTTGTCTGCTTCAAACTTTAAATTTGTCCAATTACGAAACTCTATTTTCCTGAGAATATAACACAGCGAGGAATGAAAATGTCTTCGTACTCCTTGCTGCTATTTTGATTATTGATTAGGCTTAGTTTAATTAACACTGGTCTGAAGGGTGGCCAAACTGGTGTAAACAGAATGACTCATCAATAGTCCCACTCATCAATAACTCAGTAACTCTCAACGGCCTTATGGTAGATCTGCTCTATGCTTCCAATTCATTTCGGTTATTCACTTTGCTCTCTCTCTCTCTCTCTCTCTCTCTCATTCGCTCTCTCTCTCTCTCTCTCTCTCTCTCTCTGTTTTCTCTTTCACCCTCAAGGCACTATTCTGTACACATATTACGCCGTGCAGACTGTAGATATTATACTGTGTGCAGCTCAAGGCTTTTGCAGTTTTTGGATAATGATCAAATTAATTAGAGAACACAAGCTACATGGCTAAAAATAAACCTTGCAATTACGTCTTTTTTATACAAACAAAATGAGAAAAACTATTTTTTTCAGATATATGTGGCTGTCTTTTTGTTGCTGCTGAAGGTCACTTGGTCACATACACTGTCATTTCCTATTGATCATCTGAACATTGAGTTAAATCAAATGTTTCAAACAGTGTATGCCACTGTTTTTTGTGTCTGGAAAAAAGGCAGCATCTGTGTGTGTGTTTGTGTGGGTCCATGCCTGTGTAAGTGTGTACATACTGTAGCTCAGTAAATGGGTGGCCAAGTGATGGAAGCTCATCAACTGAGTGATAATCTAATTACTGCTCCAGACTAAGATAGATGGGGCCACGTAGCAAAACACACATCTTTGTGAGATTTAATTTGCGCTGTAAAAGCTACACAAATAATTTAGGGCCTTGCGAGAGATATGAATTTTGATGCATGTATATTAGTTTGCGCAGCTCTCAAATGGGGTCTGTTACATAACTCACAGCATGCCAGCTTGTCGAGACAAACTGAGAGTCTGTCTAAACAAACTGAGAGACAAATTGAGTGGCGTTACTGCAGGATCTGATTAAAAGCAAAGTAGAGTGACATTTTGAGAGTTATTGATGAGCAGTGACACGTGATGGCTGCAAGTGACAGATACCACTCCCCCACCCCTGCTTTTGTCTTTGGCCTAAGTTCATTTGTTATCCAGTCTCTTTCTATGGGAACAGGATGGAACATTAGAGAGAGATTTCGCAAGAACTGTGGAAGATGGCGGTAAAATCTTATATGTATGGCAAGAAGCACAAGTGCTTATGAGCAAATCAATGTTGTTATAGAAATGATGGTTTTGTCCAAGAGCTGACAGCATTTAATAACATCTGACCTCTGGAAGGAGATGGTTGTGTGTCTTCTCTTCCAGATATGCATTGCAGAATTGCAATCTGTCAGCTGAAGGCCTGAACGGTTTAATAATTGGAATTTTTTAAAGTAAATTTTAATCCAATGAGGTCATTTTAAGCAATCCTTGTAATTACAAATTACAAATCGTTGTATGCCTAGGGAGGTTTGTGTCACGGCTGCTGTAAAATGGTTCCAAGGCACCGGAAAGAAATGCCGTAGAACGTTTTTGAGCTTTATAATTTATGCACTTCACTTCTCAGGTCATTTGCTCTGATTAATTAAATTAGATGTAGCTTAAATGAGAAGTTTAATATGTTGTAATATTCTGATACCATAGTTCTGTGGTCTGACAGAATGAAGAAAATGTGGAATATGTAATGTAGTGGTCAATAGCCTGATTCATGGTCTGATTAAAAATCATATATGAATATTTTACGTTTTAATAAGCATAAACATCTTTTTTTTACGTTTATTGAAGTTTTACCTCTGCAAATACCTCTGCCTCAAATAAGCATGTTTTCAAATGTTCATGACAACCAATTTGAAATAAGCCAAAATCTGTATGAGATGCCATATTAAATACTCTTTGGAAAGTTAATATAGTACAAAGTAAATTGTGATTTCAGCTTATAGAAGTAGTGTGTAAAATTCAATGAATTATTAAGGAAATGCAAAGGATTGTATAGCTTAAAATTGATGATGTAATATGTGGAAATTTATCAACAAACCAGTTTCACCTTTTGAACTTTCCCGTCATTTTCCGTCTAACTGTTATTTACTGTAATTTATTATTCCTTACATAAAATTCCACAGATGTGGAGAAATTACAGATGTCTGCTTAACAGTGACACCTATGTACAGGGAGTCAACTACAATCAGAATCCTGTTGCCCGCACATGCATTCTGTTGCCTTGCACTCCATTGAGCATCGGCCAAATCAGTGATGTGACAGATGCGAGACTGAACGTGATTGACAGGCATCATGCTGAGTAGTGAGTCTGTGCTGTGGTGCGTGCCAGTCATTTGATGTTAGCTTTGCAGGCTCCACTTAGTATGGCGGTATGAACCAAGCAAGCAAACAACTTTTAAAATGATTGGGGCTATGATAACATTGTAGCTGTCCCATCAACACTTAAAATAACATCATCTATATTCTTTATCAATACAAAATAGTATCACAGAGCTAATTACCTCATGTTTCACCTTGTTAGTGCTGTAGAGTAACTGAAGAGAGGAAAGACACTCGGGAGTGCACAAAACTTTCATTCTCTACATTAAAATCAGTCTACAAGGTCTAACAGCCAACAGGGACTGCCAAGGAGGGTCTTATTTTTCCATTTACACTGCAATCTTTATAGACGTTGTCAACCAAATAACTATTTAAAAAATGCATGTATGAATATATGTGAACCGTTACATACAATGCCTATAACTGTAATTATTAGTAAGTGATGCACTGAAATGTTATAAAATGCGTGTGCATGACATTGTGAGTGGATGTTTTTTGTCATTGAAATAAAAAACCAAACTGTTTGTAAAATGTGAAGTTTCTAAAGTGATAAAAGTTGTGTTTACAAGCTGTACAGACTGAAAGAGAGAGTGGTTTCTTTTCAGTTCAAAGGGATAGTTTTGCAATTTTCACTTGCATGCAGTTTCTCAGCTGTCGGGGATAACGTTAAATCGGTAGTACACAGTATTAGCTCCCATGACTTGTTGGACCTGTGAGTTTACTCTGATTTTATTGATTGTGTCAATTACAGGAAGCCAGAGCAGGAGGCATTTTTTGGTCGGATTTAATGGCACATGATTTGAAAACAATGTCCAAAAAGGACAGGTTTTCAGTCTACAGTTTAGTTTAGACATTTTGCCTGATGTGTGACGCAGACCAACAAGAACGAACTGTACCACAACAGAAAGGCTCAAATTGCCAGAACAAACATAGCAGGTAGGTAAAATGGTGAGACGTGCAAAGGTCAGGTGATTGTGTGATTCCCTGTGGTGGCCAACAAAAATTCATCTTCCAGCTGATTTTCCATGCTCTTTTTCGCTCTCTCTCAGCCTTTAATATCACTTGTGTTTTTCTTTTCCAGCAGCTTTCTTCGTCCAATTTTCCATGTTTTACGCCTTAGTCTATTTCTCAATTGTCCGGCTCCCTGCCGTTTTAATCCCTTCATTGATGTCACCTGTATTTTCCAAGTGCCTTCTCGACAGGCTCAGAGAATATGATTCCGCTTTGGAGACATCTGCTCATCCTCTGTCCTTCTCATAGCCACCGCTCATCTCCTCCTCTCCCTCCTGCTGCTCCATCTCCTCCATTTCTGTGTTGTTGACAGAAGCCCATTTTAGATGGAGTGTCCTTTTGCGTCATGTACCTTTCTCATCAGCGAGAATGAGTTTTTTCACACACCCTACAAGGTCCTCTCACCTGCAGATTTATTGTCAGTGTTGGGGCTGAAGTTGACTGCCTCCTCTCTGTGATGTATTTTCATTGATGCCCTGACACTCAGAAGTGTAGAGATGAGCTTTTACCATCAATAAAACACACTCTCGTGGGCGTAGACACAAAGGTGGATGAGTGGGTAAAACAAGAAGTTGAGAGACTTGAAAATTAATAAAATTAGAGGGCATCACCATGTAAATCTTGAAAGGCTGTTTGGTGTTCCTTCACATGCAGCAGAAACACATCTTTGATTTACCATATTGAGTGCATACCTGTCATCCTGAGTTCAAATTAAAGACCTTGCTGCGTTTGACTTCTTTTTATATTTGTATTTTTTTATTTTTATCTTTTATTTCCAACCCTTTTTTTTTGCAGATCTTCTCCCCTCCATCACCGCTCAGGTTGCACATTCTCCACTTGCTTTTCCTCCTCCTGCGACACCTTACCCCCGCCTCTCATCATCTCATCTACCTCCTTGTATCTGCTTGATTGCTGCGTCCTTCACCTTGCCCTCATCTAGGGAGCAGATCAATAGAGGTTGGTCGAGGCCAAGCATCACACTTTCAATGATTTCCTCTTTATCTTGGTTTGGGTTGCATGTCCATGTGCAGATTCATGCATGTAGCTATATTTATCTGGCAACCTTCTGTGAGCTTTTTCAGGCTTAAAATACTCCTTTTTTATGAGTCAATCAATATTTTAAATCATTTGGGTAAATATATTGCCATGATCAAAGAGCTATGACATTTATTGCATTTCGGACGTTCTAAAGTTTTCTCATTCTATTCACATATGGGCTATTTTCACCTTTAGCTTCAGCAAAATCTTTTAATAGAAACTGAATGGGACTGAAACTACCTCACAGCTCTGCCCAGAAAGAGAATTTGAAACACCTTGCAGTGGCTCAAAGCTATTGAGTTCTGTTTCATAGTTTCACGTGGGAGTTATTTTGCAATGAAATATATTCAGCATACGCAACAGTGATCTGTAAAATACTAGGAAGTCATTATGAAATTAATTTGCTAGGTTGTTAGTTTACTATGATAGCGTTTATACACTAGACTATGTTTCCAAAGTTAAGAGCAAAGTAGGTAACTTATTTAAAGATGACTTGTAGTCATATTTGGCTAAAACTGTCACTATGTCCTGACAATAGTATATGAGACAGATAATATGTGAAAAAAAAAATCAGGCACCTCTGGCTCCACCCGCTTCCTCTGAAGTAATTTGACAAGCCTCAATCCAACCAATCAGAACAGAGTATCTGACCGAGCTTCAATCGCTGCTTCTGCACAAGCTCCACTTAATTGTCCAAAATCAGAGCAGAAGTAAAGGTGGATAATGAACAACTGAACGACCAAGCAATGAGAAAACAAGAGTTTACATGAAAGCTAAGGTAACATAAGAAGAGCAATGAAGAAAAGCGTGTTAAAAAGAGAGAATAAGGTTGAAGGACGCTGCAGGGTGGGGCTTTGGAGAAAGAGAAAGGGGGTAACTGGAAGTTATTCTCACTCTAATTTCCAAAATAAGAGCACTTTTTCCCTAATTTTACTGACTGTCACTTTAAAATCTGGCAATCATTCACTGAAAACTTGTATATTAAAGCAGAAGCAACCTATATAAAAATAACTTTTACTCATTTTTGTTACAGCAAGCACTAGTCCTGACAGTGGTACATGAGACAGATAATCTGCAAAAAATAAATCATCCTCCTCTGGCTTCACCATGCCCGAATGAAAACAACCAATCAGAGCCAGGAGGAGTGTCAGTAAGTGCTCCTGCACATGGTGCCGGAAGCTCCCCTCTGTTCGGGAGCTGATGTAATGGTGGACAAACAAGCACCGAACAACCAAGCAATGAATAAACTGTCCCTCCCTACTTTGCCAACAATGGCTTACACTACAAAGACAAGTAAACAGCAGAAGACCAGTGATGAAAAGCAAAATAAAAAGACAGAATTAGACCAAGAGGCTCCGTGGGGAGGGGATTTGGAGGTGAGCCGGAGACCAGCACAGAGACAGAGAGAGAGGGGGGGTGGGGGAGGGACCTGGAAATTTACTTGTTCAAATTTTCCAGCTAAGTCCACTCTCTTTTCTCAGTCCTACTGACTGCAGCTTTAAATGGGCTCGCCCCCTTCCCACTGAGCATCTGACCCTCTGATCGTAACAGCAGGACAACAACAGCAACTACCAGAGGGGACTGTGTGGTCCATTACAGACAACGCAAAGTTTGGGCTTAGTTTTTCAAGTTAGAGGCACCCACTACTGGAGTAGTCTACCACTGAATTAAGAGAGAGCACTAACTACTTGGCTTAAAGTAAAACTTGCACTTGTAGGTTATCTTTCTACTTAACACATTCTCATTGTTTTTATGTATATATGTTATTTATGTATTGCATATCATAGTTTTGGACGCATTCTATTGATGACATTATTTGGCACACATTTGTAGCCTGCTCAGGGACCACAGCTGAAAAGTAGCCCATTAGCCAATTCAGGCACATTTACATTGACGTGTAAACCGAAATTTTGATTAAGGTGAACTGTCCCTGGTAAATCAATCAATCAATCAATCAATCAATCAATCAATCAATCAATCAATCAATCAATCAATCAATCAATCAATCAATCAATCAATCAATCAATCAATCAATCGATGGAGGGATGGATGGATGGTAAC
This sequence comes from Scortum barcoo, assembly GCA_023238725.1. Classification (NCBI taxonomy): domain Eukaryota; kingdom Metazoa; phylum Chordata; class Actinopteri; order Centrarchiformes; family Terapontidae; genus Scortum; species Scortum barcoo. The sequence goes on from CM041531.1 coordinate 12,341,878, forward strand.
CATTGAGGCTTTAGAACAAGTATTAAACTGAACTCGATGTGACAAATATTACAAAGTGAAGCATGATTCAGCAACTGCAAGGTCTCATTTCTCAAGACCCTGATTTTGGAATCCACTTTATCGCCGGTTAAATCAGAAGTTGAGCGAAAGGTGCAGTCATCCAAATCTACGATGAGAGAAGCAAAACTGTGGAATGTTAAACATTTGATCTGTGCACATTGGCTCTGCTCTACACTGAATGATGGTGGCCCTTTTTAACAGAGTTGTCTTGTGTAGAGTGATCCAGAATTTGATCTCCGCCCTGAAATAGCCTGGGTGTTACATAATTTTTTTTTTTTTTTTTTTCGACTTTCATGTGAGGTCGATAATGAGGTTGTTCTAATGTATTCAACTCCGATATAAATTACTTTTTTGCTACTGCTGTGGGTTTTGTAGTAAATATCAGAACATTTAACTGGAGAGTAGGTACAGTCGTGGCATGAAATTTCCAACTAATAACATGTTAAAGATGAGCCACAGGCTGTTATTTATTCAAATGTTAGACAGACAGACTAACCTCTGAGCTGTATCACCTATAGTATGACCTCAATTGAAGTGTATGTTGTTTCTTTACATATTCTACATATATTAATTATTTTCGTAACAAGAAAAAGAATTTCTTTCCATACATCGGTCAACACGTTTCGCAAAACTCTTATATGTTATGTGTGTGTTTGTATTTGGGAGTACGGCTTGGGAAGGAGGAGTTGCCACAGAAGACGAGTGTGAACATGAGCAGCGGGCCATGGCAGACTTTCAGAGAGGTGCTGTTCCTCCCCCGCACTCTGCCAGAACATTCCTCATTTTCAGACCTAATTGAAAATAAACAGATCGCTTGGGACTGGAGTGTAAATCTGATGGGCTGGAAAAGTCCACTATCATTGGTCATATTTAATCTTATTATGCTCCCGATCTGTAGCGAGATTAATTAACCTAATTAGACTTGAGCAAAAAACATACAAAAGTGAGCTCGAGCCTCACTTGTTCATATCAAGCAGACAGTTATTATTTACTCTAATCAGCGGTGTAACAGTTCTGCCTTGAGCTTTTCTAGTTTTTTTTTTTCTTCTAAAGTCAATGTTGTAACTCATTGCTTATGTATACATAGGGATGCACACCAAAAGACAGGTGTGTGTCCTGTATACTAAGCACATCGTTGGAAATACGTATTCAGTTGTAGTGAATACAAAGACAAAATTAGGGGGAGAAAGAAAATAATATGAATAATTTTAGTTCATAGAAATCCCTAAATGACAAAGTAGACTGATTATCTGTGTTGAAAATGATTTTCTGCCTTATGGTTAAAGATGTGTTGAATCTGCTCTAATCAACATTTTCATATTAACTATTATTTCCTGTAGTTGTTGAAACAAGGAGAAATACCACCCTTTGCAATTCCTCCTTTCATCTTATTCCTCCTTTCAGCTTATTGTTTTTATTTATCCATCTAAAACTGTTGTAATTTTCTCTCCTGTCTTTCAGGCTGTGAGAAACCCACTCTGTACTGCCTGCTTACCTGATCAAAACAGTATCGATTTAACAGCATTGTTTGTAAGGAGAACGCCAACATGTTGCTGCTGTTTAACGTGTTTGCCATAACAGTTTCATAAAAATATATAAATGTTGTTTCAACAGCTTGCTGCTCTTCCCCCATGTGACCAAAGAATCAGTGCGGTTACGTTTCTGCATTAAAACGACCTGGATAAGGAAAAGTTGTCCTCATTGTTCACTGAAACCAACACAGCTCTAGATACTTAAAGAGAAGTGAAATGAACTACAGTCTTTAGTGTCAGTGTTATAATAAATCCATCCCCAACAGGCTCCCAAGAATTTTGCAGTGTAACAGTGTCATACCTCCTCTGGTTTTGCTCACAAAACCACAAGAGGTTGCTTGTCATTTCAAGCATTTGGACAAATGACGAGTGCAATCATTTTTTTCTGGTGAGGACAGACGCGCCACAAAGGCACAGCCCTGCACCAGGCTCATGCATATGCATGACCTTAAGTCATCTGCAGCCTCCCCTCACAACAGACACATATGGGTAGACTCAGATGCATCAGCTTCTAATTTCCTTAAGCTATTTGTCACTATTTGTGATATAGAAAACATCTGACAGTGTGGGACTGTTAATTATAGTTTTGTGATACCTGTAGGAATTGAGAGTTGATAAAATTTTAATGACCCTACCTTAAGTAAGAGTTTTTCATGACCCCTCCTGAAGAATTTTTAAAATGGAGTGACCTTCCCCCCAGCAAATAAATTTTAATGACACAATAAATGTTGAAATACTATCCCAGGCCATGGTGAGCTTTTGCCATCAGGGCTGGTGTATCAACCAGTTTAGGCTGTGTTAGTCACAGCTGATATAAAATGAAATATAATTGACAGACTCTGCAACAATCTTTCCAGGAATTATTTCCTCCTCTGCAGCGTGTGTGTGTGTGTGTGTCTTAACTTGCTTACATTTATCCTATTTTATTTGAACAGTTTTAACAGTTACAAATTGCTCAACTATTCATCTTCTTCTTCCTATTCGTAAGGCCTTGAATCTTCTGATGTTTACACTTGCAAATCCAACATCTGTAAATGCAGAAACTGATAATAAGCTGTTTTGAAATGGGCAGCAACCCAGTTAATCCAGGTTAGCATTACAAATGGTAGATTTATGTTCAGCTATAAGTAATGGGAAAACACAACTTTTACTTATTCCCAAGCTCAGATGGCTTTTACAGGATTTGGTTTGTCTTAGTGACTTCTTCTACTAGATGATGGATTTGGCATGACAGCTAGAGCCTGAAGGGATGTATAATCTTTATCTTCATGTATTTGTATAATTAAAGCTTTCTGATGTTTCAAGTCTTTTTTGAAAATGTGTGGGCTATATTTTGCATTTTGATGTATTGATCTACATAGTAACTTTTTATGGTCTCTGCCTCTCTAATCTGATTGAATTGGTTGCCCCAGTTGTTTCTTGTTTTCTTGGAACCTAAGTGTGAAAAATGTGGCAAATGACCGCTATGTTGTGCTAATGCTTTGGAAAATCTGTTTTATACCAAAATGCTGACCTAAATGAGCACAGCCAATGTGACTGTTTTTTTGTGGAAGGGTTTTGGTTTTCAAAAATTAGAGTCTATTTAAAGTCTTTCTAGCATCAAAAGGATCATTAAAGCAGACACTTCGGAGTCTCACACCACAGGTGCCACTAATAACATTAACAGTGGCTCTGTTTTATTCAAGTGTCCCAATAAACCATGACAGTGTGAGCCAGCATGCACAATACGAGGACCCTGAAACTTAAGCAGCGGAATGAAATTCAGTCATCATTTTATCATTTACACCTGCGCTTTTCCTACTGTGACATTTCAAAATGTCTTCCATAAAAAAACCTGTTGTCTTGACTCCATATTTTTGGGTTACACAGTGTTTCCATGATGGCTTTAGTTTAGTGTATTTAGTAGCAGGACAACATCATTCATCTGTGCCTTCCAAAACTCAGGATCAGTTTTATGTTGCGAAAACACAACACTCAGGTTTAGACACAAAAACATGGTTAGATTCAGGGAAAGATCATGGTTTGAGTCAAAATAAAAACTATCCACCTATCCCTACGTTTTCCGTACATGGGCTTTGACGCTCAAAAACATCCATTTTTCCTTTTACACTTTTTTTTTCTAAACTCCATCTATGTTACATGTTTTTTTACTATGCAGGTCATTCACTCATAAGTTTCCAGAGGTTTGAAAGTTTATCTGAATGCATAATGTATGTAACACTTAAGGCTCTATGGTGGTTTAACTCTTAATTGCTTGTCATTAGGAAATTAATTAGAAGGCATCGCACGTTGGGTATATTAGTGATTGTAATTGAGTCACTGTCCCTCATCATTTTTATTTTATGATAGAGATTATAAAATATGCAGACCAAAACTCAAGAGATGCTACAGATTCAACCACTCTGAAGTCTATCCAAATGTGACCTGTTGGCATCCAATAGACAATCAGAAATGCTCGAGCACACACTCGAAAATAGGATTGATAAAGGTTATCATGGCTGTGTTGTAAGTAACTAATGAGAAGCAACAACATCCGACAAGCATTAGCAAAAATATAGCAGCCTCTAAATTTTTTATTTTTACATTGGTTGTTTTCTATATTTTAGAAGAAATAAATAATCCTTTTTTTTTTAGATTTGATGACATTTTGAATGAATTATGCAATTTGGCTACACTAAGTTGTATAATTAAGCCTTTTTCTGAATTATGCACATTGATTACATTAAGTTTTGATAAAAGACCACATTCCGGGGGAAGAAATACATCAAACACAAGAATTTTTCTGTAAAAATTATAATTTTATGTAAGGAATACTGAAAAAAGATTGATGATAACAAAATAAATCAACTCAAAAACATAACACATCAAAGCACCCTGCCTGGGTTGGAATGACTTCAGACAACACTTTGGTTTCTCTTTAAAGTACAGCCTCGGGCCTCTCCTTAACTCTTTCGGGTAACTACTGATCCCATTCCAGTTGCCTCATGTTTCAGGATGTGAGTTGAGTGGGCTGAGGTCCTCAGCATAGGGTCTTTTCCTCCACAGTGTTTTCCACCTCATCCTCTTGCATCATCATTATCATGGTAAATAATTCAAAACATTTTTTTCCACCATATGACCTCTCTACACTCTTTCTCCCTCTTTTTTTCTCCTTTCTTCTACGCAGAGTGACCTGTTAATGCACACCTACGAAGATGCACCTCTTCTCTCGTGGAGCTGGTCATTTAATACATCGCATAGCCCTTTTTACACATGCGCATGACGTCCCACTCACGCGATGCAACCCACATACTGTCCTGGACTGATACTAGTACCAGTCACGATAACAATGATTAATGTGTTCATTCTCTCACATCTACTCTCACTGACTGAGTGCACTGATAATTGCTTGTTGCTGTTGCTGTGCTTCTGGAAATCTCAAATTGTTTAGATGTACAATCCACATGACAAAGAGCCTCTGGTCTTTAAAAAAATAGCAAAATGAGAATGAGGTTTTACTCTTACTCAGGTATGAAATTATTGCTTGTTAGACTATCCCCCCAAAACACACCTTCAATTGTGAAAGTATTATGCAAACAACAGTGCGAATAAATGAGTAGTAAATACATAAACCAACAGATGAGGCTCAATGACACAGTGTATTAAATGCCTCATACCTGGTCTCTTAGGTGTAAAATTGAAACATTTATGAGATCCGTGTTCTTAAGCCTGCTTTCAATTTGCACCTAAAAAGAACTGGACAGGAAATACAAGAAATTCAAACAACAAGTTGGGCCAAAAAGGGTGGTGCTGAGGTGGAAAAGTTGATTTTGAGGTTTGATTGTTATAATCTCACTTTTAAATGGAAAATCAGTGTGAGAATTATACTTTTTTACAAATTCATATTTCATTTCACATTAATACTTTGAACCTCTCCATCCATCTATTCTCGATATCCACTTACTGTTGTTGAGAGGTGACTGTGCCAGCATCATACACAGTCCTGGATTAGGGCTATCTGCCTGTACTGTGGCTATCACTTCTGCCCATCCACACCATTCAACACCACCTCCATCAAACTATGAATAAGAAAGAATGACAAGTCCAGTTGACCTTCTTCTCAATTTTAGAAATTACCATGACCGGGATGATTGAGAAGAAGATGACAAAGAATGCAAGGACATTGCTTTGGTGTTTCATTGTATTAGATGTCTTTAAATTCCATATTTTTATGAGCGAGGAACTTTGCCGGATTTTGTAATTTTCTCATGTTCTTTCCTCTGTTCAAGGCTGCTTCATCTTCATCATCTTTCATTATATTTTCTATGTTTCCCCAGTGGTCATGCGCTTGGTAATGCCTTCTAATCACAAGCTCCATTGTGGAAATTTCGTCTTGAACTGCCATCTTAATTCCTTTCCTCAATTGACTTTCATATGACATTCATCCCTCTAGCTCTCCTCTGGCATCACTGTGGCATGACTGTGCGGTGACAAACTGCGTGGCTGGGGTAAGAGAAGGTTAAATGACTTGCCTCTAAGACAAAGAATTCATCATTGCATCTGCTCCATAATGAAGGTAAAGGATTGCTGGCCCCTTTACCTCTGGGGAAAGAAAATTAGCACCTTCGAAGCTTTCTACCATTTCAGGGAAAGCAACTCGCACTGCAGTGTGATCCCTGGAGCCTTTTACATAATATTCTGATGATTTTATGAGGGAGAATATTAGTGTTTGGTTATTAAATTCAAATAAGCTGATGCAGTATAACTTAGATGATATTGATAAAGGCAAATAATTGACCACAGCTTGATAAGCAGACCTTAAAATTAAATTGATTTTGAAGTCTTGCATTATGCTCTATTTTATGAAAAGGTGAGTTTTGACTGATTAAATCTGACCTTGGAGGCAAAGGCTGACCTATTTAAGATTATATTTAATCCAAGCAATTTGGCCTCTGGTGCTCCAGAGCTCTCTCATTATGGTAAAATACAAATCATTTATATTCTATTGAGGGTGGCACATTGTTTCTGAAAAAACATCAGCTTATAGAATAAAATCTGTGTGGCACATCCATCATCCCAAAGTTTTCTTGCTGTCATTATACTTGTTTGTTGCCTAAAGTTTATCAGGAAGTCTCTTGAGTAGTGCAGCACACCTCCGTTTAGGTCTAAGAATATACAGCTTATTTAGCCTTATTTAATGGTGCTATAAGACATTAGTTTTGGTAATTATTATTTTCTATTTCACAATAATGCTACAGTACTTGCAATGGTACAAACAATACAATACATTGAATTTGCTGAAACTTAATGAGAGTGGCAACAGCAACAGCACAGTGCAATGCAATGCAGTTAAAACATAACACAGTCAGATGATTATATATATATACATACATACATATACATATATACATGCATGCATACATACATACATATATATGTGTTACGTCCCCTAGGGGAAGTTGGTTAGCTACAGTTCAACAAAGGAAACAGAGAGTCAGAGCAGTGGACAGTGCAAACTTATTTAATTCTAACTTGCACTCATTTCAGAGAGGGTTTACAACAATGTGGGGGAGGATGAGTCAGATGAGGTTGTGCCAAATAAATGAAACCAATAAAACAAAACCAGGCCTGACTACCCCCCTAACTCTGTAAAGAAAATCCAAACAAGAAGGGCTAACTAGTTTCTCTAAAAAAGTTGATTTAACCAAAACCAATACAGGGGGTGGCAACCAACCGCTAACCTGGTGTATCTAACAAAGGAAACTAACCGTGTGAAATAAGTGTATAGGGTACCCCAACTCACCTACTGATCTCAACCTCCCTCCACATACCTCTTTTTAACAAACGTTAAATCAAAGTCCTCCATCTTGACATGCAGGCAGCAAGGAGAAAAGAAGAGAGAGCTACTCTGCGAGCCTGGTCCTTTTATTATAGGGGTCCTGGAGAAGGCAGCCAGTCGCAGGTGATCTCTAATCACATAGGCGGCACCTAGAGAGCTTACAGGGGAGGAGAGAAAAACCAGGAGGAGAGAGAAGGAAAACCAGGAGAGAGAACAGAAACCTCAAACACTCCAGCCTGGCATGTAACAATATGTATACATACATATACATATATATATATATATATATATATATATATATATATATATATATATATATATATATATATATATATATATATATATATATATATATATATATATATGCATACATTTTGTTTTGATAGATGTATGTATGCAATGTTTTCTGTTATGCCTGTGTAAGCTGCTGCAACAGCATAATGTCCTGTAAAGGATCATAAAAAGTGTATATATATATATATATATATATATATATATATATATATATATATATATATATATATATATATATATATATATATATATACATATATATATATACATATATATATATATATATATATATATATATATATATATATATATATATATATATATATATATATATATATATATATAAATAAAAGTGATGTTCAAGTTATCCAACACTTGGTTCTCATGTTCCAGTGTAATTGGAGAATCAGTGCAGGGAAATATTCTTGGGCACTTTCAAATACTGTATTCATTACTAGGTTTTATATCTTATCTGTCATTATCTATTTGATCGCGTCATTTTATTTTACTATAGTTTTATACCTGTACCCTAGAAACCTATCAACACCTGCCAGCTCGCCTACCCACAGTAACTTAAATAAGCCTTTTTCTAATGTAGAAGAATTATAATAACGCTGTCAAATTGACCAACTCTCAATTTCTAAATGTGTCTCTAATTAATTTCAGAGAGTATTTAAAGAAACACATGGATGTTATATCCTTGGCATAATGCAATTCGACTAAGAGTCATTGGCTGTCAAGATTTTGGAAGGAAGGCAGCACCTCCCTTGTGTTCACCAGCCGACCAAAGTTTATGGTCAGCTACAATTCAGAGGCTCTCTGATATTTCACTTGAGGCATGAGAGACCATGGCTGTAAGTGGACGTAAAACAGAAGCCTCTCGTGAGGGTTTACTGGTTGAGAGAGCAACATTTTATTCATTGCTTAGAGAATTTATCTATATTAGGGAGCAACAGTGTTTTCTCTGCATTTTATATATAGTTTCTCACTTTGTTGTTGAGACAACTGTCACACAAACTACCTATTTATAAGTCTCAGTCATGAAACGTGGAGAGCAAGGTTATGTTGTATCACATACACTCTAAAACACTCACACTCGTGAACACTATTATCGCATAAATATCCAGTTCTCCGCTATCACTATTATGTTAGGGGTCTCAGCTTTAGCACTTTTGCATGCAAGTAAGGGATCAGTCATTACGTTTCTTTTTCATAGGCAAATGCTACAGTACAGCTATAAGTGTCACGATGGCACAGAGAACAAGAGTGCAACGGGTGTTACATGGGTCTCATTACAAGGCAGCACCGTGTTTGACAACCTAATTTAATGGTGTGGCTAGTATAGATGATAAAGGGAAAATCAACTAAACCTAAACAGACACCAAAGAGAGGAGTGAGTGTGGAGCCTACAGTATATGTTAGGCTGCATTATACATTTACATCCATTCCTTATATCCAAATATGCCTGTTAAGGGTCACTGGAGAGAGGGAAGGTGTCTATCCCAGTGTGTATTGTTGTCTCAGGAAGAAAACAGCTGAGTTTTTTTTTTTCAGCAAATGTTAGTATTGGCTGAACTTGGTAGCTTCAAAACTTCAGCTTTAGCCAAGGGCTCTTTGTTAACTGTACTTTTGTCTCCAGCTATAGGCAGTTTATTTTAAAGCAATACATGTTAGCTACTAGCCTACCCTAAGCTAAATTACTTCACTGTCAGAGGCTGTCTGAGAAGTTGAAACTTTGGTCCTTCTCTTTTTCTTGGGGCTCCAGTGAGCTACCAGTGGTCAAGCCCTTTAATCATTTTGTCCCTACTCTGGCAACTGAATGACTTTCAATTGTTTTCTCTCTGTCTCCTTGATACAGTGTGTCCTGGAGACACTTTCACTTTTTGAATCAGCCATGAAAACACATAAAACATCGTGAATTACTGTACTAACACCACATATTTGATTGAGCATCACATTTCATGTTAAGATAAAGATGAGATATATTTCTGGCTTCATTTGCTACCAGCTGTTGTTCCTAAAAGCTATCTATTAGTCAAAGGTAGTCAAAGTTAATTTATTCACCAGGCATTTGCATCAGGCTCCTTACTCCCCTCCAATCACAGTTAATTTAGTTTCTGTCCCTGTAGTTTGAGCCCCATACGCCGATGTTTGAGGCGGAGTGCTTCCCACACATACACCTGAACGCTGCTGACATTAATTCAATGTAACACAGGCAGGCAGTTCATAAAGTACAAGACTGTGAATTTTGATATTAGAGGGAAGCATTTAACCTCTATTTCTTCTAACTTCGTTTCAGACTGTATAAATTTCTGAAGAGTGAACTAAAACATGTACAACATGTAGTGTGACAAGGTATGGTTAAACTGGGAGCATCTGCCAATTGCAAGTGTCGCCACAGCAAAGTGCATCATTTGGAGCAGACATCAAAGCATCAAACTGTTGAAAATAACTGAAAAAAAAACAAAAAAGTGAATTTAAAAAATGGCATCCTGTCTCATTACACTATAACCAAGGCTGATGTTGTTAGTGTGTGTGAGCATTTCCAGCCTGCAAATTAACTCCATGAATTATTTAGCCTGCATGCTAGTCTTGAGCTATAAAATCAGTCACTTTGCTGCTCTATGTACACCTGAATAAACTTGGATTGTCATTGCCTCTCACTGTGTTATATTGTGAAAAAAAAAACTCAAAATGATTGCATGTGACCTGGCATCAGAATGGCCTCAGGCAAAAAAAAAAACAAAACAGAAAAGAAATTCAACAGGACTCATTTAAATGTGGTATCTCTCTAACTAAGCCAGATCCCCATTCAACAAATCAGTATAACAATAAGTGTTCCAGTATAATTACTTGGAGAGGAATTCACTAGAGAGTCAATTTATCAAGATGGATGCTTCATTTGTTATTCTTTAGTGTTCCTTATACATATCTTTTTTTCAATTGCGCTCAGAATAATTTTCGCTCAAGGCTTTTTTGAAGTATTGAAGGTGACTTCCAGAATTGATGTGTGAATGGGATCTTTGGCGGTAATAAACTGCTGTAGAATGGTACGTCCTTTCTTGTTTGAAGCAGTGTCTTCTGAACCTTTTGTTGGGGAGCATCTGGGGAGAAGGAGAGAGAAGAGGTGTTGATTAGACTGTGAATGATATTGTTTAGCTATCTCCTAATGATGAGGCTTAATATTAAGGGACTCTATACGCCTAGTACAGCATGCTCCATATTGGTGGTGTACACTGTTTTGAATGTTCATGATAAATTAAGTCAGGTCATCCAGTTTCTCTTATAATTAAAGTTAATCACGGAGATTAATTATGAGACGAGTTGAGCCCATTTGTCAAAGTGCTCATGTTTTAGTAATGTATGTCTCTGAATGCATCATATGTAAAATTATTACATGTAATATATACGTATTTATCAAGAGGGAACATTTGTGTGTCAACTGTTTTCTTGGTAAATGTTGATTTTGTGCAAGCTAATTCACAAAATGAGTTTATGAGCATGCATCATCACTGTAATGTTTATTTTAATAAAAGTGGCCAGTAACAAAATATCAAGTAATCATGTTAAGCATTAATGCAGGGAGCCATGACAAATGGTGAAGAGAAGAGGCTCTCGCACAGGAGGATATGTATAGTAATGAACTTGAATCTGTAAGCGTGTTTGAATGTGTGTTTGGACTATTTGGGATTGATCTGACTATTCTGCATCTTGGTGAGGATACCAGCTGAAGTCCCAATGGCAAGTTTAGATCTCTGATGTCTTTGTCCTCATTAAGATACCATTAAAGAAGAAACTGATTTCAGTGTGTAGACCAGCGATCCCAATTTGCATTCATACACTGTCTTAAAGCTACACTTTACATTTAGTAGTTGTTTTTTAGTATAGGTTTTCATCGTGTTTCTTCCTCATTTACAATTCTGCATTTTTATTAAGTTGTGCATGCTTTGATATTACACACTGTTCTAGAGAACACATTCATTATATTTTCATATTGAATAGTTGTAACAGATTATGAAACTATATGTCTCCTCTCAATATAGGTTGCTTTTCCTCTGACTTCATCAAAAAGAGTTTAAGTAGCATCCAACTTTGTGGCTGGTCTCCATAGTGGCTATTTGTGCTGACGGCGTAGCTCTTCTCTCATAAATCTCTCTTAAAAATGTGAACCACAAGCACTCGATGGACACCCACAGGCCTCACACAAAGTAAGTTTGGTAGCTGATGTTACTTACAGTGAAATCAAGCATCTATCACAATCACGAGTGTTTCAAGTCTTGTGCTTTTACGTGAGCATCGATATTTGTAAATTTTTAGAAAGAGGTTTTGTTAAACTTGCAGCTGACATTAATCTTTTTCGGATGCATTGTTCATTACTGCTATTTTTATTTGTATACAGTTATTTACATTGGACAAATTTACACTGGCAGACAATAAGTGAGGAAATGCGTCTCCTTTATCTGACTAATTGGGGGAAAAAAAGATGTATGTGGACATAAACTTTAAAACAGAATAATGGAACACAAACTGGATTAACTGAGATGACGACTGTGCCTCTACTTCAACAAATAAAACATTAATTTACACAGTATTGTGTTGTGGTTTAGAGGTTTTGAGTTGGAGAGACTTGACGCATGATGCATGATTGATTATCATTTCATAAAGGTTATATGCTTAATTTGGAATGCTAGTCAGTCTCACTGACAAATGTCACTCGAGGCCCCTCACACACAATGCAGTGACAGCATTTTATCCCATGGCACAGGGTTGCTCACTATAGTCATTCATAGTCTACTCACACAAAAAAACTTCAATAAAAGGTTGTCTCTTAGTATTTACATTATTTATCCATGGGCTGTCACCTCTGAGGTCCAGATTGTTTTTCAGGCCCTCAAGCCACAACCAAGGGATTTCATTCATTTCAGCTCAAGGTGCAGTGGTGATAAAGTTCCAGTATAGCACCTATATCTCAGGTTGTCAGTGTTTCATGCCCAATATAATATGAGCCAGATGGTTCATTGTGTATCCTTATTTTGAGCTTAAGACAAAAAAAAAATCTAAATGTGTTCATCTGTCTATCCTTAACTTGTGTTTTGTATATTGCTTTGCCGAGTTGTACTTTATGTATTCATTAGGTTAGGGATCATTTAATGAATAGTAATTTGGAGTGGGCTGAATAATAACTTATGATGTGTGTAGAAAGGTCATTTTCTCAGTCGATTCAGAAGAGAAACGGGAGAATACCACTTGCCATTGGTTTCTTAGTTTTTCATTTCTGTATGAAAAAACGTGTGATAATGTGCACATACAAATGGTTGTTTTTAGAATAAAGAATGAGTTGGTTAATTCAAAAGCAAAGCTATTAGCATTACTTGTATTAGCATAATGCTAACCTTATGTAAAACACTACAGGAAAATATTGTTTTGAGACCATTTTGAGAACTTCATTGCATTGATCTCTAGTGTTAAAGTGTAAACTGTAAGGTGATGGGGGATTCAGACGTTCTGGTGGAGCGGGGCTCACCTGGCTGTCCTGTGTGATCACTTCAGTCAGTGAAGGCCTGTCGTTTTCTATCTATAAGACATACATATCAGTGATTTTTTTCTGTCATTTCTGGTGAGAGGCCATTGTGCAGTCACCCTCTCCTTAGATGGTTTCTGTCTTGAGAGCGTTGTCTCTTCACCCATCTGGCCATCCTCGTAGGAGCTTCCTGCTGTGCTCAGGTCTCTCTCTTGTGAGCCATTTGAGCCCGTTGAAGAGATTTTGCTTCAGTTGTTCTCTTTTAAGAGAGTTTCATTGCTGGCTCTGACTTTCGATGAAGCAAGTTTGTGATCTGAGCACTCTCCCAGTCCACACAGGATATTTGGACATTTAAAGGTTCCTCAAGTCGCAGGGATCCCTTATTTATACCTTAGAACATCAGATCACTCAGGCCACTGGGTGTTGTCGCTATTAGCCGAGATAAAGGCTCAGGCGTGATTGTGTGGTTTTTCACAGCCGAGACATGAGGCCAAACCATCCCTGTCCTTCCCCATGACTGGAGACGGTTAAGTATGGATGGTTGTTGAGTGCCTACTGTGTATGATCATTCATGTTGTGCTGAGTGAGCCCCATCTGCCTTTTCATCCTGGTATGGAGGGGTCCTTGAGGGCTGACCAGCTCTTGCGTCATCAGGTTCATGGCCATTTCTTGTCGTGCTGGTGTCACAACAGGGGATCGTGGCAAGATCCATTAGAAGGAAACAGTGTGAAACCGATCGAAGGTTGCACATTGAAACCTTAGTTCTATGAGATCAGGCAAATCCCCCCAACCTAAAACCTGCAGGAGTTGCATACTTTGAGGTAGTTGTTCATGAATGAGAAGTCATGTTAGTATTTACCTTCATTTCTTATAATAATAATATAATACTTGTTATATTGTTATATAATAATTGTTATATTTTGTTATTATATATACACATGACTACTGTAGCAGTAGTAGAGGCTGCATGAAATATGCTAAGAGTTTAACATATACATTTTCAGGAGCAAAAATAATTATCTAAAATGGAAGTGGGGAAATTTACAATCCCATGAGACAAAGCATTTAACTATAAGGTTTATAAAAATACTGTCTCATCTCTTTACACACTATCCTTTCATTACTTCCCAAAGCAGCAGAACAGACACTGTTTAATGTATCCATGTGTCTGCAAAACTCCCAGAGGCACAAGGAGAGTGCAGAGGGCATCACTTATTACTTGGCAAAAGACAGGGTTCCCATCAATGCCACGCACAACAGGGGTTTAGAGAAAATTATTAATACCCTTAACAAATGTTATATAATTCCCCTCTTGCAATTGTTTCTCAAAAGCTGTGCTGCGTGCTCTGTATACCAAATGTAGAGAAAGAATTCCTTAGGATCTGAAGTAAGCGGGATATTTTTTACACAACAGAGCCTTCTATGAGCCTTACAGTTCATTATATGAGTGGTGACTTAACAACGAGCAGTCTGAAAACTACATTTTTCTTTCCCTCAAGAGCACACTGGCTATTGCACAGGGACCGAGGGAGCAGCATGCATTGTGCGCTAGAAAAAGATGGGCTGCATTAATGGCTGGGATCTTGGTTTGTCTAACATTGTTATGGCAGCTTTTCTCATTATAGCAAGACAAGTGCTTTGGACAGAGTGGTTCACGATAATTTACCATTACAGTTACAGTTTAATGAAAAAATGCATGACAGACCTACAGAATATGTAAGTGTAGCCATAGGAATATCCATTCCCAACACATGCTTCCCAAAACAGCTTCTCTGCAGCAAGTTAGTTTGAGGCTAACGTATAAATATGCAATTTAAAGCTTGAAACGCTGTATGATAAGTCTGTGAGATGCAAGCTTCTGATCAAGTAATGTGGTGAGGCACCATTGACCAACTTGTGTTTTTTATTATTTGAAGAGCCCTCTGTTTAATAGGCCAAGAAGTATCACTGTTTAGGTTTCTGGTATTCCTAAAAAGCCAAATAAAGCTACCCTGTGTATTTATGTCTTTTCAGCCTTGTTGATCAAATGCAGGGAGTTTGGTATTGACACGTCTCCCACTTCCAAGTTTCCATGTTTGTCCATGAACAAGACATAAATACAACAAGTATGGTAACTAATTAGATCCAGCTGTGACAGGTGAATGCAGAATTGCATGTGGAATACATAGGGGGGAAGCACTGGCAGAAACCAGAAAATAGAAGCAAGTGTGGCTGCCTCAACAACCACGACACTTCTGCTGCAAGAACAAGCGAGCAAAAGAACTTAAATCGTGCTCCAAAATAACCTCTGCTGCTAAGAGGACTCTGAAGTGTAGTGGCCAGAACACCCGGGACAATATCCATTACTGTCCTGACCAGAAAAATAACACTTTTTTTTTACGACACCTTTGTGATCCAGCCGACAGACTAGCATTTGTGGCCATAAATATTGAAGAAATGGCTAATTACCCCTGTGTAATCCCAATTAGTTGTGGCTAATTTTGGCTGCATATCTGGACATATATTCTGCACTGTGTACATTCAGACTTCCTACTGTACAACTACAAGGACAAAAAAAAAAAGATAAGATTACAAACTGTAACCATGGTTCTCTGAGGAGGGGTGGATTAGGTTTAAAAAAGCTTTGGACTTTAACCAGGAGTTGCCTACCACAAAAAGTGCATTATTCAGGCTGTGGCAGGTTTGTCCTTGCATAAAAAAGTCTTTCAATAAATTTAGTACTAGCTGCAAAATCAGGACAACTCTGTATTTAAGTTTTTTTTTTTTAAAGTTTGAAGAGGAATGCTAAAACTTTCGTTGGCACAGCCACAATTTCGAGACTGCCATGTCCAAGCCAATTTCACTTTAACCAGACTTAGTAATATTGTCTAAGGATCATTTTCAAAGCGTGTGTGTATATATATGGTATGTGTGTATGTGTGTGTGTGTCTATGTGCATTTGCGCACACTAATATTGGAAGCTGTTCTTTTTGGAGAGCTGCCAGTCGAGAAGCAGCCAACACAGCACGGAGGAAGATGGACTGAAGAACAAAGTAAACAGGCTACATACACTGGAGGAAACTGCGACGCTGAAGCTGCATTAGGACACACACTCACCTACACAAAGACACACTGGAAATAACACATATACATGCATACCCCCACTCCCAGCCCCCTCCTCCAAGCAAAGGCATGTTCCCATATCCAGCGCATATTTTCACCCTTCTCGCTCTCTCATTGTCTCTCTTTCACATAGAGGCAGAGATTTGAGATATACTATTGCTGCACTGCTGTTTCAAAGAGCGCATCCTTTGATCCTCAGCTACTGCATCTTTTGAAGTACACAACCCAACTGCCAGTCAGAAACACACAAGCAGTAATGATTCAAGTGAAAGTGAAAAAGATGAGTCTCATTTGATGGATGATCAGGACAGTTGTCAATGGGAGCAATATTCCACATGGACTGACAACAATCCAAGTGATTTCTGCATGTGTGAGTAAAAGCAAACAAACAGTCGTGATTGCAATTATAAACACACCTGCCAACCTTTAAATGGTTTCGCACTGTTTCTGAAGAACCCAAGCACAGATAGCAGCCAACAGATGGATGAGAGCACATCAGCAGATGTACAGAGACTAAAGATCAGAGATGGATATCAGCATAAATTGACTAATAAACACTGTACATAGAGAATAGTCAATGATGAGAAGCAAAGTGTCAAGCAGGTATGTTTGACATCCTTGCAATGAGAGTATCTATAACCAGAGAGTAAAAAATACTAGAGCCGCTCTGTCATTGAGCTGCAAATGTGAGGGTGAGCAATTATTGGCACTCAGGGAAACATGCAGATTGAACACATGGAAGACTACAAGAAAGGCAGAGACAAAGCCGGGCATTGGCTAGTGTGGGACCTGTTGGATACGAGCAGACCAGGTACAAGCATCAAAATAGAGGCAGAGGATACGGTGAGGAACTGAAAGTGAAAATGTTACTCTTCCTCCCAAACTACCCACTGCCAAGGAGACAGGCCAGTTAATAATTCAACATGTATTCATCATCCATGGACTCTCCATAGACCTCATCTTTGTCCGAGCTCTTTTTGTGCCTGGCTTTTTGAGATTAACCAAACCAGGGCAGGAAGAAATAGTCATTTTAGGGGGCAATACCAAACTGCCTTGTTCTAGACTGTCCCCACCATTGTGTTTTCCACCTAAATGAATACAGCAAATGTATACACATAGAGGTGTTTCAAGATTTCATATAAATCTTTTTCGAAGGTTTTTACATGTAAAAAGTCACAAATAGCAGCGTGAAAAGAATGCTGCTGTAATTTCACTCTTCTATTAGCTGATCGGTGGTGTCAGGTGGTATCTCTTGCATACAGTACAACAGGTGTTGGCGCATTTCATCTTAACCTCCGTTATTGCACAATTTCTGGATAAACTGGAGAATACGAGATGAGCAGTCAGCGCATGTGGAAAATGTCACAGGGTTGTAGTTTAGTTTTCTTTCCATCTTCCTCAGTTCCTTAAGTCAACACTGATTGTATTCGTCCTTAGCAACACATCCTGCTCCTTTAATTGGTGCTTGAGCATCCTCTTTTCTCTTTCCTCAGCACCTGATAATATTGCTGTGACAGTTTGCTGTATGATTTCTATGAATTGCTTCATGATGATTGACAATTTGACGGGCCCTGTAATTGGCTGCCTGGTCTGCTCAGTCACCAAGTAAATAATTGGGATGGTGATTGGAGACTGGGGGCTTTCATGTCTATTCATTATAGGAACACACAGTTTTATTACTTAGACATTCTCTTTATTAAGCTTCATTTAGTTTTATTCTGTCATTTTTTTAACCCTTTTTGGAGATCGGCTAGCTCCCCAAATGGTGAGCACTGTGTACTGCAGGCACAACTATTTGTTTTCCAGTGAGCTTTCAATGATTTAATTAACGCTGGCACAATATGACCAACAACACAATGAAAGCATAAAAATCAATAAGGCAGTCATTGTCAGTTCTGGTTCAAGCAACAGCGTAACCATTACCACATTTAAATTGATTTGTTCTATTTTAAAACATTTTCTATTATATTCTACCATCTATTATATTATTCTACCACGCATACACAGTGGAGTTTATGGGAATGAAACACAAAACAAACACAAAATAAAACAAAAAAAACAATGAGCTGAAAAATGGTACAAGGCTCCATAAAGGGATTGATGTTAAGTTAGAAATGCTAGCTAATGCACAGTGGTTTACCAGATGTGAGTGGAAAAATAAAATAAAATCAGTCCTTATTTAGAGCAAATCCAAAGTATTATACTGACTCTGAATGACTGACACTGACTGATGTGAAAGACAGTTAGCAGAGGAAAAGAAAAAGAAGTTCATACAACACTGTGCTCCGCGGCTTGTAGCTTTTAAACACCACCAGCAAAGATGCCTGCTGCAGACCTCCTAAACTTCAGGAAGCAACTCAGGATGGGTTCTATATATAGAGGGTGATATATTTAACTAACAAACTAACTTTTTAATAGTGCATGCTATGGTTTGTACAGGTCAAGGTCTGCTTTTTACCACCTGCGCGCAACATCGCAAAAATTCGGCACTTTTTGTCCCAAAGCGATGCTGAAAAATTAGTCCATGCATTTGTCTCTTCCAGGCTGGATTATTGTAATTCACTTTTATCAGGCTGCCCAAACAAGTCGTTAAAGACTCTACAGCTGGTCCAGAATGCCGCTGCTCGGGTGCTGACTAAAACCAGGAAAAGAGACCATATTACTCCAGTATTGGCTTCTCTGCATTGGCTCCCTGTAAAATTTAGAGTGGATTTTAAAATCCTTCTCCTCACATATAAGGCTCTGCATGGTCTGGCACCATCATATCTTAATGAATTGATAACTCCTTATCAACCGACTAGAGCGCTGCGCTCCCAAAACGCAGGCTTACTTGTAGTTCCCAGGGTTTCCAGAAGTAGTCTAGGGGGCAGAGCCTTCAGCTATCAGGCCCCTGTTCTCTGGAACCAGCTCCCAGTCTGGGTCCGAGAGGCAGACACAGTGTCAGTGTTTAAGAATAGACTTAAAACCTTCCTTTTTGATAAAGCTTATAGTTAGGGTGGGCACAGGCTCGCCCTTAGTTATGCTGCTATAGGTTTAGACTGCCGGGGGGCTCCCATGATGCACATCGGGCACCTCTCCCTCTTCCTCTGCTTCCTTTACTCATATTATGGTAGTAGTGCAAACTGGAGTCACTTTTAGAAACTGGTTAAAGTGGCTAAACTGGTTAAAGTAGTTAAATTGGCTAAATTGGCTAAAGTGTCAAAAGCGGTTAATGTGAATACTCTTATGTCCTGTAAAGTGCATGTTACTGCCGGAGCCCCGGTCCTCTTTGTTCTCTCCAGTCTTGCAGGTTCCTCACTGATTCTGGTTGTGGTCCATCTGTCTGAGGTTCACTGGCCTGGTGGGGACATGATCTGTGTCTGTGCTGTGGAGAGAAGGTCGAGTGGCCCAGAGCTCCATATGAGGACATCTAGAGATGCACCTGGACTCACAGACTCATTTCCATTACCTATGATACCTTCACACATGGACTAAACCAATGAACTCAGTATAGCTACAGCTTATTACGACTCATGTATAATTCCATAATATGATTGATGATGATGTTCTCTGTACATGTGGCATCTATTGCACGTCTGTCCGTCCCAGGGAGAGGGATCCCTCATCTGTGGCTCTTCCTCAGGTTTCTTCTTTTTCCCATAAAGGGTTTTTTGAAGTTTTTCCTGACTCGGTTCGAGGGTCTAAGGACAGAGGGTGTCACAACTGTGCAGATTGTAAAGCCCTCCGAGGCAAACAATGTTTGTGATTTTGGGCTCTAAATAAATAAATTTGAATTTTGAATTTGTATATGTATTGCTTAATAACAGCTACTGTTAAGTAGCAATTATGTGACCTGACAAAAGCTGCTATTCTGTGGATCATGCTCTCACATGTTTTTTTTAGGTTGTCACATGTATACACCCTCTGCCAAATGGCTGAGACCAAGAAACATAGTCAGCCTTTTTTTTTTATAAAACATAATAGCAGCAAAGAAGCACAAGGCAGCTTCTCCTCAGAGACACTGACATATATGAATACCAATGTGCCAAATGTAATGATTGAATTTTATGGATGCACTTGTGCTTTCAGAGGGGGAATTCCTGCCTTTAAGATACGCCTTTGAGACAGTTATTTTTTTACATACATATTAGGACATTCATATTATTGTAGGATAAAATGCACTTTAATTGCATGGTTTATCAAAAGCCAAATGTTTCCTCCAAGGCCACTAAACAGTATGGGAAGTAGCACAGGAAGTGTGTGGATGATATAGAATATTAATAATATAACGGGTTGGGATGAAAGTGAGAAGCGGATCCAATTTCATGGATGTATCACTCTAAAAATGCTGGGGCATGTCTGGCTGATCATTCTCTATTATTGGACTGCTTTTGAGCTGAAGGAAAACGACTGTATTTCTAATAAACTCAAATGTGGATTAGACACACCAGAATGGATCATATTGTGTTGGCTTTGTATGAAATAATGAAAGTGTAATCATTCATTGAGGAGGAATGTAAACAGAGAAACTCACTTTGAGAAGTATTTCCTAGGACAAGTGGCATAACTTACAAGATCATGTCGTGCACCTTAATGTAACCCTTTGTCCTTGATTTAGGGAATATTTGAGCATAAAGTTCCACAGAGAAAATGGCTAGCACTGTGCTCAAAGTCACACTGCGCAGTTATCCATTTCACTGGTAAAGGAGACTGCATTAAGTATTATGTCAGGTCATCAAACCTTCCATCACTTCCTGTAATGGTTCCATGTTATCGTCTTAATCAATCAAGCTGCTGGGAAAATGAAGTTACTCCAGGTAATACCTTGAAACCAAGTCTGCACTTCGCCGCAACAACAGCAAGCAGCATTGTGGCAAATAAAGGTACTGTAGGCTCAAGTGTTTCTTTGAAGGCAGAGGATTGCGGCAGGTAATCATAAAGTCCATGAACTTCAGTCACCACTTCCCATCTTCATCTCAAGACTTCAAAAACAGAAAACTCATCTTTAGAAATTGAGATGAGCTCTGTCGCTTTTCAGCTGGCTCTGTAACATAAGTGACAGTCAAGTATAGGATGGACTGCGCTGGCTACTGCTCTGTGGATTGTAATATAGCACTTCATGTTTTTGCCAGCTAGTTTGGATGTTTTGCATTGTTTTTGTAATAAATCTTGGGGCTTTATTTCCCTCAGCCAAGTCACCATCTAATGCATCCTTGATGTTTTCTGCCTGGCAAGTTCACTTTATCTTTAACTGTTCTCTGTCTTTGGCTTTCTTCCTTTTGGATTCATATTTTGAAATGTTGCATATTAGATATTTAAGCTCAAGGGCTCTCTATACTCCCCCAGCACATACACACATACACATACACACACACACACACACAACTTCGCTCTCACTCGCCCACATATTATGCACTATATTATGTTTTTGTTTTGTTAATAACACTAAAGTGCACAACTATAGTAAAATAACCACTTGGATTTAAATGAGATTAAATGACTGAAACTCACATACATACATCTGCCTTTACTGGCACTATACATCTGTTTACATGCACTGACACTGTAATAAGGATTTTAACTGCTTTACATCTTAAAGGAATATCAGCGGATGTTTTTTTGCCAGCAGAACAAGTTGTTAACACAATACTGACTTATTGTTGTGTAGTGGAATGGTTGGATCTACCTAGCATATGTAAATCCAACATTGACTCTCTTTTTAGCACTGTTTTGGTCTCCACCAACTCCCTGCTGAAGGAAATGCTACTTTACCTGCTAAATGCTCCACTAAGTTCACCAGCTATTTGCTAAATTTATCTGACTGTCACATGGTGATGGGCAGGAAGCACCCAACCCTTTTATCACAACCTGTTTGGTGATCGTTAAACCTTTGCCTTGAACTGAGTCGTTGAAGTGATTCACTAAAGCAAATCGTTCAAGTACATTCATTTGGGTCACTGCCAAATCCATCCATCAGATCAGACAGCAAGGTTTCTCATGTGCCAAGAAATTCCTAAAAACAACAGTAATCTATTGAAATCAGCACATACACTACATCAAACAGTGGTAGGAGGTGTGGACATACACAATGGTTCTTACATTGACACGTACTCCTTCCTTGACTTTGCCTTTGCAAACTGGGTTATCACGTCCTGAAAAAAACAACTCTCTCAGCAGCTCTGACTCAGCGGGCATCAAAGAGAGTGCCAAAAGCAGTTTCGTACTCTTGGATGTTCTTGGTTAATATTTTAGTTGTTTGATTTGAAATTGACCTCTCCTCCTCAAATTTTGATACAGGTAAACAGACTAGTAATTGAAGCACTTCCATGATTTTGGATTCGTCTTTCCTCTTTTGAGCCTTTTCAGAGAAGGCGCAGTGTCCCGGTTGCTCCTGCATGCACACCCAAGCCAGACTGAGAGGTACGGGGAAAGTCATGGAGGACATGTGGAGGGTGAATGGACAAGACTGTATATTTAGAAGTGCTTCTCAAAATGTGACATGTGGATCACACTGAAAGAACAGCAGTATCATAAGATGGTTATTCTTCTCTGTTTGTGTCATTTTTTTTCCAGCAGGTTGCTCACAGCAGGTAAAGACCAACTGACTAATTGTTCTTTTAATCCCAAAGGACATCTGATTCTGAATATGTAATTTTGGTGGTAAAGCGGATGTGGAGTTACAAAATTAACTGTTCCTCACTGATTAAATTCAAGTGCATATTGAATGTTTAGGGGTAGGCATAATTAAAGGAGCTAAATCTACTTAAAGTCATGCAAGTTAAATAAGTGTAATTAAACCAAAGAAATTAATGTATTGATCTGTATCCTCATTTGTTTGAAGACTATTAGTATATAAGCATAACATTCTGCCTAGAGTGTGCCTCAAAGTGAACGTACCTTTCAATGCTACTATTTATGGATTTTCCCTAATAATAATTCTTCTAATGTACAGAGAATAATTTAATATTTCTTCCGGTGATTCACAATATGGTTAACTGTTTGTCTGTTGCTATTTAATGGTTTTGATGATGGAGCTTGCTTTTGGTAAGCATGAAAATAGTCATACCCTCGCCCTAAAGCTTAATTGCACAGTCAGACGGTGCAGATGCAACGGCAAAACAATGTTTCACAGTTCTGGTGTTTTTTTGTTAAATCGACAACATCCACGTCTTTTAGTCCATTTTCTAGCTCTCATTTTATGCAAAGTTAAGACTCTTCTTTTTCTTTCAGCCCGTGCGCTTGCCTCGTCACGGCTGACTCATTCAATTATCTGACTCACCAAGCCACTCAGTCTCCAACTGTGCTCAGAAGGGCTGCATGTGGGCCAATTGCTACACACAATACATATAACTATATACTATATATATATATATATATATATATATATATATATATATATATATATATATATATATATATATATATATATATATATATATATATATATATATATATATATATATGTGTGTGTGTCTATAGTTCTATATCTGTGCACATATATATATACACAGTATAAATATACATACAGTAAATGTAATTGAGGTCCCTCCTCTTTCTGTGTCATGTTGATTTGCATTGCGATTGCGGTTCACATGACCACTACACTGTGTTGCACCAAGAAACACATGCATACATATTTAAATACACAGGCTCATGTACAAAGACACAAGGACGCGCAACCTGTGATGCCATTTTTAGAACAACATCAAGCTGTCCTGCCTTTTGGCAACTGTCAGTGTCGAGCTGGAGGTGAAGGAGGTGAGCTGTTTTGTTGAAATCATTATCGTGGCTATTCCATTCGCTAAGTGCGGTCATGACCAAAGGGACGTACAGATGTTTTAAAATGTCTCAGAATTAAACTACTGTCAAGTCTCAACATGAGAGCATCAAGCCGATGTCAGAATTTTTTCGAAAGCTTTTACTTTTCAGCTGTTATTAATATGATGATCAAAGTAACAGTGCTGGATGTTAGACTGCCTTCTAATCTGTCTCAGCACAATGGAGCAGAACTGAGTTATAGCCCTGTTGCTCAACTCAGCAGCACTGTGTGAAAACGATAGCAGTTTTCTTACTGTCCTTCAGTTGTTGCATATTGTTCTTTTTACTGTCACGAGCTGTTTCCTGACTGATAAAATACGATAGTGAATAAATTTAAGTTAACATCCACACACCTCTACATCCTCTCACTTCTATAGCATTGACTATACGAAGACAAAACATTTGAAGAAATAGAGTGAGTGCTGTGCTTAGCTGTTGTCCTTTTTATTCACTCAAGAAAGAGCCAGTTCACTCTGTTCCCATGCTTTACTAGGCATGTGAAAGCATATTCGTGCCATGTTACAAAGGTTCAGTGAATAAATAAGTCACACAGATTGTGTCTCTGCTTTCTATACACTTTCACTTATTTTATTAGTTCTCACCCTATACTGCTACCTTCATAAGGATGATATACAACCAAGGGACTGGCCAGATTAAACACAAGATTGTCTGCCACTGTCTGTAATTAACATGAGCAGGTACGCGCAGAAAGCCCACAGATCTGACAGTATTCCCCTTGAATGGGCTGAGAGGGCCCAGGGACACCATTACCCTAACTGATGAGGGCTATTTCTCATTCCTGGCCAGTCACTTCACAGCCATTAGTGTGTGCATTATCGACCTGTAGAGAGGTCTTTGTGCTCACGGGGAAACACCTGCAGGTCAAATCATCCCACCTCCCCTACCCCTCCACAGTCCTCTCTAACCCTCATCAGCAGGCATGAGATCATGGATAGAGTATAGGAGCTGTGTCTCCCATGTGGGAGCTGAAGCCACGAAAGAGAGAGCGAAATAGTGAATGTGTGCGATGTAATATATGGAGTGTGGGTGTGAGTAGATGTACAGTATGCATTCAAGTGCATGGCACAAGTAAAAGGGGAGAAAGGCAAGAGCAAGAATGATGGGGATGACAACACAACTTAACCTCTGCCTTTAATTTAATAGTTATAGTACATCATTTTACATACCTTAATGATATGTGGTGTTTAAAATGAAACAGGCTCAAGGCAGGCATATTCTTTTTTCATTTTTTCTTTTGTCGATTTCTAGAACAATCAACCCAATTATCAACTTAAAAGACAAGGCTGGTGATATTTAATTAGTTTTTTTTACTGTCAACAAATCCAATGAAAAGACCAAAACCAAATGTGCATTAGTCTGCTAATACTTTCCAACTCCCCTACCCTGTGTGTTAGTCTATTAATACTTTCTCAGCCCCAAGCTCAATTGCTCTAAAGACATGACTCTTTAAAAAAATAAATCACAAATTTATACTATATACTTCATACTTTTGAAATACTTTCCCTAAAACATGTTGGCACTGTAGTTCTAAGCAAACTACTCACACAGAAGCAAATTGTGTATTTGTTGAGGACTATTTTCAACTACGGAGCAGTGCTTTGGTGAGCAGGAGGGTGTAGGTGATATAGAGTCAAAATGAGCTATGATGCACATGTTTACTGTAGTGAAGGGACATGTCAAACAAGTAAAACAGTGGGGGTCCTTGAGGTGTTTTTGATAATGGGTGGCCCAGAGGAATAAGCTGCTGTATATCAGACTTTGGCTACACAGGCAGCTGCGTCAAATCATTGTTTGGTCTTTTAGGGGGATTTGTTACAAAGTGAAAAACACAGAATATCATCAGACTCCTTTAAACAGCTCATTTAGAATTTTACACAAATCAATTTCCTATTGATTTTTTCGATTCAACTTTAGGTCTACTGTGATTACATTACAGGCTCAGCATTAACCAGTAGATTTTGGATCCTCAAATTTTTATTCATTATTTCTATGATGTACCAAAGTTTTCTGTTGTTTTTTTTTATTATTATTATTTTTCATTTTTTCCTCTCTTTGCACGCACTAGCAGTGGCAAACTGTTGAGGCTGAGAGGGTGACTAGCTGTCATTTAACATAAGTTGCCCTCTGCACACACAGTCAACTAGCCTCCTCTGTTGTGGCCTCGTCTCCTTCTCCACTGTCATTCCAACTGACAAGCGACCTAAAAACTCACCTTGGAACTGCTCACATCGCCCTGTTTAGACAAGTGCCAGGGAGGCCACCCGGCGCTTGCAAAATGCCTGACAAGAGACACTGTGCACAAGTTTCAACAGCCACGAGCTGTTTGTCTTAACAACCCCTGGGAACCACTTCGATAGATTCAAGTTCTCTTCAGCTAAGTAGATTGGCAGAGGGCTGCAGTTAATCTCATGACTGATGTATCTTCTCAGCCGCTGGTCAGAGCAGCATCAATGGGCCGCCCACAGATGAAAGTATTCATCTGTTATTCAAATTGAGAAGCCTCAGACCTGCGAATGCGTTCTGTTCTCTGCCTTGTAGATACATTAAATATATTTGAACATGAAATGGATGTTGGGCTCTTTAGTGGCTGACGTTCATCTGTGTGAGTGTGCTTTGCCACCGAGACCATGCGAATGTTCACCTTACTTCAAAGCCAACAGGTCATTGCCACGTTAAGCTGCTAACTG
The DNA here is from genome assembly GCA_023238725.1 of Scortum barcoo. NCBI lineage: Eukaryota > Metazoa > Chordata > Actinopteri > Centrarchiformes > Terapontidae > Scortum > Scortum barcoo. The sequence goes on from CM041531.1 coordinate 12,368,710, forward strand.
CTTTGAAGGGAAAGAGCCAACGCAGCCGTGTGTCTGTGTGTATGGTTCCCTCTGTGCAGGCGGCAGAGTAAAAAAAAAAAAAGTCTCTCAGTCAGCCACCACTGGACCCTTATTCTGCTCATCATGTTTATGTTCCAGTACAGTGAATTAATCCTAACTGTACACACTTCCTCCTGTCCTCCTTTCTTGTATTTCTTAGTACCAAAAGGAGCAAAGACATATGTTAGCCCTTGTTACAGGCCTAGTATCTATTCTCTCTGTGAGCAGATCAAAGCATTAATGCTAGACAGGTAGGAGACCTGAATGAAATGCTAATGCTAATCCTATTAACATTCCAGGCATGCCGAGTGGCTTGCTAATGGCTGGCGCTAAGGGTTGGATGGGAGTCATCTTATTTAGGGAGATCGAACTGAAGGCATTCATCAGAGCATTGATATCATCACACATTATATGAACAGCTGCATATATTTTTCATAGGGTTGACATTGTAGGGAGATGCAAGTGTGGCGCCACATAAATCAAACTGACAATACAATGGACCTGAAATGGATCAGCGTAAGACAAAGAGGATGCAAGAAGTACCATGCATATTCCCTTGCACCCCCCACACCCCACACCCCACACACACACACACTTTTTTCTCCTTTTCATAGCTAAATGCAAATGTTCCGCTTCTTCCATGGTTCATTTATCCAGTATGTAATTAGTCTATTCTATTTCATAAATCAATGACTGAAGAATCTTCCACTGGTCTTTGAAAACCACAAGTCCTTCTTTTACAGAAATTAAAGTTTTATGACCTTGCAATGGGAAAAAAAGAAATGATATTTTAGATGTTTCCTGGGTTCATTTAAGAATAAATATTTAGTTATATAATTTTCATTTGCTGACTGTACCATATGATCCTATTAAAGCACTGGAAGTAGCTGAAAGTCTTAACTAAGACTTTGTCCTTAACTAAGGTGGACAAAGGCTACTACACTGATGGGCACATTCACAAAAGGATTGCGCTGCTTTCGCTTGCGCCACTTAATGGCCACATATTTCTCAAAGCACCCGCAAAGGATGAAATGCACCCCGGACTGCACTGCCAAGAAGATAGCATCTTTGTGTTGTGGTGCTATCTGTGAATATTTAAATGAGGTAATATGCATACATTTGACAGAAAATTGGCCCCTTTCTATGCAAATGGTCCTCATTGCGAAAAAGTTCAATTCACAAACACCAGCAGTAATAGCCACACGCAGTTAGAGTGAAAATTATAAGCATCTTCAGAGACTTGGTGGTAACTGGAGCACATTTATAAAGGGTGTCATGCTCAGACTTTCCAGTGATCATGATGGCATTGGCTGTGGAGGCGAAGGCATCATCATGCAAGGCACGCTCTTGGACTTTATTATCGTAATTCTTATTACCGCCACGGTATCTTAAAATAGCAATGTCTTGAACGGGTGGAAGTCCATGGTGGTTTTAAGGAACCCACTCTAAAAGCAACTTGTTGGAACTTTGAATGATTTACTGTACAAAAAAGTAGTTACAAATGTATTCTATATTACTATATTACTAATAAACTAAAAAGATATTTTGAAAAAACGACAACAAAACGTTATAGGCAATAGCAGTGAAGTGATCAAATTTGGCATTTTACTGTAGCCTCAACCCACCAAACAAGGGCAAATTGCAAAAATTTTGTGGCCGTGTTTGCAGTTTGATACCATAGGTGCGATTTTTTTTGTTTGTTTGTGAATCAAACCATGTAATGGGGCAGGTAAAGGTTGTGAGTGATGCACAGTTCATAATGGGATCAGTGGCTGCAGTACGTTCTTTCTGAGATTTTGGCCAGTTCCCTCCATTAAAATCCTTTGTTATACTTATGAGGAATGGTTTCCTGACTTGAAATAGCTTTCCTCCACATTTCTGTTTTTTACGGTGTTGAAAATCCTTTGTTGTAATTAACAATAGATGCAAGACAAAGTTCAGTAAGTGTTAACAGAAAATCTACATTACATTAAACAAACAGGAATAAAAGTAAAATAAATACTGAGACAGTATATCTGCAAGACAAAACATTAACAGTACAGCACAACACATGTGTGATCTACATGATAAGTGCATTCACAAAAGGCCAGACAATCTACCCAGGCTCCACTCAATTGCCTCTGGCAAGGCAATACTAAAATCTACAAACCCCTAATTATATTTCTTAAGTTGTAGCTTTTTGAATTTTAAAGAGAAATTCAGAATGAATAAACTTCAAAAACAAAGGTAGAGCATAGAGAAATGTAAATCAGGCATTGCAAACTAATGATGCCTTTTTGTATAATTCATGCAAGAGAGGTAAAAGGTTGTATTTAATTATTCACTGAAAATCTGAAATGCTAAAAAAAGAGAAGCTGATTAAGGTGTCAAATGAGGTTTATCCATAAATGAGGTGTTACCTGCACATATTTACCTGAGGTCTACAAACAAGACCAGGTTTTAGTTATTCAATTATAAATGGCAACTCATTCTTCACAGCTTTTAAAAAAAAACAAAATGATTCTGCATATACTTGTCACTTCATCATTATTATGTATCAGCAGCACACATGCAAATCAATGCATCCATTAACTCAGATGGCAGCAGTGTGCTGGGGGATGTATCACATGCATTCTATTCACAACCACTTTGCCAGACCCCTAAAATAATTTTATCTTCTGTACCAACCAGTCTCAATAGATTTTGAGTCAAGGACACTTATTGTGGAAATTATCTTCCAGAGCTGTGCTGTTGTACATTTCCAAGAACAATCTATATCATTCACTGTCTTCAGCCAGAGAGCAGGGATTTATATAAAGAACAGGCAGACAGGCAGAGAGAAAATAGATGGCATTTTATTTCCTGCAGGGGAGAGAGAGAGAGAGAGAGAGAGAGAGAGAGAGAGAGAGAGAGAGAGAGAGAGAGAGAGAGTATGGAGTACAGTATGTCTTCTGTCTCCTATTCGTTGGAAAACACTTTAGGTGCAGGGGTCATTATTTAGTCTTGTGATCTGGATAGCCAGTGCTGCAGAAGCCTAATGAAAAGTGCCTTAAACCCCTTCCCCATGTGTCACTTTTTGTTAGACAATATGATGGATGGTCCATTTTACAGCCTATTTCATCTGCTGTGCTGTTCTAAACTGTATTTTCAGGGTGCTTTTACTTGAAACATCCATTTTTGTGTGACATGGTTATTCATCAGGGAGCAGACTCAAATGCACCAAGGCTTTCAGGAAGGTGGGGATGGAGGCACAAACCCCACTGCGCCCCAAAACCGTCCTCCTCACTCTCTGTCATTCTTATCTTACCCTCTTAAAAACACTTAAAATATGCACTTACTGCAGTATACCGCAGTTGACTCCAGCAGTGGTAACCTTACATCGTCCATTCTTCCACCTTGCTGATGGCACACCAGGGAGGCATTATGAGATTGACAAATAAATGTTCAGAATTTGTCAATTGTTAAAAAAAAAACATGGAGAGGAAAAATGATCAGCAGTGCCATCTCTCTCCTGCCTCAATCACAGCAGCCTAGACAGCCTTTCTTCCTGTTCATAAACTAGTCCCTCTCACGTTGTGACACTCTGAGGGGAGGGCCAGGTAATGAGCAGACCTAGAGGGGGGATGTGGATAGCTAGTCAGACAGTCAGTCCTCCAGGTCACACTAGCACAGAGAAGGAACATTAAAAACAAGCCCAGGGACCTTGAGGGGGGTTTATGTGGTTATAAGGTCTCATCTGTGTCCGGTTGTGAAAATTATGGCTGTAATTTCCATTCTGCCTGATAAATGGCATCTACAATTTTTACTTGGGTGATTGCCTTCCATAAATCTCCTCAGATTAAACAGTGTACTCTGTACTGATAGCACTTAAAAAGCAATCTCCTTCTCTAATGGCATCCTGTGTGCTGTAGTTCATAAGGTACAGTAGACTCAAAATAGTCAAATGGGTACTCACTCACCTCGCAGTATTTCAAGCTGATGAACTTTTGTCTCGAAACCACACTTACGTGATATTCTGTCTCATCCAGACGCATCCGGTGAGATTTGAGCCCGAGGTTCGCAGACGAGCTTTTCATTTCAGAAATCCTTTGTGCTACTCGGCGTTTGGATGAGACATGGCTCATATGTGACTGCTCTGCCACACACAGAAACAACACCAGTGCACTCCCTGTACAGCCGTATACAGTACCAAACTGGTGCCCTCCCCCACGGGTAGGTCATGTCATCCAAGGCCATGGTTGACGCATCGCTCTGGGGCATTCACACATCTGGACCCCCTCACCCTGCCCCCTGCTGGTTCCCACAGGCTGACTAACCCCCGCACAGGCCTATGGACATCACTGGACCGTAGCAGCTGGGGACTACACATGTTTTTTCTCCTACCCTGTCAGCAAAAGGTCAGGGTCCCCAGTCCCACAACGCCAACTGACACACACACACACACAAGAAATGACATGCAAACATTTTTTTTCCTACTGTATATAAAATGTATTGTTAGATATATGTACAGATAAAAAAAAGCTGCAACTACTGTATGTGCTGCAAACCTCTTTGTTTTGAGCACTAATTGCAACCGGGGCAGGTCGACAAGGCTTCCTAACAGTGTGTTCCCCTGATCTGTTGCGTGCACATACACACACGTACGCCATTGTATTCTTTGTCTCTCTGTGTGTTCCCAGTTGGTAGCTGGACACCAAAGCACCACAGGGGAGATGTTGACCCTGTTTGAATAGAGTAACCCCTGCATCTGTCTGCAATACCACTGCATCAGCAGAAAGTTTGCCACAAGGTATATGTCCAGCAAAGCAATTGTGTATGCAGAACAGCCTTTTCAAAGACAGGTACTACATCACTACAGTTAACAGCCTCACGGCGGTGAATGTTGGGGTGGTTGACAAGCCAGCATGTGCTACCTACGCAAACATGTTTTAGGGTTTTGAAAATAAAGTGAATGAACAACAGCATTTATTGAGATTTAGGACAATATGCTGCTTTCTGTCTTGTATGATTTAAATAAATCAAAAGGTACACACGTAAGAAATAATTATTTAATTTACTGTAACTAAGATATTCAGGATTTGTGAATGCTTTGCATGCCTGCTGTGTCTGACAGACATCTGGAGAGACATCATAAACAGGTACCAAGAGCACTTATTGTAACAGCAGCTGGCAGATTTACAATGATGGATCATTTTAGAGCTCGTCTGGCCTGATACTCGAGAGGTATGAAGTGCATCAGTGGTTTGAAGGAAAGCAAGAATGAAAGCCAGAGGGGAGGAAAGACAGACACAAAGAAAGGATTTAATTCTTCAACAATCTTTAGATATCTTTGCCTGGTGATTTTCTGCTGGATAAGGTCATTCATTGATCCAGCACTATGTACACTGAAAAGGCAGCTGGGTAACAGAGGAAAAGCATAAAAATGAAAAGAAAGTTGGAACAAGTCTTTGGTAAGTACTATACAAATCTATGATACATTCCCACCCACCTTTATCCAACTTCACACACAAAGGTCAACTTGAGAAATGGATATGATTTATGTTTTATTACTGACATGGTACATCTTTTTCTTAAGTTACTGTCTTTCTTTGTGAGAGTATATCTGTGCTTGTGTATCTGTATCTTTATTTGTGTAAATGTGCACAGTAAAATGTTTCATGCCATGCTCTAATTTTCAAGTCTGTAGTTACCTGATGTGAAATATTTAAAGTGCAAAGCCTCAGTTACTACCCACTGCACAAATGCATTTGATAATCCTTGCATACATGTTGATCCACTGCTGAACAACAGAATGCACATTTCTGCAGCAAATGCAGAATACTTAACCCTTTTTTTCAGAGGTTTTGGAATGGTGGAGATAATACGGCACATTGTTTCCCCCACCGCAATAATCATTCAGTCATATCACTGCCTGTGTTTCAAAAGGTGCTTTGGAAATACACATGGAGACATCAGGTCATAATACAATTTGCAGACAGCCTGCCCATGAGCATAATGGAATCTTGTCACTCAGAGGGAGCAAAATTGGAATTAATTCAATTTGTCATAGTGACAATTCGGACTTTGATTAAAAAGGACTCGCAGACAATGGCTTTCGTGCTAATGTGTATGGTTTGAGTGTAAGTTAAAAGTCTGCTTTATTGTCAGGCTCTATTGACTAAAATTGAGACTCGGCAACATCCCTGCATGACTTTTCAGTAAACAACTATTGCTGCTAATGCCGATGTCGCGCTGTGAGTTGAATGTTGGCGGAATACAAACTATTCAAAATGATCTGCATTTGCTCTTAGTGTGTCTGAGAAACAAAAGCTCAACAAATAAAAAGGAACAATTACAGATAATGAACTCACCCTAAATCGAAGCTGTTACACAGCAGCTTGAGTTCATTACACTGAATGCAGAAGTTTGAAAATAGGTAGTGTTCACATAGCGCTGTTCTTCACCTCGAAAGTCAATATGGTGCAAGGCTCCTGTATTTCCTCTCTTTCTCTCTCCGCTGCTCCCTACTCCAAATCATCCAACTCCACTCCCTCCCTTTCGGTCCTGTGAATAACCTCCAATCATTTACAATAAGCCCTCCTCAGAGAGTTTAGTAATATGATGATGCTGTATTTCTAAAACAAGGTGGTATAAAACAATAGTACCATGTTAAAAAAAATGGAGAAGGAGGGCCCAAACAGAGGCCCCGTTCGGCCATACATCACGGCATAGATGCAGGACAGGGAAATATGCTGACATCAGGCCTCTATCTACCTTTCTTACCCTCCATGGACACTTCATAAAACAAACGGTGGGTGTAAATTTAGAGGATGCAGCCGTAAACAATAGGCCACTGGGAAAAGTTTAGAGAGTTCAGCTCGAATAACAGTTTAGCCAGGAGAACCTGCTGATGATGAATAGGTTTGTTTGTCACCTTTCTTCCCTCTCCGGGGAACAATGATATGGATCACAGAGGGAGAGAGGGGAAGGGGATACAGGGGGGGAAAGAAAAACAGCATCCTCAATAGAACCATATTACAGCCAGCGCAGAAAATAGGTGGTCTGTGAACCTTTAACAATCCCCCTAATGTGACATGTCAGATTTTGTTTTTTAAACATTTTCAGAGGAAGCTATTTTTCGGCTGCCATGTCAGGACCAGAGTCCATATTTTAGCCAAAGCTCCACACTGTTAATCTTTATCAAGTGGTGTGCCTACCTGTCTGTGGGAATGACTGAGAAAGACTGAGTGAAAAATATCCCTTATAGCAGACATGTAGTATATATAGATACTCATGATCATGCACAGTTGTACGGCAATACACATTCACATTTACTCTCACACACAGACGACCTTCGGGTTTACCTTACAGTAGCCTTATGAGCACATACCTCTAACAATGTACACAGATACCAAATAATGCCCCTGGAGATGTGAAATGCACTACTCAGAACATAGCATAGCTTTACAAATAATGCATCACTGTTTTGGCAAAATGAATGTTGGAGCGTTTGAGTAAGAGAGTACACGCGAGAGAGAGAGACAGAGACAGAGACAGAGAAAAAAAACATGTCTGCAAGTGTGCTGTATCTTTACCTCAGGGGAAATGTGGTGTTTTAGATAATGACAGGTCCCTTGTATTTGCTGATACCTGGCTCTGCATTATGCTATGAACAAAACCTCATCACCATTCAGCCCAGCTTTTGTCATCTATCAGCAACACACACTCTGGATAGATAAACACAGTTGCTGCAAGGCCATAAAGCATAAAAAAATCAGGTGTGATGGTGATGATAATGGTGTGCGTGTATGGACACCTATGGATTGCACGCAATTTCACTGATTCAGCCTGAAGATCAGACCTTTTTTAAAATAACATAACAACATTCTGTATTTTGATGCTTCCAAGGGCAGCGCAGAGGAGAACATAGACATACGCACTCAGAGTCATATGCCCGCAGGTTCCTTGTTGAAATGAAAAATGATACGAAATTATCTTTAACTCTTAATGAAAGGCTGTGTGGCAAATTTTGTCTCAGTGAAACAATCTAGTTATTATTTCCTTTATCGATTAAAGCTACAGAGGGAGCTGAATCCCCAGTAAATAGACCAAAATGGGTTTTCTGAGTTGTGATCTGCCATTAACACTGACGTGTTATGTGTAGCTGTTTTGTACTGATCTATAACTTAAATATATAACCCGAAAGCTATAACATAATCCAAAGTAAAAATAAATCATATTAATGAGGGGTTAAACTAATGTTATTAAACAGCGTTCATTTGCAGTAGAGACATTTCAGCATTAATCCACATGAACAACAAGTTAAGGCAGATATTGGATGAGAAAATGTTTAGTCACTGTTGTGGTCTAATCTGTCAATAAAGCTGTACAGTTTGAAGAAAATGAATCAGTGGCTGATAGCTACTGGTTGTAAATTTGAAACAGTATAAAATCTATGTAATTTTTAAAGGTTTATAAGAGGGTACACACTCACTCCAAGGTGCAATCCTCTCACGTAAATCTATGAAGTGGAGTGGAAATAAACTTGGGATGCTTGTCCTCATGATGGATGAGGGTTCTGTCATGGTAAAGGGCGTACTCCACTGTTGTTCCACTGACTGCTGTTTTGAGAAGCATATCTATTGCCAAAGAGCAAATGTGCCTTGTCCTTCAAGAAACCCAAGAGTAGATTTGGAATGTGTTATGGAGGCTATGGTCTGAGTGCATACTTCACAAAAAGAATCAACGTCCATGCTTCGTGACAGCATAAGAAGGGCAGCCTTGCTTGCACATCCCACCTCAAATCTGAGGGAAGCTGTTTGCACTGTCTTTCTGCGTTAAGATCAAGTGCATGCTCCGAGGAAGGATAGGCAGTGGGATACAGAAGTCACAACCTTGCCCTTTGCGGTTTGTGAACTGATCATGAGAGAGGCTTCTTGAGTAACTTAAAAAGGAGGACATATTGTGAGACACTTGGGAGATATGAACCTTGAAATCACAGTGCCCTGAAGACTCAGTGAAAAAAAAAAAAAAAAACTGTAAAAAACAGTTTCACTCGCTCTTTCACACTCTCTTGACTTTTGACACACCCAAACACATGCAGCATTTCGGAGCAGGCTCGGAGCTTCCTTTTACTTCAGCTAAGTTAGTGTAAGGATAAATCTTTGATTTAACAAAGGTCAGAGACATAGAGGCTAGAGCATGGAACAAAATCTGTAATTTATGTAAACTTTGTCCTGTAACGTACAGCTACAGCAGATGGTTTATAATGTGCTGTAGCTCTGTATTAGAGTTGTTAAATGCATCTGAATTAGGCATTTTAAGAGAACAGATAGAATAGAAAATGACTCAGAGCCAAGGCAGGATTAAAAGTGTGATTTTGCAACAGCAGCAAGCCATGAGACACTAAATAAAATTTAGTCTCATAGTCCCATTAAAACATTCAGCTAAGCTGCACACACACAGAGAGAGAGAGAGAGAGAGAGAGAGAGAGAGAGAGAGAGAGAGAGAGAGAGAGAGAGAGAGAGAGAGAGAGAGAGAGAGAGAGAGAAATACAAATTAAAGTGTCTTATCATTGGGTCATCTGTTCATGTGGCTATACCATTTCCTTGGGCAGTCATAGATTCCCTCACATCCACATTGGGAATGACAGAGCAACTGCTACCTCCAGAGATCACACCAATGCATCTCACTGTGTGCACTTGCACACCACACACACACACACACACACACACACACACACACACACACACACACACACACACACACAGAAAGCATACTGAATCCCCAAAGCGCAACTCTCTCCTCTGAAATACATAAGTTAATGCATTTCAGAGGAGATTTAACACCACATTAATTCATTTTCTTATCAGCCTAATGATGACACATTTATATCAAATGCATCTGAAAACATTTCATTAAACACAAAATGCTAAATATTAAAACAGCAATTTTGTGGTTATTTGTGTTTTTTATCTAAACTAAGAATGCTGTGTAGCAATGTCACAGATATTTCCTACATTTGAGCAAAATGTTACAGGTGAATGTAAATTACTATTGCATATACAGTGGGTGGGGGACATTATGCTTCCAACAGAAGTGTTCTTTGCAATGCAAATCAGCCTCACATGGACATGATATATAGGAACAGTGATTGGCAAAAGCAGCTAATGAACAAATATACTCTAAACATAGTCTTGCACATGTGAAATGATTTTTGTTCCCTTTAAGAAGTGGAAGGAAACAGCGGCTCTCGACTGAACCTAATTGCCGACCCCTAACAGACACCATCACTTCCTCTGGCATTTTCATTATGAGAATTCCATTCAGCGGTGATTCTACACCTGCATGTCAACAAAGCTGCTATGACGCACCAGATTTGTCAAGCTAATGGAAACAATGTCAATTGAAGGTCAGTAATGTCATGCCATGATGAACACTAAGAGGAAGGAGGGCGGAGACTACATGGGGGGGGCGGGGGGTCGCCTGTCAGGTGACTACATTAACGATACCGGAGGTCGGTAGAGGGACGTGGCACATGGCAGGATAATGAGAAGGAAGTGAGAAAACGGGAGGCAACAGCGTGAATCATACACAGAGGGTATTGAGATTATGAAAAGGAGATGCACTGTAAAGGCAGGGAGGTTATGGAAAATCATGAAATTATGAATTATAAGATTCCCATCTGACTTTTTAAAATTAAATTTAATTATTCACATGAGTTTGAATGTTACTTTAAGCTTGGTGGTATTTCTTATTACTCCATATATCAAGAATAACATTAAAATGACAGAAACTACATAACAGTTTTGCCAGGTGGCATGTAAAATCTTTAATGTTCAGTGTTTCAGTATTGCACTACACGGCTCAGCTAGAACCTTATGATAAACTAGCTTGCAAAATGGCACTGGTGGCCTGATCATTTGGTGTGTGTGTGTGTGTGTGTGTGTGTGTGTGTGTGAGAGAGAGAGAGTGGGTGTGCGTGCATACAGTTTATCCACAACTCAAGCGCAATATCCATCTTTGTCTGCTTAAATAAAGCGTATGGATTTGGATTCTCCAGGCAAAATAGCCAAGCTATATTTGCCAAGAAAAGCCAAATGTCTGGAAATTTAGATGAATGGCTCATTTTAGGCCACGTTTATGGAGATGGACTGACAGAAGGGGGAGAGTAGCCGTTGGTCAGTGCCCTGGCTCGGATTCATAATGACCCCAGGCCAGATTACCAGCCATCTGCACAGTGCTATAGATATCTGCAGACTGCTCCAGTGGCAGAGGGAGGAAACATTGGGGATGGAAGAATGGAAGAGTGACCTTTGGGTGAATGAGTAAAGAGACAAGGCTCATAGGAGAGACAGAGCGGGTGAGACGGACAGAGGCAAAGAGAGAGAGGTGACTGACAATGATAGATGGAGACCCTCACAATCTGGAGGAAACGAAAGGGGCATGACTTACACCCAGCCATGTCCTACAGTATATCACTTATGCCTGCTTGGCACAGCCCAAGGCTTGGAGGAAGAGGAAAGGTGAAGGAGTCTGTCAGTTCCATCTTCTCGCAGGTGCTTGGAGACAAGCCATTTGTCAAAGTTTGTCATTGGCTCTGAGGTTATCTTGCCTCTCTGATAGAAGATGATAGGAGGAACATCACACTTGTGTTTGTGTGTGTGTGCTCATGACGGAGAGGTGTGTGGAAGTCGGGTGGAGGGGGTTTCATTTGGTCTCTATATATAAAACATCCATCACCCGTCAGACATGTAGGTGTCACCTAACCAGGCAAATCTAATGATGTGATCCTGTGGAAGTGAGGAGGAGGAAATCGATCTCGAAAAGTTGTGAGTGAAGTTTAGCAGTGCTCGGCTCCTCACGAGCTACGAGCCTGCATTCTGTCATTCAGGAGCAACGTTTTCATTTTAAATGAATAAAAAACAGTCTGCTATACAACCCCACAAGAGAGTAACTGAATAGATATGTTCTATGAGCAGAGTTAGCAAAAATAAACATCACAAGCAGTCAAACAGGATTAATCTTTTTTAAATTTTACATTTAAAGTATATCTTATCTCAAGATATATTTGATAAAATAAAACTAATATAAAATTTTAGTTTTAATTGGTTTAGCACAGATGTAACATGGGTGTGTTATGCTATCATTGCAGACTGCAGAGCTGGATATCATTTGTAAAGTGGTTGTCGGTTTGCTCCACTGGATCAAGACCAGGAGCTTCACAATGGCCGGTGGCAAGTGTTAGTGTAAAAAAGTGACCTGTCGCTCTAAACCACTGATTTGATTCTATGTAGATGTCAGTCCTTAAAAAGGACCCCTCTGACCGCACTGTCTGTAGAAGGATGATGTCCCCTGGAATGGGTAGCGACACCAGAGCTGTCCAAATGCATTTCATGGTCACACTTCAACTTTTCTGACATAGCATGACAGTGTGAGGCATCTGACATCTCTTGAACATTTACTGTAAATGTCGAACATGACCGCATACAACAATATGACAGAGCTAGCACTACAGTTGCAAGCCCAGCTCCTTGCTTGCTGTCAGACCTGCTTTTGCTTTATTATTCAATCCAATTACGGTGACCAGCATTTCACTCATCAGCAGTGCAGCAAGTTGTGTCCAACGACTGCACGTCTCATGTGTCACGCATGTCTGTCTCATCTCTTATCTGAGGCGGCCGTTGCCACAAGGAGCTTTAGTTCTCTGACTTTATGCTCATTACAGGATTTTATGTTTACAAATTTAATACAAAGGGGACTTTTGGCATTCATTCAGTTAGAAAACAAGCACACCTTGTGAAAATTAACACCCAAATATTCTATTAAACCAGAACAGAGAAATGGACATATGGATAACAGACTGCTACAGACAGTGGAAAAATGATTACAGGAATATAATGCAATGGTTCAGCTGTCTCAAACATGGCACAGTGCCCAAGAACAGGTTGGCTTCTATTCTCCAAAATAAAATAATAAAAACTAGGATGACCTTGAATTAGCTGGGGCTAGCTCTCTGGCACAGCCAACATGAAGTCTAAAATTACTGCTGGGGGGTCAGTGAGGGCCCCTGTCGAGGGAATGGAGAACCACAGGCCGTGTTTTGCCTTGCCAGCGAGGTGGAGGAGAAACAGTCAGTGACAGATGAGTGAAAGATAAAGAGTGTGAGTCTGTAGTAGAGAATCTGTCCTCACTAGATCTCCTCTGCTTTATGCTTTGCATTTCCTCTGTCCAGGTCGGCCATGAAATGGCAAGGGAAAGCCAAGGTCGTGCCGAGTGAACATTACAAACATTAAACCTTCAAAGCTTGAATAGTAAAATCTCAGTGCTCTCTCATTTATTTTATGGAAATGGATGGCAGTCCTCCTGGCCCATTACTATTAATTGGAAATCTACCATATGAGGTCAAGCCTTTACACTCAGATGTAAAGACTATCACACATCATGTGATTATTTCATAGGCTAGACTGAAATTTCACTTGGTGGCATAAAACCGGGAAAAAAGATTTGTTTTAGACGAGTCTGATGAATCAGGCACAAGAAAATGCTAAATTGATTTCAACATGAAACCTGATTTCTCCACAAAATGTATAAGCAGGGAAACATGTTACTTGGCTTCTGGAGCAGATTATCAAAACATTAGCATAATCTGTAAAACTTAACAAAAAAAAAATAGCATAATGGCAGTTCAGAACATGTTTGCAACGGGTTGATTTCTTGGCATCTGGTATGACTGTCTTCAGATTTCATGGAAAAGTTCATCCAAACACCTTCACACTCACTACCGCGCTCCCCGGGGTCCTCACCAACACATCTGTTAAGTGTAAAGACGACTGGATGAACGGTTGTTGAGCTTATCGAACAACAGACAGATTCCTTTTTTTTTAAGATAACTTAAGTTTTTAATTCTTGTTCCGCTAAGTCTTTACAGGGCACAGAGTTGAGATGCAGTTCACGGTCTGAAATGTTCATAGAGAGGGAAAAAAAAAAAAAAACGTTCTCTGTTGTAAAGAGGAGTTAAAATTAACTGATACGGCTTTGGCGAAAATTCAAGTAGCCTACAGAAATGTATTCCAATAAATCTTGACAAGTACCTTAAGCACAGTGTCTCCGTGGCCTCTGAACCCGACAAACCAAAGAGCCTGGTTACTCCAGACAGTGAAGAGTTCATTTAAATGATTTCTTCATCTGCAAAATGGACCATTTGTATAGTATGCGTAGCTTATGTCTGTGTCAGCAGAATGTGGTTTCATTCAAATATACAACTAATCTGGAAAGAATCGTGTTTCAGTGTTAAAAATCGAATACTCCCCAGTACTGCCCCAACACCGGGGCAATACAAGTGTAGGCTGTTTATTGGTTGCCCCCATTTCTTGACCTCAGATATTATGCTATTGGTCACAGCATGACTGACACACGACTCACACTTGTATCTATCACTTGTCAACACACATGGTAAATACTAAAATTACATATTTATCACCGCATGCAGCTTACCGAGTGGAAATACGATCAATAAGAACAAACATGACAGCATGAAAAACAGCTGGGTTTTTTTTTTTTTCCTGAAAGGTGTTGACAAGGACAGGGCAGGCAACAACACTTGACCTTGCGGTGCTTTCCACACCGTCACATGGTCTATTCCAACATTTACTGCACAGCCTCCTTTCTGCTTGCCCTATCTGAACATGCCTCGCTGAAAGATGGCAAGCTTAACCTATTATTGAGTACATAACCTTTGAACCCTGTGACCGCGTAGAGCAGCTGAGGTATGGTTGAATTTCAGCACATAAATGAATAGAGGGTAGAAGGGCGTTTGGCTGCAAATGGTGTCCGTCTGGAAGATCACAGGGCAAATGAGCATGACTGGCCCTTTGCCAGCCATCTTATTAATTAACAATGATGGGGGAAAACACACGACGCGCACCCAAAGACACCGGGGCGCATGTTTCTAGGATTTCTTAAGGATGGAGAAGCACAGGATTCATAGAATTTAAAGTCAAAGAATCTTTAGACAACACGTGGATATCAGCAACTGTTTTTTGGTTGCTGAAGCTGTCATCTAGATTTTAAATGTTTCTCATCCAGTTCCTCTCAAAGGTGCAATAATTCATATCTAAGAAGAGGTGATATTGGAGTGTCACAATAGCTTCAATAAAATCACATCCCCCCGAAGCTATCTGCAGTCTATCTCCATTACAGTCAAGCACTCTCATGAACCCTGCCTCTGTTGATATCATCTTTCATGAAAGAGCCTTTCCTTATTGTCTTTTTTCATTTTTGTTTATTCATTGTTAATAGAGGCCCCAGCACTCCAGTGGTCACAGATATTCACAAAGGTAAATAAAAGCGTAAAAAAAAAAAAAAAAAAAAAAGGTCTGTAAGTTTGAACAGCGTCCAAATGATATGCATAATACGTGTGATCTTTTATTGCTGATTATGTAAGCTTAAAATCAACAAGGCTTTGGAAATATGAGGATGATAAGAGGAGCCAGAGATTTATGCTGATTATCGGGAAGTCTCACTCATCAAATAAACACTGTTGATCATAAGGAAGAGGAGGATATTATGAGCATATTGATATCATGTCAAGTGTAAGCCCGTTAAGCTATTGTATCTGAGTGAATGAAGCTGCATTTTTCCACACCTGAACAAATAAAGTATTGGCAGGTATCTTACAGAAATTGAGTTTGATTCAAGGAGGTTTGGCTTGTTCCACAACACCCCAATACACACATACATGTTCATAATATTATCATATAGCTATATAGCACTAATGTGTTACATTTTGTTCATTTTCTATTACACCTGGATAACAGCAGTTTTTGAAACACAATATGATGCGCCCTTTTAAAAGTGGAATTTTCCATTTGCAGCATGCAAGCTTTATTATCACCTACACTTGTTTAGCGTAATCGTCACTGTGTGAGTGTGTCAGAAGGTGACTCAGGCATTGAATTGCAAATTTTGAAAAGGTATTTTTAAGCTTTACACTCACTGCTCACACCAAGTCAAAGGCATATATGGAATTTGCATGGTTTTATCCGATAGACACATAGGCTCTGTGATCGAGCCTCTTTATGTTTCATGATGCTCAGAGTAGAGATGGTCACTTCCTCTGCAGATGTCAGGGAGTAGCTGAGGGAACTCACCCTCTCTGCTTTGATTGTCTGTGCAGCGTCTGTGCTCTCCACGTTCATCTCCACGTTTGGACTGCAGGTCTCCAAGAACAACCGCAAAGTGCTGACCCGATGTGTAATCCTCTCCCACACTAAGTTAACATCATCTGCCCTCTGTGGTTTGTTTATGGGGCTGTATATTTCAATCTGCGGCTAACTGTGGGGGCTGATAGGATGTAGACATTAAGCCCTTTCACATGTGCATGATTTCATGACGACTGCGGTTTACATTAGGAATTGTGCCCTGATGGTGTACACAGTGAGAAGATTAGAGGAAAACCTACACCCTAGCATCTGCCTTTTGGATACACAGCTTTGTGTTGGTTGACAGCCCACACCACTCTACCTGCTTATCCCTTTGATTGTGATTCTCGGTGGGATGGACCTTCCTCCTCGCTGCCATGTGTATTTAACACCCTACTTGACATGTTGTAGGAGTCACAGCGCTTTGCTGATCTTGACCCAACTCCCGACCACCGCCAGTGTCAGCTTCCTGTCTGTGGTCTCGGAGGGTCTCATGAGCCCTGCTGTTTTATGCTGCTGCCCTGCCTGTGAACAGGGGTCCAGGTGACAAGTCCAGCAATAAGCCCTCGTGAGGCTGCACTCATGGTTCAAGTCACCTCATTAAATTTTGTATACAGTCCATTTGGGGCTCACAGTGCTTTAACTCAGACATGCAAAGATGTCAATTGGACAGTTCTGATAGGGTGAACCATGATCCTGCCACACTGTTACACACTGTGGCATTAGAAAAGATAAAAAGTAGATTATGATAACTCACATATTCGTAATCATTCTATATAGATAAAAGAAACTGCAGATATTCTTGAGTGATGGACAATTTAAGATGCTATTTTGTTAACGCAATCACAGCCCTGCACCTTTGATTGACAGAATTGGACAGAACCATTAAAATCCTTGCTGTATTCAGATATCCCTTCCTGGTCCAACAGTGGCAAATATCATTTATGTGGTACTAAGATGATGCCCCCTGATAATAATACATTAATACAACTTTTTTTTTTTTGTATTGACATTATTTTTATTATGACGTGTTTGTGCCTAACCAAACTGTAACCATAGTATCCTCACACCATAAAACTGATATATTTTTCCACCAGTAATTCATAAACCATAGACAAATTATGTCAACCTGCTAATAGGTGCCTCATCAAAATCGCTTCCATGTGTCGTTCTAAGGGGAAGTTACAAACAAAATTTTTGTAGTCATAGCCAGTGGTAGCCAGTAGTAAAAGGGCACCACTGTTATCTGTTATTCACCCTTCATCTTTAAATAATATGGAAAACATGGCTGTTGACATTTAGGATGTTAAAAAAAATGGCTTATTATATTATATATTATAGTCTTTAACATTTTAATCACAAAGCTGCTCATGGACTAACTTGATTAATATAAAACTTTCTAATAGATTAAGTGCCCTGGGGTTTACTTGGTTTAATTCAAATTACAGGGTATTTGAGTTAAATGACAATCAAATAATCAAAGTGCTACATATTGTGTGACTGTAGGTGGCCATTGGAGGTTTGAATCAAGCTCTGAGTGGTAACACTAAACAAGCTAATACTTAAATACCCTAAGAAGCAGAAAAATTTAAATTCATTTATTTACCCAAATTTAGCAGATCAACTGTGGTATAACAAACATAGTCCTCAGTTTAATCACATGGTTTGCTTCTCTCAGGTAAGACTTTTTGGCCCAAATGTTTTATCCTTTCGTGCACAGCAGGAATCGTTATGTTCAGTCAATGGCTTGACGCGCTCAAACTGCTGCAGACTGCAGTCCAAATTGAATTAGTCAAAGGCCCATCTTACAACTTAATCAGATACACTTTCAGACCACTAATTAAGAAGAATAATTACATATGCCTGTCCCCTGTGGGGCAGAGTACTCCTAAGTGTGTGTTTTAGATCGACTATTATTAATTATGGTGGCTAAGGATTGAAATGATTATGGCTTTCTGCATTGTTATGTCAAGTGTGGCATGACTGAGGAAGTAATTGTTTTGATCTGCTCTGCTGCACTCAAAATCTCAAGTCATTTGATAAACAATTCAGAAACGTCACACTATAATTGTCTTCTTAAAGTTTTGCCACAAAAGTGTCTCTTAAATTGAGCAGAAAAGTTTCCTTCCCACCCCCATCTGCTTTTTCTGCTCATTATTTTAACTTCCTAATCCTGGCCTATATTATACAACTGTGACAAGGACTGATCCTCACTGAATCCCTGAACAGACTGAGTGAACCCCTGCTGGATTGTGGGAACTGAAAGATAGCGCTTGGTCAATATCAGGTATCTTGACAATATTTAGGCAAGAGTGGATAGCTGGAAGCCTTTGTGAACACTGAGATCATGATCTCTTCAGGTGTAATATTTTTACTTCTTGACTGATTGAGTGGATGAAGCGTAAATAGGTCACACAAGGATGTACGCAACCACATTTTCACTTGTTCTAGGAAGACTCATTTTAACAGTAGACAAAAAAAAATCTGTCAAAAAAAGATCTGGATACATTCACAATGATTTGATATGAATGAATAGTCAGTGAAATTTATGGTGTTAATCATTAAAACTAGTTCTTGTGTTTACTCAATGAAAGGTTATCTAGGTCCATAAATATTGCACACTTAGAAATGATTTATCAAACTACAGTACAAGTAATTTAAAATCATAATTGCCCTGACACAACCCACTGACACCCTTCAGCCCAAAAACACACCCTGCTCCCTTTGGGGATGTATGATGTACTCTGTGATGTACTGTATTTTCAGAATACAAAGAGTTATTGCCAGAAAAGCCAGTCCCAAGAGGTTCTATTATTTTTCTAGATTTTTTTTTTTTTTTTTTTTTTTTTTTTTTTAAGAATCAGCCTCCAGCAGCAAAGTTATCATTAACAAACTCATTCCTAATGCTTTACTTTGCATGGTTCTGTGTCTCCCAGCAAACACCTACAAATGAACTTTTCTAAACTTCTGTCTGTAAAGTGGAAGATGTAATGAGTTTAGCAACGTGTCATAGCATGAGTGACAGTAAATCTTGGATAGCAACATGAAGGAGATACATGGGTCGTGGTAAGGTCACATGTAAATGATCTGTGTGAAGAATTACATTTGTAATGTAATGAGACACAACACAGACATCCTTTTCTCATCATGCATAATTGCTTCAGGCATATACTCTGTAATACGCTTATAAGATTAAGACTCACAGAATGAATGTGTCATCTGCAATTCAGAAAGAGATGGACATTTTCTTTATTAAGCATGACGATATAAGTCACAAAAGCTATTCTCAAAAGGACTAACTTATATTGCTGATTTTTTTACTCCTCTTTTTCACATCATATGTATTTTTAAGTCGGTGGATTGCTCTACGTGTAGGTAGCGCAAAGAGAGGCAGGAGTACAGTATAAGAAAAGTATGAAATAGAAAACTGATAACCATCAGTGCTTCACGGGTGACACATTGGCATGGGTACTGTAGATACAAGCGCTTCCTTCCTGCTCCTGAGTGTCATTCCATATACACCTCTGTTAGAGCACAGAGCGATCAATAGAGTCATGCAGATAAGAGCTCTCCTCATCTGATAAGGCTCTTGAAAAATCAGGGGTTTTTACCTAAAGGCTAATCACTGATTAGAGCCACTCAGGATGAATTTTTAGATACACTGGAGATAATACGGGCTTGCCATGAATTGGTTTGCTTGTACATTTTTAGCATTGTGAATGCATTGATGCCTCTTCTTCCTCAAGAGGAAAGCTGCAATTAAGGAAGAAAAAAAAGGTGTAGGCATAATAAAAAAAAAAGCCAGGAAATATGCAGTCAATCATTTATCTTGAATCAGTGCTGGAGCACTTTTTAAACTCAAAGATTAGACAACACAAAAAAGTATATTATTACAATTATGACAAATTTATAACTAGCATCTACTGAAAAGAAAAGATATACAATGTTTCATTGTAAAAGCACACCCAGGATGGCACAATTGCTACTGTGTTGAACTGCACTGGCATAATAAGTAATATTTAAAAAAAAACATGCTAAAAATTAAAACAGGGAGCAGAATGTCAAAAACTGTCAAATACGACTGTGTGTCTGTCATGCAGATCATCTACTTATCAATCATTTGGGCTATTTTGGGGAAAGCTGTCCAACATGATTCAGTGTTACTATATTTCTGTTGTTCTTTATCAAATGTGTGTCACAGTTTTCCAACCAGGCATGAAGGGGCCAGTTTACAAAAAACACCACATTTTCTCACTATTTTTCACTATTTAGGTGAACTGGCCCTTTAATTACGTTGAGTAAAATACTGATCAAGACACTTTTCATCCAGTTGACACTACTTGTTCACCATATACACATGCTATACATCACACCCATGTATTTACATGACTTTAATTTGATTAAGGCTGATCTACAACATTATTCCACAAGGGGGGACAGGAGTACACAACAATCACAATAACCTGAATTGTGCTTGTCAGAAAGCAGCTTTCAATTATACACTGACAAACTTGGAAAAAATCCTGTGAATCACTTGTTTACTTCATTAAATGTCTGTGATGCCCTTCCAGCCTGTAGAACTGATGAAGAACCCTTGATAAGATCTGAAGTCGATTTCAAGCCATTTCCCAAGAGACAACAGTGATGGAACACTACTTTCTTTCTTCTGTGTTGCCTTTATTTAGTCCTCCATTGTTCCTAACAAATACATGTCATATGAATAGCTACACAACTGCAAGCCACGTAAATCAATAAACACACCATACAAGAAGAGCCGGCGTCATAACTTAAATAGCGCCCTCATTCATTTTTTATAAAAATCAATACACTGTTTTAAAAGGGATGCAGAGAAATGACTTCATTATTACAAATTCCAGTAATCAATGCATAATGAATGTGTTCTCACAGGGGTTAAAAGAAATCGGCTCCGAACAAGTGGCAACTATTCATCAAGGCCCAGACAACAAACCATTTTCTGCATACAGAAGATGTTTCATGTCAGTTTGTGTGTGTGTGTGTGTGTGTGTGTGTGTGTGTGTGTGTGTGAGCCCAATTATTCGTGAATGTCTGAGAATGAGGCAAAATAGTGAAGTACTTTCAGAGGTTTAAAGTGGAATTATAATGGGCGGTCAGGAAAACTGTGTCCACCCAAAGAAACTCGTGTCAGCTATAATAAATCCAGAAGGCGAATCTCATTATGTCCAACCTTGTCACTAGATCTCAACTTCTATACAGTATAGTTATTATGAAACAGTGACAGACTGTGTATAATGTTTAAAGTCAAGTTAATACACTGGCAAAAGATGAAGGTTCATGGTCAAGTGATTTTCATCTCTCCACTTATGTAAGCCTAAATGTTCCATTTACGCCATCCGTCTGTCACAGAAACCGTACTGTAAGTGTTGTTAAGGTGCACAAGTACGTATACGAGTGGCGTAAATGCAATATTTATTTTTGACAGCACGGTAATGACATTTGCTTAGCTCAGTAAGGGCATATTTTCAGAACAATCTGGAATGCCTTTCATCAAACATACAGCGGTGGCATTAACCATTTAAGCCAACAAACTTATCTGAAATAGTTTGTCGCCCTTACATCAAGTGAACTTAATACATTAGAGAAGTACATTTATCAATGAACTGTGCTTGCCATTGTTCAATGAGTCGTAGGTAATCATCTTAGCCCTTGCAGCTAAAAAAAAAAAAAAAAAAAAAAAATGTATGTTGTTTTGCGGATAATCAACACCCCTGAACTAAACTATCCATGCCCCATAAAACATAAACCAGTCACACAGACATTTATCTTTTTAATAATCATCCTTTTGCCAAATGACACAGTAATGAAACATTGATATTTTTCCATTTTTATTTTTTCCCTCTCAGACAGAAGGTGCCAAGTTGTCTGTGTGACCATCTGTGTGTATCTTTTCTGAGAGTCACCACAGTGAGAAGAGGATGTGTTTCAGAGAGGTTTCCGTGGCAGCCATAATGTGGTGTTACCATACTCCTACGATGTTAAGGAGCTTTGCTGCTCACAGGCAATGAAATGGGATGGTGAGGAGGCTAAATTAATTTTTGATTTTGGCATTCTGACTATAGTCAAGTACCCAAGAATTCTGATGTTGACTAGACACTGATGACAGCCTCTATTAACCATGAAAACAGGTGAAGAATATATTGCCAAGAATGAATCTGAGGCTGTGTGAAAGGTTCTTATTACCATGCACTGACCAACACATATCATCAAAATGTTTATCCACATCTAGAGATTGGATTTCTTGTCCATAGCAGGGCCTGTTGTCAGACTGTATGGGTCATAAACATGACAATTTCACTGTGACACTGGGAAAACATGCTGTCACTGTGCACTACACAATACCATTTTAGTTGTCCAACCTTATCCAAATTTTATTAATTCTTTTTTCCCCCATATTTTTCATCCAGTAATATAGAGCAACAAGTGCACTTATGTCAGCGTGTCTAGAGACTGAAATCTGCTTGTATGTGCTCAGTCGACCAGTGAAAGTGCAGCAGCAGTGGTGCTCTTCATACACTTTTCTTCTGCTGTTAAAATGAAAGTCAAGGATCACTTTCTTTTGATGGCACACGCTGATCAAGTACTGTCGATACAGCCCCAGCTTGGTCACTACAGTTAATCCTCACTGGCTTTACTCTATGTGCCGAGCTGGGATTGTACAAAAATTGTATTGCGTGCACTGTTGTGCTTTATTGTCAGGTGAGAGATGGCAGCAGCAATGAATGTACTTCCAGGGACACTTCCTGATGACAAAGACGACTCGATGCCACTCAGAGGAACCAAATGACACCCTATTGTCCTTTTGCAGAGCAGTGCCATGTGCTGCCACTCTTCTGCCTCCCTGATCATGAGAACTGACTTTTTGTTGCTGTCAGAGGGGGAAGACATTTTGTGCTGCAGCATCCTAGTATTAGTCTTAGTCTAATCATCTAGAGCCATCACGGCACAATCAGTGATCAAAACATAAAAATAACAACAAAAAAAAAAGAAATTACAGAAACACTATAAGAAATCTAAGCAAATGACACAAAACTTGATAGCACTTCCAACGTGACACAAATATAAGTGTTTTTAGAGGAGTGAGAGGTTTGTCACTAATCAGTAAAATGTGTAAACACAACAGTAAAGCAGCACAATATTTTCAATTATGACTAAATGAGGATGCATTTCTCATCTGGCCATAATTGATAATATAAGGCGACAATATTTAGTTGTTGACCTGTCAGTCTGTTGGGAGGTGCTGGCAAATTCTATGTCCTCCGCTTTGAATTTAGATTGAGTTTCACCCCAATTTGTTAGTCAGTTGCACATGTGACTTATTCATAAGTGAAGGAAGGAATATGAAAAGGAGAACAAAGCAATGGTAAGTACTGATAGATAAAATATATAAATGAAAAACTACAGAATAATGAATATGAAGGAGATATACTGCATTAGTGCCAAGCAATGCAATTCCAGGTTGTTTAAAATGTACTGATGCAAACATCATTTCTGCAGCTGTTCTTACAAAGGTTTTACTATTATTGCTGAAAGTGTCAGATACAAGATGACACCCTCTGTTATTGCTACATGTTCTACACTTTGCCGTTTGTCCGACTTTCCTACAGTCTGCTGCAGATACTCAATTACTCAGGCAAGAGTAGTCATCAAGGCTGTAGACCCCTGCCCTTGAATTACCATACAGAATAGCTTTCTCTCCGGCAAGTATAATTCCAACCATTTCATGATGACAACCTCTTTAAACCCCTCCACACAAAAATTTAAAAAACATCACAACAACATTAACAAACTGTTCAGTCTGAGCTTTTTTCTGAACTAAAGTAAAATTTCTAGTAAATACGTTTAAAAAAAAAAAAAAAATGTTATTTTCTTAGCAATCAATGACCATGTCAAGGCTGGGCCCGAATGCAGACTGTTTTGTGCATCATTGCTGCTTGACCCAAGTGTAGTTCTTGACTTGACTGGTCATGGCAGTGTGAATTATAAATTGCGTTTAAATCTGAGGGTCTGTCCTCAGCCTCGTTTGTAGAAAATCTGCAGTTACCCAAAAGCCCTCCGCCACGCAAATGTTAATCTTGTGCAACTGTACTCATTATGATATGTGGTTTCAGGGGTGCACAGTGGACAGCAGTAGAGGGACTGTGTAAACGGGGCCTACTCTAACATTTCAGAATCAGAATCATAATCAGAGTACTTTATTTATCCCCGGGGGGAAATTTTGTGTTCCAGTTTCCAGACACAGAGAGCACAGTAGAAATATACAAAAATACAATAAAAACAGAACATGTACAATAAGAATAGAAATACAATAAACAGAATGTGTACAGAACAGAGTATATCCAATAAATAGGGTAAATATAAATATAAATGTAAATGCTGCTTATTGCACAGATGAGTGTAGAACGAAGATATGACTTCCTGTGGCGTTCTGTGGTTCATCTTTTGGACATTTTGGCATTTCAGCCTATTATCACATTCGTGTCAGTATGCAGTAGATCCTGTATGTACCAAAGTGAAAACCAAGAAAATATATATATTTTAATAATAATAATAATAATAATAATAATAATAATAATATAATTTCCTACAGAAGACTGGAGCTTATGCTGCATCAAAAAAAAACAAACAATAACAAAAAAACAGCAAGCATTAACCCTAGTTTACTGGCTATATTGCCGCTTTATCCATGTGTTTGCCATGCATGGATATATTAGGAACACAACACATGGCATTAAGCTTTTAAAAATGTTGTCACTGAATAGAATTCAAGTTTTTGCATGATCTTCCACTATCCCCTTTTTGTAGATAAAGTTGTTTGTTGTGGACAATATGGCACCCATTTGAAAAAGGTTTAAAGTCTTAATTAATCTCACCAGGGTTCAACCCAGGACATTGTGCTCCTCAAACTACTACAACAAACTGCTCCACCAGAAAACGCTTTCCTTTTTTATTCATTATTATCTTTTACCTCTTTGTCTTTGTTTAGTCATTTACTGTTTGTCTGATCTGCACTTGCTGCCTTGTTTAGTTAATTAAGTCACTATCTCATGCCCTGTTGAAAAAAAAAAAAAAAAAAAAGCAGATCAGACTGTCACATCTTCCTTTAAAGTGTTCCAAAATATGCTCAGACAAACAATTAATAGTACGTCATTGCTTTAGATGTTCACTGATGTATTTGTCCTTCTGCTTTTTGTCATCATTTTATCGGCTTCAAAAAGTACCAACACCATCTGTTTCCTCTGAGGCAGAGGGACAATGGATGGGTAGATGCAATGGGCCTTAGAGCCAGCTTTTCTCTCCCCTCCATAGTCTGTGTGAACTACTTTCCATCATCTCAGCAACTCTGGCATGCTTTTGTTTTAAATTAAATACAAATAACTTAATTTATGTCTTTAAAACCATTAAAGGTAATAGAGTGTTGCAAGCAAGCTGGTGATTTTTCAGATTTTTCAATAGATGGATGACAGCAAATTTTATACTGAATCTTCTCATGGTTCAGTGTCCTGATACTGGACAAGTGCCTGCAGTTTGACAGATAAAGTAAAGGAAGTGTTGCTGGTTGGCAGAGGTTTTGAGTGCTATCTGTGAGCCCAACCAAATGTGTAAATGACTGTTGACCTATGAGGAGCAGAGATTTCCAGCACAGAGATGTTGTGCGTGTATCACAGGACAATACTCTTTTCCTGATTTGACTTTTTACACATTACACATACAATTTCAATGTATCTTCAAATGAAAGGAGTCACTTGATCCTATAATTTAGTCCCCAGAGACAGTAACAAGTAATAATAGGCAAGAGCAAGCTTTTAAAAAAGTATCTGAGATGTCGAGGTTCAAACCAAGCTTAAAGAAGTGCACCTCTTGCTCCAATTACTCCACTTCTAAACTTTCTGACAAGTTATGACATGGACTGGAAGCGTCTCACAAAATAACTCCAGCAACACTGTGCCCATTTTGAAAATTAGGTGGATATCAAAGCTTTGGTGGTGCTGCAAAACTGCTTCTACCTACCACTGGGACTCTTAACTTTTAACACACACACACAGAGCAAGAGACAGAGTCAGAGACAGAGAGAGAGAGAGAGGCGGGGGGCACTCACTGCCATGTAGTGGACACAAAAAGTGTCTGGGGGTGTCAGCATAGAGTGAAATTCACTGGTATCATATACGCTCTGCCACACCTGGCTGTGATACTTGCGCAGGGAAATTAAGACGTGTGGTTTATTAGAACATATTATTCAGCACACAAGTCAAGCTTTCACATCCGGTTCATTGGAACATATTATTCAATAAGGAAAAGCAGTTTCAATCACACCTGTTGAGGCAATCTCATTAAGATTAGCAGATTTGTCTGTCAGCTATGTTTTCTTCCCCATGCTTCATGAGCAACATTTGTCACTCCCATGCATGCACTGATTAGCTACAAAATGTCAACTTTGTGTGTGAAATGGCTGTTTTTGTCAAGAATGTACAGGTTTGTTTCACTTGGTTGCTTTGGAAATTAAAGACCAGAGCAGTGCCAGCATACTAGCAAAAAAAGTCTCTGCTCTTCTCTGCAGAGAAATGGGAAGAGAAAAGATTTTTTTTTTCCTTCGTTTTTCACATTGAGTGACTCAATTTCACGCTCCATTGGCATATCTGGGGTGACGCGCCATGAAATCAGTCCAATTCTGGGATTTCAGAGGAACAGTATTTTGAAACCTCCTGAGATATGTGGCCATATTACTTTCTCCACCTCTGGACAGATTACACCATTATGTGACAGTTGCAAAGGTGAAACTGTGGTGATGGTATGTTCCCTACGTTGGTAAACTGGTTTCTATCAGCACTCTGAACAGAAACTATTGAACAAATCTTAAACAATTGAACTAAAGACATCAATTCATTTTGGAACTTTTTTCATGCTGAAAGCTGAGAGAAGGGGGGGAAAAAAATGACTCATCCTCTGTTTTGCACTTGACTTCCTGAAAAAAAATTCAATTCAAGTTTGATTGTTTTTATTTAAAAATTTGCAGCACTTTAAAAAAAAATAATCTGACGGATGTGAAAATAATGTCCAGGTTTGATTACAGAAAAACAAAAAAAAAATTTGGTAGGCTGTTCTTTAACTTTTGCCCAAGTGTGACCCCCTTTGTTCTAGGGGATGGCTTCATCTAGGCCTGCTAACATGAATTAAAAAGAAGAAATTGACATTTGCCCTTAAAGGTTTTACTGCATTTTAAACAATAAAACTATACTGACTGCAGTTTTATTTAATATACAGTGAACTGTAACTTTAGTAAGTACAACCATATGAAATGAACTGAGTTTAAAAGCCTTAAAGAAGGCTTTTTATTTTGGATGCTTTAGTTGTCATACTATGGACAAATAGATAGCATTATTGTTAAATTATGGTGGGTAAAATATATAATGTCTTAGTACCAGCTAATAAATTGACTCCTCTGGATAGAGTTTTCAGAGAATATGCCAGAGGAGTCCCTTGAGATAATCACCAAACACCCAAGCATGCGATGCTTTTGCAAGATAAACGGTATATTACCCAGCTGTCAATCTATAATAAGCAAATTTTCCAGAAAGGATATTTGAATTGGAAAACGGTTGGGTTTTGATAGAGCTTTAAAGTTAGACTTCTCTGTCACTGCTTTGTTTGGACAACAACACAAACTGACAAACTGAAAAGTGGTGGCTGAAGTCACTGCCTTAAATACTCAGGCAACAAGCAGCAGGTGGGGAGTAATCAAGGAGATGTAGAGCAGCTGGGGCTGCAGTGAACCTCGGACAAACTCAGGAAAAGAACCAGCTACAAAACAGCTCTTAGCTTTATCTTAGTTGAGTAAGTTGCAACGCTGAGCTAACGTGATAAAATGTGCAGTAAATCCACATATTCATGTAGTATATGTAATAGCTACATGAAAATGCCATTTGTTTGTTTATCTGTCCTTTAAGGCTCCTAAAATTGTGTGTGAGACACACATTATTTCCCTCCACATGTTTTATATTTCATATGTTTTATGTTTTACTTTCCATTGCCATCCTGTCTGTCTCATTAGCATTTAAAGATAATTTAAGCATTTAAGGTCATTTTAGCTGGACTTTGGGTACACACATGGCAAATGTTAACTCTGGTTTTGTTGCTCACAGAAGCTTCACAAATGAAAGCAGTGCATATTTAAAAGCAACAAGCACCACCGCTGCATCATCTAACACAGTGGCTTGTACAACAATTGGACTTGTATGTGAATGGACTATTTTATGTCACAGGTGGAAGAGGAGAACTGCACTCTGCACCCCCACATGCTCGGACCAAATCAGTAGATATTTCCATAATTTAATAGAACCCGCTTTGTAGTTCTGTTATTTTAACTTTGTCTTTGGAAAATTCCTCAATCAGGAAATAAAATATAGTACTTTCATATGTATGCTATTCAAACCCACATGGGGCAGTGTTTTAAATGATTGTACCCAAGAAAATGTCATGATGCACAAGGAATAGTGAATGTGTAATTACAAGCTAATGAAGCTCCTAAGATTAAGTAAGTAGATTAGGACAAAAAGGGAGAAAATTGTGCATCCCCAGGGTTTATGGGTTAAGACACCATGTATCAACCAAAATGTCCTCCATTCGAATCCAGCTGGGAACCCTTGGTGCATCTCTCTCTGTCATTTCCTGTCCCCTCCACTATTGCTTTTAGGCAATAAATGTTCCCCTTTTCCTTACCACAGAGTACTTTACAAATAAATTTCTATTTGATGATTGCACAAGTATGGTTGACAGACCAATTTTTCCTCAGAGAAATATAAAACTTCCTTTTTGCACAGACTGTTTAGTTTGCAACTCAAAGCAGATATTTAGCATCCTTCACAGGGATGTTTCTCTTTCTCCATCTCCATCCTTACCTCATCTGTCCTTGTAGTTGTGACACGAGCTGGCTTGTCAGGTGGAATAGAGAGAGATGATGCTTCAGATGCATTTTTTTTCAAGGTAATATGCTGCAGAGATATTGTTTCAAAAAATGCCCTCTCCACTATAAATTAGTTTCATGCAATCTGAGGTTTTATTAGTCAGAGAATTCTACAGAAAATAGGAGTCTGTATTAATGGACTAATTCAATGTGGACATAATCTGCCTCATTAGTACCTGACAGTCTGTTGTGCAGTTAAGTGTGGGATGGTTTGCATGTAGCAGCAACACAACAGCTTCACTTTTATGATTTTAACTAAATGTTTTATATAAATTACTTTTCTATAAATGTAACTTGTATTCCCACTTAACATTTTGACAAAATGCAGAAAAAGTCCAAGAGAAAATGTCCACAGCTGATGCTGAGGCAACTAAATGGGTCCTTTCTTGGCCATATTAGTCATATGTTACTGGCACATACAGGTGGGTATGTTTGCATATTTTTTAGATGGCCGAAATGCATTTTTTCTGCTGTCCCTGTCCACAGCAGTACATCGCTTAGCTTCCGTGCTGGCACTTAGATCAGCTTCTCCAATCTGGGAGCGTGCCGACCACAATGTACTGTAGGTAACAAACTGACTATAGATAAATACCTCATACGACCCCTTTGCTTGATCTGGCACATGCTCATGCTTAAATATTTAACTTTCCTGTCTCTATGCGCTGCTTTCTCTCTTTTTCTCTACATACACTCACTCCCTCGCTCACACACACACATACACAGCTTTCTGTCTGATTTCCTGGCCACCGTATGACTCGTGATCATGAGTTTCGTTGATTCATAGTTATGTGAAACCCACTGATGGAGAAAGCTCTGTATGATTGAAGTACTTGTATTTGTTTGAAGTTTAGTATTAGTTACAGCTGGAAAAAGGTTTGCGCCTTCCGAATAAATGAATCATGTTCTTCATATCTGATTGCTAACTCCAGAGTACTCATCTAATCCCATTTTATTTTTTGAATTTTTCGGAGTCTGTATTTTTATGAAATAACTCAGTAGGTACTTTACTGTAACAATGTGTATACAGTGGTATTTATTTGTAAGCTGGTAATATTTGCTGATCAGTGTGTTACTGTATGCCACTTAAAGTCCAAAGGCTTACACAGTTTATACATTGTCCTTCAACAAGTAGATGCTCATTTGGTTATATATATTGTCTGAAGGTTACAAGAGGCCAGTTGGCAAATGGCTGCTTACTGTGAAGTAGCAGTGTGGTGCCAATACGTATTTTACCATCTCATTTGAATTAAGCAGCTTGTATTGGAATAAACTCTGGTTTCATTAACATACATTTGATAGAGTCAATTCAACCTCAGAGAAGTCAGTCCATTGAGGTGAAAAGGCCTGACCATAATATGGCAGCAGTAGTTTTGCTGTCGAAAGCGGGCACCACTACTTCTTGAAATAAACTGACACTGACTACAGAAGCATCTTATCAGAATTCAAGAAGTTGATCTAAGCCATTGAGGAAAATTGTTTTTTCCAAGCTCATCAACATCACAGAGGTTTGCTGTGCCGTTGTCAAGAGCCAAAGTTCAAACTTCCACAGCCCTGTGGAAAAGCTCTGCATGTGCACGGACAATATGCACAACACAAAGGAAAAAGGAGAAGGCTATCTTCAATTTAAGGCCTTACCTGAGGGCAGAAAAATTGGAGAGACTATATAAATCTTGCAGAGACCATCCCCAGACTTTCTGACATGGACTTCTATGGCAAAGATAGCAGAGAGTGATTATTATAAAATCTTTCTAACTCTCATTGCTAAGAAACAATTGTTTTACAACTGTACCACCAACGTGGATGACTTTTGCTAAACTTTCATGGAATACACAAAACTTCATAAACATCAATTGGCCTTCACTTGTTTATCTTGCTCGATGATCTTGTTAGAATAAAGAAGCAAGCAGAGTTTGAGTACCTCAAGAAGACCCTGCAGTTATTAACACAAAATAATATACTTTTGGCACATGCAAAAATGATGAAAACTCAGTTTTGATGGAAGCTTCTTGGATTTTTAGCTACCATTGCCTATGATTACATTTTTGTGATCAGACAGGGGCATACTAGAACGCTGATAATCCACTTTATCTCCAACTGATTACCTCAAATTTAAATACCCTCACAGCTATTAAGTGTTTAACCTAATTTCTTTGTTCTTCCTTGACCAGGGATATTTTCAGGCTCATTTTAAAGCAGGTACACTTCAAACCAGATTCCAGTTCAGGCATGTTTAATGGTTTTCTTTCACTATATTATTGGGTAATATTGTAACACTTGCAGAGTTTACATGTAACTTAGCCATTGACTTATATTTAACTTGATTTCCTTTTTGAAGCCTTTTGAAAGCTGTACAAACTAAGTAATGTTTTGCCTTTTAGGCTAATTATAATTTAGTTAATATGTATGCTTGGTTTATACATCTGTACTATGTTAAATCTCAGCTGGATCTTGATATAGCTTGCATTGCCAATGGTGTGTGTTACTTCACCACAGGAATGCCACAAATTATAACACAGGTTTTGCTCATAACCTTTGTAAAATCCTTGCATCTCAGGTACCTGCATGGGTCCAAGAACCCACAGCTGGTGCTTCTGAAGACCATTTTTGAAGCATTTCTTAATTTAATGAACCATTATATTTTTTGTCTAGTGAAGTGAGCAGCAGGTAAGATAAGGACAAGGTACAAAAGTTAAACCATGGATTCAAACGCAGGATTTGGGGGCTGCATTTTACACGCTATTTAAGCTATAAACCTTTAACTCGCATGCACTAATCTAAGAAGACAGCCTAACAAGCCATAGCTAATGCTTTGAGAGTTCTGACCTTTGTTATAAACCGGCAAAATCACATCACTATTATCTATTGCGAATTTCATCTACTGATTTTCAGTTACAAAATTAAATAGTTCTTATAAGTATGTCCATTTTTAAACATCAGAATTTTAGGCAGAGGATTTCCATTAAGGGCCGCAAGTCCATCTTGTCAAATGTCAGCAAGGTGAAACCGAACCCCCCTCATTTTTGGAAAACTTTATTTGGACATTGAAAGATGGTCTCCACATTTCCTCTTTCTTTGGGCGAAGTCTAATTTGATGAAGATGAATATGAGCGAATTCAATTACACTTTGCAGTCATTACTTATGGCAGTCCCTGTAATATATTTCCACAAGTGGGGCTGTGGTGGACATGGAAGTTCTCATAATCATGATTACTGTCCATGTTACATTTTAACGATAATGTCAGACCAAAGGAAAAGAGCATTGGTGAACTTGAAAAGAGTTGGCACTCACAAATAAAAAAAAAAACTTTTGATGTCCACATCCTTTTGATGTCTACATCCACAGCAATCCAAAAAATGAACCTAACTTGGAACTTAACTTTTTAATTTATAGGACACCCAAAAAAAGATCAACATTAATAATTTTATTCATAAAGTATTAGTAAAGCCAGAGGAAAATGTAGACGCGACCTTTACTTGATTACATAAGATGCATCATGAGAGCAGCAAGCATTTTGATCTTACATTCTCAATTATATACTGACATCAAATATTAAAGCTTACGTCTTAAATATATGCTTTATTCCAAAGAGTTCCTCAATATATATACAGTAGAAATAATGCTCTTATTCACAAACATAACAAACTTCATATTCAGGAACTTTGTGCACCACATTACTGCATTTCTTAAGGTATGGAATGTGCAAAATCATTTTAATGATGTTTTGATGCCGCTCATCGTCTACCTTAAACATATTTGGGTGTTTGTGAAACAGCTTAAAGCAGCCCACATTCTTTTTATGTTTCATATTAAAGCAGTATGTAATGTGGGTGGATGGGTGAACAAAGCATTTTGGTTTGGTTGGTTTACTATGGAAACACTCATATGGCAACATATTCATTTGGTTTGGAATAGGATTGCAAAAATGTTTTACTTTTGATCTTTCTCTGAATCTGACCTGACCATAACCTAATGACAATAATACTGCATTATTCATGTATCGCACTCCCACATGGCAAGCCTGTAACCAGCGCTGTGCTTGCTTTCACTTGTTTGAATATCACAGCATCAGTGACTGCAATGCTCGTTCATGTTGACTGCAAAGGAATGGATAAATTAATATGCTGATGATTCATTAATGTGCTTGTAGCTTTTGATTATACCCATTACATATATCACAATATACGCATTACATGTATTCTCAAGAAAAGGCTACAAAATATGAGTAACTACTAAGGAATGCAACTTGATTATTACTGGATCATTTTTCATTAATGATTCATTGTTGTTGACGTTCTTCAATCTTTTCTAGTTTTGTAAAGTGTTACTGATGTCCTCTCTAACTTAAAGACACAAAGTGAAATGTACAAGTCTGTCAGATTCGGTTGCAGACATAAGCTCCCACTGTGGCGTTAAAAACCAAATACATCTAATGTGTGTGAGGTCTGCGTGTGTGTGTCCATGCATTTCTTGGATCGCAGGTGGTCATTAAATAATCATCATGTGTCTGACTTTGTTTAAATCAGATATGGAGAGCTTTTTTGTCCTTCATGACATTTTGATCTCTGCTTTGTCATTAAGTGCGGGCATGTGATGAAATTTACATAGCCCTAATTCTTCAGCCTGCTGACAACATATTTTTCCACTGACAGCCATCTTTAATATTTAGAAGAGTACTTTCCAATGCCCTTCAACTGTGCCTGCAGTATTAATGTATCCTTAATGGGAGAGGTTCCATAAATGAGCCTCAAATGGAGCTAGACATTTTAATGCTTGCTAGAATGGCTGTTATTTCCACACTTAGCCATAATAGTCTTTATTGCATATTTAATAAAGTGTAGGCTCGTATTAATTGTTTAGCAGCCAAGGACTTCATTAAGTGGTCGAGATGTTCTGGATGGGTTTTCCCAGTCTTCAGCAATCCCTTTGCCCCTTCTCATCTATTCTAGTTATATACAGCACAACAATGACTAGATGAATACATTTTTAAAGCTTCTTTTCATTCGGTCGCACTTGAGGGATGCCTTTGTGTGTGAGTGGGTAGGGAGTGTACAAGGAAATTTGTTGTTGTTACTACATAATAACCTATTTCACTAATAATGGCATTTCTTCATTCATGTGAAGGTACAGCAAATAACCTTTATTTACTTGAAATCCACAGTGACACTGTGCATGTTTAAGTTTTTTTCTGCACAGCAAACACAGGTTGAGCAGTGAAATGAAATCCTTGTATGCCAAGACTCCCAACAATAAATGAAAAAAGGAACACATACAGTAATAGGAAAAAGCTGGAGTGCAATAATAAAGAGAAATCAAATTAAACTTGAAATTTAGAGGAAAATAAGATGATCTTTTGGTGAACTTCCCTCACAAAAGCATGAGACTCAGATAGTTTTTTTGGACTTATCTTATTTTTCTTATTTCTCTAAAATTAAGACATTTATTTGGAACAGATTTTTGGCCACTTGGAAACAAGCATTCAGCAGATACAGAACATTATTATTCATTTGGAATCACGTTGCTGGCGTCGTTCCCCTTTTAGCTCTGCTTTTGGTCTCCATCAACTCCTCCGGGTTTATATCTGGCTGTTTAGCTGCCAAATGCCCTGTTTTCACATAATCATCAAAGGCTTTGTCTTTTCTGCTATATCACACAGATCATTTTTAGAGTGCAATATCATGGATAAATTTGCAGGCCGGAAAAGCTTTGTACAGCTGAGGGGGACTGCGGAGTTTCGAGATATTTCTTCTTGGATTTGCCACTATGAGCGGCCTCCTTCCAGTTACACATAGTCATTCGAACCATTGTTATTTGTAAAACATTGTCATAGCCACTCCAAAACAGCAGAACAAGTCTTGTCGTGTTATTTGACATTTCTGTCAGCATAAAGATCATAATGATCGGCATCCCAGTGATCAGAAAAAGGTGACTTGTTTTCCGCGTTTAAAAAAAACATATTATTTACTTACCATACCCAATCCCTGCAAAGTACTAGCCACTTATCTTTATCATTGTTGTGTTTAAATATGACGATTTAAATAGTTGATGATAATCTGTGTGTTTGAGATCTTGCTCTTTGAATCCCTGCAGCTGGGGAAATTAATTCCAGTCAAATGACATTTCTGTAAAGCTCTCCATCACTTTGTTTTCTTGTGCTGCTGTTGCTATTTCCCCAAGAGCCTGCATAAATAACAAGCTATTCAACTCTAGTACAGTACATTGCTACAGCAAACACCAGTTTTATCTAGTCTGAAATTAAATTCAATTGTTTCTATTCCCAGTTTGTCCACAGAAATTGATGCAACAAAAGATTAACTTCACATCATTATAATCTAGTATAAACCAGAGCTTATAATTAATAACACTCACGTGATTACAAAAAGGAAAGGGGTTTGATTAATTGGGTTTTTACTTTGATTATTAAGTGTTTTAATGATTAAATATTTACTTTCACCAATTGCAGCCGTTCTTGGGGCTGGGGCTGTTTCAAGCAACAACAAAAGGCTGCGATTCAGCCTCCAACATCTATAAGAACCGTTGGATTAAATGGGAAGAACAAGTTGTCACAAATGGTGCCATGGACCTTTTTTGATAGAAGATATTTTTGCCTCCAAAGGTCAAATGTACATAGGAGGGGGTGCCATAATTTTAGGACTCATTAGGAGTCGACTGGAAAGAGTTTTGAATTGCAGTCCTTGCCTTTTGAACTCCCTTCAAAGACATCAGAGTGCTTAGCTCTGTGGTGTGACAGCTTCACACTCATAAGGACAGGCTGATCTTTGTCACCTTTCACCATTTAATTCCCTGAATGGACTCGAGTTAATTGGAGATCATTATCATGATGGTATAATGTATTAGAATGATGTCATCCCTCTTAAAGACCCATAGAGGCATTAGGAGGAAAATGGAAAAGATGTCTTCACAGCTGCTGACATACAAATAAAATGTATCTTACAACTTTTCACACAGGTTAAACAGGACCAGAATTGCAGCACTGCAGTTGTTGCTTTAAAATTATTTTCATAACAATGAAGCATTACGAACCGAATGAAACTTGTCATGGCACTCGCTTCACCAGAACGGGTGGTTTCATTGAGGACAAAGCCAAACTATGTCTTCCTGTGGGTGCACTAAATCCAAAGTTGATAAACACTTGAGTTAGCACCCCTGTGATTCAGCACACAGCATAATGTACTAAGTTTGTTAAATGAAGGGCAAAACCACCCTCATGCATTTTCATCAGCGACCCCTGGACAAGGCTCAGACACACATTTCAATACCTTAGAGAGCCCTTACACAACAGATAGGCAGACTGTAGCTGTAATGTACATCCCAGAACAGCCATTATTGGAAAGAGGTTGTGAGGATGTCGTATTGAGGAGACAGTTAAAACGGTTTAATGAGAACTTGGATACTTGCTTAAAAAATTTACGATTAAAGGATAAACTGAGAGTGTCCGTCGATAGACAAGCCTCAGCAAAGACTAAATAGAACACCTAAATTTGGATTAAGGAGCAGATATACCACAGACTGTGGCTGTTAGTGAGTGTGTAGCTCTGTGTACTGCACATGTGCACTTCAGTGCTTAACTAGAGCTTTGTAATAGGGGTCAATATCTTGACTCTTTCCCTTCACAAGGCTCGTCTGAACCCTCCAACGCATTGTCTGTCTCAGCAACCTTTCCCTGACAGCAGAGAATGCCAGCTATAAATACTGCTGGCCAAGAACATGACAATATATCCCGGATCAAATATACAAATGTGTTTTATGGAAGTCAGCAACCAGCCATCCATAACTGAGGTTGAGTGAGCATAACTTTTCCATGAAGGTTGTTTCAAGGAAGCATGTTAAGCTCAGAAAATGCATGCCAAACCATTTTCGTCCCCTTTCATTTTTGTTCTTTCCTGATCACTCACAGAATTGTTCACATTTATGCAAGTGAATAATGAATTCAAATGAAACAAATCATGTTGTGAATGCAACTATGAACAATGAGTCCTTTTATGGCATGGTGCCTGATGCCATAAAAATGATTTTCATCTGTCCATTTTCGTTTGTTTTGTGTACCAGAAGAAGTAAAAAGTTCTGCTCTATCCACAAATGAGAGTTTATATACAAAGGCAGAGACTGTAAAATGTCTGTCTGCCTTTTGTTACCTAAAATTTCTCAGAGATGATTTGACCATAATGTTACCTTAAAGGATAGCATGGCATTTTGCAATAAGATGGTAAAACTTATTAACTGCTGTGACAATGTTATTGTTGAATGCAGAGTAGTTAAAGTAAATAAAATAGGACATCTTCCTTCCTGCCAGTGGCTTGCCAAACAACAGCACACAGGCCATGATAACAGAAGTTTCAGCTACAGTAACTTTCAAAAGTTCACCAGTTACTTCTCATTTTTGTGTGGTAGGTCACTGATCATTCAGCCCCCAGCATCAGCTATGATTTTTCAGACAAAAGTGCACAGTGGGCAACGGCATTTGCTTATAGTCTGCTAGCTAATTCACTCTGAATGCCAATGATATGTGAAGGGATTTCACTGCGTTTTCTGAGATGGTGTGGGATAACGTCTGAGTGCAGAAAGTGTTGGAAACATCTGGGGAAATCTCCAGCTGCTGGACCTCTACCACTACCACTGATTGTCATCCAAGTATACAGCCTCAATACGGGAGTTTTAAGCCTGTATTCTGGATGTTGAACTACAGACTGGAACTGAAATAATGAAACTAGTGAACTTTAGTGAGGAGAGATTTCTCCAGCCTTCTGTCTGTCTCAAGTGGGTCCTCGTTTTTCAAGCAGCTACCGCAACCGGAGCTCCTAAAAAGGTAATCCATAAAATGTTTTTTACCACTCCTTGGGAATACAAGAAGACATCAAGATACCACAATTCCTGCACTTGCCGTAGTTGGTCCTCTTTTCACCTAAACTGGACAATCCTCTCTTTTTTTTTCTGGGAAAGAACCATGATACTCAGGACTGCTCATATTCATCTAAACCCCATTACAGCTACAAACCCCTCCAGTTCTGAAGAAGAGAGCTGAAGGCAGAGACGGAGCTTCTGGAGGAATAAACACCCAGAGTCCCATCGGATGCTGCTCGGAAAAAGATAGGTGATCGTGGCCCCATATGCCATATATCTAGACAAAAGTTCAGTGCTTATTTTTTTTCTCGCAGTACATCCCCATACAGACACAGACACTCATCAGACATTCACAGGCCACACTGTCCTGACCTCCTTTAACCCAACTAGCATATTGAATTTCCCAGATCCAAGAGCCTTCTCTGGGATTTTGTATTCAGAACTGGACGATTACATGCAACACCTAAATAAGATAATGCAAAAACAAGTACTAGTGGCGCATATTTCTGTTATTAGCGATCACTCTCTAGTTTCCTCCACAAATTCAGCAGACTATCAGTGGGTGTAGAAGATTTGGCAGCAAATTGCATCATGATGCATGGATCATGCACATGTGCTGGACACACATACTGACACAGACCCCCCACACACATAGAGCATGTTACACTCTGCAGAGCAACACTGACAAAGAGCCTGTTTGTTTTCCATCTGTCTCTTCCTTTCAGTCTACTGAGCTGTTCCCTTTCTTTTCTGCTGGTGGAATTTCACTCAGTCTTAATTGATTTGTAACTGTGCCTTTGCCATTCTGATTACCCTGGCACAAAAACACAAATATTGATGCAACAGAACTTTTTTCTTGTAATATTTGGACAAGTCTTTATTAAAACAATGGGAAGCTCTTGCAACAACCAAAACCTTCTAGATTTTTTTATCTGACTGTACAATGTTTTACAATGTTTTTGGTGTAAGAGTAATTTTACTGGAGATGAATAAACGTGATAGGGACGCACCAATTGTGTCAATTGCAGTAACTTACAAGATTTTTCTTTAGGCTTACCTATAGCATATACTTCTCCTCATCATATCCATATATTTTTTTTCTTTTTTGGGGGGGAAAGGATGCACCATTAAACCAAGTTATTAAATTGTCACTGCAGGATCAATACTATGGTGTCTCAGTTTATCAGTTACCATGACCAGATCTCAGAGCAGAGCATGAGCAGATTTCAAACAAATGGGAGCAAGAAACAAGCCATAAGCTACCTTATTTACTTGCATACTATCAGTGTAGGACATATTAACAATTCAAGCCATGCAGCTAGCTGAGGGATAAGAGAAGAAAGAAATCAGAGTCACAAATCCCTTGTATAGGAGAATAATGTTTAAATTTAAAATGTCAAGCTTTCCCTTTTAGTCTCCGCTTCTGTTGCATGAATTGATTGTTATTGATCATGACTGATGTTCATTGTTCAACTCACAAATGTGATTTCCATCTTCTGTTTAGCATTTGTGAGAGAGAGAGACGTGACAAAAATGTAAAACAGTACATTTGTGTCATTCTTGTTTATTTCCTCGTTTTAGATGAAAAGTGATGGGGTTTTCAGCAACTTCTGGTTTCTGTTATGTTCTATAAACCACCACTGCTGTTCGTCCCAGCAAATGTACAGCAGAGTCAATTACGCCTGATCCAGGAAATGCTTTGCATTCACAGATCCATGTTAAAGGCTACTGTCTGAGGGAAGATGTATTTCATTTGAATCTAGGGATTTGTGTGCATCAGTCCATGAAAAGGTCAGTATGCAGTTAATTTATTGGTGTGTAACTAATTTACAGTACTAATTTTTGGTTTCATCAGATGTTCATTGTGGGTTAATAGATGAAATAAATACTCTAACCTCACTGATAATGTTATAGCAGCGCTAATGTGCCCAGTAAATCAAAGGGCTGCCTGTGAAGGACTATTAAGAGCATAACTCAGAGTTTGCACTTTTTATGTGTACATTCACTATGAGCGTCAGCGTGAGAATCATACGTGTCTATGTAGTTTATGTAGTTAATGTGTCACTATAAAACAAGGCAGACATACAAGGTTGCTGAATGACTTGGCAGAGTATTGTGGTGAGGAGAGATCACAATACGCCTTATAGACTGATGCTATTAATATCTACAGGAGGTGGACAAAATATTGCAAACAGTTGTGCAGTATAGATTAGTGCTCCTCATGTGACAGTTCGTTGTAATTGAAACCAAACCCGGAATCAAATCCCGCTGGGTCAGGGTAAGGCCCTCGCTCTGTTGCCGCCGGCCTCGGGCCCGTGAGTCAATATGTCTAACACTTGAATAGATCCAAGGAGACCCAGTACAAGTGTGTTATAATCATCAAAGAAAAATGCATAACAGAGAGGTGAATGGTGCAGTGCAGAAAAAAATTAAATGTAGGGCAGTTCTTTTCAACCAAGGCTGCTGGTTAATTTGTGACACATCACACTGCTGCCATCGTCAGTGTTCTCTCTCTACTTGGGTCTGCTTGAATCGGCCACGGATTCATTTGGATCAGGTTGAATTACACTCAGGTCTGTTCTGATTCGGTCTGACACTCTGCGGGTTCCTTTCAGATCAGTCCCCTTTTTTTCAGGAGGATGGATAGGTATTCCACAGGTGACATTTTACATATACTGCAAGGCAATAATTCTGCAAGAAATAATACTTCTGTAAAGCTTCTAATGTTTCATTTTCCTTAAAACTGCATTACAGAAATATTGTTTCAAGTGCATATTGATGATTAACCCCAGAATAGGCATTGTTACTGCATAGAAATTAATTTGAATTTGTATGCATGCAGCCATGAGACATGTTTCCTAGAAAATAAAACCAGGTCATGTTTTATTCTCTGTGTGTGAGAGTTAAATCTGTCAAAACATAAAGGGCACAAAAGGCAAACAAAAGGGCCTCACCACATCAATGCCTTCCCAAGAGTTTTCCATTGGTTTTAAGCATGTAGCGACATATGGTAAGTGTGGGGAGATGTATATACATAAGTCAAGCAGAACAAACTGTGGTTACAAAATAAAAGCCTAGGTAAAAGTTCCATGTCTTAACCTGTTTAAATTTGGACGTGCTAGTCATTAAAATCTCTATTCACATAATAAGAAACATCAGTACTGCAGGTTTGTTCTTTTGGTTCTACAGAAAAATGTCTGATGTCTACCAGTTCACACACATTGCATTGTTGGAGTAACATTATTAGCCTTGTTCTGACATGAGTTGAATATTATTTGTTTTAAAAGTACTCTAACTCCCAAAGGCAATCATAAGTGTGAAAAATAAAACTGGCCTACACTGGAAACAATTTACATTAAAAGTCTTTTGAATTGTTATATTCCACTTTTAACACTGGTGTTGGATTATGAATAACCTCTTGTTCCTGAGAAGGACAAGAAGGAAAGTACACATGTTTAATTAATAAATACATGTTTAAGTCACTGCAATCATAGCAAATGAGTTCAGAAACAGGCACCAAAGAAAAATAAAATAAAAAGCTGTTAGCTGTAGGGCAAAAAAGACTTCACTTCATCAAGCGCTCTTATTGAGTCAGAAGGGGTAAAACTACTATCTTGTTTTCTTTTCCTCCTTCATTGAACAAGAGTTTTATTTTACCTTCTGTTGCTGTAGAGCATGTTTGATTAGTGTCATCACCTCTACCCACACTGGGATATTTATTTATTTTGGGTTAAAAAGGAAAGTGTGTGTGAAGGAGGAGGAAGTCGCTTCTAAACGCAGATGTCGGGGTGCTTAGATCTTTCAGCTAAAAGTGCAGCAGACCATCTTTATTACCTCAAAATATTCCTTTTTTTTACCTTAAATGAAGCCGATACTCTGCCCACCGTGAATGGAGCCTGACGGCAGTAAGAGTTTCCACTGCCAAGATTCACTTAGATGTGATTGGTAATGGTCCATGCCTGCGTTCTTCAGAAAAGCATACTACTTTTCATCCTTAATGCCCCTCTTGTTGTAACTGATGAAACTGTAGTTGGATGAATACCTGATATCTTATTCATATTAGATCACGTAGAGGTAGTTGTCAGATGAGTCAAATAAATGTCAAAGATTCAAATTCTAAACTTTTGTGTTTTATTGTTGCCTGAGGAATAATTGGAGGGCAGGTGAGTTCAAGCCAACATGCTATTATCCTTCCATAACATGCTATTATCCATCCATTTGTTCTTCATTCGTGCGTTAATACACCTTGTGACTTTAAAGAGTAGATAACAATTATTAATTGATGCCGTTCATATTTCAAACAAACACTGAAGTCTAGCTGCAGTTTGTTATTCTATCACGAGTCTGAAGTGGGCCTGCAGAGAGAGCGAAGCCACGTCAGCGTGATCAGAGAGGTGACACCTGTCCTTCCTTTGAATGTCTTTAATGCTTCTGTGAGACTAAATCATGTTCAGCCGGGCGCTTTACAGTGCGACGAGAGCAGCTACACAGATCTTGTTAAGGGCCAGTGGAACCGACAAGTACATTCACTGTGATTTAGTTCCAGTGAAGTGCACAGCAATCTTCAGGGCGAAGAACCGTGTGCGTGTGTGTGCGTGTGTGCGTGTCCGTCTTTGTGCAGAAGCAAAGGGTCAGGGTCACACTCCAAATCACTGAGACCCCAGAGGGAACAAACTGAGCCTGTTAGAAATAGTGCAGAGACAAGCTTAACCTATTTTTAATAGTCCCTCCCTCTCCATCATTCCCTTCCTAGACCTGTCCTCTGTAACAGACGGCTGCTGTTTTGAAGGTTAACATACTATCAATAAACTGACATTGAATAAAGTCCACATAGTATTTTAAGACTTGCCACTGTAGCACTTTAAACGTGCAATATATACTTCCCGGCGCTTGGGTTTAAGATATTAGAAAGCCCTTGGGAAAAGATTTATGACACATCCAAGGCAACCTTAGCTTAACCAGAATGATAATCATAAATAATACTGAAGGATAATTTAACAATTAAAAGTTAGGAACTGATACTGAACTTGCCTGTTAAAGTAATGAAGAGTTTATGGTGGCAAAACAGCGCAATATTTTCCATTTAACTGCTCCTAAACAACAGTACATTTGAGAAATTAATATGCAGCAGAACTGACAGCTGCAAATTATGGCTGTTTCTTGATGCCGGAATAATAATTTTACACTACATTACGGCAGGTATTTACAATTCAGAGACGGCGGGTGCATACTTAACTACGTCAATTAAGGAAATAGTTGTGGAGATGTCAGATACTCCACTGAAGCAAATCTTTAGCAGGCGGGGATGTGCCATGTGTTGTATTATGACACCAGCTGCACTGGCTTCCCAATGGGAAATAGTTTTGATGTTTTCCATAACTGCCACTCTTCCGCTTCATCAGGATCCCTCAAAAATTTTTGACAGGTAAACGTGGTGATGCACACCTCAAGTGAGGGACATTACACAAGCCGAAGAAAGACTGACAGAGTTGCTTGTATTGCTAACGGCAATGAAGTAGAAAAGGAAAAGTTTACATTAGTTTTACCCTGTAATTCATCTATGGCTCAACAATCCTGCTGATAGGAACTTGCTATTCTTTCTATGCATGTACCAGTTCAGTTTTAGTTATACAAGCAGTATAAAAGAGGATAACAGAGGTGAAACAGATGTGACAGGAGAGACATAAGCTAACACAGTATGTACAGTAATGTTACCATCATATTTATGTATCTTCATATCTGCTCAGAGGAACAATGATAAACATTTCTCATAACATTTACCCAAAATCACACAGTCGTCCCCAACCTTCTCCACGTTCCCTAAACCTTGCCACACTTAGGATTTTTGTCTCCAGTGTAAAAGTATTGTGTTTGATTCCTGTTGCACCTCAAACCATTAAACCCAAGATTTGAAAGGTGCAAAGTGTGTTTTAAAAGTGTAGACTGTGCTTGAAATAAATCTATAACTCATACAATGTCACTGTAATGTTTTCAGTGTAGTCCTCAAAGTTTTAAAACTTGCTTTAGAACACAGTCTTTTCAGTGGTTCAACTCACTTTTGTCAGAAATTCAACAATCTATTTTCCTATTTTTCTGTACCATCAAATCTGGTCTTTCAGAACTGCATTCTGGGATTTTTGACAGGGTTTCAACAGTGGAAGCTATTGAAAATACTAAGTGAATGCTGTGAAGATAATAAACAGGTCATGATGGTGTTTTTACTTGCAGTAGTATTGCTGTTATAGTTACATGCAGTTTGATGACATAAGGAAATTATATAGAAAATATAGAAATACATAAAGAGAGTATCGGTATGTGTAAATTATAATAACACTGTGGATAAAGTGGTTCTGAATCTTATCTATATATAAGGTAAGACCA
This sequence comes from Scortum barcoo, assembly GCA_023238725.1. Taxonomy (NCBI): domain Eukaryota; kingdom Metazoa; phylum Chordata; class Actinopteri; order Centrarchiformes; family Terapontidae; genus Scortum; species Scortum barcoo. Next base: position 12,413,147 of record CM041531.1, read on the forward strand.
TGCCATAAAGTAAGAGGAAAGCTTGAAAAATATAACTTATACTGTACTGCTTCTTAGTCAGCAGGCACATTGAAAGAAGATGCCTTTTTTTATTTATCTATGTGAACCTTGGAAATGTACTATGAACCTTGTCTGGGAGGAAAACATGTAGGCAGGACTGAACCGTGAAGACAGTCGCCTGTTTGTGACAGAGGCAGCTCAGCAACTGTGGTGAGGATACAGTATGTTAAGGAGGTGATAGAAGAAGGAAGACATGGAAGGCAAGGAGCATTAAGGGGCATCACAATAAGTGAGAGGTGGAAGTGAGAAAAGTGTCAGAGGGTTGAGAGGACTGTGAATGGAAACATTGGCCCTGCTTGTCCTGTCATTTCAGCAGACTCTCCGAGGACAGCATTGTTTCCGGAAGCTTCAGCTTCCCCCTGCCGCCAGTACAAGACGTCCTCTCTGTGGCCGTCGCTGCAAACAGACGCCATCAGTCACACTGGCTCAGAAACCACTCGCCTCCAATCTCACCACTGCTGTGAAGGCAACTGCTCGAGCTTGTCTCACAAATCTGCTCCTCCGTGTGCTCTGCAAGCAAGCGAAGACATATATTTACACACTGCCACAATAACACACACACACACACACACACACACACACAGGAGGAGACAAACGCACACAAAATTCTTTCGTCACTTTGGCAGAACCAAAAAGCCCTCCTACTGAATTTGTCGCTGTCCTGCTTTTTATATCCCTCTCTCTATGTAGTTGGCTGCTGGATTTACACTGACAGAATCCACCTCATGTCCTCCATGTTTCCTGGACTTACTGTCTTCATCTGAGCATTAAGGGCTCACCACACCACACATCCTTATGCTCTCTACTAGATGGAAACTTGTCCACGGACCATTTGGGAGATTTTGGTTTAATAATGATAAAGTCGAGAATTAATTGTTTCTTTTTTGTTTTCATTGTTCCATTTGAATACTTCATACATAGAGATTTCATGCTGGTCAGTATCGCACTGCACTAACTGCCTTTGTTAGTGACAGTCAAAGATATGCAACAAAGTTCATATCACTAAAGTGAAGTAAGGATGTTGAATGGTGATGGCCGGATGCATTCCAGGTTTTATGGTAATGATGTCATTTTTATGTACACTGTATTTTATGTGAACTCATATGGTAGGTTTAAGCATACATGAATATTATTATATTTTATGTTTCTTATATTCAAGTCTGTGTCTTTCTTTAACCTGGCAGCAAGACAAATTTCCCTTGGGGGCCAGTAAAGTTAAAGTTGAGAGGTGAAATTGTGCTCTGTCAAGTTAGTAAATCATAAATATGTGTGGTTCATGTGTGACATGTTAAGATATTAAATTGTGAATGACATAACCCACAATAACATAGGAGAAAAAAACTGCCTGTGCAGAGATTGAATGCATTAAGAACTGTATTCATCTGGTAAATTACCTATGTAAATTAGCCAATACTGAGTTTGCTGAAGAATGGAATTTAAAAGCATGAGGCCTTTTATCTTCGTATGTATCCCATACCAATTTCATTTACGCCCCTCCTTATACAGTTACACCAAAAGTAAACATAATTTGCACTGTTTTCTAGTCTCCTCGTCACTGCACCTCCCAACCTCTCCCCTCGCTTTCTATATGCACAACCACTATATCGATGCACATTCAGTCACCCCTAACGAACACAAATGCATAACCCAACCCCATTACCTCCTCCGCTCCTCCCGTGCACCGTGAGTGACAAACTAACTAATATCCATAAGCAGTTGAGTTTGTGGTGGATTTGACCTTTGCTCTCAAAACCAACCATGTGTTTGAGAGTTGGTATAAGCCAGCTAAACAGCCAAGGCTACACATGAATCATCAAGGCATGAAGTACAATATGAATTGACACTTTTTTCCAAACAGGTCTGTTTATATATTTTTATATTATATTGAACTCTCATAGTTTTTGCTGAATGTCTCAGTGTTTTGTGCATTAATCAGCCACAACTACTGTTGGCATTTTATCTTTTCCAACACTTCTTTCAAACAATAGCCATTCTTAATAAATGAAATAAGCTCAAATGTTATATAAATCTCTAAAATATCACTCATTGATCATGATACTTTTTTATGCATTTCATCTCCTGCTTGAAATTCCTGCTGTATAGATTATAAATGGAGCTTTACATATAATATAAATCTCAGAGCTTGTTTCGCATGCCTATGGCGTTAACAGGCTCCATCACAACTACGCTTGTTGAATCCTCATCTCTACCTTTCTCTCTCTCTCTCTCTCTCTCTCGCTCTCTCTTCTCTCTCTCTCTCTCCCCTTCTCTCCCCCTCTCAGCTGCTATTATTTATTCAGTTTGTTTGGCGGGACTCAGTAGCCGCGGCAGCCCCGGCCTGGCAGACCTATCGAACTGTGGCATAATAGATGTAATACATCAATGCGTTTGAGCTGAGAGCCTTTAATTAGGCCTTCCTGCTCGTTTCATCAATTCCCCCCTGCCCTCCTGGGATTTGTGGGGGAGGGGTGGGGGTGATGCAGAGAGGCCTCCTGCGCTGCATGTGAATCACTGCACCTCCACCTCCCCAGCCCATTCCTCTGCCTCCTCAGTAGGCTCTTTGTCCCTGAAAATCACCAGCCTCCTGTCCTCCTCCCCATCCAGCCCACTCATGTCTGTGGGGCCAGACAGCATAAAATGCTAATCCTCACCTGAATGTCAATAATTAAAAACATATAGCCCTTAAGGATTTGAAAAGATATGGCTTTCTCTCAAAAAGCAGCAGGGAAGTCCAATGTGAAATGGATGATTCTGTGCATGAAGGTGTGTGTTTTTGTGTGTGTGTCTGTGCGTGTGCGCCTGCATACATGCATGAGAGTGTGTGTGTGTAAGTGTGCAGCCATGACCTTGTTCCCCAGGTGCTCTTGAAAAGTGTCATGTTAAATAAGCGCCAAGCAGGACCCAGTGCTGACCAGCGGCACAACTGCAAACACAGACCAATCTCCTGCTGATTTTGCCATTTTCTGTTTACCATTTCTAGCCGTGCGCATTTCAACATGAATCATAGCAACAACATCTGACATTTACCACAAGTTAAAATATGACCGCACCAGACCACATAACTGAGGGCCACCAGCAGTAAAGGCAGAGGCTGATCTAAGTAAGCATAAAGTGAGGACAACTGCTCTACAGCTTTTATTGCTGCACGCCAGACCATTGATCGCATTCACCCATATTGTAGACGTTATAGATTGCTTTTGTTTCAGATGAACAAAACAACTGATTGGAATTCAATACTGAATCCAAATGTGACTGTATTTATCAAGACAAGAACACAGGTTATTAAGGAAGACATGATTTTGAACGCTCTCTGTGTGTGTGTGTGTGTGTGTGTGTGTGTGTAAATGCATACATTTATGCAAGACAAAACTGTATATAGTACTGCATCCATGTATTTCTTCAGGGGGTACTGAGTTTTTTATCACAACAAAAAACTAAAGGAGATTAAGTTAAAGCCAAATCAGGGCTAATGTCCCTCAAAATTAGCTCCCCTTTAAGTAAAGATTCTGCCTGTACCCATGTGCTTCAGGGGGCTTAAAGAGCTGGACCAGCATGCATGTTTAGAGCCAAACATTTTGTCCATGATCAGGTGTGCAAAGAAAAACATGCAGTATCTGATGAAGGTAAATGCAGCTCATAGGAGAGCAGAAGAGAAGGACCTGCTAGTCACCATATGAAGAGCGAAAAATAGCAAAAAAGAAATGAGAAACAGTTTTGGTATTTTGACCTTGAATTGACAGAAAGGTGCAGCCCAGCAGCACAATGTCATTTTTTTTTTGTATCAGGACATGCAAACAAGCAGTCAGCACATAGTGTAAATATCATAAAAAAATAAAATAATTCATCACTGTTACTGAGCATTTGAAAGAAAATGTAAAGGTTGTCACCTGTTCTCTGAACCAGGGCAATCAATGACTTTGCCTCAGTACATAATGTTACTGCTACACAGTGAGTGCAAGCTTTTATGGAAGGATTTTCAAAAGATGTGTTCCTCTACTGAAAAAGCATCTTAACTATGGTAAAACATTATTTCAGAAAGTTGTACAGGGAAAGTATATTCCACATGGGGAACCATGCATTCAAAATACTCTTAGATTTTGTCAAACAGGCTACACATAGTACTCTGTATTACCATTCTGGGTAGTTTTTTCATATAAACACATACAATATGAAGTGACCAATACTGAACACAGCAGGATGCTCATGTATAAGGCCAGCTGATATACTGAGAGGTACATTCAGAAGAGGAGAAGCCCTGGAGGAGCTGCAGATCAGAGGACATCACTGGAACTTATTATATTGCTGTTGACTTGGCTGCCTGCCAGCTGAAAGGGCAAGGCCTCAACTGTGGCTCAGATTCCTGCTCCATGATCATAAAGTTTGTGATGTGACAGTAATGAAAAAGAAGACTCGAATTGTTAGAAGGTTCTGGAATCTACATTAATGCAACAGCGGTTCGGTCCCATTGGATGTGCAACTCTAGTGAACTGCATGGTATATGAAACTGATTTAGGAAAACATGCTTAGTGCGAGCTTCATAATGAACAACAGATGGTATCATTCTGTTATCCATATTGTCACAGGCACAAAGCATTGTTTTGTTGAAAAACATAAGAAATAAGCATGTGTGCACTCACATACACGAACATATATACAGATACAGCTTTCACGGTGGTATTGGTTAATAAATACAGTATAAACATTGTATAATACTGTCACTACATGATGAACTGCCCACAGTCTGTTAATTCCACATAAGCTAATCCCTTCAGTCTTTTGCTAATATATCCATTACATGAGTGATGCTCCCATAAGCCTGCCCTAGTCAGTAAATAATTCTGGTTAATTAAAGCCAAGACATCCATCTTTGCCTTGGCTTTGTGTGCAGACTCTGCAAAAGGCATGTTCTATTAATAAAACAGTGGTTATCACCACTGTTGATGTAGTTTCAAACCTGTTAATTAGACAGTCGATTTCAAATGGAATGGAAATTAACAGCCAATAATTCATTGGAAAGGGGGAAATGACACTTTATTTCCATGATGGCACACCCAGGAGGAGGCACACCAGCAGGAGATTGTTGCGTAGAACAGACACACTTAAGTAACCTGTTGTTATTTTGTGCATTCAGATATTCATGTCAGTCCACTGCTTCTTTGCCAGGGGAGAGTGGTAGTTAATGATCAGTTAAAGAAAGGCCAAAAGCTAAATTTGAGTAAACACCAGCAAAAAAAATGTTAGCAGCATACCGATTTATGTTCCACAGTATTAGCAACTCAAAAGAAATCCCCATTCACATACATACTGTGTAGCAACTGTCCCATGCCAAATGGTGAAATGAAGAATGACTGAATTGAATGGTTTGCACATGTTCTCCAGTCCGTTTAAAAAGAGATATTTTAAAAGATACAAGATATTTGTTTACATGGGAGAAAGAGCTTGTTAGCAGACACTTGACCTTTACTGATCTTGTATATCTTTGTTCCAAATTTCCATTTAATTCTCACAAGTGGGAAATTATACCCAAGAGGAAGCAGCCAGGGTTTTGATTTTCTATTAAATAGCAAATTAATTTCATACGCCACAAAATGTTGATATTTTAACTAGCATTAGTTTTTTCCCAGTATACCCGGACCAAATCTATTATGTCCCCTGGGCATTACTCCAAATATGATTATACTCTGCTGGTGAAATAATTAAGTGTGGAAAACACATTAGGTCTTTCTGCCTTTCTCAACAGCAAATTAACACATCTATCATTCATCATCATCTATCTATCTATCTATCTATCTATCTATCTATCTATCTATCTATCTATCTATCTATCTATCTATCATGTGTCTGTACAGAGGAAGTCATTGTATGAAAAGAAACATGCAGTATTATTAATAAATGATCAACATTGCATGGAAAAATAGCATAAATCCTTTCTGTAACAAAAAGTTGGGGATTTGAGGAAGTTATCATCCGCATGAAAGACAAAAATAAGAACTGTATTCACAGGTAATGATGGATGGGATTGTAAAAATAAGAGATAAAGAACCTTTAAAGTTGCTAAGAGAGACCTTCATCATCACATGATGATCACGTCATCTTCACATGTTTGGTTTGATTACTGTAGTAGAGTAGCTGTTATCAGAGCTATAGTTTCATTTCCAGCAAGGAGCCAACAGCATTAAAGACTACATTGCTATCAAAAGAATGGTACGAGGAATGATCAGTGGTTTAATTGTCTCAGTTTGGATAAAGTTTAACAACAGGACCAAAGTTCATCCACCCATCCATTCATCATCTATAGCGCTTATCCTCACATCGTGCTGGAGCCAATCCCTGCTGTCATTGGGCGAGAGGCGGGGTACTCCCTGGACTAGTCACCTGTCAATCACAGGGCCGACATGTAGAGACAAATGACCGTTCACACTCACATTCACACCTGCAGGCATTTTAACCCAAACATAAATATAGTTCTAATGATTGAAACAAAACTTCAGATATGTCAGACTGGACCAAAAGGACAGACCAACACTGCCATCCTGACAGCATGTTTCTTGTAACAGGTCTGCTTAACACTAATTTATTGGAATTTGATGGTGTATTTTCTGATACTGACAGCAGCCAATTGCATCTGGTGGATCTCTCATTTACTGACCAGTGGCAGCACATTCAGTTAAGGCCACAACAAATGGCATGTCTCTACGAAGCTGATCAGCATAATTGATCGCTTTAATGGACAGCGCCACCTTGTCTGATATTAAATGCACCAGCCTGTTTTCACTTACAATAAGAGCATGATCATTTTTTATTACATACTATAATTATTATTTGTCATTTGTGAGTGAACAATAATGTTTTCAGAATCTGTCCTAGGCCCCTATCTGCAAATGCATAATCTATACTGAATATCAGAGCTCTACTTTAAATGAGCTGTGATACAAAGGAAATCTTATTTTAAAATGATCTCTCTGTGTGACAGCAATCAGCAATCAGCAGTTTTAAAATGCCAATATGTCTAAAAATTAGAAGCCATTTTCTCATTCTGACGATACTCTCCACAGGGAAGATGGTGCTAATGGAAGTTTGGGCAGGGAGCCTTTTTAATAGTCATGCAAAAGTCATGTAAGACAGGAAAACGATTCACTCTGCCTTGAACCCAGTCTTAAGACTGACACTTAAATATATCTGCGTCCTTACCTTTTCACAAACTTAACACAGAAAAAAAGTGGAAAAGATAGATTTCCATGCACAGCCTTGCAGGTTCAAAGCAAGCCAGCCAGTCTAAATCATAGGTTTGCATAAAATAAAAAATGGCCCTGTGGACAAAGTCTGGGTTTTTTTGCAGATGCAGTTTTGAGAGAAAATAAAGTTGGAGTGGACCTTGCTAAAAAAGCAGGCAAATGTAACCACTCATGTTATCAGCAAGACATTAGAAATACCAACTATTTCTCACTATTAACTGTAGGGTTAGGGTTTTCTTTTTCAACATCTCCATCTTCTATTGAGGTGCTTACAAGCATACCAAGGCTTTAAACTAAAGTTACATGTATTAGTTTGCAGACACACACAGTAGGTTATACGTCATGGTTACATTCTTAATGATAACATACTGGGCTTTCATTGCGGGCAAATCAAAGCAGAGTTAATTCATTTGGCAGTGCACTTGCTATAATTTATTATCTCTGGCATGAAAAATGTTTTTAGTACAAAACCGCGAAATAATGCAGTGTTTTGTGACTACATGGCACATCCTTGCTAGCATTGTTCACGTTTGCCAAATCCAGCTGAACTAAAAATGTAAACTGTCAAGATTTTTTTTTTGAAAATAAGAAAGAAGAAGAAAGTTTCCTGCTTGGTGCAAATGTGCAGTAATTCCCTTATGTCTCTTGTCTAAAGAATCACAGACATTTTGACTTACAGAGAAGACAGAGTAACAACAAAATGTAGTAAACTATTCATGAAAAAGAACTTCAACTTTGAAGTTATTACATCAGCACAGCTACAAATGTGGGTCATATTAACTTGAGTGCCAGTTAACAGCATTTGTCAATCCCTTTTATGTGTCCATCATATCAGTGTTAGCTAGTTTCAACTTCTTCCTCTAAATGCAGCCTGTCTGTATTTGCTATTTGATGGTGAAGGGTTGAGTTCCCCCTGATATATCAAATGGTTTTACAAGGTTTTTTGACAGTTTCTCTTGCTTTGGTGGCGTGGATAATGTGATACCTGTATTCTTTCAAAGCTGACAAATGCTGCTAATTGGTATTCAACCTAATATGGCCCACCTTTGTTAGAGAAGTGTTTTCAATATTTTGTCTACAATGCACTTCATTAGACTGCTCATATTACTGCTGTTTTGCTATGCAGCAATCAAATCATGTCTTATCACGCTTTTCAAAGTGCAGATAACTGCAAGACCTAGAATGCGTGTAGAACAATAACAGCAAAATATTTGGTACACTTTATAATATAATTCAACTGAATACACAAATATACAGGAGGTGAATCAACACTGCAGTCTAAACATAAATAGAACATTTTGAGCTCCACAGACGTAGGATTTATGATGGGGCTATTATACTGGAATGTGTTGCCTTTATGTTTCTAACATCTCACATCCTCAAGATGAGCCGTATAGTTCACCACGGGAACAAAAATGTGTGTGTCTATTTAACACAATAAAAAGGGTGTGAAAGGCTTGCAGCCTCTTTCCTAATGAGCCTTGTAAGACTTCATGCTGTTTGATGTCTAGGACTGTTTCCTCCAGCCCAGACACTGTCTCCATTGCCCCTTAACCCTCGCTGTCCAAGGAGGGGACTGGCAGGCTGGCACCCCTCTGCCCTGTGCCTGCCACCCACCAGGCCTGACCATGTTCTCCACTTCATTTACCTTATGCTTCGTTCCTCTGCCAGATCAGGGCCAGAGGCCAAAACGCAGACAGATATGCACCTGCAAGGTACCATCCCTTGGGATTAAAGCGGGCAGTTAATTTTGTTTGCGTTTTGACAGGGTGTTTCTAATTTTACCTGCCAGGGTAGGTTTGTTCAGGCGCTCTCTCTGGACCTCTGTCTAATGTGACCTATCATCGCCATATGGTCACAGTTCCCACTGCTCACTACTGATGGACCTGCTGGAACTAAAAGAGTCATTTAACCTGCATTGATGTTACTAAAAGCAAGATTGTGCTATATTATGGTGGTGTGTTTTGTCTGAACTCTCATTGCCAATTGAGCTCCCTTTAAATATAATTGAACACAATGTTGTAACAGGAAGGATAGCATTGTTTGTCGCTGGACATTATTTTTTGTTTGCATGTTTTTGATGAGTGCTAAGTTGTCTTTAGACAATGAAAACTCTTGTTTCATTTTGTATCATAGTTCTGGACTTTACAGCTTCACACCGTTAATTGAGACACAAAGTAAAATTATAGTAAGTTTTTAATCTACCAGCTCCCCATCAACCCATCTTTGACTTTTTCACCTATTTAACTTTCATTACTTCTGTCAAAGTGAAAACATCAAACACAAAATAACAGAGGGAAACATTTTGGCTTCACTTTTCTCTATAGATTTTCAATGCTAAATGCTGACAATTAGTGCTAAACTGTTGAACAAGACAAGTGGCAATATCTCAACTTGGTGTGATCGGTCAGTTGTGCTGTTAAAGGCGTTACCAGTAATAATCTATTAAACTCCCCTCTCGTGCATAAACACACCTTATTGTCACGAGGAATAAAATGTCCATTGCAACAGAGAATGCATGACTCTGACGTGCTGAGAAGTATAATACGAAGGGAGAACTGGACGGCTCTGAAGCAAATCAATACACAGCCACAGTGCAACTTAGCTACGGAGCCTTGAGCTCCTGTTTAACCAAAGGCAAGTAAAGTTTTCATTCAGAACAGTGCCAAACGTATTTCAATTTTGTTGGATTTTTGTTCGCATCAGGCTGTCTAAATCAGCTAAGAGGAGGACAGAGGGGACATCAGAAATAGGAACAGTCAATGCAAGTCACATGCAGCCAAAACTGAATGGAAAATGAAATGTGGAGAAGACAAGAGTGAGAGGTAACAAGAGACAGTGATAAAGAGTGTGTGTGTTTGTGACAGAGAGGGGGAGAGAGCCTCTGTGCCTGAGAGAGAGAGAGAGAGAGCACGCAAAGAGTTTAATGATACTGTGCAGCAGAAGCGGCGTTACTCTTTGTTCTTTATATTTAAAGCAATCAGTACATTTCTCTTTCTTGCACTTTGCAAAACTTGTCAGGGTCTTTAAAACTCTTTACCAGCTTCATCAAATCTCTCTCTGTTTTGAAGTTGCCTGGAAACGCAAGGAATTCTGAATTCCAAGAACACTGAGTGATATTTAAAGGAGAAGACCAAGCTCAAAGTTAGCTCTAATGAGCTAAGTATTTGATTATATGGTGATAAACATTACACAGCCGCCACTGGATTGTTTACATTCTTGTTCCTGAAAGTCGGTCCCTAACACCTCCTTCCCAGCGACATCATGCAAACTATGAAAAATGGCAAGCTACACAGCAAGAACGCCCATTGTAACAAGCAAAAATATTGTGTAGTCTGACATAAATGTGCACGCTATTTTGTGCATATCCTTATTATAATGGAGGATAAGAACCATTCAGATCTATTGTGTAGTCTTTTCCCTTAAGTATTTTCCATATCAGGGCACCTTAGAGCATGTAATTGCACTTACATCATGAACTCTTACCACAAGTCAAACGAAAAGTCAAAAGCTTAAATTAAATTAATTCTAGCCCAAGAGCCCAACTGGTTCTACATATACTAATATATTTGAGGCAGCCTGTAATTCTATTTTAATGGACACCTGCAGCGGGAAACAAGCCCTTTCCCTGGTCATGGTCCAGTGTTGTAACTGTTTTTCATGCATCAAATTAAGGGTTTTGAGAACTCCTGTTTTTGTATTTGTCCTGCGAACACAAATGTATAATTTATGAATGGAAATCTCCTGATTTCAGCCAGTTCTGACCATAATTGGATCCAAATTAAGACACTCCCGTATCGGCTGTGAGCAGAAGATTTGCTGAATTTTTTTCAAGTTAAATGGTCTTTTTACAAAGCCAGCATATCAACCGAGCAGAGGAGCAGACCAGCTGGGACGGGAACAAAGAGAAACAATTGACCTCGCTAATGTTAACTGAGTAAACATAATAATTAGACCGCAGAATTCCCAGGGCAAACAAAAAGCATAAGATAAGTCATTCCCTTTTCTTCTCTCTCTCCTTTTTTATCTCTTTATTTCTCGGAGAACCCAAAGCAATCCTCGCTGCTTCTCTTCTGAACTCCAAGGGCAGAGAAACTATCACATTTTCCATTGAAGCTGATTTCTAAAATAGCACAACATTGAACTTCAAAAAGTATATATTTTGAAAGTATATTTCAAAACACTTTTTTGCCCTTCATTAAATATGTTTTTTTTTTTTTTTTGTTTAGATCAGGCACCACTTGACTAAAACATAAAGTTTACTCATTTGCTTAATACACATACAAGTAATTACATTACATTGCTGCAAGGGTGTCAACAGGCCACCGTAGATTACTTCTGTTCATTTTAAGGTGGTAAAAAATATGAGCATGAGACATAAAGTATTCTCTGCTATAGCAACCCATGCTGTTTGCTACTTTATAGAAATGAATAAACAGAGGAAAAAACAGGAGAAAAATAAATGACTGTTGCCATTGCTCTCCTGCTGCTGTGATTAAGCTGCAAACAGGTCCATAAAGGTTTTTTCTTGACTCCTGTGGTTTTCTGTAAAGTTCCCTTTTCAAAATGGAAGTTCGTTTAGAGTTGAAGAACATCATCACCTGCTAGTAATACCAAGAACTGGCCTGGTGATACATATTCAGTGCAATATATTATTGTTCAGTCAACAGGAAAAAGGAGAAAGTGGAATATGTATCTTTATACATTAAACTGATGTGTCTCTGTATGGGACGCTGACATAAAACTATGTTATATTACAGCCGGTATTCATGTGCATGTTAACATCTTAGCCCAGAGGAGAACTAAAAAGTTATACTGTGGCATTTTCTTGTAGATCACCAATGTTATACACTGTTTTCTCATCAAACACTGTATTCTTAAACATTTAAAAAACTTTTTTTTGTCTCCCGCAGTCTCGTGTGCATGTAAATGTGTACTCCACAAGGCTTCTTCCTTTGATAGTCTGCCACAAATTCACTGGTGCGGTTGATATCGAGCTTTAGGTGACACTATGTGATGAAGCTCTCTATCAGTCCCCTGCACTCCTCTGTAAAAACAGTGTGTAAGTAAAGACAGCATGTTTTTCATCGGAAATAATTCACTGTTATCATTCATGTCAGCACAGTAATAACTTCCATTTTGCTGAAAAATAAATTCAATATACTTTATTCCATTTCTTCAAAGTCTTCACTACATATATTTTATCAGTCTGGACAGACATGAATGTAAACTGCAACTTGACTGGTTGGCGGAGGCACACATCCGCAGGGTGGTAATTCGAGTTGTTTTTTGGTCAACTCTTTCAAAAGCAGGGTCTCATTTGATTTTCAGTTTACACTCATGGATATGTCTGCCGGGTATTAAACTTTATTTTGAATGAGGGATTGAAATGACTGTGACTGCACGTCTGTTTTTGTGTGTAATCCATTTTCTGTCCCATTGCAAATTCGGCTCCAGGCATACTTGAGCTCTCAGTCTTCAAGAATTAATTTAGTCCGTTTGGATTGTAAATAAGGAGAGTGGGGAAAAACTCAGGGTAGTAAAACACCCTGAACACACTTAAAGATGTTTACTATCTCTTAAAATCATACCACAGTAGCATCTTTTGAAAATTCCCTGCAAGGTCACCCATGAAACGGTATTCATCCTCTTCCCACAGAACAGCATTCTCATCTTGGCACAGGACATAAACTGTGTGCAACATCAAACACATTTCATTTTGCGCTCGGCATAAAAATGGGCTTTCCACATATCACATCACTACTTTCTGTAAATCTGCATTGACAACTCGAAAACACATAAACATGTGCCCACACAAACACACACACACACATTTCATCAAAGTATAATGCACTCGTTTACACTCAAACACTTACACATGCCTCCCCCTCACCTGCTCACACACAGGAGCACAATTAAAAAGACATTATTACCAACACGCCTACTGTAGCAAAGCCCAGCTCCAGTACACTTCACTGACTTCCCCACAGTGACGCACTGAGTGAGAATGCTTAACAAGTCACTCTGTAGTTCCTGTGTTCAAAAGCTGTGGGAAACGCTGCAAAATACTCTCATCAACACACAGTACGTAATCTTTAGTACAACTCTAACAATAATAATAATAATAATAACTCAACAAACTGATTCTAATTCTTATATAATATGTCTAATATTTACATTCTGTTTGTGATTAAATCAGCTCGAGATTAAATGTGATTTTGTCAGCGCATTTCGCGGGGTCTTGAACAATTTTACGCGCAGCTATTTATCTTAACTCGAGGGGTCTTAGTAAAACAAACATCAGTGTTCTGGATAAGTGTTCAGCCTTTTGCAAGTGCCTGTGAGAGTGAAGCACAGTATACAGCACAAATAATGCCAAGTGCCTTTTTTTCACGATAGTTTCAGATTTTTCAAGGCTCTTATCACAACATAGTTAGTACTTGTAAAATGAATAACATTAAGCCTTGTGGCTGTACCCAATTATAAATAGGGCGCATGTCTTACCTGAAACTAGGTGAGCTTGACTCACTTTGCCAAGGGGTCCTAACCGTATACTGAGTTAGGTGTCAGGTTCAGGTCATTTAGGTTAACAAGACAGACAGAAATGAAAGCAAAATAGTTGGGATGAGGGCAGGCCAGGCAAGATTTTCTTTGAGGGTCCTTCTTACTTTGCCTGGACTATGAAACAAAACTATACACTATGTACAGTAACTATATGTGTATATAGAATACGATTAGACAAAGAAAAAAATGATTAGTTTATGAATGTTTAGTTAAAAAGTAATAATATGGAAACAGTCACCTTTACAAACTTTCTGTAATTTCCCTAAAGCTGTTCAGTTTGACCGTTCATGTTTGCGATGGAGAGAGAGAGAGAGAGAGAGAGAGAGAGAGAGAGAGAGAGAGAGAGAGAGAGAGAGAGACTATTCAAAATGGGAACTGCACTGCACTGGTCATTCTCGACACAGATTTAACACCATCACAGCCAACAATCTCACAACTAAACTGTACTCCTCCACTGAACAGCTGACTGGCACAGAAAGCTTTGTCGCATGTTGGGAAGTCAGTTTCTCCAAAGTGGAGTTTCCACCTGCAGCCGTGCCGAGGGGCTCTGCCTCCATTGTTAGGATCCCTGTCTGTCTTGTGTTTTGTCTCCCTCTGTCTGTTTGTCATTGTCTGTCTGTTGGCTGCCTAGGAAGACTTCTATCTGAAGCTTCTATCTGCCTGGAACCTTAACATCCATACAACAACATCAACTTTTTGTGACACAACAGATCCGAAGCAAAAGTGATTGAAAAATGAGCAAAAACAGCCAGAGAGGGGGCCGTGTGCAGTTGCATATACGGCGTATAGAGCAGCTGGGACTAGTTAAAGGTTGTCCTTTACTGTCTGTTGACAAAAGGTTTGCTTGTGTTCAAGTTTCTACTCTCTCTCTCACATGTGCACTCTGACTGGTTCATCATTTTTTTACTAGTATTTTATTTTATATTTTTGATGATCAAGTATAATTTTAATATTTTATAATATTTATAATTTTACTTTCAATTTTTCTTTTTTCTGCCAACATACATGTACATATGACTGACTAATGTGATCACAGACTCAAAAAATCCAAACGTGGCAACTGAAAGAGCTCATCTTACTGATCTATTCTCTGTGGTGAGAACCACTTTAGGTTTGTTCTTGCTTTTTTGAGAAAATATTAAAAACACTGTATATATTATAATATATTTATATTCAACTTGATATTTATATTAAACTTGAGGTGCAATTATCATATTTTAGATGACAAAGTGGGTGAAAGACAATCCAAAAGGTTACTGTTTTTTTTATGTTTGCTTGTTTTCTCAAGCAAGTAGTTGCTGTCTCTGGTGTTTCGATGCAGCCAGCATCTAACTTTTTTCTGTTATCCCTGTGGTGCAGAGGTTGTAGTGCAACCCTTTTAGCAGCCAAGTAGAAAAGAGAACATGGCCAATGTGTGTTGATCCACAGTTCAACAACTTCAATATCTGAAGTGGAAGGGTGTTCAGGCCATGCTTCCTGGTAGCAAATCTTACAGCACTTGAATGAATAATAAACTTATATATGCTGTCTCTCAATACAACTGGCCAGATTATTTGTTACTCAATATTTAAATACTCAAATATGCCAAAAAAAAAACAAAAAAAGATGGGATGGACCCCTAAAAAGTGAGTACAAGCAGAGACACAATCTAAAAAAAATATTCTCACTCCAATAAAATCTGGAGCATTGCAAATTGATAAATGGAGACAGTGAGCGTTATATAAGCCACTGTGGCAGATCTAAGTCTGTTAATGTGATTCCCCCAGCCTGACCCAGTCGCTTAGAGAACGCACCTTTCTTGACGTGGAAGAACAAGAATTTGCATGAAATCCTAAGTGGGTGCGGGAGTGGAATGAGATTCGTGACAGAGAGGCATACAGAAACACTGACAGACTGGGAGGGAAGCTCACTCCACCTCAGACTGCACCTCAGCAAGTCATCCAATATAAATTTGACAGTAGTCTACAGAACTCATTCCCATTCAGTAGAACCAATATTCCACTTTAGTATCTAATGAAGGCTTCCTCTGTTGCCTATCATAAGCTTAAAAATGCATTTATCCTCTATTCCCCACTATCCGAAAATCCACCCTCCCAAATTTCAGAGGATGTTGTTTCTGCATTTTAAACATCCCAGTTTCACCCACTACACTCTTCTCAGTCCCTCGCTGTGCTGCAAGGTTAACACTCTGACCAGGTGAGAGGCTGAGGAAATGCTGTATGAGCATTAGAGACCGTCAAGGGCACCTCTGGCACTCGAGTGTTGTGATGGATAAACAACTGCACATACAGAAAGATCGCCCTCCAGGCCGCAAGTGATTCATACACTGCACAGAGCCGACAGATGACTAAACTTGGCATCCCCTATTGCTTCAGATGGCTTTAGCTGCGGCACTTTACTGCCGTTCAAGAGGCAGGCCACATAAAGTCAACTGGCCGGCTTTGATGGCGCATTTAACATTTTCTGAATGTGTTCGCGGCACAATCTTTCATCCAAATGTATCCAGGTGAAAGACTAAAAGTAAAACCGGAAATGAAAAGTCTCCCGTAGACATCTTCTGTGAAATAGGTGTAAAAGGACAAGACTGCAATAACAGACAGCAGGGTGAGTACTTTTACCTTCGCTGCAAGAGCAGTGGCATAACTGAGGGTTCAGGAGGCAAGTGGAAATGAAGGACTTATTTTTACACATTTCTTTTACCAGAAAAGGTAACCAGCTGGTGCTGATGGCTTCGGACCGCTGATGCAGATGGGCGGGTAAAAAAAGATCAGTTTAAACCAAGGGTGTGTATTACCCTTGAAATGTGTTTGTAACCTGTGTTTATTGACAATGTTGAGAATGATTTAATTTTTTGTTTTTTCATGTTAACTACATGAGTTTAGCAGTAGAAGGAGTATAAGTGGTGGGAAAAACTTGCTTGTCTCTATTCATTTTAGCAAAGTCTGAACAAATTTCAGTGTTACCAGAGACAGTGTATAGTACATACTGTGAGTTAACAGGCAGTGTTTTGAATTTCTGTGTTTCTTCTCTTTTGTAGAGGTGCCACTGCTGCAGTTTCATCTCGACCTCATTGTCAGTGTTTTTTCACCATACTTTAGTTCTCTTGCCTTTTAATTGGATCTATTCAGACTACATTTTTATACTGAGTTTTTTTTTATTTATTTCATTTCTTTTTCTTCAAACAGGGAAGAAAGTATTGGTGGAAACTAAAGAAGCAGTCCTGGCCAAGTGTAAGCAAAAAGGACGTCTCAACCACCGCAAATACTGAATTTAAACCTGCAATGCATCTGATTAAAAGGTGCTGCAACACAACAAAACAGCAGCGAAGTCTGGGTTACTGTTAATTACAATGCACACTTTACACTACAGAGTCCAGGCTGATTGTCACAGAGGAAATTACTTTTGTTTTACTGTACGGTGCAACAGTGAACAATTAACATGCATGTCATAGTTTATTTCATTATACGAACTGCGGCTCATAAAAAATGATCCAAGAACCCACTGTCAGCAGAGACTCCTTTATATTCCTCTCTCTGTTCCTCTCACTGTTTCAGTGTCCTACATGTGTGTGACAGAACTGTAACAGAGACCTTGGGAGCAGTTGAATAGGGCTGCGCGAACATGTGTCAGAGGAGTCTCTAATGGGAACACCATGCTCCTAATATACAGTCCATCTGTAGTCTGCACAATGAATAACAACAGCTCTTTGCAATATTGACTCCTCCCTGCTCTCCCATTTTAATGATTATGCCTTTGTCCTTTGTGGTAAAAAGTCCTGTAGGAAACATTCCATTACTGTGTTACAGGGAGGGTAGGCAGCGGAGCACGAGCCTGGCTCTCCTGTCACATCAGCTCTTTATTATTCATTAGGATCTCTCTCTTTTCCCTGCGTAAAAGGACCTTGATAAGCTATGTTTATTCATACGCTAACCTTTTTAAATATTTCCAAGAGCTCTCCAACAAAGACCTACCTGGCATACCTAATACCTAATCTTTGTTTCATTATTCAGTTCTCATGCACTCACTTCTCATTTGAGATGCAATACATGAATTGTGCCCCCACACTTCTTCTTTGTCTTTCCACTCCGCTATCTCCCTCTGTCTCTGTACCTGTCCCTCGCTTGCACTATCATTTCATTATTTACATTTTCATGCCAGCATTTTTTTTTTTTTGTGATTATTCTTTTAATGTAGCGTGTTGGTTGCTTCTTCTGTCCTGCTCCCCCCTCCAGTCTGCCCTCTTTTTCTCTGGCTTTCTCTCATTCAGAAGTCCTTGCCTCTGCAGACTGATCCCTCAAGGCAGCCTACTGATTAGTGCAGCCACCCCCACCCCTCGCTCTCTCAGTCTCTCTCCACCTCAAGCTCACCTGCTCACAACTGTTTTTTTTTTTCACTTATTTAAATTATTTATTGTACTGAGCTTATTGCCAGAGAATGTGCTGCTGCTATGAAAGAAAATAAGATATATAGCACCAAGGTCTACTATGCAATGATGGTAAAGGAAATACCACAAAACAGGTAAATCACAGAAATGTTTTATCATTAGGGCTGGCTATTATGGGTGTACTGTAAAATACTAAAATAAAGACACACACTGGGGAGAGCACTGGTACAACTTAGCAAGGTGACTCTCCAAAAACCGGTCTTTCATTTAAAAGAATAGTTTGATAACTCGTCAAACTATTCTTTTGAACTTATTCAAGAGTTTGATGAGCAGATCAATACAACTCTCAGGTCTGTTCACTGTATATGAATCTTATAAATATCATAATAAAGATGGGAAACAAGGGACAGCAGCTTTCCTTACTATGCCCAACGGTGAGAAAATATGCCTATCAGCACCTCTAAAGATCACTAATTAACACAGTATAACTTGTTTGTTTAATTTGTACAAAAAAACAAAGCATAAAATAGACACATTGCAGGGTTTATGTGCCAGACTTGGCGCAGTTCCTGGAGTCTTCGTTGGCTGTCTGGCAACCTCACAGTGATGACAAGACTTCAGGAAGTTACTGCGCCTGGCTAGGCAATAGTTTTTATGTGTGCGAGATATAATAAGTGAATGGGCATAATGCCTGAAATGATGTCTCAGATATGTTCAGTGTTTGCTAAACTCAGTTCTGTTCATTCAGGAATTTTGTATGATTAAAAACATAAAACTGCAATCATATGAATCCAGTTACAAAATATACAGGGAAAAAAAGCTCAAGTTCGAGAAAACACAGCAGGTATTTTGGTCAGTTTTTTTGCTTTAACATTTTTAAACACTTTAAAAACAAAGGGTGTGTTTGCATTTCTCACATCAGATTTCTTAAAGAATGCACACATACAGTGGAAGCTTAACATTTAACATCGTAATTATGCCACCTGTCTAAGTTCCACTGGGCCTCAAACTCTTTTTTCCCCTTCTTTTTCTACAGGTTTAAAATTGTTAGCACATAAAATCATGTCCCTGTCCAGCTCCATTTGTCTTCTGTAAGTGGCTCAGCAAACCTTACTCTGCTCCTCTATTATACCTACACCGCTTGGATAGATACAGTAGTTAGCACTTGCAGACACGTTTCCTTTTCTCTGTGCCCACATCTGCCAGTCTGCCAGCCACCCATGATACTTGGCAGGATTTCACTGGCTACAGTGAGCGCTGTAGCAGCACCACTGGCACCGCCGGCACAATGTGAGAAGACGGGCCAGCTGTAGGCCCAGATACTGATGTACAAACACAGGCCCTGGTCCCAGTTAACACAGGTAATCTGCAAGGTTTCTAGAGCAGCAAGGCTCCAACACAAACATGGCTCACATCCAGGAGAAGAGATATACTGCACATGCCTAATACATACTCAGTAAATTACTACAAACCTGGGCTGCGCTGTTACAACCGATTCAAGTCTGCAAGTGTGCAATAACAACTGTTTATGCTTAAAATGCAACAAATCCACCAATGCATTCATGTTATTTGCAGCTCCACTCTTGCCACAGATACTTGTTCGCTAGTTATCCACACACATGCCCATCACTGGCAAATGGGAAACCAAGGCAATAAAAAGCACTTGAATGTTTACACTCTTGGTTTAATTGCAGGATTGATTTCTGAACGACTGTGACTTTATTCCTCAGGTCTTTCTTATGAACACCATCATACCAGCCTCCTCCGTACTAGTCCAAAGACAAATAAATCACAACTCTGACCTCATTAGAGGCTTGTTTTGATTGGAGAGAACTGACACACGCAGCACCACAGCAAAACGGTTGAAAATGATGGAGAACAGGCAGAGGCCCAAGTGCAGCAGGAAATATCTGTTTTAGCTGACAGCTATTGAGTACATCAGGAAATGTTTATTAGTGAAATTAATTACTAATTTAGCAACTGCGCCAGTTTCCAATTATTCTGTCTGGGTTACTTTATTTTCCATTTCTTCCACTTCTTTAATATGTGCTCTTGCATGCTGTCAGCCTCAAGGCGCTGTCAATCTCTATATAGATCTCCCTGTTTGTTTTCCCTTCTCACTCCCATTCTTCCTTCAGATGAACTGTCACATCCCCTCCACTGAGCATCAATCCACTATGCGCAATCTGCCCGAAAGTTAGTGATGCCAAATCCATGACGGCCTCACTCAATCCACATTTTCCACCCAATGGAATTTGAGGACACATAAACCAAAACCTTGCTTGGATATGCACATTCCCGCTCAGACTCATCAGTCAAGCCTCGTGGGAGCTGCCATGCTCCAGATTGGCTTTTAGCTTTCCAGTGAATTGATAGAGAAAAAGAAACTTAAAGTAATGTGTTTGCCAATAAGTTGCCACACCGGCTGGATTTGAAATGGCATCAGGCATCCTGACTGCCTCTGCCTACGATTACTAAGGTTTTCTGATGTTATTTTGGAGCACTCCTACCTACTCTATTGGCCATGCAAACTATCAAACTATGTTAAAGTATCCGTGGATATTACCTGCTACCTACCATGAGAAATAGGAGTTTGTGTGAAGCAGGAAAATGAGTGAATGCGAGGGTAAGTAAGAGGGGGGTGAGCGAAAGAGTGGCGAGAGTGAAAGCTCAGCAGTGAGAGTAGAAATCTGAAGGGGAAAGAAAAAAGAGCTGCAATTCAAATGCCGCAATCTGACAGAATAATTTATTGAGTTTCTGCAGCTTGGTAAAGAGTTTCTGATAAATGGAGCAAGTCACACTGAACTGTTATCAAAAAATGAGACGGGAGTCATACCAATTGAGAAAATATATAGGAAAAATCTGAACTATCCATCCATCCATCCATCCACTAGCTACCTGCTTATCCTTGAGCATTGAGGGGGGGCTGGAGCCAATCCCCGCTGACATTAAGCGAGAGGCGGGGTATATGATGGACAGGTCGCCAGTCAATCACAGGGCTGACTCTGAATGACATCCAATTTGTTATATAATCATGACAGATTTTGAAGGGGTGGGACAGCTTGCGTTGTCTCTTCATCTCATGTTTGAAACTGTAGCGATAACAAGAAAAACCTCACAGAGAGTGAGACTATCACAGAGAATGATTTTATTTTGATTTATACAGTGCCTTGAGGAACCTTAAACGTTACAGCGACCTCATTGAATGTACAGAAAAGTGAAGAATGTTGAAAGTATTCCAGAGATTGGATCTGACTTTTTCAAGTTACATGCAGGATATGCAAGCCCCATCCATAAATGTGTTGCTGTACACACAAAAATAAACAGAATATTTAGGTCATTATGATTGAGAGGAAACAATAAACAGAATAAGTTCAGCTGAGAGCCTCAAATTTATTTTTAATGCCTCAACAATAAAAAAAGAGTCGCAGCAGGCAGAGGAGGCCACGATCTCTGAACCTAAATCAAAGAATTTTGGATTTTTAATTAAGGTCATATATTCAGCTTCTTGCTGACAAATTTAGCCTGGATCTGGGATTTAATTTTAGGAACATGTAGTGTTTTTTAATTTGAGATGAAAAAAAAAAAAGTGGTCACCACTACTGGAATTTCACAGCAGATATTTATACAGCAATCACTGCAGTGACATTTGTCTACATGACGTTGTGGACATTACACAGAATAAAATAGCAACTATCGTGTCCCTGGCTCGCTGACATTAAATACTTACAGGAAAAATGTATCTATTTAATTAACTGTTTATGTACTCTCTGTTTATATCCCAACACTTGCGTTGTTCATAATCCTAAACGATTTCCTGAATTTACAAAATGCGTCTTACATCATGCAGGTCAGAGGTGATTTGAACAGATGCAGACCATGCAGACCTCCAGATTTTGGATAGTTTAACACTGGAGGTAAAGTGCTCGTACCTATAAGCGTTGAGTTTAACCTTAGAAATAGTAATCAAATGGCAGACTCAACAAGGGGCTGTCTGTGTTTTGTCTAGTTAGGTTTGGTTTGTGAGTTATCTGTTTGTTACTGGACTACGCCCTTTCATTTTGCTGCTAAAGTTTGCTTTCACTTTCACTTTCAGAACTTCTAAAAAGCTAAATGTCCAGCTAATAAATAAACATTGTTTATTTAAAAGCGTTCTAACATTAACCATTACAATAAGGTTCCTTTTTATCAAGAAATTAGTTTTCCAAGGCTACTCCACACTGCGTTACATAGCATTTATATGCTAATATCTACTGCCTTTACAACAGAAATGCAAAGAAAGGCATTTCTGAAACTTTAACCTTCAAGGTCCAGAGCCAAACAGCCATATCGCTGGATGCTCCACTTATTTTTAATTTGCTATTGATGTTTTAAACCACACAGTAATTGACATAGAATACAAGGGAACACAATACTACATGAAAGTTCTGGGTGCTCAGAGCCTAGAGGAACAGTGAATCCCTTTATTAGGTCTCCAATGCAGAAACATGACATTTTGAGCCTGGTTTCAGCTCAGGTACTTTTTGATTTAGCAAATCACGAATCCTACATTGCTGCAGCAAGATTAGAGCAGAATGTCATCTGCTGCTGAGTTCTTATGTGAATGCCAAATATTAAAATATCTACAATGGGGTTCATCATTATAAGATTGCCTGACGGGTCTTTGTCGCACTCTGTCCTCTGAGATTCTGCTGCTGACACATTGGAAATATGTTCATAAAAGACCTGTTTTAAGTGCACTGCTGTTACACTGCTCCTGAACTGAATCTCCTGTCTGTCTACAAATAACACCTCTGCCTGGTGAATTACAGGTGCAGCATGTGTTAAAGCAAAATAATGAACACAATGAACCTCCCTCAGCCCAATGAAAACGCATAATGTGCTGTAAGGTCAATTACTGCATTAGCAAATGGATATTACACCAGCAGCCTGATAGCCTGATATGGGTGAAGGTAAGGTTATATGACAGCAAATAAAACAGTGATTTGCCAAAGTGATTGCTTGCTTCGTAAACACTTTCGATGGCCAAAGCACGCAGAGACAAGTTCCCTGATTGCTTATTGATCATGAATGAGTACCTCAGTGAAAGGAGATCAGCTCAAGGTTACAAAGGTCAGTCAAACAGCCTGCCAGGGCCTGGCACAAATCTGTTATTAATGGTTAAAATGTTCATCAGTAACTGGTTTGTTACTCATTCACTGGCAAGCATTTTTTTAACATCATCTATCATTTAACTTATATCTAATTATTGTTGTTGTTATATCGCCCCACTATTGGATGACATGGCTGGATGTATGTCAGAACGGGTTCTTGTAGTGATGAACCCTTAGAGAATTACTCATTATAGTTACTAACTATGGAGCATTTAGCATCTTTCAGCGCACTGTTTTGGTTTTCCAGCCCACAATGTTAATTTTAATTTACATTTTTGGAGGCAGCTGTTAAACAAAAGAGCTTTAAAAACCCACAGTATGCTAGCATTAAAGTATCAAATTGAATAGACGATGCACACAGTGGAATATTTAGTGCAAGATATTTTCCACAGAAGTTGGTAAAGTAGAGTTTTATGGATCTACGGTCACAATGCACATGTAGTATTGGAAGGAGCTGGTTACACAAATTGTCCCATCTTATGCATTATTTACACACACATTATTCTGTTTAGTTCTCATTGCTTGTCACTGCTGTACCTTTTTCTTTCTAGAATGGGCCTTTTGTGGACAGTTTGTCTGTTCAGTTTGGTCTGTCCACTTGCTACGATTTAAGCTTTGTTCTGTTAGGTTGACATCTTGTTTAATTTCCTATTTGTAAACAGATTTTTTTAGCTTTGGATATATAAAAACCTTTTTTTTTTTTAAATCCTCCTGCTCCCTTCCAGAAGTAATGGCATATTTCCATTACTTTATGTTCATGCAGGCCCCACATAGTTTCAAGAAAATCTAAAACAGAAAATAATATGAGGGAAAGTTTGGGGGGAAATCAGTGCCTTAAAATAAAGTACATTTTCAAAGGTTAAAGCACATGCGAAACATGCGGTAGGTCCTGATTAGATTAGTTACACACACACACACAGAACATATGAAAGAAACAGCATGTCTGCTGGGTTGGGGAGGGGGGCTCTGAGTAGATGGGCATATGCGCCTATCATGTGGCTTTTCATGACAATTAGACATTTGGCAGTTCTGTGTTATAATCTATAGGTTCTTAAAGGAAAGGGGGATCAGCGGAGGATTGTAAACCATATTTCAAAGGCACTGTGCAAAGATAAAAACTCCTCAACATTCCTTTGCTCTCCTCTGTTCCCCAGCTGTGTGTATCAATCATTCTCTAATATTCCCAGCATGTCTTCAGGGTGTCTCTGTTCAGGCCCTAGAGCCCAGCTTATGGCATCCTTCAGATCTTTCTGTCTTTCATGTGAATGCGCACTCCAACATTTCCGACCAGCATTAAGATTTAGGGTTGTCTTTGAGGAGCTGAATGAAAATGTTCCATGAAGAGGTCAGCGGCCAAAAGAGGAAGCAGCGAAGGAGTTCAGTTTAATAAAAAAATATATTTAAAAAAATTATAAAATAAAAAGAAAAAAAATATTTATTTATTTATTTATTTATTTATTTATTTTAGTCAAGGACATGTAGTTTTTTCTACACATAAATCATAGAAAGGTGGTCTGGGAGGATTGTAGGCTTTAAGATCACAGGTCTTTGGTACGAGAGACCTGTGTTTGCATCCTGAATCCCATTTTTTATTAAATACCAATAAATTATATATCCATACACATACGTGCATAATACCAATGTGATAATGTGTATAAATCATTTATTACATGTTTATAAATGTTAAGTAAGGCGTTGAGGTGAATTGCTCATCTCATCTTTATAGACACTGTGTTTGCTTTTTATTTTCCTGCAATCAAAATAAAAAGCATTGAAAACAAAAGAGCATCAAAGCAAAAAAAAACAAGACCAACTAGGAGCATCTCTGCTTAATGAAGTAATGTAGTACATCATGAGAGGACAGACTGAAATATCTGTAGAAAAAACAAGTGAACCATCAGAGTTATGTTCTCTGAAGATGTGCCACATCTCGTTTTTATCTTTTGACAAAGTGTGCCAGCACTTCATAAATACTGTGTATTCTACATTTGATAGCAAAGAATTTTGCTTGAAATTGAGTCATCGCGTTTCCATTATTGATAGATTTGAATTAACAAAAACATTGAATAAATCACAGTATAAAATGTGACTGTATGTGGCTGTGGTGTAGTGGTTAGCATTGTCACCTCACAGCAAGTGGGTTCTGGGTTCAATTCCTCCGGCAGACAGGGGCACATCTGTGTGGTGTTTACATGTTCTCCCTGTGTCCTGTGGGTTCTCTCTGGGTACTCCAGCTTCCTTCCACAATCCAAAGACATGCAGGTTAGGTTAATTGGCAACTAATTGAATATGAGTATCTGTCTATGTCAGCCCTGTTACTGACTGGCGTCCAGTCCACAGGGTGTACCCTGCCTCTCGCCCAATGACAGCTGAGATAGGCTCCAGCACCCCCTGTGACCCTGTGTATCAGGATAAACAGGTATAGAAAAAGAATGAACTTTCTTTTTCTATTGAGCTTCTGGAATGTCTCATTAAGGTTTATTAGTTTCAGGGTGCTGTGATGAGTAACTTTCAGACACGGTGTATTGTTCATCAGTTCATATATTTTAAAAATCCACCTTTTTTGGACTACGTAAATAAAATGTTTCCAAAATGACAGTTTGTTATAGCAGGAACACAAACAGCACACAGTATTACATTACAACTCAAGACTCCCATGTGGTAAGCTTAGCGGTATGCTATTTTTAGGTTTCTTTTAAATGGAGGGAGATCCAAAATGAGGACCTAAATGTTTCCACGCCACAGGCAGCCAAGCATGAAAGACTGAACAAGATTAAGATGTCCGAGAGTGATCTGCTGCGTCAGCGTTCTCCCCTTGTTTGTTTGTTTAAATTTCAGGTACCTCGCACGGTTGCATGTTGTGTTCACGCCCCTCACTTTGTTGGAGCCGTGTGGCCACCAGAGGAGGTGCAAGTTGACAAATGAGGGAGGAAGACTCAGCGTGAGGTCATGGCGAGGTAGCGAGCTACCTCTCGCTGGGTAAATAAATAAGCCACAGCGCTGTCAGCAATGCCGAATATTCATCACAATAATAGCCACCTTGGGGTTGGTTAAATGTTCCAAGGAAACATCAAGGTCAGTCCGTGTGCCCTAATAACATTATAAACTTCAGAGAATGTCTGATTTGCGTCTTTGTGCACTAAAAAACACTCAGAGAAGCCATGGAGGTTTAGTGAGAAAACATGTTGGTAGAGAATTACATCATTTGAATGTTTCTTTTTATCAGACAATTCTCCTTGAACCTTTTAATCTTCATATTAAGGAAATGCAGCAGTTTCCTCTGCTAATATATGCACTAAATTTTACGCAGCACGTCAAAGCGATGAATCCGCAGAAAAGCTGTTAAAGTTATTGATCCTACCCATACAACACAGTCTCTGGCACAGCATCTTACGTGATTACACCAAAACAGGACTCTCGAGAGAATCTGAAGTCTTGCGGAAATGTCGCTCTGCCAGATATTCATACTGTTCTTGTCACACAACCTGCTATCATGCAGCTTGAGAGAACATGTAACACGTTTCCCTCGTGCCATGTTTTCTGTGTCCTTGGCTGCCCCACTATTTGAATGGCCTACAGAGACTCAGGCACAGAGGTGAAAGATAGCATTGGCTTAGATTATTTAACTTAATATGCACCAGAAGCACAGTTATACTCTACTAAAGGGATATTACTCACCCGAAGCTCTGTCTTGATAATGCTTTGTAACACTATGCACGGTGGGTGTTTATATACTGAATGTAGTTACATCTCCCTGCAATTTATACTGGGATTGCATGGATTACTATGCACATGATCTTACTAGAACCCTTCGTCAGAAATTATTCATGATGTAAAGCCGATGAGTTTGTTTTCCAATTTTAATATTCAGATACAGAAAATACATTTACAATACATTTACTGTAAATGTGTGTTTGGGGGACCATTTCTTATAAATGTTAAACTGTGAAATTTTCAGAGTTGAGAATGAGGTTAAATAAGGTCAAATGTTTTGCCCCTGACCTGTGTTTCTTTTGTGGAGCTGGGGGGCGGCTATGATTGCGTTTGTACAGTCAGAAAACAGTTGCATTATGGTCCTCGCAGGGAAGGCACTCGCCACTAATAGCCTGAAAGAGGTGTGATCAATTCAACTTTCAAATTTGAAACACCAAGATTCCCACTGAGATGGTCCATCTGGGTGGAAAAACAACTCAAGTAATTCATCACAATTTTAATGGGTTGAATTTTAAAGATGGAAATGCAGTGGAGGCCGTGAGTTACAGTAGCAAGGGCAGTTATTAATACATCAAGTAATTAGCATGGTCCCGTAGTATTATGGATGAAAGTAATTGCATTGGACCTCCTTCCCACCTTGGTTCTCTCTTAAATTTTATAGAAATGGAAATTCCATCATGACCTTTTAACCTTGTGCATTATTCAGGTGGGCAGTATACCCACTATTTCTCTCACAATATAGCCCTGGGCCCAGGTTTTTAGCATGTGTTGGAACCTCTGCTAGGCTCTGGAGAGTCAAGCTGGGGATTTATTACCCTTCACACACCCTTTTGGCTTCTTGAAAAATACCTCCCTTTGGATTAAATGTTAAAGACTAAGGCGCTCACATTTTGTAAGGAAACTAAATTAACCTACGTACCCTAAAGCTCTCTTCGTCTACCGCACATTAAAAGCCAAAAAGTGCATAAAGCATAATGTAAATGTCGATGATACAGATGGGGAGCAGAAGCACATAGAAACCACCCACACAAACACACCAACTGCTCTGTTACATGAGACTATAGAATACCACCTTATGCATCAAGCGTACATAATAAATGTACTGTACATTATACTTTAATCACTTCTAGGAATAATGCCATATCACTAATATTATATTAGGGTCTTCTTTTCTACTTGTCTACTTAATTGGACATAGATCTGCAGCAACATGGCACTAATTCCCTTTTCTGATTTCTTTTTATTGATGTTATTACACAATAATGAGAATCCATAATGCATTACCAATGTTAGCCAATTTACCTCTTGCATCTGCACACATCAAACACCAAGCCATTTTATATCATGCAATTCTTCGAACTGACTATAAAAATTGTACGAGTGTTGTGGGTTCAAAAAAGGAAAGTACCATGTATGATGTCAAGTTTGATGTAAAGCCTTCCGTCACCGTCATAGGACTCAATTAAAGGTATCCTCTGGAGTTTTGTTTAAATTTAGTGCTTCTCACCAGAACACGCAGCCCTAACAAATGTTTTCAATGCACTTACTTTTGCAAATAGATTTTAATTTTTTAAAGGTTCTGTATGCAACATATAACATCCTGTTGCCTGCTGTGTACTCGCACTATGTAGGCACGAGCCAGCATCGACCAAAACGTCATACACGAGACTGAACATGACTGACAGGCATCATGCTGATAGCTTGCTTTTTGTTGTTGTTTGATTTTGATTTTGAAATGTTGATTGTCTAGTCTTGTATCAACGGCATTTGAACTAGATGGAATATTATGAATAAGATGTGTTTCCTTTCTCGAGTTGTAAGTCTGTGTTGTGGTGTCTGCCATCATTTGTTAACGTTGCAGCGGTGTGATCCAAAAACAAACACTTAGCTGTGATTTAATTGTACTTAATAGATCATAAGAATGCCAAAAAAACTACATCATAATGCAGACTTGCAAAAAGTCTGAATTCACACATTGGAGGCAGAAAACAATGTAAAAATGCTTAATGCATGCAAATTGTTTGCAAATTGGGGCGGGAGTAGCTCAGTCCGTGGGGACGGCTTGGTAACAAGAGGGTCAGTGGGGTTCAAGTCCCCACTGACCAGTCTTCATCGAGGTGGACTGGTAGCTGGAGATGTGCCAGTTCACCTCCTTGAGTACTGCCGAGGTGCCCTTGAGCAAGGCACTGAACCCCAAACCTCAGAGCGCGCTCACAGGTGCAGCCCCCTCACTCTGGCATTTCTCCACCAGTTGCATGTGCATGTGTGTGTTTCCTATGTATATGTAAACAGAGTGAAAATGTTAATTTCCCCTAGAGGGATTAATGAAGGATTTTTTAAAATAAAATGATGCATTGTTTACATCCTGATTTGTTGGCTTGCAGAGTTTTTTTTCATTGCCTTTGTTTTGGCACGATGCAACATTTCTTTGCATATTACCACGACCAGTTCATTAGAAGAGTGCAAAAATCAGCTGCAGGAATGCGTATTGCATCGTCTGCATGATACAAAAAAAACAGCTCTTAAAATGTTGCTGCATAGTACCATTAGTGGTAGAGAGATTTTAGTATGGTTTTGTTTGCTTTCATGCTGTTAAGGTGGATTTCACAGATTTTAGGGTTTTATTTTATCACACCGTTGTATAATTGCAGAAAGAGCACAGTGATTATTAAACTGAAAGGATGTACAGTCCGACACGCAGTGCTTTATTTTTATTCATGTGCAAGCATAAATTGTTTCTTATTCAGGAAACAAGTGCTGTTAATGTACAACATCAAAGCAAAAGCAGCATGCAGCTGTAGAAGTGGGAGTGAGAAACCTGGTGCAATGTTTGCAGCCACAGTGGGGTGTGATTCCAGCAACGCTCTGTTCATGGCTACTGAGGCTCACGCCTGCAGTTTTGCCAGGGGTGATTGACGGTTTTAAAGGGAAAGATAGAAAGAAAAATATGTCATTCACAGCACAGACTCCACTAAAATAGCTTGATGGGCAGATACAACCTTTGTGCAATCTACCAAGCCACCAAATCCAACTTGTTTGTCTCACATATTGTATGTTTGCATGCATCTTTGATGTTGTCTCAAAACTGAGTTGCTGATGGCTTTAATGAATGAATAAAACATCTCACAGCATCTTCTGTGTTTTATTGTGGTTTTCCCTCTTTGGTTACCCTGAAAAGGCAGTTTGGGGAGCAGCTATATTTACCATATCTCCCATGTTTTGAAGTTATTGGTACACAAGCCTAGGGACAAACACAAAGCAATCCCATTTTTCATTCAGACAAGAACTCTTGCTTGGCCTTGGTTCCGGCTTTATGAAATCTCCTAGGTGCTCAATTGCATTGAATGTCTTAGTTTACAGAGAGCATGCTGATATCCCGAACCTAATAATTGACTCTGATAACAAGCTAGAAAACTTGTGTGTTCACTTATTGATGTTGAATATTTATGCTTTAGAGATACATGCTGCTCTGACAGAAACCTGTAAAAATACAGAGCGAGGAGCAGCTCCTCTCCAGATTGATGCAGTTTGGCCCATTTCTTTAGCAGGCTAACCCCATTTTCCATATTTCAATAGTTCTTTATTAATTGAAAAATGTGTTAAAAAAAAACATATATAAATGGGTGTGTTCACTCCAACATCAGTCTACTTGTTTTCCAGGCTCGACGTAGCATTTTAGCAGCAGTGTTTTGACAAGAACACACTACTTAAGTTCACATCAGCTGTTTGGTTAAGTAACAAATAAAGCAGAAAGTGTGGAAGCGAGGGGGTTGTCTAGAAGACGGCAGCCCTATGTTGACGTATTCCTTAGAGTGCAACCATTTTTACATTTTACAGAGCAGGCGTCAACACCTGGGCACCCCAGTACAGGTGTGAATAATTATACAAAAAAAAAATTCATATTCAGTTCCTTAACCATATTGGCAGTATGATAAAAGCATGGATATCTAGTCTATTTCAACATTCAGGCTTTGCATTTAGAGCTAAATAGACTACACATGCTATAAAACACAGTACATGTGACAATTATACATTGGTGCAGTTCTGACTTGTTATTCTAATGAGCTCACCGGCAGATCAGCATACATTGCTCCTGTTTCCAGAGGGGAATGCAAGCAGTTCATTCATTTATCTGTTAATTAATTTGTTTATTTCTTGTTTATCAGCCTGAGCCCGTGGAATCATTGCATTGCTAGAACATTTTTTTTTACGAGATTATGTAGAGAAAAATAGACTGAAATTATAGATTTAATCGCATCATTCCATCTCCTCCATTTAAATAGACTGTTTTACAATTAAATGCTCCATACTGATAATCTATGCAACACACTGAGTGATATCTGATTATTACAAAAACAGTACCGCAGAGGTGCAATCTAACACGTATCTTAAGTACCTCCTGTAATGAATGTCACTTCAGTTGTTAAGCATCAAAAGCAGATTGCTCAGTGTCTGCATTAGTGTGTGTGTGTGTGTGTGTGTGTGAGTGTGAGTGTGAGTGTGTACAAGTGTAATGAAAAAGAAAATCGTCAAAGAGCTGAGAAACACCAGCCCATGTCATAAGCTCAGGCTTTATTGCATCTTGTCAATTTTAGCAATTCTCTAAATCCAATTTGAATTAAAAAGGCTGTAATGCAGCTAATGCCAACCGGTTACCTGACTTCTGTCTCTCAGAAACAAGAGAGCGAGAGGAGGTGTGGGGGCGGTGTTGGTGCAATGACAGAACCGGATGAATTACGTTTGTTGAGAGCAGGTAAAAATCAGATCGCAGAGCACAGAGCAGTGCAGCAAGTGTGCGAGTGTTGCTTTTGTCTAAATCTTGCATTGCAAGGCTGTTTCACGTCTGTCGAACATGTGTAAGGATGCTTAACTACTGAATCTGGATTACCATAAATGATCTGATGAGATGTTTTCATCTCAAGTGTAGGAGTGTGCTCCAGGCAGTGATATGTATTACCATTGCCAGACAGCAGGGCTGGGGGTGGATGGGCCAGAGATGCGGAGATGACAGGAAGTGAGCAATGTGAGGCTGTTGTTTACCTGTTGAATCTCTATGCAGGGGACCCAATGAGATGATCTGGTCTCGAGTGTGCACACAGCTGCAAACGGCTTTTCAGCTTTAAGGGAAGATGCTCAAGATCATTACCTGGAACCGACAAGGCAGACATAGCTTCATAATTAGCCAATTCACTCGGAGGGAGTGCATTTAATGGGCAAGGTCACATACCTAATATACCTGCATTTGGAGTGCATTAAAGAAATAATGTCAGTGGCAGTCCCAGAAGGCTACAATTCTTGCTGAAAACAAGAACAGAATTTTTGATGGAAAGAAATGAAGGCATAATATCGCCGTTCTCCAGTCCTTACAAGTGCAGCAAAAAATGTAAATATTGCTGTGGGGGTGACGTCTGATATGACTGCAGTCATAAAAATCAAAAGATCTTCCTCTAAATTTGTCACTTAGGATCAGTTGTGCTTTGATCTGCATGCCAAAAATCACCCCACTAACAGGTAAGGTAACAACTGCATACTGATATTCGGTATGTTAGCATTCTGACATTTCAATTTCTAACCTCCCTGATGAATGAATGAATGAATGAAGAGAGAGACAGAGAGAGAGAGAGAGAGAGAGAGAGAACAAAAAAAAAAAGAGAAACGTTGTAAATGATTAAGTCAGCAAATAAATCATGGTGTAAGAAAAACAAACCACCAAAAACAAACTGCAATAACAAAACTGCAGAAAAAGAGAAACATTAATTGTTGAGATGGAAGCAATCTCTGAGCCAAAACTTGAATGAACATCTGCACTGCCTTTGCTAGATGAAAACACAGTCCAAAACGAGAAGGCACAGAGAGGAGATCGAGATGTGGTTTATGGTCTTTTAACTCTTTGCTCTGCACTGTTGTGTCAGTGAAGTCTAGACTGAAAAGCTCCTTTTTCTTTGGAGCCAGTGACTACACCACTAATTATTACTAATTAAACTGAGTTACCAGTTTATTGGGTACACCTGTTTAGTCTAATGCAATCCACTGTAACAGTCAATGCTGTCTTGTGAGGCTCATAACGTTTCAGTTTATATTGATCGTGTGCCTCACCGAGATCTCATCAAAATAGGAAAGAAGGATGACAAACTAAAGTTGATCAATTTGATTTAATCAGTATAAGATTACATGTATACACATGTATCTGTGAGAGGGAGGAGGAGGTGTACAAGAAATGCATTCACCTTCATATTACATTTCCAAACTGTGCTGTGTGTTGTCTCTCATTACAGAGTCTTTTTTTATACATTTATACAAGTGGCAGCAACATTTCTAAAAATAATAAAGAACAAGTAAATGTTTTTTTTTAATCATAATTGAAAGTAGGAAATGGTTTAAACTTAACCAACACCTGTGTGGGAGATTCAGGTATACATGGTTACCAAAGACCGCACTGATACACACTGCATCTCAACAGGCATTAATAAAACCACAAAAACAAATTTAAAGCATGTAATGCAAGTCAAATGTGCCGGTCTGCCGAGTAATTTCTTTGCTAACTGAGAGGCCTTCACAAATATCACACACATCTGAACAAACATATGAATTATCAAATGAATGACCACAGCTCTTATTGAGTGTTCAATTGAGCAGTAATAACTTATCAATTTGTATTTGTACTTGCTCTCACAAGGAAGCCAGTGAGGGCATGCAAGTTTGAGTCAACCGCTTCAATCAGCCAGCCATACAATGTTAGGGTGCACGGCGAGCCAGCAAATTCAATAATTGCACAACAAGGAACAGAGGAAACAATGAGGTTTTGGGTTGTTTTTCTTTGTGTCTGGGCAAGACATACTCTGTGTGCAGTCACTTAGAGCAAAGTGGATCAAACAGGTGACAGACAGCTACAGAGAACAAAAGTATCCATGTGTTGCAGGAGTTTTATCAATTCACACAAATACACTTTACAAAACACCCCTACTGAGGACGTTTGCAGTTTATTCCTGAGTCACCGGGACATTGTTTGTGCTAAGGCACGTCCATGCTGAGTTTTACGAATGTCATTTTTTTAAAGCTTTTAACACTCCTTGTTGTGGAATGGAAGCTCAAGTTTCACTGGTGGATACCTAAAAACCTCAATAAATAAAAAAAAAATTAAATTTTTTTATTTTTTTTTATTTTGTAATTTGTGTGACCCATTTGCTAGCCCATGTATGAAATCATTATACATAATAGTCAATTAGATCATCTTCTTATTCGTTCGCAGACAAATGAAATTATTTCGGAGTGTAACTAAATCTCAGAAGATAAGTGCTGATTACACCCACGCTGATGTTTGACAGGAAGGTTAGAGTTATGAGAACTCTGCTGGCAGGGTTTCATCTCCACAACTTATTGATATTCAGTATGGGTACAGTTGTTTTTTAGTATTGTTGTTTTTCCTGATTCACAGTTGACAGCACTTTAACTACAAAGAGAAACATTAGAAATACGTTGCATATTAAATTAATCAGGGGTTGGCACTGGAAATAAGACCCATCTTGTAGAGCCATATAAAATTTCAGTTATCAGTATTTTGAACAAACACTATCATCTAATGTCTGATTAATAAGTGCCACTGTTTAAGAATCAATTATCCACAATCAGACAGACAATCACATCCATTTTAGCTTCTAAGAGAAACAACCAAAGGATAAAGAAAAAAAATGTGCATGTCTCTGTTGTGTGGCAGGGCGGGGTGGGAGGACATAATTTAGGCAGTTGAGTTGATTCATTTTTGAAAGATGACTCGAGGCCCCTCAAGAGGAATGCAGCCAGGGTGTATAAGTGATATCTGCTCCATGGTTAATTCAGTGCGATTTTCCAAGCACAAGGTCACTCATTGTCAGTATCTGACAGAGGCCCATTCAGAAGAATGAGATGAGCTCAGAGAGCTTTCTCATTCTGAGTCCGCAGCTCTCGACTCATAATTATCTGGATGGTGCAGGCCTGCGTGACATTGTCAAGGAATACAAAGCTGTAATCTCTGCCTGGTTCTTCTGTAATGAATTAACGCCAATGGCGGTGAAACAGTAATGTATCACAGGCACAGATAGATTTCATTTTGGAGAGTTATCAGCGGTTCTATCATGGGAATGGCTCCAGCAACATTGACTTTTTAGAGTGGAATGACCTTTTCACCATTAAGGTCTATGTGTCTGGTGAATAGTCAACCTTTCATTCAAACCCACAGGAACACTGTCAGATTTTCTCAGACATGCTTAAAGGTTTATACATTTGTGGAATTATGATGAGATTACTGCAGATTACACGGATACGCAGAATATGAGTGTAGGCAGTGTTCTCACCTGAGATTGTTTGTTTGCCTGTCTATTTACTCATACATTCATTGTTGATTTGTGTAAAGGTGTGCTTCCAGTAAATGAAATGTAAAACAGCTTACCTATGTAGTCTTCCAACAAATCCTGCAAATTAAATGATGTAACCTTGTTGTCCGTGCACTCCAGAACAACACATAAGCTGTTGTTATCCAGAACTTTTAGTTCCAGGAATCTTTTTCAAGGAACTACAAAGGTTCCTGCAGCACATTGTTGTCTGCATTTCCACCATGGTTCAAAAAAACGCAAAGATCAGGCAAATTAGAAACTGACGGCTGTTTTTAGATGTCGTTTTTGCACGTTGGATTTCCTCCTCAGCAGAAATACTGGCCTCGTCGTCACTCCATCTGTCATAGACCTTCTTTTGCTATATGTCAATGTTGGACAAAAACAAACTGTGAATATAGTTTATTTGTGGATACAGGCTTTTAAGAGTGGCGGCTAAAATTAAATGCTGGGAATACTCAACCAGTCAAAAATGTTCAGCACTGCAAGGCCCACCTCCAAAGTTCCTGTATTTACTACCATCTGAGCAGTAACTTTTTGAGGGGTAAAATAACATCCCTGGAACTTAATTTAGGCCCTATGGTGGAAAAGCACTGAGTTCCTCCACAAGTTCCTGAGGAAAGTTCCTGTGCTCGAAACACAGCTATAGATGCATTTTCTGATGTGTTTCCTGTTCACATCTGTGTAACAGTACTTAAGAACATTGAGTCTTGACTGCTGCTGCTTGGCCTCTCTTCTTTCCCCCCTATACGGGGGAAATCCACAACAACAGCAAAGCATAATATTTACTTCTTCGTTTTATTTAAAGGCTGTCACACTCAACATTACGCACCATAATGACCCAGGCTAGGTCAACAGCTTGTTTTTGAAAATCAGACAGCAGGGGATGCATATCAAATCTAGACTATCTCTCCTGTAACACAATTGTCATTACCACACTCTGTTATGAACTCCAGGCAATACTTACCATATTGGGAGTTTATGTAATGCACAAGGAGACATACTGTATTGTTTACCGAATTGCCTCAGCTGCTGGCTTCAAAGCTCCATGACAC
The DNA here is from genome assembly GCA_023238725.1 of Scortum barcoo. Classification (NCBI taxonomy): domain Eukaryota; kingdom Metazoa; phylum Chordata; class Actinopteri; order Centrarchiformes; family Terapontidae; genus Scortum; species Scortum barcoo. Next base: position 12,449,678 of record CM041531.1, read on the forward strand.
TTGTGAGCTTTCTGCAGCAGATTTAGTATGGAAATGTATCTTAGTTGCGATCTGTTTAGTTGGACCAAACAACTGACCAGCAGGTGGAACAGGTCTTTTCTTGCAGCGCGTCTCTAGATCAACCTCCAGCTATGTAATAATTTGAATATGGTCCACAAGTGCAGTAAGTTCAAGGTGACCAAAGGGAGAAGCAATGCTACACAACACCAGACAATGCAAGAAATCTAGCCAGCTTTCATATGTGTAAAACTATGCACTATAGCCTCCCAGTGATGCATACATTTTGAGATGCTGACACAGACAGGGCACAGAAATCAGACAGCAGCATTGTTGAGATGTTAAGTTTGAGACATGTAAAAAATGTTATATTATATTATTATGCAATATCTGCACCTGTGGACTAATCTAACAGAAGAATTATTTATTTTTAATTTTCTATTGTGTGTGTTTGTGTGGGCATGTTTATTTGCATTGTGAGGACACTGACCTGATAAAACAGTGATATTGTGGGGACATCATGGGGACATTGTGGTTGTGGGGGACTACCATATGGGGATAAAATGAAAGTCCGCATAGCAAAACTCATTGCATTTTAAAATGAAGACTTTTTATGATTAGGGTTGGGGTAACTGACAGGGAACAAATGTAAGTAAATGTAATGTCCCCAAAAATCATGAAAACATGACAGTTTGTGTGTGTGCGTGCATGTGTGATGGAGGATGACAGTGGGTGTCTCTGCAGCATATTAGCAGCCCTTGTGATTACTGAATAAAACAGAAAACCTTTCCAGGGATTACTGTTTAGTTATAGCTCATTAAAAGAACATATTGGCTCCAGCGTTTTTTTCTCATTACTTTAAACCATTAAATCAGGTCATTTAATTATTCAAACAAAAACATGAGACCTCGGGTTTAAGACTGGGACAGCACTCACGGATAATAAATTCACTGCACACTATGTTCAACTGCTTTATTGATGTTCGACTTTTATCAGACTGTTGAGAATGTGATTTTTGACTCATTCTGGTTGGGTGATTGGTTCTTTGTTTTTCTTGAGAGAGACATATGACTTTATGGTTGTGAAGTTATTACAACTGCAACCTAAATTACTGCACTTTAAATTATGTTAACAGTGAATTCTATACATGCGACAATATGGTTGGAGAGTGCACTTTTTGTACTCGCTGGGAAAGAGATGCCACCTCATATTGTACATACAGTATCTCCTGTCTGCTGTGATGTTGAGCTCCGCTGTGATTCTGACTTGCAGAGATAATGGCTCACATGAATTGGTCAGAATTTGTTCTGCCAAACAAGTTTTCTGAAAGACTCACACAGATGCTTTTACTCCATGTTGATGTGTGTATCGTTGTGTGTTGGTCATATTGCAAGGAAACGGCTAAAAGGAAAATTTGAGGAAAATGAACAGATAACCATTTTTGAATTGCACAAAATGCAAAAATAATCTTGTACTTGCCTTCAGTAAAGGAAGTCAATTTGAGGTTTTTCTTTTCTTTTTATGCTTCTATGTTGCCTGACCCTCTGCTTTCTTTCCATCACCTAATGCATGACATGAAGAATAATAATTGACCTTATTTGCATTTTGAAGCATTTTACTGTCATTTTACATTTTACAGACATCCCTTTTATAATAGCTGTGTTAGTGGAAATTGCTTTCTGGTCAGCAGCGTTGTTTTTTGGGGGTTTTTATGTTTGTGTTTTTTGCAATACCATTGTTGACCATTGGTACCATTTGGGAGAAAGACTGAAGGGTTCAGCATTCTTTAAACTAGTTTTGGTGGGGCAAAAAGCTGAGAAAAACTGAAGAATGAAAAAGAGCTTAAAAGAGAAGCTCAAACCCCTCAGACTTTCTAATTTTCATAAACCTGGATAGTGTTGTCGGGAGGATTGCCAGTTTCAATCAGTCACAGATGCAGCCTCTCCAATTCCACCCGACACCCCATTAGATTAGCATAAAATATTACAAATACAAATTACAAATATTAAAAATACAAACTTAGATAATGAAAATTGAGTGGACCAATTTTCCAAAGAACTAATGCAACTACTATGGCAACTTTACATTATTCCTATTTAGGATTATAACACACCACCTACTCCACACGTTTACTGTTCATCTGAAAGGAATTGATGTCTTCCCCCTTTTAGCAAATTTCTACCAGCATTTAAATTCTAATTCAATTAAATATAAGTAGTTTCACTTTATCTATCACCAAGCTGCTTTTTTACTCAAAATTAAGAAAAGGTGCCTCACACGCTCCTAAAATAGTTGCTCCCAACTGGCTGTTTATTTTTGCTTACATGGTAGACACCCAGGGCTTCCTCCAGTTGAGGCATTGAGCTGGCATACCTTTACCAAACCCTTCTAGTGCTTCATCTGAAGCCACCTTCCTGATGTTTAATTCATATGAGAAGATGTTCAGGGGACACAACTCTGGTAATTAAGTTGTGTAAATGACAAGGTCATTAACAAAGTTTATATGGTAATGCCGTGCCCCAAAAGGAGATGGGCAGCAGGACCTGTCGTGTTGTTGATGCTGACCTCAGCAGGCTGCCCAACAGGGGCTGACGAGGCTTCCAGTGTTGCATTAGTAAGGGAAATGTTAAACAGCAGTACAGAGGTATTTACATAGACCCCTATTCATGAGAATCTCTGATCTTGATTTCATTTATTTCACACTGTTTATGCAAGATGAGGTGATAGTGTCTAAGTAACTGCAGGTTTATTTTTCTCTGTATGCATTTGTCTATTTTACGTTTGCTGTTTCACCTTTCCCGTCACTCCTCCTATAGTTTTTTTGCATCTTTTAGTCAAACACATTGAACGAGGTGATAATGGAATAACTTCTGTGCATAATAAATCCAGGATTTGGATAAAAAAAAGAATAGATTTTGAAATCTACTATACACAAGCAAGAAATGCATTTGCCAATGGACAAGTGGAAACGTTGTATTTCATGTCGTTCATGGTAAGAAAGACACAAAGGTACCAACAATGGCTTGTTGTATAAATAAAATTCAATAGGGAAGAGGCACTACAGCTATGCAGTGCACTTGGATACTGATGATTACACCCTTAATTCACAGGTCTTGTTCCCTCATCCCTTTCCTTCTCCCTGGCACTGATGGCCTTGCTTTGACAAATCTAAAGCAACAGAGGGGCGACAGAAGAGCAGATACTGCAGTTAAGTGGATGTAAGTCAACCTGTCAATGAAGGGCGTCCCTTAATTGCAGCACTTGTGCAACAAATCAACATAAATGGCCCCGGAAATGTGGTCTTGAAAATCAAAGTGGCGTTGTTGAATCACACCTCTAAACACAGGATTAATAAATGAGGGTTTTGGGTGCACATTTAGCTCAGTGCAGTTATGCAGTTACTGCTTTGAAAGGCACACACACACACAATTTAATTTGATGCAAAAATATGGTGAACTTGGGAGGCATCTCACACTCTGTAATTATATAATTCACCTTGCCAATTCTTCCCCTTTAGGCATGCTCTTTTTCGTTATTGTCCATTTCAAAGAAATCTCAGTTCTTTTTTCAAGCTCAGACTATTTTTATTTCTATCTCACTAACATAGGTCAGGTTGGCCGGCATGAAAATGCATGTGGTGCCAGATGAGCCAGATAAAATCGAGTTCTATCCATTCCTGCAATTGTTTTCAGTTAATGTAACAAAATGAGACAATAATGAAGACTAATGGCTTACCTCATTCGGTTAAATATGAAATTCATTTTGATTACTCTCCTGCTTTGCAAAGATTTTATAATCTCTCTAAATTAGCCATCGCCTGTAATGTTCCTAATAATGAAAATATCAGTCAAAGTCCACACCTTTGTTGCATAAATTGGGTTAAGTATGAATTATAACACTTCTTAAATAGTTTCATATTGTGAAGAAAAACATTATCAAAAATGTTGCACTTTCCCTGTTTCATATGTGGCATTTTACATGAGAGCTTTGTAGGTTTGTGGAACTTCTGTCAAACCGAAACATGACGGCACATGAGCACATTGAAAACTATTTTAAAACTACAAAGAAATGATGATCACAAGTACATTCACCTGAAATTCTTTGGAACAGTTTTTGATCATGTCCATCTTTTCACTGTCTCCCAGTGAATGCTAATTACTGGTATTACCTTTGTCAGATTTGATGCTAAAGCCTCCCTAATCCCAGCTTCCCCCCTGACAAGCTCTACACAATTTACAGAGAGAGTGTGTTACAGACAGATAGAGGGAGATGTATGCAGAGGGAGACAGAAATAGAAAGAAGCTTGCAAATGTGTCCAACACACACACAAACAAATCAATCCTGTGAACATACCGCGCATCACAGCCGCACATATGGCAAGCAAAATGTTTGATGGGTCACCTACCTGTAACACCTTGTGAGCGCTCCAGAAAACTACAAATGGCATCATGTGTGAGCAATGACAGCCACAAACGAACATTATTTTCAGTATTGCAATGCCTTTGCTTAAGGCAGAGCACACTGTTCACCAGGTTTATGCCGGTAGTCCATCACAAAGATTTCATAAAGCCCAAGAGTGATGTGATCATTTTCTATTCCACATTGTTCAAGGCAGCACAACAGAGTACTTTCTCCCTTAAGCTTGCATAGAACATGTTGATGCACGTTAATTTTCCAAATGTGATCCTCATCCCGGCCAACGTTACACAGAGACAGAGTCAGTAAAATCCAGTGTAGTTGCCGTTTTGGGCATTTTTGACTTATATCACACCAACTTGCCCTAATTACTATAAAGGGGATACACTGTTCAAAGATTTGAATATGGTAAATAAAAATGCAATATCTATCAGCATGTTAGTGAATTTTTTTTAGAACATTATTATTCACTCTCCTTGTCAGTTGTTTCTGAGAAATAAAGCCTTGAATGACAACAGGTAATCCAGTGATAATGCAGCCCATTATGTTACCTTCAGTGCAATTAAATGAATAAATCAAGTGCTCCTCATCAGGGGCATCATTGGATCAAATGTATTGTTATTCAAAAACATCAGCATAATTAATAAAATAAATCAGAACAATGAAGTGAATTCATGTCACAGATGGGTAACAAGACCCAAATGTAGACACCTGGCAACAGACTGAGGGTGAGGCATACAAGCAAAATGCTTTAGTAGGAAATTACTGTCAGGAACTCAAGGCAACAGACAACAAAGCAGTGACAGCCAAGACAGGAGTTTAAATACACAAGAGATAATGAGACAACAGGCAACAGGTGAGGAAGGAGAACACAAGACCTGATGAAGGAATTAGCAGCATGTTTGCAGAGCAGAGGAACACACTGATTTTGTGTGCAAGACACACACAGCAAACCCAAATGTCTCCGCCAAATAAAACCATGACAAATTAACTGGTGATCTGAGCAGCAAGAAATTACAGCACAATTTCATGCAAAAAAAAATTGCACTCCACCTGTGGCCACAGCCACTTGTTAATTAGATTTATATTCACGGTCACTAATTAAGTCCTGATTCAGTGCTCTGTAAGTTTTGTCTTGCACAACATGTCCCCCTAAAAAATACATCAAAATTGGTCATTGCCTTTCAAAAGGACCCATTTGACTGTTTCCTAAATTTGCTCTCCTCTTGGAAGGATTGATGTGCCTCTGTTATGCTTAAGGTCTGGCTATGTTTAGGCAACTTTACCCACATGATTAGGGAAAAACTTGGGGTCATGGTTAAAAGAAACTATTGCTGACTACTGGTACAGCAGTCAAAGTCACAAACTTGGCTGGTAATGACATACTCCTTCTGCATTTGTTCCTGACAGACAACAGTCATTATTCACATGGCCACATAAAACCTGTTTGTAAAACTCTCTTAGGAACAACAACATCAGTCATTTCAGAAAATGCCCCAAAATGACGTGCAGCACTGTATGTTTATGTTCAAGTGACAAAGCCTTGTGGCTGTCAAAGAGATCGTGACTCAGGCGAGAGCAAAGGTGGAAGCAGTGTGACATTGGAGTGACAAAAACCACATAGACATCAACAAAAAACACAGGAGGCTGCTTTTCGTTTTACCATTTCATGGATTTCTTTTAGCCATGGCCACTTATTTTAACCCAAACCGATTCTTTCTCTAAACCTCACCAGTGCTCAAAGGCAGTACTCAGTGGTACACAGTACGAGCACTTCTAAATTTTAATCTTACTCATACTGTGAATTTTTCTTGTGCACCTGTGCACCAGCTCTTCTCACAGGCTGCCAATACTCTTTATTTTCCCTCTCCATCAGGTTCACTAAACTGCATAATTTGGGGGAATTTTTAGAGGGAAAAAAAATATCAAGTAACTTCACTCCTATACAGTGTGATGTATGATTAGACAATCTTTCTGATGGCAAAATGTGCTTAAATTATAAAGAACACACAGAATTCAAAAGAATTTAAACAGTAAACAGAATTTGGGGGAAAAAACAGAATCTGCGAAGCTTTACTGCGCATGACTGCAACTCAGAATGGACATTTTGATAGATGGTCATTCGATTGTTGTCTAAGTAGCAGTGAAGAAAGCAAGTTAAAAAGAGGATTGGACTAAGCGATGCCGAGTGGAGGTTCTTTGAAGGCAAGCTGGTGTACACTGTAGAGAGAGGGAGGAATGGATCTGAAACATATAATCACTTTAATTTTCAAAATAGGAGCTCTTTTAGTCTGTAAATTTAAAAGAAATCTCCTAATCTTACTGACTGGACCTTTAAGAATAACAATCCAAAAATGAATACAAGTCTTGTTTGCTTATGTAGGTCATATAGAGGTATCAGTATTAAACTGAGACTGTTTCATAACCAGTTAAAAACTCTGCTGGTTTAATGATTCACTGGTATCAGCCAACATGTAAATTATGGGAGAATTTTCCACTTCAACCTAGAACCTAACCTAGTTGTTTTTATGCCTAAACCTAACCAAACGGTGCTGCTGGTTTGTCCAATCTCTGGTTTAGCATTGAATGGACTTGTGGAACTATTTGCCTCTTATTTAGTGGATTATATCCACAGTGGATTTTAACTACAAGATTTTAACTCTAATCTAAAGAAAAGACATTTATTCTTCAGCAGTAATTTCTAATGGTTCTCGAGGGAAAAGACAAATGATGTCGTCCTGTCGATGGGGGCATCAGATCAGAAAGCTCTGTGTGTCTTTCTGGAGCGCATGGACAAACAACACATGTTTTTGTTTAATTTGGAGAACTTGTCGAAGACATATCATTGACTGAATTATGTTCATTATTTCAACAAGTCAGGTACTAACTTATCATATCATATAGAGCCAGATATTGTACAGTCTTTTAAAATAAAAAGTTTGGGTTTTTTTTAACTAGTGTAGGGATAAACCAAAATGAAAGAGTAGCATTATATGCAGCTTGTGTATTCAAAGATTTGTGTTTTATTAAAGTACAATACCATTTCTTTGCCAAAAATATATGAAGTATGCTTTATTTGCACTGCAGACATCTACCTATAGCCCCATAATAAAGGGAGAGCTCCCTGTTAAAAAAAAATCTGATATGCAGTCAGACAGTCAGCACGGAGCCCACAGATTAGATTAAGTCTTTCTCTTTGTTCTCTCTCCATTATGCTTTATATGAAGTTGTCATTAGGACTGCAAATTAAAAAAAAATCCTCATACTCTTTATGTTTATCTGTGTGTGTGTGTGCTCCAATTTGCACAGTTTTTTAACTCAGGCGCTGTAAAATGGTGCAACACAAAAGTGTCTTGGTCTGTGTTTCTTCTGCATTAATACAATGGAAATATATATGCACTTGTAAAACAAAACAATCAGGGGCTGCAATTAAAAGTTTTGGAGGTGTGTGTGTGTGTGTGTGTGTGTGTGTGTGTGTGTGTGTGTGTGTGCACTGCACACGCGTTCACGTGCATTCGCGCCTGTGTGTTTCTTTCTGCATGGCTTTGTAATGCATATCTAATATGAATTTTCTAAACAGCCAGTCTTTGGGGCTTTTGGGAATGTCCTTACTGTGAGAGGGTCACAAGAGAGAAACCATGAGGGAGCGACAGAGGCTTGATGAGCTCCAGTTCAACAGAGCAAACCTAGTGTCCCCTAGTGGACACCAGGGCTCATTTTCAGTCAGTCAGTGGGAATCTGCTGCATGTTGATGAGCAGTTCTGAGCCATATCAACTCTGCCCATACTCGATACACGCACTGCATAAAGACACATAATTTATTGCAGCTCATGCACATTTACATCTATGTGTTGTCTGTCTGTACAATCCGACATTTCACTTTGCAGTGGAATTTGTCATCCATTCAGTACTTGACATGTATTTATGGTACATCCTGCACTGCATAAATCAAAACTGAATGATGAAAGAATAAGAGGCCAGGGATACTACCCTCCATGAATTTAGAGGTTGAGGAGAGCTGGCATAGTATGTAATCAGACAACAGAAGTATAGATGTAGTGGGAGGGAATAAAATCAGTGTTGCTTACAAAAAGCAAAAGGTTCTCGTTTGGATGCAGTTTTTGTTCATTCAATGGCAATGACAAACTGAAAAATGATGTAACTGAAGTATCTGATGGTGCACCTAACAAAACTCCTCCGTGGTATGAATATGGGATTCAAATTTTTTGTAATACCCATGATACAGAGGGTCTGAGGTGCTCTGAATCATCTGATTTTATTTTAAGCAATAGGTTCAAATAGGTCTGGTTTTGGCATTTTCTTCACTGGAAAAAAAAAACAACTGAACCAATCAGAGTTGTGTAGGCGGGATTAAGAATGGAATTGATTCTCTCTCCGGCACAAGATGAAATCTCAGAACAAAAATGGCAACAAGGATGAGATCAACGCACCTGTACAAGATGTTGTAAGTTGACTTCCAGAAATAATGACTTTTACCCCCAATGTCTGCTGGTTGCAGCCGCATTACGTTCTAGCTCCACCGTGGCTGTCAGAGGCAATCTTCTGCTGATCTAATGCACCGGACCACTGGTTCCTTGCCTTTTCCCGTCCTGTACCCTGTTATCTTAACATACTGGCTTTACTTGTGCAGGACCATCTCACAAAAAGCACCAACTATATTGGAAATGTGGGTGGCTGCTTAGAGATGCTCCATTTCTCCAGCATTTTCAGTGGACAGAATAAGAGCGCAACGCAGCCGCATCTATCAGACATCCAGGGTGAAAGGGACTTATTTCGTCTCTGACCATGAAAAACATCAAGTTACCAACCATTACCAAAACTCCTGGTTTTCTGACACTTTGATGACATACTGTAGTTCTTTTCACCTAGTGGGACATATCTTAGCTGTCCTTAAATCTCTGATATCTTCATCTTTAAATTGGGGGTATGGGACTGACAAGAACAGTTTTCCGCTTCTTGTAATTTTGGTCTTAACAATATGACATGAATTCTGCATAAGCAATGAAAATGCTCACAGTGGGACATGATGTAGAAGAGCACTACATAGCCGCATCCCAGATCTTGAGGACCCATGTATCTTTTATCCTTCATTGTTACTGTTAATAATTAATTGCTTAAGATCACTATGGCTCAAGAGACAGTTTGGTTACTGAATATTAGATGAACAAAAAGAATTACACTTAATGATGGAAGCCCCCTCACTTGCTTTCTATTCATCAGTGGCTCCCGAAGTTTCCTCACACTTGTACTTTGGATCTGTCAATATTCTGCACAAAGAAACCACTATGGGTAAGCTCTCATGTATTATCAATAAGGCCAAATCATACGTTAATTAACTTAACAATTTAGGAGAAAATGATGTATGAACAATGTTGCTTCTGTTCATTATTTTATTATTGCTTCACCTGTTCTCACAGCTATCTTAATTATCAGTTTCTACACAACACCATGTATGATACTTATTAAAGTATTTATTGATTTCTTGATTAATTGAATAAAGAGATTCAGAAAGTTGATTGGTTTAAATTAGTAAAGTCAGTCCTTGGTGAATGAAAAAGCTCCAGTCAAAGGATATCAGAAGATGGACTTAATTTTCTTTTAATATGTTTTATGTTTTGTTTTTCCTAGCTATGCCTATAATTACTGTATGTTTGATCTTACAAGTAAAAACATAAAATAAATAAAAATAATAAAATGTTGTTCTTTTTAGAACTGTATATAGTACAACACTATTCTTTAATTACAAGCTTGAAGGATCAGTACTGTAGAAACTGTAATGTAGATCATGTAGAGATTCAGATTTTATGGTTATGAGGATGACTCTGATGAATATTTTGTTCCAGCTGATGTTCCCATGCGGACACTGTATTCTCTGTGGTAGAGCAGCTCAGTTAACTACAAATTCTGTCTAATCTCTCTCTCTCAGCTCTCATAACAAAGTCATCAATCTACAGAGGTCAACTCATATCCACTAAATACTCCTCTAGTACTCTCCAGGCTAATTGTACATTGTCTTTACAACAGTTTCAGATATTGTCCTGAAAATGAGACTTTGATGACATAATTCTTCTCTGAGTGGACCACAGTAGACTACTACTAAGCCATAGTGGTGCTGCTTGTTGACCATCTGGACAGTCATTCGTGTGGAATTAACACAGTGACTCATGTCATGTGGAGTCAACAGAAATGGAAATTATCTAAAAACAACTTTTCAGATGTCCCATTTCCTGTAGTATATTAAAATAGCATGTATCAATGTATTAAAACCATGTTAAAACCACATTGATCCAGGTCCATTTTTAGACACTTCAACTAAAAGCAGATATTTTGGCCATAGTTGGATAACTTCTTTAGAAATAAGCTCATGAGAGGGAATGTGTGGGTTGGTTTTATTTCTTTTTTTCTTACTATTTTATACACTAATTTAGCATGTGAAGTTTTTTTTGCTCTGGTTGTCATAACCATCTTCCCATCTATAATTTTTTTAATTAAACTAAATTCTTTCGTGCATGAGTTCCTTGTGCACCACATCGTGCTTTAAGCTCGAACCATCATCCTAACTCTTAACAGATTGCAGCCCTTTGTACTACATCACTCTAATTTAGCTCGTTGATTTCACTTAGAGTGTTTCAAAGATCACAGTGTGAGTTTACCATTTTTTTTCCCAATGAATATAGGCGTCATAATGGTTGTGTGCGCAGTCTGTTTGTGGATGATGTAATGAACGAGGAGCCGTGTTTTTAAGAAGAGAAAAACCCTTTGAAATTGCTCTTCAAACACATATAATAGATCAAAATGTTCACTCAAGCCTTCCAAAAAAAAATCTTACTCACAGGATTTGTAGTTTTGCAGCTCTGACCCTTAATTGGTTAGGAGAGCACTTCACTGCCATTGTAATTGAAGGCTAAAATCTTTCTATGCAAGCAAAATTTTTACATAGTTTTATTTTCCTGAATTTGAAAATTGTATAGAGATGTCAAAACCTACATATGTGTGTTTATTTTTTTATTTTCTAAAATATTTTTATAGTAATAAAAGTAATAAAACTTATAACTTAACATTACATGTGATTTCTTTTTGACCAAAACTGGCTAGATGTGGGCCTAAAGCCAGTAAAGTGCTGTAGGTGTTTGGGGTTTGGATGATTGTAGTTCTCCTTCTCCTCTATGGGCTTGTAAGAGACTGTTTTTCAGGGCAATGCAGTTGCTCAGTGGTCAGCGCTGATGCCTCGCAGATAGACGCAGATCAAATCCCACTGTGATGCATCATTTATTCTCTTGCACTTATAGGCCACTAAGGTTAATTCAATTTTAATTATATATTTAATTTTAATCACACAGGGGCTTTAAAATCTGAATGAGGAAAGAGAATCTCTACAATAAATTAAAAAAACATGCATAAAAAGAAAGAAACTGTGGAAAGGGCAACAGAGAATGGATCCCTTCTCCAGGACACACAGACATGCAAGAAATATATAGAGAGTAGAACAATATGGAGAAATACAATCAGAATAGCATCCTTTGAAAGAGGACCATTCACACATTCACACAAGAATCAAAATTTAAATGCATCATTCACACTAAGGAAAAGGTGACAAGAGATGATAAGAGTTTTTACAGCCTCTAAAGCTACATGCACACATTAACAACATCTTAAGCAAACTTACCACTTTCCACCAGTATTCATGCTCTGTCAGACATCAGCGATGTGTGCAAGTTTTTGTGTATTTCTTCCATATAATTGATTATTGTCTGTCCTTGTCTCCTTCCTTATGCTGTCTTGTACCGCATTATAGGCTGTGAAATGCATGTAATTTATTATATTTATCAGACAAACAAAAAACATTATGAAAAACATCATTTTGTTCTATTCAAACCCAAAATAAAAGTTTCTAAATAAATACCTCAATAACTGCAGAGGAATACAGTGACATACAAACCTTCCACTGCAAATAATGAAATAGAGTCTGGATTATGCAAACTCTCGCAGCTCAGGCTTTATGCACATCAGCCACTTCTCCAGAGTAAAACAGTAGGAGGGGAATTATAAACAATCAGTGGTGTAAGATATTAAGGCAGTGGATTAAGGCCAAATTACTTCCTTAAACAAAATAGGTAGCTATAACAACAGCAGGTGGTCTCCTGCACACTCAAACACACCAACAACTTACATGATACCTCCTCAAGTAATCAAGATTTTATTCCCTGAAACTGAAGAATCCCTTCCCCACTGCTAATAATTACACAAAGAACTGCGGGGCATCTCATTTTATATCACACCAAGACAGTGTCTTTATTTGCATGTAGCATAGTACATTATACTGGGAAGGGGCTTGTGCTGTTGTGCACTACAGAAGCTATATGTTCCTCAAGTAATGCATCTTTCAGATATGCTGCATTAAGAAGAGAGGTCATGATCTGCATTTCCCTACACAGGAACATAAACACTCCTCAGTCACTTGTGTGTGAGAGGCTCTCATCGCTATCTTTGATTCAACACACTAACAGATGTACACATGCCTGCCTGTCTATGGCAAAGCCACCATAAGTATACCAACACTTAAGTTAAAAGTCAAAACAGGGATGAAACTTTATTAAACACAAATCAGACATGATAAATAAGAACATGAAAAGAACCTTCTCCAACGTTTGGTCATTTTGACAATATTTCTGGTGGCATCAGCATTTCATTTATTTTAGTTACAGACCGATCTTTACTTCTTACTTCCAGGATACCAGTACTGAAATATATACAGTCCCTCACATTAAGTGTAGTATCCAAATGTAAAAGTCACAATTCTCTAGACTGCAGGTAGAGTTGAAGAATATTAGACATAAAAATATATTTTTTATATTTTTTCTTCCAATATACCACATACACTTTTTCTCTGAATTCTGAATCATGTGAAATACAAATACTGCAGATACATATGGTAACTAGAAAATACACACTTGTTTGCTACAATTTCTTCTTCCATTGACTGACACCAGTGATTTAGTGCGTCATAATATTTGTGTGTCTGTCTGAGCGCTGCAGCACTGGAGAGAATAGGAACAAGTATCTCTTATTCACATTTAAACGTGACAGATGAAAACATACATCGAACAAGCCTTGGAGGAAGCAGCTTCTTTCATCCTAACATCCAAGATGTTCTGTATTCTCTCCAGAATTTCTCTCCCATGTAGATTGCCTACAACCCTATCAAATAATATAAATAATATATGAGAAGTAAACTCCATCAATTTGTTATTGTCATGGATATCTAGCGAGCAGACTGTTTCTGTTTTGTTTCTGTTTTCTGTTTTACCTCGGGCTATGGTAAGCACACTTGTCAGTGCTCCCTGGGATCTCCCTTCGTTTGTGTGTTTGAGTGCGTGTGCAGTCATGTAGGATTTATATTCCTTTTACTTTTTTGTGCATATGCATAAGCATGGGTGTGATGGGTTTACATTAAGTACATTAAGTATGCATGGTGATACCATTTGGATATACATGTAGAAAACTAGAATACATGAAAACAAGAGTACATAAAAATTGCATGTGAGACTCCTACACTTGCACATTTTCTGTTTGTGAAAATGTGCAGAAAAGCTGATCCTTGAAAATAAACAATGGTGGAATTTGCATTAAAGTGTACATGACAAAAGAATAATCATATCTTTGTATACATTAGTGGTAAAACTGCAACATACTTTCACTAACTCTAACAGAAGAAGTGGTTGCTTTCAGTGGCTTCATTTTGCCAATTTACCACACTTTTAGTATGGAAAAAGATAAACAGCACCATTAAAACAGCAATAGGGTTTCAACTGCTAGTGTTCGTTCTTCACAAGTGCTCGAACACACTGGCTTTACCACACATCGCAGAATCCTTCCTCATTTGTGAGGTGATGGGGAAGGATGTGCAGAGATGTGAAAATAAGCCCAGACTTCCCAATGAGTATTCCACTCACAGCTCCCTGACCTTGAGGTGAGCTTATCCCTGACCAGTGCGCAAAGCTGCATGAATTATAATATCCACCTATAGGTCCAGCTCCAGTCTCTGCCCTGACCAAACAGCGCCGGGCCTCGCTCAGCTTCGCCCCGCCTGAGACCAGCAGGAGCTTTCCACCACAGTACAACTCCAGACCAGTCAAGACACTTGGTTAAAGAATACAGAGCAAAGAAGAGCTCGTGTTCATTTTTCAGTGTGTTCTTATTGTAAATATTATCCATTTAGAATGAGCGCATTGTCAGGGAGAAATGGATATGTTAGATTTCATTTGAATGATTTAGTTGTACAGATGGCTGCTGCATTTCTTCTCAGAGGTGAAGCGATCTCTAACACTTGGTGGAGGAGGTTATGTGTGGTAGGTTTTGTAGCGTTTGAGATATAATTATTATCACTGCATTCTTCAACGTACCAAGATTCACTATCTTCAAATGTCATGTTGCTGTTACATAAACATACTTTATATGTAAATACATTCAGCTTTATTACTGTTTGAGAAGATGTATTTATACTCACATTATTCCGGTGTTTACCCACTGCGAATCTGCTATGATAATGCACATCAGTATTCTATAAACTGAAAAATACCACTGCTGATTACCTGCAAATTACACTTTTTTTATTTGGTTTTGCAGTGGTTTTGCTTGGGCTTCTTGTGCTTTTGTGTCTACAGGGGTTGAGAATTGTGATGAATCTACAGAATGGGCAAAATCAGAAGAGAAACATGTTAAAACACAGCTGACATGACAGCACTTGGCAAGGAATGTTTTATCTTTCAACAGGCAGAATGGAAACCTTAAAACTTTTATATTTTATATTTATTATTTTATTCAATACAGAGATACTTGATGGTGTACAGCGCAATTTTAAAAGCTTTTTTCGGCTGGAAACAGCAGCCTGCAAAAAAAAAAAAAAAGCAACACAGGCTGAGAGCAGTGAACCAAAACAGTAAAGCAGAAAACTGAAAAGGCTGAAAAACGAAAAACGAAAAAAAAAGACATTTTCGTTGCGTGATTCACATGATTCAATAGAGCTGCTTTAAGTAAACCATAGACCCAAGTAAACACAGATTTAGTGTCAAATTTCTACTTTACCAATACATCACCATGGAGTATCTTTACTGATAATTGTAATATATTACTATATTTTTGTTGAAATTTCCTCATCCTTGCTCACGCTATTATTCCAAATCAATGTCTGAATACATAGATTAGCACTGTCAGTGTTCGACTCAGACATTTGAATCTGATGTAAAAGGAAAAGGTATAGTTAAATAAAAATAATAGTTAAATAGTTGTTTAAATAGTTAAATAGGTTCAAAAGGTAAATTTGCTTTGTGGTGGAAAGATAGCTAGAAGATACCACTGTGATACCACTATCCCTTTGTTAAATATGATACTGAGAGCAACCAGTTAGCTTAGCACAAAAAAAAAAAATCACCCAACTCTCCACCAGAATACAGCTTGGACAATTTCCCAAAATGTGAAACTATTCCTTTCGAGATGTTAATAAATCTCATGCAACAATATTATAAAACAATCTAAATGTGCAAAAAAAATTTAACATATGATTAGCGCACACTTTATGTCCCATATGTGACTTTGGCCGTACTCATTTTAAATTTGATTTCTTTCATTTTTAACTGACCTGCTCTATATTTGTGCTGCCCCACCCCTGCTATTGCTGTTTGTGGCTCTTCAGTATAATGTTCACAAAAGCACACTACAGATGACTGTAACTCAAATATGTGATTTGTTTTATTTCATCATTCTGCTGTTTTATTGGGTCTATTTGTTTAATTTATTTTGTTTGTAATTTTTATTATTTACATTGTGTCATTGTGTGAAAATATTTTTTTCAGATCTTTTTCCCTTGAAGTGAAAATGAATCAGATTTTCTTGGTTATGAAACAGGAAGAATGGATAGAGAGAAAAGTTTAATGAAAGAGAGAAGAGAGGGTGATAGAAAAACTGTGATGGGTGCACATACTTTAAATTATGCTGCAGTGAGCACTCATGGCCATTTCTGTGCTATTATGCAATCTCTCTCCCACCCTCTCTCTCTCAGTTCTTCTGTCTCTCCATCTGTCTCTTTCTCTCCTTTCTGTCCATCTGTCTTTCCTCCTCGCCTTCCTGCCCGTTCCCCTGTAACCCCTCCTTGTACCTCCACACACACACACACACACACACACACACACACGGACACACACACTCACAGTTTTACACACGCTCTGCCTTGCCTTATCTGCATTCCCAGACAAGGCTCCCTGTTTGAGCTGTCATTATAACCACTCTGAATAGCCTAGCTTCATGGCAAACGAGGAGAGACACGCTGTGCCCAATCACACAACACTTTCTTCCTGTCCAATAGATGCATGTCATATTTCATTCTGGGCAAGGTAATATGTATTGAAGGATTTGACTCCAAAATCCTGAAGTGACTGAGCATAGCTCAGAGAGGGTTTTTTTTTTTTTATGATAACTGCTCCCAGACAGGGATGGTGTTCAACTTTTGGGGGCCTTGAGCAAGAAGTATTCCTCCACCCAAAAGGCTCAATTATTTCTTTGCCTGCTATGAGGACGATCAAGCCTGTAGCTTAGTTGAGCACTTCAGAAAATGTGGGCTGTTACAGGATACCTCACAGTAAATTATACGAGGAGGCGTTTCGTGAATCATGGGCCGCATGCTGGTGAACACTTGAACCAACAGGACATGTGACAGAAATACGGACTAAACCATATTCACTACTGACGACCAGAACCAAAAGAATGTGAATGATTGCGAACATTTCATGTTGTTATGCAGTGCTGGTTTAGCATGATGAAAGAAAATTACAAAAGAAAATTTAAATATTGTGGGGACAAGGTACCCTTTAAATATTATAATATGCCAAAAAAAAAACCTTTTAGATGTAGTTAAAATCCAGCCAGTGCTACATAGTGTTAAATAAGAGTTGAATTTTTATCCTGCAAATGAGCAAATTAACAGAGGTGTCAAAACAGCATCTTGTTGCAAGTGAGTGCCTGTTTAAAGTCTCATCAAGTCTGTACATTTTCAAAAAACTGTGTCTGCCTCCTTAAGTAGTTTGATGAGTAACAGGCATTAGCATTTAAAAGGCCATTGTGTGCTAAAGATACTTATATCCAACCTCATGTGGCATTTCTTATTTGCTTTTAAAAGCTAAGGAAACTGTCTGAAAGCCTGACACTCAAAAAATTATAAAGTACAGCCTCAACATTTGAAAAGTTCCTACTGCAGGGGCTGCTGGGGCTGACTATTACATAACAAATATTGAAGGCAAACAGCATGAAGAAGTTCTCAACTTATTTTTTTGTCATGTAAAATTGGACATGTCATTTTTTATGGTACCTCACGCTTGTGACAAAAATAAAAGAGGTAGTTTACCTCATCAGCACACCTGCTGTAGCCAAGTGAATTTATCCTTGGTTTAGATACAGTGAACTGACCTTGACAGTGTTGCAACAAATGAATATTGGCTTCCCAACTGTGTCACCTTGTGATATATCCTGTTCATGTAGACCCAGTAGACCGTTTTCACCGCAGATATTTTGCCTTGTCATGGCGGGTAAAAGCGTAGGTGAAACAAATTCTGTAAACGATGGCTTCGTTCCATCAAGTATCACAGTGAATCATGACAGTGAACTAGCACGCACTGTACCAACACCATGGTACTGGCTCATATGTTTTTGTCCGCTATATGTTACATGTTACATGTCTGCTAACAAAATAACAAAACTAACTAAATAAAAGGCATTTAAGTTTTGCTACTGTTCTGCCAGGTCCAAATTATGTAAGCCATGTCTTAAATTTATAATTTCTACAGTCATATCCAGTCCCAAAAGTTGTGGAATAAGTTAACTGGATTTCAGGTTCTGTTTTTTGGGTGCTCATGGTTGCAAATTGACAATTTTCACTTGGCTGAACACTAATTAGATCCCACCTGTGCGGTGTATGGGGGCTTCTGTGAAATGATGACCAGGACATTCAAACTAAACAGAAATGATTATTATAGTGCATAAGTGAGCGAAAGCATGTAGGACTTGAGAGCCTCAGCAGTTCATTTGAACAGGAAAAGTAGAGGTAAAAACTTGAAACTGTCTCAGTGACTCTCTCACAGATTTTCACTTGTAAAATGGGGTTACTCAGTCATTCAGGACACCATGCGGGTGGTCAATACTTGTCTAATCGCATGTTTGAATGCAGATTACGGTTGGTGCTTGTTCAGAGGTGCACTTGCCTCTGAATTAGTTTGCTCAGCGGTGGCAGCACCTTATCTAATTGCAAGCATTAATGCTAATTAAGTTCAAATGAAGTTCACTCCTGATGGTGTGTATTTTAAGTACAGCCATGAGGACACGCCTGCATTCACCATGATGCTACAGAACGGCACGTCTAACCTTTTTGGCTAAGTTAAAGCCCATTATGTGTGTGGTCTGTGAGCAAATGGACCAGCCAAACTATTTTGTGACACTAGATATGTGACATTAGCATGATTTAAAAGCTAAACTACTACTACACATGAGTGGATTAATATTTCACAGTATTTGTGTGGCAAATGGTAGAATGGTGGAATCCAAGTCACGGTGGACCAAATAACAAGCGCCTGAGCACTCGGTTCAACGTTCCACCAGACAGAAGTACCACAAGGCGTGCAAGTACATCAAGCAACTGAGCGCCTAGCAAATTATTTTTTTGTTTAGAAAGAGCAAGAGCAGAATCAAGAGATAGAAGCGAGAGAGAGAATAAGTATAATAGGTGAGGAAACCTTTCGGGGGGTAATGGAAAGAGCAGTGACACAAGCTGTTTTTGGCAGGCATGCTGCTGCATTTTGGAGCATCTACAGATTGTAATTTGATTTTGGATCATTTTCAGTGGGCTTATAAATCCTTGTGAGATATAGCAAATAATTTAGTAACTATGGTAACATATACCTATGCACATGACATCAATTAGGCAGTCAAAAGCAGTAAAAATGCAGTTTGCTGTGCTTGTATCCTTCTGTCTCTGTAATATTGCTGTATGAGGCACCACTTTTTGATCCTCTCTCTATGACATGCAGTGAATTTGCAGTCCAATAATACTCATAATGCTAATAATTAGTTATTGTCTTATTAGCTTTTGGTAACACCAGAATTAAAAATAATCTGAATTAAAAACATATTTTTTTTCTTTTTGGTTTGGAACAAATCAAACTCAATTTGTTACTTCTGTCTTGTTGTATCTTGCGCATCAGTGCCACCATACATTCAAATACCTGAAAGGAATAATTTAAGTATCATATATGCAATCTTATTTGATCCACAAGTCTTTCCTTTGAGGAAATTTACATTTTTTTCTTAGTAGATAAACTATTTGAATTGCTGTTAATTGACCTCATTGGTGCTGCTTTCTACCAGCTGATGAATTCATTCAAAGCTTGGTTATTTCATGACATCATCAATCCAGGCCCTGTCTTCCCTGACACCACTCATCCTGTTTTACAGAACAGACTCTTGGAGGAGGGATGTTTGTGTAGCAGATGAAGGCATAGAAGCCACCAACAGCCAGACATTCATTATAAACTATGGGAGGCTACATCACTGTGATTTGGCTCTAAAGGAGGAACCCGCCACCTGTGACCTGCTGCCGTTTAAGCCTACAAGGGAGGAGTCTGTGATACTGACAAGATGGAGTGTCTTTTTAAGGTAGCTAACTGTTAAATTACTTTGTTAACATGAATCAGTCAGCCCTTAACATCATCTGACTGACTTTACATTTCCTACTCAACTTACCAGGCAATGCAAATTACTTGTATACAAATGTGTTTTAGGACGTGCAGTTTCTGATGCGGTTAGGTGATTGTACCCATTGATACAAAGCCCAATCTGATCCATTTGGCAGAAAAGGTACATTAAAACATTTTATTTGTATTGACATATCTGTTCATTTGTGTCCATGGGCACTGGGAGTAATGGAATAGACAGAATACATTACAAATAAATCTTCATACAGAAATGACTTATCATCCATACAACAGTGTGATAATAGATTATACCAATACCTGCCAGGTTTTGTACAAGTGTGACATTAATATTGCAAAAACACTGATTTGTACTAATTTGGTGTTGTAATGATTAAAGATTAAGACAAGGAATGGAAACAATTCTTTAAATCAGTTTTGCGGCCCTTGTTAAAGCTGAGCTGCTAAACAAAGGATAGAAATGCAACGACTGCATCCTGATCTGATTATACTGTGTCTATTAATTAATCAGTTTGATTGCCTTTTTATTACCAACTAATGGAACATTTTCATTTTAATTGCCTCCGATTGTTATTGAATGTTTATTTTATTAGTGTTATTAGACCAGTGCTTACTGTTTAATTGTTTTGAATGTCTACAGTATTCCCTAATCAATACACTTGACACCATAGCTTTCAATATTGAGAGAGAGAGAGGTGTACAAAGGTATCATCAACTTAACACTAATTGTGGTATGTTGTGTGTTTGTGTTTGCTCTTTTTTCTTCTCTGGCCAGGTTTCACTCCTCCCTCTTTTGAAGTAGTCGAGTAATTAGAGTATCACCAGATGCCCAAAATATTTCCCTTTTGATTTTAGCATATTTCATATGAAAACAAAGCTTTAAACCTTTTTCTGTAATGTTGTTTTGCCCCTTGCTGAGACTGATTTGTGACTGCGGCGAGCGCTACAACAGATCAACACAAAGACACACAGATGGACGGTGCTGTGTGCAGACAGGTCCGGCAGTTTGTGCCGGTATCTGAGCCTGGCAGCGGGTGGTAATGATTGACAGCTTGTATGTTATCTGAGATTGTCTGGCCCTTTTGTTTTCTGTGTATTACCCAGGTAAACTAAAAACAAGGCTGTAAAGACCAAGCACATTCTGAAAACCAGCCCAGAAAAACAAATCCTGCAACTGCCAATATTTACAAGCAATGTTCAGTTAAAAAAAAAAAACAAAAAAAAGACTAAATGACTCCTAACAAAAGTGGCAGTGGTGCTATGAACACAGTAGGTGCAGTTAATACATATATAGCATCCATCCAAAGCCAGGTGCTTCCTGGCTTTTTCCTCTGAAACTGTTTCTGACATTTATCTGTGCCAATAATACACAAGGTACATAACAGGCATTTTAATTGGATGCATCGTGCGGGCAAAGAGAAATTATGAAAGCAAGTCTGTATCTTCAGAGTGACACTGTGTTTATTTTAAGGAGTGCAGACACAAGTGTGATAAGTAGAGTATAGACCAAAACATTTCTCACTGATACAAAATAATGAACTTTTAATGTTGAAGAATAAAAGACGTCTTTTCATTCAGGTCTTATTCTTTGATGCAGGGTTGGTGCTAAAGTTATTAAAGGGATGAAGAGGAGATGCAGGAGTTTTTAGAAAAAAGATTTAACGAGTGTCTTATCACCATAGTAACAATATAAGAGTCCTGTAGATGTTTCATCTGCTCCATTCAAGCCACTGCCCAAAACAATATTTCCTACTGGATCAGAGTGAGCTGAAAAACAAGTTTAGTCTAGACAACGATTAGGACTATTTGCTGAATTCCGCAACATTTTCTGTTCCTGCTATTTTTTTATGACTCTGTAAGTTTACATAATTTCCTGTGACATTTCCCAAAAAGAACCGGTAATAATTACAGTTACAGTGAAGTGATAGATAATAAAATGGAGACCGTATTTCGTTGGTAACAGTTAATTAATTCAAATTAAATGCTGCTCAGTGCTCAGAAGGTCATTTCATCATGCAAAAGGAAGAGAGAAAACACGTGTGTAAAGTTGGAAATCATAAACAAATAAATAACAAATATTAACTTGGGGACTTCTTTTCTCTATTCTTCGTGATTAGTAAACACTGTAATTTCCAGGAAACTTTTTTTCCTTTTCGAAATTTACTTTAAATTGTCCTGTCGGGGATTTAAAAGACTTACTGTATATAAACATTTTATAGATGGTTTAAAAACACATTGTATGTAATTATAGGTAGATGTAACATAAGATAAAACCCTAGCTATTGCAGCAGTAAAAGGACAGAAATAAATAGAGAAGTATTAATTAGTAATGTATAGACAGTAAAATAAATGAGAATAATAACTGATAAAAGTAAAGGTAATAAGAGGCAAATAATAATAAAAGTTTTTATTAATGTAATTGTCAACAACTGCAGCTCCTTAAGTGGACAACCATACATGGAGGCTGATGTACAAATAGATCATGTAAGACAATATTAAATCACAGATGTATTGATATAATATAATAATATAAATCTAGACATATAGTGTATTTTAATAAACATTTTTATAAGTGCTAAATAGTGAAACATACTGTATATTTAATTGTTGCCCCCATAAACAAACCTTATTTTTCTGGTAAGGGGCACACTAGCTGAATACAAAATGAACTGAAAACAACTTCATTTTATTATTTGCAGTCTGTTTTTTGAGCTTTACTAAATAATAGTTGGCAAAACAAGACAAAAATGTTGAAATGACAGCTTTCTTGCACACACACACATTCTTTACACACTACATGACATGACTCCAGTGATGTTACTTTTTTAAGGTTAATGTTGGTGTCGGATACAAGGTCGGCTCAGTGACAGACCACATCAGCAGGACATGAGCATGCAAAGCAGACCACAATCACTGCCCTGGATGCTTGATTTTCCTAATGGGTCATTCATCAGTTGTAATTTGCTAAGCTAATCTTCCCATTTAGTTCTGTGAGGAAAAAAAATTAACCCGGCCAATTCACACTGATGAATGAACCCATTATCAACGTAATGTGTAAATTGAGAGGTCAAATTAAGGTGGCAGCTTGGGGAACCAGGACCCTACCATAAAGGAAAAGCATCCACACTTAGCACACGATCTCTCACCTCCATCAGCAGTTAATAATGACACCAAAATGTATTAATAAAGGTCGAGTGGAGCATTGTTTCACAGAGCTAAGTGGTTTAAATCCAAAACCTCTGTTGGGTGGGATTAATATTCCTGGGGTAGGTCAGTAATCAAAAATATAGTGCTCCTCAACGGCAGCCTGATGGTATTTTAGCCAATGCTACATTACCCAGGGTGGCTTGTTTTAGACAAGAATATTCAACACAGCAACTCAGAGATACATGGTAAAAGCTCAAAGGTACCTACAATTATGGAAAACACTGGGAAAAAACACGAAGGTATTTGCATCTAATGGAGTGAAAAAAAAATCACACACATACTGTATATACAGGCTAAATTAAAGACCCTGAAGACCCACACAGGTGTTTTCACACATTCTGGCTAATTAGACTTCTGTTCTGGTTAAAGTTGGCTGACCCACTGAGCACAGCAGATTACATGAGGTCACCAAAACTTATGGACAAACAAGCGCCCAGATACACACCAAAGTGAAATTCATTTGTGTGTCCTTATGAAGCAGGTGGTGCTGGAACATAATAACAATAATAGCAACCAAAAAAATAATGCTTGTTTGCATAGCACTTATCAAAACCAGAGCGTAATAATTGCTGGGCAATGGAAGAAGGAAAATGAAAAAAAGACACAATAAAGTAAAATACATACAAAGGCATGCAAAGTGAACACAGTAAACAAAGAAAATTTGAATCAGTTCATTGAAACAACAAGTCAGTTATTCCAGCAGTCGATCAACAGAAAGTTTATCAGCAACTATATTGATCTGTGAATCATTTCAGTCATTGTTCAAGCAAAAAATCCAACCATTCCCTGATTTTAGTCTCATAAATGTGTTTCTTTATCATATCTGATAGTAAACTGAATATTTTTTTGACTTGTAGCATGGACTTGGAAATATAACGGGCATTTCTTACTGTTCTCATAGACAATTTATAGAAAAACTGAATCAAGAACAATATTAACTGTCCCAGCTATCTTTGGGCGCGAGGCATGTTACACCCTGGACTGGATGCCAGTCAGTCGCAGGGCTGACAACAACATTAACTGATAATGAAAATAAAATCCATATATATATATACAAACATAGTGACTACTTAGGGGTCATGCAGTGGTTACTGTTTCAGTTTCATTTAAAAAGTTACACAAAGTGGAAACTTAGTTAAGCGCTGCCTCTCACTTGACAGAGGAGGGTTACATAGAATTGGATACAACAGCCAGGCTTATATGGTCCTTAAATTCTCCATCCAAATGTCAGCAATGTCATGACGGGTTTTCAAAAGCAAATTTCAACATGAAACCACACATCCACTAATGAATCTTCTGACTGTGGCGACAGTGCAGTGAATTGAGACGATATGTGGCCAAAATGTCTAAGACGTTGGCAGGCTGAGAATTATGAAGCTGTAAATTGCTCTGCTCTAACAGGTTCAGCAAAATTAAGAGGAGAGTGAAGGAGATGTCGATCAAGCACAGTCTGTTCACTCCCACACAGTCCTGAGAAGACGTGTAATAAGGTAATGTAAGAAAAAAATACCTGTGTAGGTGTAGAATGGGTATTTGCAGGCCTGAAAATCACTGATCCAGACGTGTAACATTAAAGTCACCAACTTTCTGAATTGGGCTTAAAAGGATTATCTCACAGGTGTAAATCGCAACATTGATAATTTCTGCATCTAATTTTGGCGAGCCACTTCCGGATACCGTTGTGGTGTTGTAGATGTTTGCTCACTGGTGCAACAGATTTAGTTACACCTGTGCTTTTCCTGCCATGACAAATGAAAATGTATATTGGGAGCATGTCATTCTGCCATCAAGATCTTCAGTCCTGTCACGATGGTTACTTTAGCTTGTAATATAATCATTTCAAACTGATATCTTGGTTCAGGAGATTAATTTGTTTTGTGTGTGTGTGTGCGAGTGTGTGTGTATATGTGTGTTTTAAGAAGGATAATATGACAGGAAGACCAGGTGCTTCTCATTATGCAATCAGATTCAGATTTAGCCTGTCAGGATTTATTTTGTGATAATAACCAGCTTGTTGTACATTACCTTGTGACTAATGACTACACTCTTGTTATAGCTTTCTATCACGGTTTGTGCTGTAGGTGATAGGTCATGTTGAATGGGTTTCTGTATTGATGCATAATTATGCTGTGAGCCATAAACTGTGGGATACCGCGTAATGCAAGGCCTTGCCACAGGACAGCAGAGATAATACACAACTGCATCAGCTGGTTTGAACTTCCTGCATCAACATCTAAACTTTGAAAGTTAACCCTGAGACTGTGAATGATTTTCTTCTACACTATTCCCTCTCCTCCAACCAACTAATCATCATTTTTCTGACCCTGCCATGAACAATGTCTGTGCCAAAGGTGAAGGATTTAGTTTTCTTGACAGAAATTGTGCTGGAAACAAAGAGGATTCTCACTAGCTTTAAGGAAAATAGTATTTATAGACTGAATATAAAACTGAATTGTTTGTAATAATTTTGCACTTGAGCCATAAGCCTCAGAACATCTCAAAACTGCATAAGCAGTGTACAGAGTAAGCCCAGTCTTATCCCAACTAAAGCCTGTGAGTGACTGTAGATAAGCAGCAAAATTGAGCATACTGTACCACATGCACTGTGGAAAATAGGCTATAGGCTTCACGCATCATGTACCACAGCCTATATATTATCTCTATGTATTCACGTGGCAGTCTACTGTCTGGTCGATATGTTATTTTAACATGTCTGAGGCACAAATTCCATTAAAAGAGGCTTACAGAAAGGCTAAATTCTTCATCGAATTACTTGAAGTAGGACAACCTTGTTTGAACCGAGATACCTGTGTGTTGTTTAATGTCTGACTGAACTACTCGTACATATTAGTATTTTCTTTCAAATTCTGCATCTGTAAAAGTAAATTATCACAAAACAATAGATTTGAAAATGGTACAGAAAAATATGAATATAAATGTCTTCCTGATCTTCCCACCAGAGCTCGCAAGAGTAAACACTCATAATCAAGGAACCTTTGTCACTGACCTGAATCCTGAATGTGCAGCAGAGGCACTTCCTTTGCTTGCTTGTTCAGACTGGGCTATTGATCCTGACAAACAACCCATCCAGGGTGTGTTGCAGTCATTCAGCACAACTCTCCTCTTGTCTCCTTTCTAAGTTACCTCTATCAACAGATCCCTCCTTTGCGTTGCAATGCAAACACTCAGCGGAGTTTACCTTCAATGAGCGGAGCCATAACAACTCACTAAGTGTTTGTTCAAGCAGAAGGTGGGGAGAAGCGGAGGGGGGGAGCAGGTGAGGGGAGGGAGGCAGTGATGATAAATCACCAGCGAGGACTATGTGAAGCTGACAGTATTACATCCTTGGACTGTTCCTCAGTAGGCAAGGTTAGGCTGTCTATCGGTGGGCTGCGGCTCCCTCTGAGCCTGCAGGAAAGGCAAAATTAGGCAATTACAGGCAAATAAATCTTGTATCCCCTGACAGCAGCTTTCAGAGTCTGAGTGTAAAATGGTGTTAGGATTCAGATGGAGTGCCTGTGTGCACCAGGACTTAGGCATGCATGATGTACTCTACACACTACAAAGAAAGGTCCTGTTCTTGTTACCAAGAGCTGGTGCTGCTAATTTTCCATGTGCTAATTCTCTATGCCGCAGACCAATAAAAACATAACATAGTTTCAATATTGGAAACATATGGCACCCTGATATAATTCATGGCCACAGATAGTTTATTCCATGGTATGATGTTGCAGATTTCTTTGAGTTGTGACTGCTGGGCATACACGTGGACATTAAATCAGAGAAAAATCATTAAAATTAGATCAGTTGTCTGTTTTCACCTGGCACAACAGGTTTTAGCTCTCAGGGTGTCATGCATATGATGAACATACAAATGAAGTATAACTAAGTGGCTCGCTGGGCTCTTACTATGTAATTTATCATATCATATCATATATTAATGCAGCAAAAAAGTTCAACTGGATAAATTGGCCTGGAGATTCCCAACTGTGTTGCACGACCAATGCAGTCAGCTGAAGACATCACTAGCTTTGTTTTCTTTAATGCTTTGCTACCTTGTCCACTTTATATTATAGAAGAAGGTGAAGAGTGAAGAAAAGTATAACAATTCTCTTTAGAAAATGTAAAAATGAAGATCACAAGAACAAAGACTTGTAGTAAGCTAACATATGGCATTATAACCATTATGTTTGAATGATCATGCAGACATAAACTTTAGTCTCATTTAAGGTTTCCTTCAAAATAAGTTTTCAGTTTCTGTGTCTCATCTCTATTTACTCTGAACTCTCTCACTAAGATCCTCCAATGTATGGATCTATCACAGAGTGAAAAACTTCCAGGAGCTCTGTTAAGATTGTTTTAAGAAATATCAGATAATGAAACAGCGCAGCTCAGTACCATTATCATTATTAAACAACAACAAATGTCATCGAATGATCAATTTTCTATTTAACCCTGTGTCCATTGTGACCCTTTTTTCACATAAAAATGTGTAAAAACAACACTGTCAACACCACAGTCGATGGAATAGCTCACACAGCCAATTGTGGTCGGTAGCAGTAAAGTTAGCTCAGTGACACCCGTTGGCCATGTGACCCTCGCCTTACAGGTTGCAGCGGTCCATCAAGTCTCCCCTAAGCCAACCACTGCCCAGACATCTTGTGATGTTTTTAAATGGGTACCTGCGTATTTTCTCTGTTTGATTCCAAAAGAATCTAACACTCTGAGACATTGGTTGTTGTTGTTTTTTTCCTCTTAGTAATGCATTCACTGTAGTGACAGAGGTGGACACGCATGCATTCAACCAACACGGCCGTGCAGACGGTGTACCAGTTGATATTCACAGCATGAAGTCAGACCTCGTCGCTCCTGACTTTACCAGCAGACGAGGTGAGGCTGGAAATAGTAAAGATACATTTAATGATAGTGAAACAGAGGTATAGTTAGTATTCATGAAGAGACACGCCACTCTGACGCCCGTTCTGCTGCGGAGGGACATGGCTGGCCAAACACAGCAGCTTGAGGTAAATGCACAGAGGTAGTTTATAATGTTTGGGAGCCATAAACATTCTGCCCTTGGCTCTTCCCTAGCAGACGGACCATGGAGAATTTTACTACTGCCATAAAGCATGTTCATCTTCTGCCTCTCCTCTTGCTTCCCCTCAGTTATAACACACACAGAAAACATGCACATACACAAACACACTCACACATGCCCAGCCCTGTCATATTTCACAAACACCTTTTGCATTAAAATGAAGGAAGTGAACAGGAATGCTTTCCGTAAACAGAGTGGCTCTTTGGTTTGCCTCACTGATGCGCTGCTCGTCTGCTCTGTGCCTCTGCCAGTCTGCCGGTTGTTTTAAGTCTGATATATTAATGTCAATCTTTATTATGTGTGAAATTAAGGGTAGGACACAATACCTGTGATGGGATTAAATACAACAGCTCTGCAACAGCTATTAGCTCTCTGAGGCCTATAATGTTCATGTTCTTCAAAAAGATCTGTTGATTAACCTCTGTTATATGTCATTTCTTTATATTATATTGTTTTGTCCACCCTTAAATAATTATATTTATATTGATTAAATTGTGTCCCATATGACGATCTAGCTGGTCACTTAAAGGCAGAGTGAAATGGATGTTAGAGCATTTCTAAGTATGTATGTCTAAGTAAAATGAAGTATAGTGGTTTGAGTATGTACGCAGTATATATGCTGAGTATATACTGTATTTGGAGAGGGATTTGATGAGATCATTTAGGAAAGTGATCTAAAAAGTGAGTGTTACTTACAGAATATCTGGAGAACCATAGCATTATAATAAAACATTTTAATCTTTATAGTACAAGACCAACCAGAGATCACAAATTTCTTTTTTTGAGCACTTCATACCTCCAGCAAAGGCACACACATTATATTTAGTATGTATTTCATACACACATACCATCCTCCATACACACGTAAATTTACACACAAATGACAAAAAGACTCATCTTCATCTTCATCTTCTTCATCCCGCTTGGTCCGGGACCGGGTCGCGGAGGCAGCAGTCTGAGCAGAGATGCCCAGACTTCCCTCACACCCCAGACACTTCCTCCAGCTCTTCCGGGGGGACCCGAGGCGTTCCCAGGCCAGCCGAGAGACATAGTCTCTCCAGCGTGTCCTGGGTCTTCCCCAGGGCCTCCTCCCGGTGGGACATGC
Organism: Scortum barcoo; assembly: GCA_023238725.1. Lineage (NCBI taxonomy): Eukaryota > Metazoa > Chordata > Actinopteri > Centrarchiformes > Terapontidae > Scortum > Scortum barcoo. The sequence goes on from CM041531.1 coordinate 12,479,274, forward strand.
CTGGAACACCTCCCTAGGGAGGCGTCCAGGGGGCATCCGAAACAGATGCCCAAGCCACCTCAGCTGACTCCTCTCGATGCGAAGGAGCAGCGGCTCTACTCGAGCTCCTCCCGAGTGACCGAGCTTCTCACCCCTATCTCTAAGGGAGCGCCCAGCCACCCTGCGGAGGAAACTCATTTCGGCCGCTTGTATCCATGGCGATCTTGTCCTTTCGGTCATTACCCAAAGTTCATGACCATAGGTGAGGGTGGGAAGCGTGCGTAGATTGACCGTTCGTAAGTAAATCGAGAGAGCTTCGCCTTTCGACTCAGCTCCTTCTTCACCACGACGGTCCGGTACACCGACCGCATAACTGCGGACGCTGCACCAATCCAATCCGCCTGTCAATCTCACGCTCGATCTTTCCCTCACTCGTGAACAAGACCCCGAGATACTTGAACTCCTCCACTTGAGGCAGGACCTCTCCACCCACCTGGAGAGGGCATGCCACCCTTTTCCGGTCGAGAACCATGGCCTCGGATTTGGAGGTGCTGATTCTCATCCCAGCCGCTTCACACTCGGCTGCAAACCGCTCCAGTACATGCTGAAGGTCCTGGCCTGATGAAGCCAATCAGGACAACATCATCCTGCAAAAAGCAGAGATGAAATCCTGTGGTTCCCAAACCGGACTCCCTCCGGCCCCTGGCTACGCCTAGAAATCCTGTCCATAAAGATTATGAACAGGACCGGTGACAAAGGGCACAGCCCTGCCGGAGTCCAACATGCACTGGGAACAGGTCTGACTTACTGCCGGCGTAATGCAGAACCAAGCTCCTGCTCCGGTCGTACAGAGACCGAACAGCCCTTAGCAAAGGCTCCCGGACCCCATACTCATGGAGCACCCCCCACAGAATACCACGAGGGACACGGTCGAATGCCTTCTCCAGATCCACAAAGCACATGTGGACTGGTTGGGCAAACAAACTCCCATAAACCCTCAAGCACCCTGTGGAGGGTATAGAGCTGGTCCAGTGTTCCACGACCAGGACGAAAACCGCATTGTTCCTCCTGAATCCGAGGTGTCGACTATCGGCCGAATTCTCCTCTCCAGTACCCTGGCGTAGACCTTCCCGGGGAGGCTGAGAAGTGTGATCCCCTGTGTAGTTGGAACACACTCTCCGGTCCCCCTTTTTAAAAAGAGGGACCACCACCCCAGTTTGCCACTCCACACCAGAGGCACTGTCCCCAACCTCCATGCAATGTTGCAAAGGCGTGTCAGCCAAGACAGCCCCACAACATCCAGAGATTTGAGGTACTCAGGGCGGATCTCATCCACCCCCCCCGGCGCCTTGCCACCTGCAGGAGCTTACGAACTACCTCAGTGACTTCTTTGGCTTGGGTGATGGGACGAGTCCACCTCAGAGACCCCCCAGCCTCCGCTTCCTCATTGGAAGGCAAGTCGGTGGGATTGAGGAGATCCTCGAAGTATTTCTTCCACCGTCCGACAATGTCCCCAGTGTCGAGGTCAACAGCTCCCCACCTGCACTGTAAACAGTGTTGGCAGAGTACTGCTTCCCCCTTCTGAGGCGCCGGACGGTTTGCCAGAATCTCTTCGAGGCCGACCGATAGTCCTCCTCCATGGCCTCACCGAACTCCTCCCAGACCCGAGTTTTTGCCTCCAGGACCTGCCGTCCGGGCTGCGGCTTGCTTGGCCTGCCGGTACCTGTCAACTGCGTCAGGAGTCCCACAGGCCAACATGGTCCGATAGGACTCCTTCTTCAGCCTGACGGCATCCCTTACTTCCGGTGTCCACCACCGGGTTCGGGGGTTGCCGCCACCGCCACGACAGGCACCAGAGACCTTGCGTCCACAACTTCGAACCGCCGCGTCGACGACAATGGAGGCAGAGAACATGGTCCACTCGGACTCAATGTCTCCAGCCTCCCTCGGAATCTGTGAGAAGCTCTTCCGGAGGTGGGAGTTGAAGACCTCCCTGACAGAGGGCTCGGCCAGGCGACGTTCCCAACAGACCCTCACAATACGTTTGGGTCTGCCAGGTCTGTCCAACTTCCTCCTCTGCCAGCGGATCCAACTCACCACCAGGTGGTGATCGGTTGACAACTCAGCCCCTCTCTTTACCCGAGTGTCCAAGACATACGGCCGGAGATCAGATGAAACGACAACAAAGTCGATCATCGACCTCCGGCCTAGGGTGTCCTGGTGCCACGTGCACTGATGATGGACACCCTTATGCTCGAACATGGTGTTCGTTATGGACAAACTATGACTAGCACAGAAGTCCAATAACAGAACACCGCTCGGGTTCAGATCGGGGAGGCCGTTCCTCCCGATCACGCCCCTCCAGGTATCACTGTTGTTGCCCACGTGAGCGTTGAAGTCCCCCAGTAGAACAATGGAGTCCCCAGTCGGATGGGCACAGCACTATCAAGTACCCCTCCCAGGGACTCCAAGAAGGCCGGGTACTCTGTACTGCTGTTCGGCCCGTAGGCACAAACAACAGCAAGAGACCTATCCCCAACCCGAAGGCGCAGGGAAGCGACCCTCTCGTTCACCGGGAGTGAACTCCAACACATGGCGGCTGAGCTGGGGAGCTATAAGCAAGCCCACACCAGCTCGCCGCCGCTCACCCTGGGCAACTCCAGAGTAGTGGAGGGTCCAGCCCCTCTCAAGGAGCTGGGTTCCAGAGCCCAAGCTATGCGTGGAGGTGAGCCCGACTATCTCTAGCCGGTACCTCTCAACCTCCCGCACGAGCTCAGGCTCCTTCCCCCCCAGCGAGGTGACATTCCATGTCCCTATTGCCAGAGTTTTGGTCCAGGGATTGGGTCGTCGAGGCCCCCTGCCACGACTGCTACCCAAACCACATTGCACCGGCCCCTCATGGACCTTCCTGCGGGTGGTGAGCCTACTGGAAGGCGGGCCCACGTCGCCATTTCGGGCTGAGCCCGGCCGGGTCCCGTGGGCAAAGACCCGGCCACCAGGCGCTCGCCTGCTGAGCCCCCCCAACCCCAGGCCTGGCTCCAGGGTGGGGCCCGGTAACGCCAATCCAGGCGACGTAACGGTCCTTGATGTTCTTCTGGTTCATGATGGGCTTGTGAACCGCTCTTAGTCTGGCCCGTCACCTAGGACCTGTTTGCCATGGGAGACCCTACCAGGGGCGTAATGCCCCCGACAACATAGCTCCTAGGATCATTCGGGCACACAAACCCCTCCACCACCTCAGTAAGGTGGCGGTTCAAGGAGGGGTGACAAAAAGACTCGAGATAAAAATAAAAGTGATAAAAATCTGGCAGGTCGTTCCAGAGGTTTGTAGCTGTGAAGGGTTGAGGGTTGGAGACGAAGGACAAAGGAGAAATGAGCAAATTAGACTGCTATCTATATCATAATGTAAAGAAAGTTTATGCTGTTATCCAGACACTTTGGCCCCATAGGTAGCAGCACTGAGCTCCGTCCAGTTAGTAAGGAACCATTGACTTCTCATTGTTTGTAGTGACCTTTCTTGGTTTAGAATAACTTATATTTGTTTGTCACTCAGCACTGACATCATCTTTTCCCATCCAATAACCATGACTCATAGTGTACGTGTGTTTTAGTGTGTACAGTTTGGTAAGTTTGGAGCTTGGTGTGAACAAGAGGGACTATCACTGGTGCAATGAAATTCAGAAATATGGCACTCAATATGGCATGATCATTAGCACAAGGTAACACAAGACACCACACACAATCAGTCATTAGCCTTTCTTTGCAGATGTTTACTACTGATTTCCCTATAGGATTTCACAGTGTGAAGATCATTTTCTACGTGTGTAATACATACCATATTAGTTGCCCTTTAATTTACAGATGATGAATAATTAATTATAATTTATGAACATCTTAAATTAGCACACAACACCAAGGTTGTGGAAAAGTCTTTGCCTCCCTGTGTGTGACATGCTGTTTTGCAAGAAACACCCAAATATAAGGTGGAGGAGTAACTATTGAGATAATGAAATCATTTGCTAAGACCTCCAGTATCTCCTCAAGTTACAACCCAGCAACAATAATGATTCAGTTGCAGTTGCAGAGAATGAGGCTCCTACAAAAGACAGCACATTAATCTGCTTACACCAGAACCTGTGATTATTTTTTTTTAAATCAATGTGCCTATATGTTTTTAAGAAGATGGATTTCGTATACTTGATTTATTGTATTAAACAATATTGCAATGCCTGTAGGTTGAATGCACTTATTGCAAGTCACTTTGGACCAAGGCATCTGCCAAACGAATGCAATGTAATTGATTTAAGCATTTTCTGTGGTTACATTAAAGCCATAATGATAGCTTTAATTAAGTTTCTATTTTTAGAAAAATGTTTCTCACAGGTAAGTGAAAACCTGTGGGACCCAGAAAGATGCTATGATAAATCTACTTTATGTGCAACTCTTTAGACTCTCTGAGGCCTGGTTCAGCTTAACTCATAACCAGCAGTTCTTTATTGAACTTCTCTAAGGGTCAATATAACTTTGATTGAAATATAATGCCGAAAAATACACTCCAGGTTTCTCCCTGAATCCCTTACTCTACTTTTTGAAAGAAACTTTCTAATTGCAGTCAGAGGCGTCACTGGTTTGTCCTCATGTCATACTTGCTACTTGCCATGTATGCGCTTAGAACAGATGTGTTAAAAACCACACCTATTGTGTTAAATTTTAACAAGTGTTGCATCAGCTCAGAGACAACACTTGTCAGATTTGACACAACTTATGCATCTTTTCTTATTAAACATCTATCATGTCTCATGAATTAAGAATACAACCAAATCTTAATGTTTTAACAGGAGTATTAAATCATGGATAAAGGAGAAACACCATTGTTCTCAAACAAATCTCAAACTAACCATGTAGACATACCTGTAATGAGATAATGTATGTTTTGTAGATGTATCTGCAGGATTTCTGGATGTATTTTTGTGTACTTGTGTGTTATGTTTTGCTATAAACACTAATCACAGTGCACCTTGTGAATAAATGTGTTTAAATTCTAAAACTATATGTAAATAAAATAAACATAAATATTCAACACAAAGATGTGTTACAACATGTTTTGACTGAATAACATGCAATGACAACTTCAGAATTAAATATGTGTAAATAATTTGGTTTTTTAATTCCAGCATGATAAGTTCACACAATCCTTCAAAATCATTGCCCTCTTCTCTATAATATAGACAATATAGAAATAGCTCTATAAGGTATATTTTCACCTGTTTAATGCAAAGGTTGTGTTACTACTTGTAAATATTACAAGATAATAGTTATTTAATTACCCTTACAGTAGTTAGCACACCAGCGTAGTAGCTGATGTCCCATAAAGTAAACAAAACAAAGAGCACTCAAAACGGTCTTGCCAGTATGGTCAATAGCCATCAGAGATTTATTCACCAAATGGAAAATCTGCCCACATTTGGTGTTTACCAGGTGTTAATTTAAGACCCTAAGTATGGTGCCCTATTACTTCTATTATTATCATTTCTTCTCAGTAAAATCATTTATTAGGGGTATTGACTCAGTCTATAAGACCTAATAAAAAGGGCAAGACCAGTAAATACCCTGACTGTTTCTATTACACTCTCACAAGGCCTCAAGTTCTTTATGACACTTGGCTTGTTCTTCATGTTTCCATATCCATAGTGAAAACTTAAAGCCAGTGATTTAGCTTTTCCAAAGTCATCCCCCTGAAATGGTGCACCATTAATTTTACTTCTACAGGGGATGCACCTGGGCGAAACTGACAGAATCTGTTTGCAGAAAAACTTATATTATTGTATCCACAAAAGTGAATCCACTGGTAAATGCTGTTCTCTGCTGTTAACGGGCAAACTGCACCATACAGTTGATGGCTTTTAACTCTTCACCTTTATTTTCAAGAAATCTTCTTGTCATCCAGAAGTCAAGTCAAGTCAGATCTATATATCTCTCTGTCAAGTGAGTTGAAAAGAGGCACCGGTGAACATTTGCAAGAGAGGAACTGCACTCTGGTGGCTAATTCTTCAAGGTAAATACATGGCACCTAGCTTATGTGTTTTTGTCTTGGAACTCAAAGGGTTTGTTGTTACAAGGTCATCAAAGTAATGTTGTATTTGAAGAGCATTAAGGTATATTTTAAACCACAGATGAGAGGCCATCACAGTGATCACACATTTTGTCATTTCTGCTCTTCTTTCTGGTCGCGTATTTCAACTCCTGTTGGAATACAAACTTTTCATTGACAGATATGTACTGACATGCATCTGATGCCAAAGCCTGTTAAATTTGACCATCCTGTCTTGCAGTATGAGACCTGCAATCCAGGAAGATTTCTTTTGGTTTAACAAGGGAAATCCTCTCATTTTGTGCAACTCCAAATATTGTGTCCGCAACTCCAAATATACTTTATATACTTATATATATATATATATATATATATATATATATATATATACAAAACACTTTCAAACTCCTTCTTTAATGCTTGAACAACCTCAGTCCATGTGTCCATGTGGTACATCCATACTCCTCAACCAAGATGACTGTTGAGTGTCTCCAGGTCTCTCAAGCCTCTCTTTATACAGCTTACAATCCTCGTCACGATGATGTTTGTGAAGTGGCTGCACAGTCACCAAGATCGGCACATTTTCTTGACTCTGATGCTACATCTGATGATACAACAGCATCACCGGACATCTGTAAAAAAAAAAAAAAAAACATCTGCAATGGGATCACCAGTTTCAACTAAATTTCTCAATGCCCCACTCCAGTAAAAAGGGTTGAACTTAAATTATGTTTGTGGATAATGGTGAGATGCTTTGAAAATTAATGTTATGTAATCTTGTCTACATATGATTTTCACCAAGATGACATTTTGCTTTAATTGCACGCTTTAAGCTGTAAAATCAGCTTGAGTACTTTGTTTTTTTCTTGGTGTGGAGAACAACAGGTCATATACATACTTGGAGAAGGTTAACACAGAGCTGAGTGGTGCTGGATAGGAGATGTTACTCATCAGGTCATCACTGAGAGGAATGGTTACTTTGCAAAGTACTTGTTTCACTCATAAGGTTGAGAAAAGAAAAAGATACATTTTAGTATATTTTAGAATACATACCAGTGCAAAATTAACAAGGTGTGTTGTAGCAGATCTCAGACTGCACCAACTGGGTGGAGCAGGTGTGTTAGCAACACAAGAGAGGTGTAATAAGTCTCATCTGACAATGAAAAACACTCATCAAAATATAGAAATGTGTCATGCAATAAATCACAAAGTGTGTCACTGGAATGACTTTTATTGTCTCTGCTTTTAATGTCATATTCAGAATTGTTGAATGCCCTCTGTGGTGGATGGTTGAAATCAGAACTGTAGAGACCAAGGTCACTTCATTTGACTTCTATGTAAAGAATAATTTCTTGTCAGACAAAGATGGGCAAAACTTGAATATTATAAAATATATACCCAGCTAGCTGCCCAAGGACGGATGATGACGTGTGATTTCAATTAAATTTTCAACCGTCTTAAGCTCATTCTACACCATCACCAATGAACACAGTGATAGTAAAATGTAATATCTTTTCTTAAAGATTATTAATGTTTTATTTTACTTTTATTTTATAATTATTTATTAATATTTTACAGCTCTTTTGACATTCGCTCATTAATTTGTCATGTAACAACAAACAAGGAGACTTTTAGATCTGATGGTCTGTTGTTTTACAGTCTAGTGGCAAACTCAAGGCTTCATAATCATTTCCTGTATTAGAGGATTTAAGTTTACAGAAACACCAAACAGTCTTCTTTCCAAAAACCTTCACCTGAGAGGACACTCTTGTTTCCGGGGCACCCACTCATTTGAGCTCAGGAATGATGTTGGCTTCCTATCTCCACAAAAAGAGGTCCATCTTTCCACCAATAGGCATGCAAAACTCTAAATCCAACTTTCACAGAGATGAACAAAAACATTTTCCGAAGAATCCATCTACCAAATAATAGAAATAGCAACAAATCAGGGAAATGAAAAGAACTGAGTTCACATTTTTCCAGCTTGGTGGCAGCAGAGCAAGCAATACATTACATTAGATATTACATTACAGTCCAGAAAAAAGGCTTGTTGCAGCTAACCACTTACACATCAAACAGACACAGAGCAGCATTAGCATTCATTTGCAGTGGTGATTAAATCAGAGCCCAATATTCCCTCTCTTTTTAGTGCTGGTTTGGTTTCCTGAGAAAAATACCTGGCACTTCAGCTACGAGATGTTCAACTTTCCAGCAGTAGGTTTTTAACTTTGCCAGTTTGCTGTTTGCTGCTGAACATGTTATGTACAGCTGCCTGCTGCTGGAAACAGAATGTCCTATGGAGGTGGGTGATATTTTCTGTGGGTTTATTACTACAGAAAGCACCTCCTACATTGCCATTTTATCTCTTTGTCATTATAAAGTATTTGGATGAAATAGTGAAATACACTGACAAAAGTGAAACTTATGGTAATAAAACCACGGTTAATAATGACCCAGCTCTGACATTAAACTTCAAAACATTCATCAGGTGATCACAAAAATTACACCGAATAAATGATAATGTTGCTCTGTGTATGCAGGATGTGATGTGGTGTCATGTCCACTTTAAAGCACATTTGAGTAAAACAAGACTAAATAATCCACTACCAGGGAACCAAGCAACCTACCAGACTTGTCATTTTTCAGCAACAGGCTAACAGGTAATCCAGGCTCTTTGATGGGTGTATGTTCTCTTCATGCCTATTTTAAAATCAATTCCTAAACAAACAAACCAGTGTAATGATGCGAATCAAAGTGGACTCTGCACTACAAGTGAGTAACAGGAAAATAAGACAAAAAACACTGACACTTCTTCATAAACTGACATGGGTACCTTTTTTGATGCTTCAGCGCACTTCAACATCTTTAAAGAGGACTATTCATGCCAAACTTTTAACAAAGTGCGGTAAAGTGTGATACTTACAAACCGCACCTCTCCACTAAATCTCCAGCGCAGGTCTTCACAAGGAGCTTCCTCGATGGCACTGGAGGGATTCATATAGTCTCATGCTCCTTGAGGATTTGTGGGGCTTTCCTCTGAATTAGTGACTGTCGGGGCTGACTGTGTTCTAGAGAGAACAATAGACACTTCGTCTTACTGCAGTAATTTTCAAGGTCATGGCAGCCCGTTTCCACAGAATTTCGAGGCACACGTTTATTCAAGAAGCCTTTAATTCCTATCTTTAATACATACTGGTCTTTCATCTGTAACTTACTCAGCTGCTTGATATGATCAGAAAAGCTCATCTTAATGTAGTATAAAATTCCTGAGACAGTATGATAATGCTTAATTCGCTACCTCTACAGTCTCCAGTCATTTGCTAGTTGTTACAACAGGAGCGGCTGACTCTACATGTTGCATACAGTATAGGGTATTAACTATTATTAAACTACAGTGCATGTATGTGGGTTGCTTAATCACCAAGATTACCACTGAATAACTGAATGAAATGATGAATGAATAATAATGAAGCTGATTTCCTTGTACTTATTCAGCTACTCGCTGAATAAGTCTGATTGTGATTAGTAGTTAATGAGTGTCTTTGGAAACTGGAGAAATGCAAAGAGTATCTGATTTTGATTAGTCTCCCCAAGACAGGTTTCCATCTGGGTCCTCTGGCTGACAGGAAGACATGGAATCTGTCAAAGTCCTGCACATCTATGCTGGTGTCATCATCAATATATTCTGTGAAATCAGTGTTATACTTTAACCTATGAGATCCTTGCCACTTTATTTTTCTTTACAACTCTTATTATTCTTACTATTTATTTTGAATTCGCTATATTAAACTTCCACTTCCTCTCTGTCTACTGCTCTATAAACTATCCCAAATGAGAAATGAGAAACGGAAGTAACAGATTTACATGTTATCAATGTTTTGATGTTGTTGATGTTCTGATGATCACCAGACTGGGTAATATATTGGAGAAATATTAATTAATTACATTAGGGTAAATCCATTTTCAGATTTAGTAAACTATACACATGTGGGCCCAAATTAAATTATGAAATGTTTGATTTGGTGAGCAAAAGACTGTGAAAAAGACCAATAACTGGAAATTTCATTTAATTTTTTTACACATCTTAAAATTTGTTAAAGATTTTTTGTCCTCCCTTTTTGGATATACTCAAGAATGAGAGAGGTTAAATCCAAAATCCCTACTGTCAGCTGTGTGCAGTGCTGCTCAAAATAAAAAAAATCCAAATTAATGGTAGTATTTAAACTGCTAGACCAACAAACAACTTTTTAATCTTATTCACATTAAAATGTGGGAAGTATTTATGCACTAAAGACTAATTTTCAGTCAAAGAGTTTTCTAACAAAATAAATTTGCAGAAATTCTTGAAATGGAGATAGATTTGAATGTCACCTATATAAGTGAAAATGTATGCCCAGTCTATTGATAATGTGGCACGTACACATAACAGAAGCAGGTCAAGTACAAATCCTTGTGGGACACCAGCAGGACACTCCAGTGCAGGACTATTCCACACATCACACTGAGGGCTGTCAGAGAGGGCAAGTATGAGCCCCTCAAGAACAGTCGAGTACTCAAGAACATCTAAGGGGAACTCGTGGCCCCCAGTGTCACATACAGAACAGATGGATAGATGAAAATCCATGGCAATTAACAAATCATTTACTGCTCTGATGAGTGCAATTTCAGTAAGTGTTTACATCTACACTCAAACTGACTTAAACTGATCAAATTGAGTGGGCAGATGTGGTGTGAGTTGGCTAGCAATCACTTTTCAGGCACTTTACTATTAGAAATTGGTCTATAATAGTATACTGTAGGAAAATCAAGGTTTAGGAGTACAGTTGTGCCTACGTGTGGTTTTCAAGCTGTGGGAATAACAATAGAATTTGATGACTTGATGATGATGTTAAGAAGTGGTCCTCCCAGTGCAGGGAACTATGTTTTATAGGTAAAATGACATCTAAAATACATTGTCTGGGTCCTCTGATATGACCAGAACTATTAGTATCATCAGTAACTAGTCAAAATTGGCACAGTATCAGGTATAATAATAGTAAGTGTTAATAAGTGTTTTCCTGTGATTTGTTGTTAACATTATAGCAGAAAATAGCAATTAACATCTGAACCAGATCACTCATCATCATTCACCACTATTCACATACCTTTTCCTGGCTTGCTGAGTTGCAGGTGCAGTATGGAAAGCCACTGACTTGTAAAGCATGGATGGACAATTCTGTAAAATTATGGCTCAGTAGTTGTAACTGGCTTAAAACAGCCACTTCTAAAATGAGCCCAATTGATCCTTTAAAATTTTAGATGAACCTGTCTTTTCTAAAGTAAATGTACTGCATTAAAAATAAGGCAGCAGTCCAACAATTAGAAAAAAACTGACAACTGTTTCAATGCACTTATAGTAAAAAGTCACAGGATAGATCCTCACATGCAATAATCTCCAGAGTCTCTAAAGTCTCTAGTACCATATGGTTTTTCACTCACACAGTAGATTTATTAAGTGGATCTTTAATTCAAGATGATTAAACTTGTGTACAGTAGCATATGGCAGTATTGCACTTTGGTCTAAAGCTATAGTAGGATGCATTTTGCTTGATTGTGAAAGTGCATTTCACTCACCTTGTTCAAGATCATTATGAAACATTAATCGAACAATTATACCTGCATGTTTTCAGAAACATTTTTGGCTTATGTCATTTTCTTTGTTCTGAAGTCACATCATCTAAAACACATACATATATTGTTGGTGGACAGGATAATAATTACTGAAGTTATATAAACTGAAAAAAATAAATGTAACTTATTTCTAAATGAGATTAAGACTAATTTAAAAACAACTACAGCTTTTGCCAACAATGCCATCTAGGTTATTGAGTTAAATTCTCAAGGGATACAATTGGCTCACAATTTATTTTTAAAATCAGGGTAAGAGCAGCATAAGACGGCAATTTAAATAGTTTAAAATATAATCTTTTATTATTATCTTGAAATGTAGCCAGTATCACAAAACATTTGGCAATAAGTGTGGCCTAGGGTCAGTGACAGAAATATTTTAGTCCACATTTAAGGCTGAAACATACAATACAAAGAGTCACAAAAACAGATAAAATCTGGTGTAAAAAAGCACACTTCTGACTTAGAGTTGAATCATACAGCTGAAGAAAACATTTAAATGCTGGTTAAATCAAAGATGTGGGTAGGGATTCAATTTAGAGGTCTAAAATCAGGCTAATCTTAACCATGAACAAACTCTAAAACTGTTGCAAAGAAATGTTCTATATCATTTTCTTTTCTTGATGATGTGGTCAAAGGTGAGACAGAGTTGACATTTTCAGCTAGGGAGAACATTAAATACAGCTTTTAAGCTTGGCTGTACTTTCCAAGGTTCAGCATTCAGCAATAGGTCAAACTATTTTGCTCCATATATTCTGTAGTGAAAGGCAATTGTTTGCAGATAGCCTAGCATTATTACGTGTCAATGCTCTTAAATCACCAAATATATGCCATTTATTTCATTGCCAAATCTGCAGAATGGCTATTAGACAACTAGTTTGCTTTTGCTGTTCTCAGACGAACCCTTTTTGAGGGCACTTTCATCCAACATTACAACCCTCGATTTGCAAAAAGTGACCGACCCCATCCTATCATACATTCACATCCCGTAGAAAGGCAAATTGTGGCTGGTGGCCATTGGTGTCCCTGTTTGTAGCTGCTTCTGAAGCTCGAACTGTTGCTTTGTAGACACGTCCCACTCTTTGAAGCCCGCTCACTCTGCCAGTGTTTTCCATGATGGTGAGTTGGCTGTGGGGCCGGCGCAGTTAAAATCAAGGAGGAAGGTTCATCCCAGTTCAATTGGCCAACAAGAATTACCATCAGTGACTTTATAGTTCTGCAGAAGTGATTGGTATGCATTACAGAGTAACATTACAGTTATAGGAGTCACTGATACTAAAACATGGAAATATCAAAGTTTGTCCTTTTTAAAGACCAACTCTCTGCCAGCAAGGCATTTTTAAACGAGACAGTGGCACTTTCTAAAAAAGGAAAATTACTCTTAGTATGAAATTCACCTGTTTTTGGCTCATAGAGTGGAAAAAAATTATACATTTCGAGTTAGCTTTTCATGCAAAAATTAACCACTGCAGCAAATACATCTTTACCATGGATAAATGTCTTTTATCAGCACGAAAGAGCTACTAAAGCTGTTATGATTAGATGTGTGGCATTTAGCATGTGTGGGAAGGCCCGCAGTATTTGGGCTGTAAAAAGCATCGGCTCATCAGTTGGAAAGCTGAGGGAAGCAGCAGGTGTGTGCCTGTTGCTAAGCAGCACCAGAAAATTTCAAAGGCACAGCTGAAAACAAGGCCCAAATAACATTTGAAAATAACACTCAAAGAATGATCACTTTTGTATAACATTTTTAAAGGGGGACGTAGATGCAAAAGGAGGTAACCAATGTAAATCTGTTAAAACATGGGTGACTGGAGCTCAGGTGGTAGAGCGGCCAGGATGATAATTGTGGGGTCGTATTGACGAGGCAACAGCTGCAGTTATAAGAGCCTACAACATGAAAATATTAGATGCTGACCTTTTTGACACAAATTATGTCCTGGCAAAGTATCTTAAAACCTTAAAGACCTAAATGAACTAGAAAAGCAATTACAGAGGCAGAGATTTTGAGGTTTTAAGCATTTAAAGCTCCTGAAAACTTTAAAATTCTAGGTATTTGTCTTTAAAGTTACATAGTCATAACCAATAAGCAACAGTCAGACTGAAAATTGGGGGGAAATAACTCTTCATAAATAATACATAAGGATAACACTCAACAACTCAGTAAGAACTATGTGGCTCTATGTGTTGACTGACAGTAGCCAAACACAAACACAACTCAATTATTCAGCATATAATTTGGTGCACTATATGTATGTATTTATGATTTTAGCAGAAGTACTTTATGTATTGATTTTTTCATTCCTGTTTTGAATTGCCTCGGCATACTTGAAGGATGCAGTGATGGCAGAGGCATTGCGTTGCTGTTGTTGCCATTTGCTATTTTTTCGATAAACTAGTTTTTTTGTGATGTTTGTGATGTTACACGCTTACACTTACACCTTCAAATGTTGCTAGACGCTGATTGGTGCGTGAAAGTACATGAAAGCCACTTGGCTGCGCTCCATTTGGCCATGCCATCATGACGGCAGGGAAACCCAGTTAGATGCACATGCAGGCAGCCTATGAAGCAGCAGGAAGGATGTTGAATCTCTTGTCAGCTGATATTCAAACTGTACGTGAACAGTAGTTGTTTTCTTGCCCTTCAGAATTGTCAAGTAGGAAGAGAAACCAAAAACTGCTCCAACCTTGGCAGAAAATTGATTTAAGATCACTCATTGAGAAGCTGATTAAGAACTTTTCATGATCTTTAAAAACTAAATAAAATATTTGTTTCTTGTTGAATTATATTGTCTTGTTTTTGTCTTTTGCCTGTAATTGGAACAACTGGAATTATCTATCTATAGGTGCTGAATGTAACCATCAGGTATGTTCAGAAAAGAATGAAGAGAAACTTACATACAGATACACAAACAGACACTTGCACTCAACACAACCTTCCAGTGAAATTACCGGTTGCTCAGCTCTGCACTTAGGGGCAAAACAATTTGACTGACATCTCTGAGCGAGTCGGACACGTTGCTCTGGGGTCTCGTTTCAAAGATAAAGCATAACCTGTACAAGTCGTGTTAGTTCATCCTAACAGATTAATATGTTATCTTTTTCAAATAAGCCACTCTGATCCCTGCGGGTTACAGCATGTATAGTGATGAAATCTGACTCGAATTATGTTCAATTACTATTTCTCAGACTCACCTCCGCAAATAGCATGTAATCATTTTCTGATGTTGAGCATTTGGGCAGTATAGTCACACACAAAATATATTCCACATATTCACAACTCCCATATCAACTTTTTTTTTCCTCAGCCATGTTTGATGTAATGTTTCTTTAAACTGTCACTGTGAGAGTGCAGTGCAACGCAAGACACAATTTATGTACAGCTTTCAGTTTCAGTGGAAGGAACATGCTCTTTTTGTTGCAAAGTAGATCTGAATTTTGTGCAGGAAAATTAGCAGGGATTCAGACCAAAAACAGCCATATGGCGGGGATGTGTTGTTAAAGGTACTGTTTTTTAAATATGCCAAAAGATAGGGTTCTAGCAGAATCTGAAGGTGCAGCTAACCTTTTAACATGTGATTGGATGGCTCTAACTTGGGTACATCTTAGCAAATACAGCATGATGCAGAGATGTAATGGCATAGGGAGCAACAGAGCCTGTCGTCCTCTGCCCACACTTTCCCCACCCAATAGATGAGGACAGATGTGAGATCAGGAGACGAAGGATGGGGGAGAGATGAGTCAAGACCCCAACCACATTCTTTGAAAATGCCAACTTAAATCCAAACACATACCTCCTGCGATGAATTTTCTCTGCTAGCTATGACCCACAAACGGTCCAGAATAGTTTATAAAAAGGGTTCAGTTAGCTCACACACAAAAAAAAATGATGGGATAAATAATATATACTTCCCAAGAGTATATATTCAAGATGAATCTTAAAAAATATTTTACAAGAATAGGAAAGACAGGGTGTTTTATATATAAATACAATAATATAAGGTTTGGACACATAAAAAGAACTACTGAACACAAAGGGATGCATAAAAAATATCATATCATATCGTACATGTAGTTTTCAGAGGAGCTGTCCTATTTCAATTATCTTTTCTGGTGAAAGGGTTTGATAGTGCACATGGTGGAACATCGTTGTAGATATATAAGGTTGGAAATGTGCAATAATTGTAAATCACACAAATCAGATGGTACATATCAAATTAAATCTAATTGATGATTATAACTACAGTAGTTAACTGTTGTAACCATCCACAAACGTTCTCATATTCATATAATATGCATCGCCATGTTAAAGATTGTCATCTAAATGCTTGGAATGCATTCAAATTACGATGAGCTCGAATGCCATAACTACAGCAGCACATTGTGTCCACATTGTGCTGCAAAAACTCAAACACATACACACACAAACATACACACACACAGACACACACAGGCCAGCGGCAAGACACGTAGTGCAAGTGAACAACAGATGACTATCAGTGCCACATCCCACAATCCCTTTCTTCCTGCTGTGGTCTCTCTTCAACACATACCGCTGAACTTGAAGGAATATTGCTTTTCTGATATCTCACAAAGTGTGACCTTACTCACAAACACACTCGCTCACCCACTCCATACCAGAAATAGGACGGACACACACACACACACACACTCAGGACTTCAGAATACAGATATCTTCCTGTCATGTCAGATATACTGCTTGTCCTCAGTGAGCTTCTCGTCTAAATAAAAAATCCATTATTAGTTTCATTTTGTCATCGGTCATAATAGGCCCAAATCAGAGATCAATGCATCATAGCGAGTTAATAAATGACTGGGGCAATAAAAATTGGCTGATGGCTATGATCATGATTATGTAATATTCTCACTCAACAAGAATCATTGTTATGGCACTAACTCAGTTGGCGTTCTTAGATCAAACTACAGCACCAAGCTGGAATGAAACTGAAACTGATGAAAATGAAAATCAGATAGCGGGGGAAAGATGGGTGGCAAGGAGACCGATCTTACTGACAACTTTGTTTTTGACAACTTTGTTTGTTTTTTCATGTGTGATAACACTGTTCTCACCAAAGCTTGAGATCTGAGAATGTCAGATGGACACAAAACATAATATAGGTTGTGAACAACAGTTTAGCCAGATTATCTAAACACGAGGTAAAATAGTCATTCATTTTACAGAAAGAAAACTTCTTTGGTAATTGCAGCATGTCACAGTAGAACCAGGAAGTCTGTTTACAATGGACACTTTTTACTGAAATTCTGTTTGTGCAATATTAATTTGCAATACCAAATAAATGAAACAGATTAAATCTTTTATCGACATAATGAGAAAATGTTTTTTAATGAACAACATCTGTAAAGTTGCAAAATGTTCAGACAGAACGTATCTGCAAAGCATTCACTAACAACGCATTTTTAATGTGTTTTCCCTCAGTTATCTGTTCTTGCAAAGCAATATCCAGCCATAGTCACTCAGGCATGATTAATGTTCTTTATGTTTGGGTACTCTCAGCATTTGGTTAAGGTCAGCGAAAGATTGTCGTCCTTATTTTCTATTCAAAAAGTCAAAAGTGAGGTAAAGTGTAAGTTTAATTTATGAACAAGTGGCCAAACCACAATCTTTCCCTAACCTTAGCCAAAGTCTCTGTTGCCTAAACCTAACCAAACCCTGGTCTCCACAACAAAAGACTGTATTTTGTACGGAAACCATTTACTCCAAACACCTCCCTTTTTTACAGCAGTTTGAGAGATACATTAACTTCATTCATTTGAAAAAAAAATGTTGCCACATATAATAATAATAATAATAATAATAATAATAATAATAATCTATTTAATAATTCTATTGAAAATGAATGGATTTTGGTGCTTTCACTGAGAGGGATCAGAGGCCCAAATCACACAGTAACAGTTGGAGTAAAACAGTATAAAAACTTGTTTCTGGTTTCTACCGGTTTAAAGTTGAATTTCTGCTTTCCCATATTATTCATTACTTGATAAAGTGTGGTGCAGCACTTCTGTCATATCTCACCTGCACTGCCTATTTATACTACAATGTCAACCAGGAGTAAATTTTCATAAAGCTTATCTTCCACTATATTATACATAATGAATAAAAGGGGGTTTGCAGGATGTGCAGCAGACTCTGATAAATGTGATCAATCCCCCGAAACGACTCTGCTGTTGAGTGTATTTTAAGACTATCTGGGGTTTATGTTCAGTCCCATTAAACAGAGCTCACTCTTAGTGATTTGACCTTCAGCACCGCTGTCATGAGCTGGAAATCCAGAGTTAAAGTGACATCTAGGCATTCACAGAGAGCAGATGAGGAGGAGGTTTAGATGTGTGCATGAGAAAGAGATATTAAATCCTAAGAACCCAGAGTGCGACTGACAGCTCCTCCTCTCCTCTTGTTTCCTGTTCTTCTTCATAGCTCATCTCCTCCCTTGTTGTTTTTCCTTTTTCACTCTGTCATCTGACAGTTAACTGCACAACAGGAAGCTTTCCACAGAGGAGGATGCGATTAAATTGCTTTTTCTATTTACAGTCGAATGCTCTTGAACACAGTTAGATAAAACATACATGTATGTTTACACGAGCAATCAAGCCTGCAAAACACATTTCTAATGATTCAGACCAACTGGGGCTTCGGATCAAAACACATCAAAAATAGAGTGTCTGAATGTCAACATTTTATGAGAAGTTCAAATCAAATTATCTTGGTGGTTTTTTATTACCAATTGCTCTTTCTGACGTAAATTTTCTGTAGCCTGCAGAACAAATAGCATCTTATTTTGGAAATGTAGATTTGCTAATTGGAATTCAGATGGCTGCGTATTGATTTATTCAGTAACAGCTGGTCACAGACAGGGATGTAGTGGGAAATAAAACCCCTTAAATCTTTTTAATTCCTTTATAACCAAGTGCATTTGTATTTTCTTAATTTATAGCAAAGATCAGTCAGTATGAAAGTGTCAACTGTGAAACAAACACTTTATAAAACACTTTTTCCATTACGGGAACCTAAAGCTGCTGAAAAACATCATTATCAATCCAGCACCCAGCTGTGTGTGTTTAACAGAATACAAGGGAAGAGAACCGTTAAAGCTATAGGCATTTTATTTAAAAAGAAGAACATTTTCCTTGCAGCAAAACAGTATTTCTGTTGCATTATCACAGCCATCTCCTCACCATTTTCTTCATATCAGGGAGAAATATTGATAAAATATGGGTTCGGTTTATTATTAGGTGGTACTAATAATTGTGGAGGCAAAAGAATGACATTTAAGTTAATCAAGATTATAATGAATATGATATAAACTTTACATACAGCTTGAACCTCGTTATAGCCCTGAAGATTATGAAATAGCAGTTTCATTGCCTATGATCTGTCTGCTGAGAACAGCCTCATGGAAGTGATATTTGACAGTTCCTCCTTGTTTAAACAAATAGAATTTGTTAAAGCAATTCATTTGGCATTTTCAGAGTCATTCTATTAAGCTGAGATGGATTCCATAGTTGTTAACGTTTGCAGCAAACCCCTTGTTGAAGCTCCAGCACATTTGATTTCTTGTTTACAGAGCATAGACTTTGCATCTTCATTGTTCAATCTTTTAAAGTATTTTCATGCAAAGCAAACATTGCCTTGTATTAGCCTAATTTAGATGGTAGATGGAGCCTGCAACAGATGTATTTAATGGGACAAAATGAAGTTGTCATAGGCTACTAACTGCAACAACGGTCAATGTACAATCCTGTGTATGTGCTTTGAATTCCTGATGTTTTATGTTTATTAATCATATAATTACATATTACATGTTCCACCAGCGCATGCACACAGTGGTGGCATATGTATTAAGTAAGCAAACTGTGTACATTTGTGCAATATATTGCAACATGTTCAAAATTATTTTTAATTTGTTTTCCCTTTTAGATGGGTATTCTCACAAAATGGGATTCTCAGGCTTAACTGTAGTAGTATCCCGCAGAAGCTGAACATTTACACTACTGCAAAACTGAATGATATGAACTGTGGGGAAAAAATATAACGAAGCCCCCATAAACCAATGAAACCAACGTCATTCAAATTAAACAACCAAGACAGCGCTCGTGATATCAGCTATCATGCTTTTGGCAGTAGTAAAGAT
This sequence comes from Scortum barcoo, assembly GCA_023238725.1. NCBI lineage: Eukaryota > Metazoa > Chordata > Actinopteri > Centrarchiformes > Terapontidae > Scortum > Scortum barcoo. The sequence goes on from CM041531.1 coordinate 12,499,179, forward strand.
GTGTAATTTGGGTGAAAACACATTGGCATAGACTGAAAATAGTAACTCATATGAGGTGAAATCACTTTGAAAGTGGACCTGCACCCCAGTAGAAGGACTGTGTCTTAACATGTATAAGTGTTCAGGGAAGACATGTCCACTTAGCCAAAATATTAGATCTGTGTGCCTGCAGAAGTCCACTGGGAAATTACATGAGTTGGTTATTGACCATTTTCTCTGCTGTGAAGGACAAAAGGTCTTCCACTTCAAATTGGGTAAGTCAAGTGGTCTCTCTCTCTCCATACCAAATGGCTGCTGTATACAGAATCAGAATCACAATCAGATTTATTGTCAAGTAGGTTTTTTCCACATACCAGGAATCTGACCTGGTATGGTGGTTTCTAAGAAAGAAAAGAAGAAAGAAAATATGAGAGGAGCAAGACAGAAGCAGAAATTAAATAGAACATAGAAAATAAAAAATATTTTATAAACATGATAAAGACTACACAACACTGTACAATATTGTAATGAGTGTTATTTAAATGAAATCAGAGAACATGTACATTTTTCACAGGAATGTGCAAAAGATAGATTAAAAAATAGACATTAAAATAAAAATTAAAATAGACATTAAAATAAATATTAAAATAGACATTACATTAATGTAAGGTGCAGAAGGTGGTTGGGGTTAACAGTCACTGTCAGCGGGGGTCCTGGGCCTTTTTAAAGAAGCCAGGTGTAATCAGGAACAAACTGGTTTTGGTTCTAATGGACCACACAGGGGAGTGACTCAAACTGTTTTTGTTCAAGGTGGGAGGGATCAGCCACAATATTTCCTGCACGAAACAGGGTCCTGGAGGCATACAAGTCCTGGAGGGATGGTAGATTGCTTTACCATCTGCAGAGCAAATGACACGCTGCAGTCTGCCCTTGACAGTCTTGACAGTGGCAGCAGCGTACCATATGGTGATGGAGCAGGTGAGGATGGACCCAGTGATGGCAGAGTAGTAGTACACCATCATTGTCTTTGGCAGACTGAATGTCTTCAGCTGCCATAGAAAATACATCCTCTACTGGGCTTTTTTAGTGAAGGGGTTTTATGTCCAACTCCCACATGAGGTCCCAGGACATGCTGGTCCACAGGAAGTGGAAGGACTCCACGTTGTGGTGGGTGATGGGGCGGGTGGGGCTGGGTTTCTCCTCTAGTCCACAATAATCTTCACTGTCTTAGAGCATTGAGCTCCAAGTTGTTCTGACTGCACCAGGTCATGCTCAGTCTCCCACCTGTAGGCGGACTCAACCCCATCACTGATGAACCCAGTGATGGCGATGTCTCCTGCAAACTTAAGAAGCTTGATGGACTGATGACAGTACACTTCCAACAGAAACATTATCACTGATTTAGAGTCGTGTTTCTGACCACCAATACTCACTCTCTCTTCACTCTATTTTTGTCCCTACCAACTACTTAGGGAAGTGTCTTACTCTTTAGCAGCTAATTGCTTCATATGTTGACAAGCAAGGTGCTAACGTCATCTGTCTTCTGTTTGGTACTGGGCAACTGTGTGCTATAACAAAAAAAAACAGCACCAAGAGAGCAGAGAGAGTGAACAAAAAGACTCAAGTTGTTGGGTTAGAAAATGTGACAGTGAGTTGAACGACAGTAATAAATACACTAGATCTGAGGGGAGCTGCAGAGTCATGTAATAATTCTCTGTGGTTCATTTCTTTGAGCAACCACTTTTACATAGTATTAAGTACATAAGTACTCATGGGATCCATTGTAAATATAGAAATATTGACTTATATTTAGCCATTTTAAGAAAAGATTTGGCAAAGTCTAAGTATATTTTGAGACTTATTCCTCCCTTCCCCAGCTTGAAAAGTGCAATCTGATAAAATTAACATTTGCATTGCCGTCTGAGATAGCCCGCAGTCAGAAAAGAAAAAGGTCTGAGGTGCAATTTCGAAGGCATACAGTATATCTGTGGGTGAAACATTTTCCCATTTAGTTTCCCATCTGTGTGGGTGTAAGGGTGCGTTGGTACATGTGCATGTGGCACATTTGTTTGTGTGTGTGTGTGTGTGTGTGTGTGCTTTTGAGTAAATGATGACATCACTTGAATGCAAGGTTTTTCACACACACCCCTATTTGGCCCGGCACAAAGGCATACACACTTCAAAGGCATGGAGTTTGGATCAAACGCAGTGGGTGCAGGTAGGTGGTGAATGTACACAACTCTCTCCATGGCTCCGCTCCCTTCATCTATGGTGCTTTTCATGTCTATGCTTGCAGGAGCCACATTCACTACAACACTTGAATCTTAATGTGAATTAAATGAGCTCGAATCAAATGAAGTTGTGGTTCAAATAAATCAGATATTGGAGCGTAAGTGTAAAGCAATACTTGACCTTGTGCCTTCGGTCATGAAAATCATTTGATTTGGACTGAGCTAGACAAAGTACAAAACTCGGTGGACCTTCAAAGCTAACAGCCAGAGCCGGCTGGCCCATTAGGCAATATAGGCAAATGCTAAGGGCGCCGTGGCCTCCAGGGGGCGCCACAAAATCGGGAAAAAATTCACCTTCAATATAATTAGATTAAAAGTAGTTATTATTATTATTAACTCTTAAAATGGATAAGCTCACATAGATTCAAATGTAAAGCAATGACCAATTAATATTACTATGAGTGATAATACCAAATAAGTCTCCCTGCCTCCCCCCTCCTCTGGCTGATGGTACCTGCTCGCTCTCTGTGGGGGGAGGGGTGAATTTATTGATGTGACCAGAGAACTTTGTAAACATGTCAGAATGACCTAAACTGTCCGGAGCACAGGGAATGAAAAAAAAGAAAAGAAGAGGAGGAATAACATGGGAGAAAGAAAGAGGTAAAGATACAGTAATGAAATGAAGCTGTAGCTGGGCGGCATGGAGGGAACTTTAATGTTATGAATCATTTGTAAAGGTTAAACCTACTCATTAGGGCGTCTACATTGGCCTTTTATTATTATTATTATTATTATTTGTTTTATTTACATCTGGCTAGCTAACGTTTTTTCTGCTTTTAATATGGTCAATCAAAATACTATTCCCTTTTCACCCCTTTATATATCAGATTTTTAACCCGTTGTGTTACAGTTCATATTGTCTAAAGCATGTTAATTGTTTTAAAGTACACATTATTATTATTAGTATTATTATTATTATTATTATTATTGGAGGGGGGCACCATAATATAAAATCTCCTAGGGCACCACATTGGGTAGGGCCTGCTCTGCTGACGGCCTTTCAAAACAACTTCAACTGTACATATCCACTGTAGACAACACAAATCAGTTTCTTTGTAACACAAGATACCCTTTTTTATGAGGGATTACTGAAGGTTATACCAAACCCATAAAGGAAACCTGCTGAAAGGAAAAGTTGCAAGTTAACTTATGATACAAAACTCTAGTTTAGCAGATAAGCATCCACATCTGGTCCTCAACCGCCAATTTAACATTAGCTGAAGACAGATTTGAGGCAATGCAGTGAAGTGCTCCCTAAGAACCTGCATGAAGTGGCCACTTATAAACTCCCACCTACTATAACTCGGTTGCTGGAAATCCCTGTGGCTGCTCTGCTGCCCAAGTCACACACTCCTTCAAGTTTATTCTTGAAGTTTGACTCATGTCCCTTTGGGACCTGAAGGTCGGAGGCGGCGGGGTGAGTGTCCTCTTTGCTTTGCTTTCCTTCTCTTCTGTCCCCTCCACCTCCTCCTCTCTTCCACCCTCCTGCTGTCTCCTCACTTTACCCATGGGACGCAGGGAAGGTAAAAGAGGGTCACACAACTCAAGCGCACGGCCAACTCTGTCCACTGGCGAAGAAGGTGTGCTCATATCTAAATCCATACTCAGGCTAAAGTCAACTTTTTAGGCGCAGACAAGCTGAATGATAAATGAAAGCAATGATTGTGTTGAAATTGGCCAAAATGAAGCCCTTAACAAGAGATATCTTTGGTCAGTTCAGAGAGCGACTTCAATAACTCACCGTTTGTCCTCACTACAAATGTGTGCTTGCGCCTTTCAAAATGCAATATTGTGGGGGGAAAAAATAGGATTGTATCACAGGACTTAATTGCTTTTTTATGTCATTTATATTGATTTTGCTTACTGTCATTACACTTAACCATTACACTAAAATGTGTTATTGTATTTTGGAAAAAAGACTGTTGAAAGTTACAAAGTTTACAGTCGTATTTATAAGGGAGTAACAATCACTGTTAACCTGATCATATTCATAAAACTCCCCTCCCAACCCTGCAGATTCCCCCAGATTCATCTCCCCAGATTCTGTCTGTATCTTATTAAAGGCCTAATGGAATGTGATTGATGACAAAATTCCCCGTGATTAAAAAGAGCTGTGGCAGAGATGGTTACGTTGTAGAGTGGAGAAATGTCACCATGATGCCTTTAATGGGTTATTTTCAAATCGCCTGCGTGATTTACAGGATTGCAAATAATTTAATATGCCAGGCCAGTAACACTGTTGTAATAAGCCATCTAAAACAATTTATTGGATGTTCTCTCACAATAATTCATGAGAGTCATGCATGTTTTATGAACAATCAATCAAACTCAAACACCAGCAGGCTGGATAATGAGGAACTATTGAGAGGAATGAGGCCTATTCAAGCTCAGAGATGGAGTAGGACAAACACTGTTCTCTACGGACTACCTTGAACTTGGCATAGTCAGAAAGATGCAGACAAAGACACACCTTCATAATGGCGCCCGCATGTGTGTGCATGTGTGTGTGTGTGTGTGTGTGTGTGTGTCACTGTCACTGATAAAGACACAGAGTGGATTTGCATCAGACAGTTTCTTAGAAACCTGCAGTATATCCTGCCATTTGAGACATTTGTCCACTATTACATCCAAGACAGATTTATTTATCATGTAGGCGGAGAGGGTAGGTCACAATTCAGTGCATCACAGATTGCTGAGTCATAACAAGACTAAGCAGCTCTGTGTGTCTGTACTTAAGCACAGCAATGATTTGAGCTAAATGCTACCATCAGCATGCTAACTGGCCGATGTTTAGCAGGTGCAGTGTTTACCATATTCACCAGATTGGTTTAACCTGTTTGCACGTTAGCATTTCAATAAATATCAATAAACAGACGATGGGAATGACAAAAGTGTTGCATTGATCAAAATTTTGACCCGATGGTGGCGTCAGATGAAAAGTTAGAGGATCAGTAGGATTCATCCTCAGGGGAGCCAAAAACATCTGTACAAAGTTTGTGCCAGTCCTTGAAGTGGATGATGAGTATCATGGATGGCCACACCAAATTCAATAGCAGTCCAGCCAATATTAGTTTATTTTACTTCATCACAATCAAAAATGTCAACTTCACCTTCACGGCACCAGAGGAAAGGTCACCAAAGTCAATAGGCTTCATCCTCATAAGGACATGTCTGTACAAAATCTGGACCAAAGTGGTGGACTGACCTACAGACTGACATTTCTATCCTATAGAGCCACACACATTTATAAAGTGCCTCCAAAATGAATTATACACAATGCTGAATTGACATCATTCTCTGTTGTACATGAACACAAATAGTTTAATGATGCATATAAATACATATAAAGATTGGTATTCGTTATCTCCTTAACTGAATTCTTTCAGGCGTGTAAGTAATCCAACAAGCCATGACTTATTTCTTATAGACAAGTATCTAAAAACAGATGCATGGCAGAGTTTTTCAGTGAACTCTATTTCTGTTACACACCATTTGTTACTCCCCAGTCTTGTACTTAATGTGGGACATGTAGCACTAATCTTCCCCAGGGGACATGCAGTCACTTGCTCTATTACCTGCCCATTATTGGGCAAGCTTCCAGATGTATATGACCATGCTGTAGGTAGAGCTAATCCTGTAACGACACAGACGGTCAATTGATTGCAGTCTGATCTGTATCCAAGACTCTCCCGCAAGGTGGAAACGGTGGCTTGTGAGAGGAGAATTTAACCTTCTCTCAGAGAATTGATTGAGAGAGGGACAGAGCAGGAAACATTAAGTCCATCCTCGCTCCGGAGCGGATAAGCAGCTGAAGACAATTACTGACATGACATTTTGTCACAGACGTTGCACTGTTGTACCGTCATTTCGTTTAGACAGCGAGGCAGAGATGTTCCAAGAAACACACTCCTGTCACAAAGCAATCAGACAGATCCTTCATGATTTCCGTGTTTTACATTCATCTTCAGTTCCATGTGGCAACACACATGACGCAAGACTGAGCAATGCTCTCTTTGAAAGTAATACATCTTATTCCTCATCTTTAAAACCCAACTATGTACCATTTTGACTTCGACAAATTTCCTTGGTAATGTGGATTACTCACAAAAGAGTTTCTCCAGCCGAACCGGGTGGGCTCACCCCGGAGGGACCCAGTTTGACAGAGGGAACATATTCTATCAAGCAAAGGCTCAATTTGCAAGAGGACTGTTTAAAAAAAAATCACAATTTAAGCAGTTGAATATTTGATAAGGTCAGAAATAAGGATGTCAGGAATAATTTGAGGAGCATGAGCTACACCAAGAAGATGAGACTGCACTGATCCAGTATGTATTCAATCAAAAACTGATTTGGGCAGAATTGATTTAAGTAACATTTTGCACATTTATAAACTCAGGCAGAAAGTACTATTGTTGATCAGAAGCTTCCAAGCAGTCTTTGTCCCTGCTCCTCATGGAAACCCTGTCACAATTAAGGGTGCGACATGCTTGAAATGAACTGAGCCATACGACATGTCCGAACACGTCTAAGGGCAGTGAAAGTGTTGATATCTGCTTTCTTAAACTCTCAAAGGTGAAAAGTCAGCTGCCATAGCCTCCTCCTGGCTGCATCTTGGTGCGTGTAATTTCATGACACAATGAATAGTACAAAGAAAAACATGTACCTTTCAGTTTCTCATCAAGCTGTTAATGGTGTCACACTGGGTCGTCTACCCAAAAAGGAGCCTGAGAAAGAGATTCAGATCCTGCATTCTCTCTCACCTCTGCACACTTGGCTAATTGCTGCATTTAATGGGCTCGATGGTTTGCTGCCATTGGAAAGTTTCAAAAATTGTTGTAATTCCCCAGTGTTAAAAAGAGGTTTGGAAGGGGATTTCAAATGCTGTTAGAAGGGCCGACAAGCTTTTGAAGCATACTGACGGACATGTTCAACATGATGACCAGAGGGAATGAGCTTTTAAGCAAAACATCTGGAGACTTATTCCCCAAACATGGTGGGATCTCCAGACTGGAACATATTTTTCTGTACTCAGAAGTACAGAAGTACACACAAACTGAGCTGCTCCGGTGTCAAGTGTATGACACCATTTAGAAACATTTTTGTAATGTAATTGTCTGATGACGCAAAATGCCACCTACAACTATGCCTTAAATAAGTGTGACCTTTAAGTATGGTAAAATGTGTTTATTCAAATATTCAAAGTCTTTCACACCTTTTTAAGGGAAGCTCATTTCACTGAATCATCTAAGAAAGAGGAGACCCATTTTTTAATTAATTTATTTATTTATTTATTTATTTATTTTTATTTTTTTTACACAAGCTCACATTTATAAGTGAAACTAATAAATGTATGTACATTTTAGCCAATGCATCTGTAACTAAAACTGGCTCCAATCTCATTTTTCCAAATGTTTTATCAGGCAAAAGATGTTCCCTGAGCTGTGTGCTGTGATTAATAATGGTGCCGCAAAGGGTTACCTCAGGAATAACAGATAAGGGATGTTGGTTTATTCCAGTGTAAACTGTGAGGGTTCAATTAACACTGAACCAAGTGTCCCTATGTCGCTATGCTGCAATGAACATGATTGACAGGTGGGTGTGCAGGAGAAAGGTTAGAGGGTCTTTGGAGGTAGATGTGGAATTATGGGATGAGAGGGAGGAGGAGGTGGTGGGTGGAGGGCGGCGAGCGCAGATCACACTCGAGATCACATCACGCTCTCCATACCAATAAGCTCATGCACAGACATCGCCATACAAATCTCCAGTTCAGTAAATTCAGTGCACACATGGTTGCATTTGCACACATAACACAAATCAACACAAGGGAAGAATGTGTTGCTTTTTCCCCCGCTTCCTTTCTGCACATACAGAATTTGTACAAACACATTGAAATAGGCATGCAAGGGCACACACACACACGTGCGCGGCGGATCGTAGGTTAGAGGGGCCCGGTGTGTCCCTGGTTACAGAGCAGCTGGGCAGGGTCATTATCATCTGTGAACTGTGACTCACACTGACATTGTCTGGATGGTCAGCTATGATGGGGTGGCATGCTGCGACAAGCTCCAGGTGACTCCAGAAGAGAATGGCGAGGGATGGCAGTTTGCCGGGGGAAAATAGACGGACGCAGACGGGGCAAAAACAGATTGTTGTGAAGATTTAGAGAAAGCCAGTATTTGCAGGGAGGGATGAGGAAAACAGATGCAAGAGTTTACAAAGGGAAGAGTGGCAAGAAGAAGAAGAAAGGAGGGGACGGTTTTGATATTGGGAGGAAAAAGCACAAAAAAGAGAAACCATGGCAGAGCAACAGAGAGAGAAGAGAGACTAAAAGAGGAGAAAACGGTAGAGGAATCAACTATTTATTTGAATAAAAAGCCCAATGTCAGGATGAGCTGAATAGTGAGCCACAGTCTTGTCATCATGGCCCTTTTTCTTCTCAGAACAACCTGTTTGATGTGTACAGAGTAATATGTGGAACAGCAGGGGGGTATCCAGAGCATCAAAGAAATTTTAATCCACACACTGGCCTATTACAGCATGCTTGTGTGTGTGTGTGTGCGTACGTGTTGACGTCATCTGCGTCTCTGTGCCTGCATAATGACTGAATGCATGTGCGCCACTACTCGCGCATGGCGGCACATCACACCGCTTGATTGTATCCCTCTGCCATGTTGTGACAATTATCAGCCAGCAGGTGTTCTTAGCATGATGTGTCTTAACTACCAATCACAACTAGCCCCCTGTCTGTTGTTCCGTCATTAAGCGTAACAATGGAAGTTGTAACAATGAACTCCTCCTGATGATCCATGACAAAGGCGACGACCGGGTACTGGGGACGGCATTTGTTTTCTGTGGCTGCCGCGTTCACACTTCGGCGAACACGCCCCGCTCTCTGGTGGAGGGAGGAGGTGTTGAACGGAGTGAGAAAAGAGAGAAAGAGGGAGAAAGTCTCCCCCGTCCGGAGTGGGTTGATGGATGGTCCGCTCAGTTTGGCTCAGAGCGAACATGAATAAACATACGGGGCTGGTGTTTGCTGCAGACGCTCCACCTTTGATTATGTAATGAGATGAGATTTAAAAAAAAAGTAATTGCAAACATATAACCTGATTTTGGCCACTGCTTGAAGGGGGACTCAGTAATAGCTGAATTGTTAATGTGATGTGTTTAAGGGTGCAGTTTTGAACGATGGATTCTCCTTTCCCAGCTGAAAACAAATTGAACGCCACAAGTGACTACACCTTGTTCCCTTTAAAGCCCAGATTTTATTTTGCACCTTATACAAGACAGAGGAGGTATGAGATGTATGTAATCACCTAATCAATAGTTTCAATCGACATCTCCGCAGAACCTTCTCCGACCTTTTTGCCAGAGTCTTACAGCTCTGCTCAGTGAATTATGGACATTAATTTTCATCCATAATTATGAAAAATAGATTTTCTGGTTTAGCGTCTCTCCGTCTCCCACAGGCAAGGCCCACACTGAAACGCAATCTTGTGCTGGTATTGGCTGACAGTTCACGGCTGTCGTTGTACCGGACAGCTTGTGAGGATTAGTATCTGAATGTGAAGCACTGCTGAAAAATGAGCAAGTATGCGCGGCCATGTTTTTTGATGAATAAACATTAGCAGAACCTTCTGAGACAACAAATCACACATGACTTTCCAAGGGCTGTTTCCTAAAACAAGTGCACTACCACTGCAAACTTTTTTCTGTGTTTATCCTGTTAGAGAGACATATTTATCTCGTTTTAAACCTGCAGTATAGTGTACTATCAGTCACTAGGAGTTGTGTCTAAGGTGAGCTGATGAATTTTAGTCTGAAGTCTAATATTTATTCTCCTTTTAGCTTTGATTTGGTCTTCACCAACTGGTGCTGCAGGTAGCATGCAGATATTCAGCCCAACCAGGGATATAGGACAGCGCCCAAAGATGTAGCAGGACCCATGAAAATAGTCTGTAATAACAATTTTAAAATCATGGGCGGGCCTCAGAGACTGCCACTGTACAGGGTCCAGACTTCTGTGCTACGGTCCTGAACTCAAATATCAATATCAATAACAATTACCACCGCCTATGTAAAGCTTGTAGTGTTTAGCTTTTGCTTCGATGTCGCACAGTTAGTTCAACTGCTCAACCAAAGAAATTGCTTTTGGATCAGTCTTTTTGAATGTGTTAATGTGGCAATGATGACAACAGAAACACATTTGGAAGAAATGCAAAGGATTGCAAAAATCAACACAAACTCAGCTCAACAAGTCATAAACACCTCTCTGACGTGGTAGCAACAAAGCTGCAAGCTTCACAAAGGGGACTGTGAATTATGCAGGCGTCCATGATATTGTATCCACAGCTCAAGATCATACTGGTTGGATCATTTGGAAGTGTGTGTTGATCTTTTGCAAATGAATGCATGAATTATCTTAATTATGACCTCATTAGCACTCCTGATTATGTTTAAATTATCATGGTGATTACAGCAAGACATGCTGTTTTGCTTATTAAGACAGTGGGAGAGCTGAGAGAGAGAGAGAGAGAGATGGGCAGCAGGGGAGACAGAGGACACGGCTCTGCAGGGTTTTCCTCCCATGCCAGCAGGGTTAACAGTGTGCAGTCTCTCAGCTGAGGGCAAGTGATACTTATTCTGATTCTTATTGCTGGTTAGTCTCACTGAATCTGAATCTATTTTAAAGGGTCGCTTCAGCCAAATAAAAAAAAACAACAGGTTTTCTCACTTGCCTCTGGTGTAAGCCGTGCAGATAGTTTTGGTTTTATTTGTCAAGGTTTCGAGATATTTGTCTTTAAGATATTTGTATCCACCCCAATACAATTGAAGTGAATGTCATTTATTTTTTGGTGCTCAGAACATTGAAAATGTACATGTAATAAATCACGGGTGTTTTTAGAATATAGGGACTATTTATTTGGTTAAAAGTAGCTACGATGAAAACTGTTAATAGGTGGTGAGGCCTGTGGATACTTGTTGCTCTTGAGTGTTTCAGGTTTTCAATGATTTGAGCACCACAAACAAAACTGACACATTGACCATCACTCTGACCGCTCTCAGGCCACGAAGAATCAAACAAGGTGGATTACTCAATTCATAATGCTCTGTCCTGGAAATCTTTATATTACTAAACTATTTTCTAATGACTATGTGTGGGTAAAATTTAACCAATGGCTGGATTATGTTAAGAGGTAACATTTTTATGAGTAATTGAAGGGTGATGTTTATGAACCCAATCGGAGTTGCATGGAGGTGCTCAGTGTGGATGGCAGAACTGGTTTCACATCCAGAGTCCTGTCTGTGGTCAAGTTTGGGTTAAGGACTTTGTTTAAGGTTAGGAAAATTATTGTTATGTTAGATTTAAATAAGCATAAATTCTCAGAGACAAGGTTGCTATTTATCATATTCTCTGTGGAAAAGAGCAGGTCGGCAAGTTTTTTACACTTGGCATTTGCTAACACAGTCAATGAAACAAAATAACCCTGAGGGTCCTGGCTGTTTCATTCCAAAAAAATAAGTGAATGTGAAGATCACCTTAAATGACAAAACACACACGTCTGTAACTGCAGAGAACAACACAGATACGATTTCTGTGATCTGATACCTCAACTGACAAGAGTTTTTTTGTTGTTTTTTTTTAAATCACTGGTTTAGGTTTTTCTACAAAACCAACTTGGTAAGATTTCAGGAAAGATAATTGTTTGGGTTAAAATAAGTACTTTGTGAAGATGTAGGGAGCAGTCTTGGTCATGGTTGGAAGAAAATGTTGTTGTCTCCCGTGTCAAAATCAGACATTTTGGTGACTCCTTCCCCTTGTGGACTTCTTCACTGTATAACAGTGTCACATAACTTTCCCCCTTGCATGTGCTGAAACAACTGTTAAAGTTACTTCTCTCAGGCAAACAGTCTCTCCAGAACTTACCTTTCATGCATCCTGGCTGAGAAAAAAGGAACAAGTAACCACTGAGCAGTGTGGGATTGTCCAAAAATTGCATTCTTTGACAGGTAAGCTCTCCACATAACGTTTTAAGAATAATCCATTTAACTCCACGTAGGGCTAATACAATATTATACAATGTTCATTCTGAAAGGCGCAGCTCCACCCTTTAACTACATATCGATCTTATCTGTGCAATTTAACACTGCCTCTCTTCCCCCCAGCTCCCCTCCCTGGAGGAAAAAGCAATACAGCCTCATCATACCCACAGACACACAACAACACACAAACAGTGACACTGTACACACACACACACTGTGGTGTGATACACTGTGTGTGTGAGGGTGTGTGTGAAGGGGGGGGTCACACTCGAATACATGACTAATAGACTGTCGACATAGATAAATGACTTTTTAAGTAACAGAAAATTGCTCTGTATTCCATTCACTGAACAGTAGTTTCCTCTCCTCTCTCTATCAGCCTTCCCTCTTTCTTCCCCTTGTCCTACACTCATTCTTCCTCCCTTTCTCTGGTCCCTGCTCATCATACCTCCATCCTCACGCCCTCCTCATCTTTCTACCTTTTGCACCAGTGAGTCCTTTCTCTCCTCTCACTCTTGCCTTACTGTACTTCTTTGCGCTTTCCCACCAGTTTCCAAAGCAACAAGTAGCAGAGGTTTGCGAGCCGTCTCCTTTTCTTTTTTTCTTCTTCTTCTCCTTCTTTTTTGCATGTGAAGGAGGAGACAGAAAAAGATCTGGGACTGCACAATAGCGGAATTATGCAAATTAATCCACCCAGTGACAATGGATTAGAGCGGGCTCTCTCACAGCTGACAGAAAGGGGTTTAAGAATGAGCTCTGAGAGCCACTTTAAATGATTCTTGTCTCACAAATCAGATTCACATTCACGCTAAGATTTCTGTGTCCACCTATTGCCTTTCTCCAGCCGGGATGTTTGAATAGCTGCTATACATGTGCGCTGTGTAAACAAACCTGACACACTTTACAATAGATGCAACAGCAAGAAGAAAGCAGACAGAACCTTTGCACTGAATGAGAAGACATTATTATTAAATCGTGACGCCTGTGCCAGTGATAAATCTCCATGTGCATGTTTATCGGCGTGGGTGTATGTGTGTGTGTGTGTGTGAGAAGATGTGACAAATCATTTTCTAGCTTCTATGAATGGATGCAACTTGTTTTTCTCCTGTCAAAAGAAAAACACACACACACACACACCTGCGCCACTCCCACATGTCACTACTATTTCAAATCTTATTTTCACCTTATTATGAGTATGGCACCTGGATAGTGTTATTTGAATGATCCCAATTTCTCTAACAAACATGCATTAAACCTGCATTTTATCTCATCACATGAAATCACATTTTTGTTTCTTTTACAAAGTTCAAATAGACATAATTGCCAACCATACAGCTTTTTTTTTCCACAGCGAATGCAAAATGATTACTCTTTCTTTGAAACACTGCAGGCTCCGCCGAGGCCACAGCAGCACCACGACTTATTCTTTTTATTTCAAAATGTGTCTTTGTCAGGAACACACTCCAGGCCCCAGCTGGTCCATTTCAATCAAGTTGCTAATCACATGTGGACACTGTTGTGTTTGCTTTATTACAAAGTCGGCAAATATAGAACAAAGTAGACAATACATCAAAGTCTTCAACAACACCATGACAGAATATACTCAATGTGCAAACATTTATTCAGGTTGTGTTGTTGCCATGCTTGCGTTGATTTTACATCGACAATTTAGCCCCTCCAAAGCATCTCTCACTGCCTCTTGAGTTGGTTTGAGATCTTTACTCTCTCCCTCCACATCAGAGGCTGCCTACAGCCATGCTAGCAGCTCTGTGAGAGTGAACCAGTGACTGTATAAAAAGATGGACAACATGACAGCTCCCCAAAAGTGAAGCCAAAATATCTTGATTGCCTCCTGGTGGCAGCAGTATAGGCCATAAACACCCCCCAACCCCCACCCCATTTTATTAGATGGGACATGGGCCAAACCAAAAAAAAATCAAAGTTTCTGTCAGCTGTTTATCTGTTCAGCTGGTTTATTTCAACTCTTCTTCTTTTCAATAAGTTTGATTTAATTTAGTGAATGATTTGAAAACAGGGTGAAACGTCATGATTGACAGCCACGAAGCAGTCGTGGAAACACCTGTAGATCTATTTTCAGGAATTGTACACTGAGTTGAAACGTCAAGAGGATATGTAACTTTGACTTTAGCAGATGACTGTTAGCTAACAGTCACTAATTATTGTTCGGATGTATGGCCGGGACCTATATATTGCTTAGGGTGTCGTTGCCAATATGAGGATGTCACTAATTTTGCATCATATACACAACTATTGGACAAGATTGATTTTGATGGTATGATGGCGCTATAGGAAAAGTTAAGGGCTCATTAAAGTTAGTACAGTTTATCCTGAGGGGGCAATGAATGTTTGTACCAAATTTCATAGCTTTGTTGAGACATTTCAGTCACGTGTGGAGTGTAGTAGTGGTTTTATTAGAGGTCTTGGCTTAACTGGCAGGATTAGGCAAACAGAGCAGGTAGGAACATGCAGGTAGACAGACAGGTAGGTACATAAACTAATGGCAAAGACAGAAACGAAACACAGCAAAGATGCACAGGAAAGATAAGAAGACAAACAAACTGATCAAAGGAAGGGGACTGGTATATATATAGTGTGCGTGATGGGGAGGTGGAGACAGGTGAGGAGACAAACAGGGAACAGGTGAGAGCAGGGTAGGACCATAACGATGTCAAAATCAACCAATGTCATCCTCATGGTGATGATTAAAGGTGAAAGGATCACCAAAGTCATTGAGATTTATCCTAAGGGAACCATGAATATCAGAATTGCCGAAATTTATCCAAACATTGTATATTTTAGTCTGGATAATCGGCCGTGGTGGGCTGACAAACACGCCAACATTGCATCCCTGGATACATGATAACAACTGCAGCAAAAAGGTTGAAATACACAAACCACTCCTGTGTTAAACACCATCGAACACAAGCATACAAGCCAAAGTGAAATGTTGACTTTTGCTCCTGTGTGCTGTGGATACACTCAAAAGATCAATTTTACATACATACATACAGATTTTTTTTGTTTGATGTTGCTGACCTGCTGGATACCACAGGTAAGGCTATCGTTTGAACTGAGGTGTCATGCACAAGTTCACACTCCCCTGCCAAATTGCATACAACACCTGTGTTTGCTTTCATTTTTATTTTTGTGTATTTGTGTGCACCAAGGACAGATACATCGCACACTCTCTGTGACACTTCTCTCGCTGATGTGCTGGAATGATGGCTGCATGCTCGGGTATCTTGTCAGGAGCTTTGGAACAACCTGACAGCAGGTTGTGGTGTCATGACACAGTACTTGCTGCGTGCCTTGAGGTGTATATGTTCATGAAATATAAAAAACAAACTAGATTAGTGCCCTTTATTACATGAGAAAGCAATTCCTCGGTGCAAATAGACAGGCAGACTGCAGGCTGTGTTGACTGAAAAATGCAGGGACAGGTGTTACTAAAGAGAAATGTGTGTTTGTGTGTGAGAGGAGAAAGTAGAGGGGTTGATAAGAGGACGCTATAGGAGGAAGGGAAAGACTCAACACTATTTTGCACTACATCTGGCTATATCCTCCCCCTTGCTCCGGTGAAGGTCTGATAGGGAGCAGATTTCGTAACAGCCTAATAACACCCTCCAAGGGGTCTCAAGATACAGCTATTCTATCTCTGCAAGAGCTGCCATCATATTTACCTCAACAATCCAGCTCCTGTCAACAGCCGTCAACCCTTACAACCTCTGTGCCGACAATAAAACAGGAGGCAGGATCAGCAGGGTTGGCATGAATGTGTGCACACATGCGTGTAACTTGCGTGCTGCTGAAAAGGTCCAAGAGTGGACATTCTTTCCAACACCACCACCACACAGTGAAGAGCTCGGTGTGCGTCTGGTAGCGATACTCTCACACGGCGGGATAAAGACAGATTTCATGGAGGCATGGAGAGGAATACAGAGAGGCATACAGTCACACAGAAAGAAAAATGTATAATGATCCGCGATGTCGCAGCCATGACTTTTGGACAGCTCTGGTTACTCACAGTGTGCTGCAGAGGAGATGGAGGATTGTGAGCCTTGTCATGCATCATAAATGTAATACCATATGGGAATGTAGCGCTCACACACGGTAGAGAATAGGAAATTTGTGCACCCCATAAAGAAGAATGTATTACCTTTTATGAGCCAGAAAAGGACATATTGTGTGGCAGGCCTCATAAACATACGTATGTTTCTCTTATGAGTTTTCCGGGATTTGAGGAAAGGCTGTACGGAATGAGGGTGGAGGATTAAGAGGCAGATAAGCATAGACACTATTTACATTGAAATGGCTGTACTGCTTGAGAAGAGAGAGGATGAGGAGTCGAAATGGAAATGGATGAGAATGAGATGATGTGATCTGGGATCGTGAATTGAAAGGGAAGTTGAAAGTGCAGGTAAAAATAATCATGTATAGGATGTTTGTGCTGATAGATACAAGATCAGCATGCATGCCATTTCACTCACCCCTGCCCCAGAAGGGCTCTTCGGTGGCAATCTCATCGCTGCCTTTTTTTTCTCTCCTAATATTTGCCGCAGAGGTATCAAACAAAAAGTGGATCTTGCGACTGTGGAGGAGTTTTCATCTCGCTGTCTCTGGTGGGATTGTTAAAGCAGACAGTGTCTATAGATCTTTGGGGGTCACAGCATTCAGAAACCCCCATTTGTTGCTGCCATCAGCCCTTTGGTAACAATAAAGGACAATCAGTGTGTGTGAATCAGCTTCTGGCAAGGATCCGGACCCCTGCACTTTGGGGTGAAGACCCTATCATCATCTTCGCTTGCTGCATAGCTCTGCTGAGGGAGCGGCAAAGCTTAAGACATCATGCCCAGATTTGGCAGTGCTTACTTTCAGTATATCTGGCTATTTCTCTGTCCTCTCCCTGTGACTTAGCAGCATCTGCAGTGAAACTGATCAATAGATCACACCAACAAGAGGTCTTGAGGCCAATTAGGCCAGGCAAGCTGGTGTCAGGCTTCATGTCAATACTGCTCCTGTCTGCCCTTAGGAACAATGGATAAAGAATAAAGGCAGAGAGATACTACTTTGTGTATGTGTGCGCATGTGTGACTGTGAGCGCTGTGTGCTGCAGTTACTGATTTACATTAAATGATCATCAGCCCCTCCAAGAGAAGTTCTAGCACATCTTAAGCTCTTGACCGCACCCCATTTTCAGTAAATGCCTCCTTCACTGCCAGGTTTGCTCCTACATACCAAATAGAGCAGAGAAGTGTGATGAAGGGCAGCTGATCAAATGTCATTGTCCTGCTTTTATGCACAATACTTTAGCGCCCTCTGTTGGTGTGTAAGTGTACAACTTTTTTTTTAACATCTATTCGTGCATCACAGTTGATGAAAATTATCTAAAGAGTGCACATTTTCAACCAGCTCCCTGACAGAAAATAATTGTCATCCCCTGAACCTAACATATTACAGTATTAGTTTAATTTCCCTTTGCCTTCAGCAAAAAATTACTCCAAGTCTACCCAATCCTGAAATACAATTTATCTGTGTCTGATACCTATCTTGGATTAATCACAAAGGTGAATTCATTAACCTTAATTGCAAGGTTTATGTGGTGAAAGCGTAAGCTATGGTGAGGGTTCACAGAGAGGGAGATATGAAGATACGATCCAGTTCATTCAGTATTGGTTTGCAAAAGACTTCTGGCCAAGCATTGGCTGAGAACCTCTCTCTCTCTGTCTCTCTTTCGCTCACACACACACACACACACACACACACAATCGCTCCATGATACTCAAGTTAATTAAAGTAGTCGAACAATCAGGTACTCGGAGTAAAGACAGAATTAGTCACCCTCAGGCCAAGCACTTTAAATCTTAATCAGACGTACACTAATTAAACTTCATTTCAGCATCTAACCTAAAAATGGAAAATGTTGCTCTCGGATGCTTGTGTCTGTGGTTATATATAATGTTGATATCAATCAGTGGATGTTTGGTTGGAATTTTTTTTAAAGTTTTGGCGATCGCCATATGTGCTTGTGGTGAGTGCACACAGTATAGTAATGTCAATGAACGTGTCCTGTACATACAAGCACCCAGTTGGTTGTCATAAGACACTTAAAATACTGTTATTGTTAATTCTTGAATCTTGCAAACAAAGAATTTTGTGTTCTGTCCGAAGCTCAACATTTCATATTGTTCCTAAAACACAACTTAAGTCCTGCCAGGAGAACTCATCAGAAATGGACATTTTACTAAAAAGTGGTTGTAGCAGTGTAATCCTCAAATCAGCATATACTAAGAAAATAAAACTTAAGCTTTAGACTTTTTTAATCTTCAATCTCTAAATGTTTTTGTGATAAAGTCTATACCATTAAAATTCTATTGCTTGTTATGTAACAAAACTGTTCTGTCTGCTTGTATTCATCTTAGTGTTTACTGCAGCATGTGCTATTTTAGATGTATATTAATTTATATGCAACGGGAGCCATGAGATGACCTCTGTCTACAAAAGACAACCATGATGCACATGAAAAATGAGCTGTGTGCGTGCTTCAAATGCAGCTTGCAAATGTATACATCTTTTTTTATTTAAGCGATCTTGCAAGGATTTAGCTCACAAAGTTTATTTGTAGTAGTTTGTGAAGGACTTGTGTTGCGAGGTATACCGCGACACCAGATGGTTAAAGTAAGCTAATGCAAAAAAACCCTAAAAGAAAAGTAAATATGCCAAGGGAAATTAGACTCCTAGCTTGTTTTTCTCAAAGTTTGACTAACCAGTTATGTCATAACAAATCCTGCTCTGGGCAAAAAAGGCTTTGGTGCTGCTGCTTTGGCATCTTAACTGCTATGCATGTCAGTTCAGGCCAGGAAGAGCAATCCAGCCATTCTCAACCTGAGGGACTCCAAACTAGGAATTCAGTTCATGAATCATGCAGACCCCAGGCTCCGGCATGAAATCACTCATTTGTTCCATTTTTCCATGGACTGAAAAAGTTGGACAGTGACTGCCAGAAGCCATTGCAAGAATGGGAATTTTTCTACCTCGTAATGCTTTCAGGAACTACCCACTTCACTCAGATTCTATGAATAGAGAGAAGATTGGGAGCGAGAGTATGGGGTAACAGATTGGAAAAGGAGAATGTAAGACTTGTACAGCTCCATCTCTGAGAAATAATTTCAATAATTTCATCATGTCTGTGACCTCACTTCCTGGCAAAGTGTCCGGCCAGCAGACATGACAGGTGCCTTTGTTTTCTCTCTTGTCAGTGTTGTAAAGTTATAGTGCACCGAGGTCTTCCTGGTGTAAGGTTCACCACGCCTTAGCTGCTGCTGCATGTTCCTCTCTGTCTTCTCTACACCTTAAAAGCAGCGATTCACGATGAGCCAAAATTAAGATCAGGACTGACATTTGGAGCTCAACCAGGTAAGCTTTTTTCATCAGTCACATATCTCTGCCCAGGAGTCACTTAATTATCTAATGTAAGCTTATGGTGCAATTACAGAAGTTTTACATTCGCAGTTTAGCGTTCATTTGTACAAACTGATCAAAGATAGACAGATAGATACTTTATTAATCTCCAAGAGAAATTCACAAAGCTTGGAGCATCAAATTTAAACATAAACATAAAAATAAAACTCTGAAACTCTGATTTGTACGCGGGCCGTCAGGCTGTGAGTCTATTGGGCGTGTGCAGGCAAGAACACAAAGAGAAAATATGTTGCCAGAAGGGAAAGGGACGAGGAAAGGCAAGGTAATCATTGACACAGCTGAAGTGTTGACTTTTCTGCGCTCATAAAAGAGCTCTGGAAGGGTGCAGACCCATGCATGAATGTCAGGACATTATCTTAAAACAATTCACTTAAATGGCCATCAATCAACACTCAGAAAGAGAAACAAAAAATCATTGTGGGTTTCTGCTTTTGCTATTCAAGCACTCTCAAGGACGATCATCCCACGGGTGGTGCTTTTCCTTTAGCTGTAGAGGTGTTTAGTACTTTGACAAACAAACAGGTTTTTTTCTCAAAATACACACACACACACACCAAATAAACAGCAGTTGTACTTCAGGGGTAATCACATCTCTCTGAAATGATCCCATTTGTTAATCGTGATTCCTCCACCCTCACACCGACGTGAGGAACAGATGTGAAGGAGGGAGCTGAGGAGGGAGCTGTTACTAAGCTAAAGCACACACACACACACACACACCTTCGCTGCCTGCACTCAGGCACCTGATGTTTCTTATTCTTCACCAGGTCAAAGGGATTTTCTGAGAAAACAGCCTGTCCCACCTCACAGTCATCATGTCTGAGCCAACGAGAGGTAAGTTATCTGCAGGTGATGACACACTGGTGGCTCGGCTTTCTCCTCTCTTGCTCAGAGGGGATCCACTTTCACTTTTACTTTCACTCTGGTAATGCAATCGTAGACGCTTGTCTGTGGACATGATCACGAACAGAGAGTAAATGCTTTAGTCCTCATTTTTCTGAATCAGGGATGTGTGTCTCCAGCCTTACCTTTGCAGTATTCACCCTCTGAATTTATTCTAAAGAATATTTGTTGTTATTGTCATATTAGTGGTATCATTGTGCTCATTATTATTATTATTTCATTAATGCAAGGTCCTGTTTAACAAGATATGACGTGATCCTCCTCAGAGCCCTTCAGTTTCTTTTTCTGTTACTGCTTTCTTCATAATTGGTTGTCATTAATTAGCACAGATTTGTGTTTGGTTATATGGCAAGTGTGTTGTAGCTGAACCTTATAAAGTGCGTGAAGATTTGGGTATATCAAATAATTCAAAAGACGTATTTATGTCTTTGTACTGTCTATATAGACTATGAAAATCCAGATTAAAGTCCATTAATCACTGGCTGCTGGCTGTACTTAACTGTCACTGTCATCTTTTTGCTGAGGAGCCGATTGGCTATATGTTATTTTCACACTGGATAATGATAAGGATATCACTAAAAGGGGTGAATTTGCTGTTCTGTTTTGCCCACTATCCACATCGAGCTATTAATGATATAATTATTGCTTGAACTCTTATAGACCACACACACAAACTGTATGTTACCAGTGAGAGTCCTCATCTAGCATCATAAGCAACATTTTTTTCATAACTTATAATAACAAATGCAGTTTCTAAAGCGTAAGGCCCACATATGTTAACAAGTTGAACATAAACTATATTATAGCCTGTATTGTATATAATTTACAATAGAGTATTCAATAAATGGTGGCTTCTCCAGTCTTGCCGCTCACAGACACCTGCTTTGTGAACATGTCACACCTGTCTATACTGTGAACATTTTTCCTGAAATGAATGTAAATGCTCACTTTATTAATGCCTGAATTAACAAGTGTCATGTACCTGCGCCGTCGTTTCAGGTTAGTTCAGCATTACTGAGCTAGAATAAGAAAAGCACATTTGCCTTTTAATCACGATAATAATAATAACCCCGTGAACATCTCTACTGGAAACTGGGGATCCAGTTTTCTCAGTTTTAATGTGATAAATTCCTTGAATAAGGTGTGTCAAATCGTTTTTTCAACTTCGACTACCTACAGTGTTTTTTTCTCACAGAACAGCGTGGATGAGAATATCAGTTAACTTTATGTAAATCGAAATTAAATGTGAAACGTAATATGAGTTATTCATGTTGTTCTGTTTTGTCTTTCTTCCTAGATGATATTTATGCGTATGCACTGTCCAAGACCCTGACAAAAGTCTCATCACCCGCAACTGTAGGACTCTACTCTTCATGTCAGAATCGAATTAACATGATCCTCGATAAAATGGAAGGTATGTTAACTCTCTTTCTGCACACCAGCATGTCATCTCTTCCATCTGCTGGATGACTATTGTTTTGATCAACCACTTAAAGCCTCTGTCGACAGACTGTGGGTAGGAACTGCAGGTCTTATAATGGCACCAAATGTAAAAACTAGAATTCATCGCAGGCTTCTAGGGAAGCCAGAACATATACCGTAGTTCTCCTAAACACTGCATGGGAAAAAGTTGCAGATAACTCTCAAATTAAGGTGTGCTCCCATCACACACCTTATATAGTTCCCCCAGCACATTTATGGTTGCCTTAAAATCCCAGTGTCTTCTGCATGGCTGTGTCCAAATAATTCCCTCATTATTACAAATGTACAGCAAATGTAACCAAATGTACAGACTCAAATTACAGTTTCAACCAGTGTCTGCAAAATGCATATGCATATATGCATAGCATATGTTTACCTCTCGAACAACAGATAAATAGGGGCCACCTTGAACTTTAAAGAGAAGAAGCACATTTTAGGAAGCATCAAAACTCACAAACTCGCACACAAGACTAAAGACTGACACACTGAAATACATCTAATACACTTTCCATTCCATACACAAGTGACACTGAACCCTCCGCTGAAGAGAGCACATGCTTCATTCAGCCCCAATCGAAAAGACGAGTTAAAGGCTGTTTCTTTTTGTTACTGAGGGGGTTGCCGTGATTTTTTTTTTTTTTCAAAACAGTATTGCACATGTTGGATCGAGCTTTATGTTCACATATGAATGTCCACACAGTAATAAAGGTTACAAGATAGATAATTAAAAGACTTATTCACTAAATCTATATTAGATTTTTTTTGGTCATATATCTAGTTTAAACTTGAACAATTGAAGAAAAAAAATCAATCATTACACTAAGGACATTCCACAGGCTGATTGCCTTTCCTAGAACAAATTTTGGGTTTAGCGCTACATCCAAGGCAATTTTTTACTTATTTGAGAGTCAAATAAGTGTTTAAGTGTTTATAATCCTATTTACAACCAACCAACTACCCAACATTTTACTAATGTCTCTATCTCTGTCATCTTCACATCTACCCATACCAGCTAAATAATTTATCCTAAATGTAGATATAATAATTTATCCTTAATGTATATTATGTTTTTGTGCCTCTACAGTGAACATGAAGCAGGAGGCTTCAAGGATTGAGCAAGAATACGAAGGAAGATCTAGGCCTCGCTCAGTCAAGCCTTCATTTACTGGCTTTCTTGCGCTGATTGGCCGAATGCTCTTCTGCAGACCCATTTGGACTGAGGAGAACCAGCAGCACCATAACATCAGGTTCATATATGTGCATTTTAGTGCCTGGCATTTTGCTGGCAGTGACCTGCTTTGGTCCGGGATAGCCATACGGCTGTTTCACGCCATGCAGATGAACTTTGGGAAACTACAGCTTGTGCTCTACCGAGTGACTCAACATGATGAAAAACACGAAATCATGAAGAAGGTTTGTGAATTTAAATTTTCTCAACTCTGAAGGGTCCACAGCCTTACTAGGAGCTCTGTCTGGCTGTACTTGCTCACTGTAATTAAAAACATACAGCTAAGGGTGATGAGACTGTCACTACTTAAGTTACAAAATAAAATATTTTTTCCAGGCACTGTTTTTACCTTTGATAGAAAATTGTATCCAATTAAAACTAATGACAGCAAGTTGTATTTCTGCAAAGAACAGCTAAGTGAAAAGTCAGGGTTCCCTCAAAGATAACAATTAAACCAATGTGAATGGGAAAATGTGAATCTCATTCACAGCCAAGAATGTCTACACAAAGTTTTATGGTAATTTATTTAATTGTTGTCAAGAAATCTCAGTCTGGATCAAAGTGGTTGACCAGACAACAAGCAAACACACCTCTACTGTTGCTAAAAACATGGCACTGGCAAATAACCTGCTTCTTGCTTGTTCTGTCTTCTCTTGCATTTTTATTTTTAAAAAATTAGGAAGTAAAGGATGGTCCTAACCACTGGAGGTTCAAAAAGATTTGCTGCTGCCCTTTGTGGTTTCTTCTCCTGTCCATTCTTGTGGTACCAATTATCATCTTGGTATTTCTGTTGACTTTTGGCCTTAGTGAACATGATGTGAAACCAGAAGAGGAGATGAGTGATACTAAAGGCCAGATGGGTGTGCTGGAGGGCATGCTCATAGCTGCATTAGGAGTCCCTGCAGCAAGCGCACTAAGATTTGCCTTTCTGATGGGTAAGAACTTCATCTTCAGCCAGGATCTGAATATCAAGAAGGGGATGGATAATGAGCGGGTCAGCAGCCAACTGGGCTTCATGAACGAAGTGAGGAAGGAAATGTGCTTTCTTTCTTGCTTCATCCAGTTTATGGAGGTGTTTGAGAGAAGAAGGATTAGAGTGGTACTGAAGATTACCCATCTGGACCGGTGCTCTCCTCAGAAAATTGTTGCCGTTCTGGATGCCATCAACATTCTGCTCTCAGATGAGGAGAGTCCATTTATTTCCATTCTGGCCGTCAACCCAGATGTTCTTGTGCAGAAAGTGAACTTTGCAGATAGCTGCTTTAGCAAACAGGACAAAGCGTATGCATTGTTAAACAGCATTGTGACTCTGGCCTTTACGGTGCCACCACTGTGCGACAATTCAAAGCGCAGTTTATTTTACAGACTCACTAGCAACTCAAAAATCCATGAGGACACAAGCCTAAGGGAAAATAAACAAAGAACTGGGGGCTTAAAAATGAGGTCTTCCTCAGATGTATCTGTAGATGTGGAAACAAAAGAGTCAATTCCACTGATCAATAAAACCACAGAAGCCCTGGATGTGAAGGAGGATGAAGTGGAGAAGTTGGTCATCAGCATCCTGACCAGCAATGAAAGGAATCTGAATCAGTACTTGTTAGATGATGCCATGTCTATGAGGAGGTTGATCAGCTCCATTCGAGTCACTGTGATAATCATGAAGGCTTTGAAGAGAGAGCTTCCTCAACCAGAACATGTTGCAGCATGGGTGGTCTTGGCCAATCAATGGCCCTGCCGCCTTAGCTGGATCATCCAGTGTGTGGAGGATGCTCAGCAGAGAGCAGATATTGATGCGGCCAACACTGATGAATCAAAGACCTTATGGAAAGTCTTCAATGAGTCCAGGGTAGAGTTGTATGTGATGAGCGCAGAGATTGAGGAATTCCTTGAGCAGGATGGAGATCCTGAAATGTTTGAAAGATTTCTCAAAGTAGATTTCCAATTCACTGTCAAGGACCTTAAGACATTTGAAACAGCAACGGTGAACCTGGATCACAGTATCAGGAAGGAGCTGGCTCAGATCAGAGGGACATCCAGACTGAAAGATTCTGGCTGGATGGGGAACCTAGCTCCTCTGCCAATCACCACAATCATCAATATGGATACAGAGGCTGTATGTAAAGAGGTAAGACATTTCCTTAAATTAAAATCTTTAAGATTTAAGTGCTGCTGCTTTCCCATAAGTGTGGTGTAATTCATGTGTCGAGTAGCTGTTTTATCAGAAAAAGAAAAAGGACAAATGGTGTATCTGTTTGTGTAGGCAAACAAATGAATGTTGTTTTAATCAAGACATCAGTGGGTAATTGGCCTTTTTGCATCACAAGCAATCACAATCTAATTTCCACATGGTATAAGTAACAGGTAGTGTTTGTTTTGTACTGACAGGAGCTTAATATGAGTAAAGATGTGGAGTAAGGTGTGTTCACACTGAACTGTGAGGCTGTTAACAAAGTTGTTACCAATAAGATAAAGATAGAAACAGTCATTTTGAATTACACAACATAATTTTATGTGACTTCCTTTTGCATTAATACGCAATTGTAATCAAGCACAGGAATTACCACTATTACCACAGTATCACCACTGACAGTGAAAGTGTAGAGAGGTACATACTGAATTTTGGTGATAAATGCTATATCAAAAACAGGTTTTAATGTCACATTAATATTGACGAAAATAATTTTAATGCACCATTGTTACAAAGCAGTATTCATGTATTTATTTACTTCTTTATTCACGTAATGGTGTGAGCCAAAACTCTGTTTGGACTCTTGCAAATGCAACAGAAAACACTTTTTGTATCAATTCAGCCATATCAATAAGGATTAGGAACTAAATCACTCCTCTAACCCTAACCCTTAATGATGAAAATTTTCTTCTTTTTCCTAGTTGGAGAGTATGGAATACCCCCGTAAGTATATTGATATTGTGAGAAGCAATGATCTCAATGGTTCAGCAGCGCTGGTCTTTGGTAATGCAGACGACCTTAAGGACCTCCTAGATATGACCTTCGGTGAATGGGCACGTTTCAGACTGCACTTCCTCGGGTTACGGTCACGTCGACCACAAAACAAGAACACACTACAGTCGCCTTTTCATTTTCAGAAGCAGACACCTAGATTCCCCCAGCATGTTTCCCATCATCACTCTACTCACAGTCTGTTTAACAACAACATGTAAGAGGAATTTCCAGCTGAGTACGATATCCTAAGAAATACAGTCTGCACGTGTAACATTTATGTACAATATTCATAGTTACAAGGCACAACTTGTGCATAAACATCCAACACAGAGAGCAATGCATGACTACCAGTGTAATGCAAAATGCATCAATGTTTGCATGTTGCTCATACATTGTTAAAGGGTAGAGCTCCACATTTTGGGAAATGTGCTTATTCATTTTCAGATCACAAGTTAGATAATATTATTACCACTGTGATATTTGTGTACTAAATATGAAGCTAGAGTAAGCAGGCAATAAGCTCAATTTAGCAAACAGACGGGGAGTTGGGAAAAACAGCCAGCCTGGTCCTATCCAAACTTTATAAATACACTGACCAACGCATTGTACCACTGCACCAACTACAGCAAGATACGACACATTAATTAAGTTTTAGGCTTTAGGCTAGCTTTTTGCCTCTGCTCCTAGTCTTTATGTCTATCTAATGCTGGCCTTACACCAAACGATTTTCACAGTCCCAGACTAAAAACTGAAAGTCTTTAGTAAATCTTAGGAGTTTTACTGGAGTCACAGCACGCTCCCGTCATCTCGATCGTTAAGTTTAAGGTGGTAATCTGCACTGTTTCATATCAGTCTTTTCCTAGTCTTGGGCTTGCGATAATATCAAACGTGTTTGATATTATCGCAAGTCGCAATGACATAACACAATCAACAACCAATAGATGAGCTCTGACAAAAGCAGAAAGCAGGAAACCTGACAGTCAGAACAAGAACAACACACACAAAAACACTGCACACACTAGAACAGCTGTAGACAAAAGCTGCTTCTCCTCCATTTTGTAAGTTTCTACTAAGAGCATGATGTGGAAAAAATTGCATGGTGGGGAAAAAAATGCTAAAAGAATCTAGTTGTAGTCTTATAAATAGTGACCCTGCAAGATTCCCAGTCTTTGTAAAATCTCAGTCTGAGACTAGGCTGTGACTAAAAACTCTAAACACTTGTCTTTAGATGTGAGCAGGTGTGAGCTGATTAGTTTTCCAAGAGTCTTTTCCAAACCTTTTCAAAGTCTTCTGATGTATGGGTAGCATAAGGGAACTGCCTCCTGACTCCAGCTCCATAATGATGATGGTTGATTTCCATTAGGCTGTTGCAGTTTCAGTGTCCTGGCGTTGTGCATGCTGGCTCGCTGTCGTGGCTTTACTGTGATATTTGCAAAGAGAAATGAGCCACTGATAATGTTACCAACTCCTGTGCTTTTCCTACTGTGACAAGTCAAACTGTCTGCTGTGAAAAGAGCCTATTTTGAGACACTTTTTTTTTCTATGTAAATGTATTATAGATGAAAAGGCGACACATAATGATTTGGGAGATGAAAACATGTGAAACACAATTGCACCTTTTAATTAATTTTGCATGTACTGTAATTTTTACTGTTACTTGATTCTAGAAATTGTGAATGTTTTTTAATGAGATGTGTGATTTGACTTCATCACGAATGTATGCAAAGTTTCAAAAACCTAAACTCTTCGATAAAGACAGAGAACATTAACTCAACATTTAACTTGGGGAAATCCCATAATGGGAATGTATCAAGCAACTGAAACCCACTATGATGTGTTTAGGAATACTTTATTGATCACTGAGCAGAAAACCAAATGCATGTGCTACAGTAAACTGCAATTCTCCATTTCATGCATATCTGCATATCAGTTAAATGTAAACTCTAGCAAATGAAATGTATATGCAATAATAAAAATGCTCATCCACGCAAAATTTTTTGTTGTGTGGTATTTTGCCAGTTTACAAACATCCCGAGCAATGTGCTGACTCACTGATGTGATATTTTAACATCAAAGTGTTCTCGTGTTAAATAATCAGCTGAAGGTTCATTTCATCTAGATTCCTTTGAAGTGTTTCCCTCAGAAAGTTGCAAACCATAATTTGGCTAAAAATATCAGAGTAGCAAACCCCAGGCAATACAATACAAGCAATAACATCACACTGGCACACATACTGTAATCATACAGTACACAGTGGAGGTCTTAACACAAACTTTTTGTAGTCTAATCATTATAGCACCCTCTGATTTAATATTTTCTTCCAAAGTCACTGACGTTTCAAAGCATTTTGATCAAAGAGTCAACTGGTTCAACTGAGTAATTCCTCAAATATAGAGCTCATTTTAAATTTCTAAATGTTTTTTTATTTAGTCATGTTAATAAGAGACGTCATTACAATATCCTGAAGAACACAGTGCTTACTTTGTATTTGCTAATACTGAGGTATAAAACCTTAAAGGAGGTAAGAAGTCTAGTAAAATTCTGCTTTAAGTTGATACTTCGCCTAATTTTGATAGATATACTAAGGCATAACAGTATGCAAGTTACATTTTACCCATTATTTGTATTTTAAGACACATAGTTCATATACGCAAGGCACTAGTGTAATTCAAAATAATACCAAATAATCTTTTCAAAATCAAGGAAGTTTTAGGTGTAATGGTTATAGTCATAGGAAACTGGGACACTACATATCGTGCTGAGAGAAGAATCACAAATTTGGACAATTTAGGAATGTACAAAAAAAAAACATTTGCGTATTTAAAAATAAAAACAGCATAAACATCTTCTGACAGGCACCTTTATGACAAGACCACGGTGATATATATTCATATTTTTCAATGGATCCCAGATGTTAATTACTATTATCAGTGTACTGGTATAATTTCGGCCCCTGCCGTGGTTCTCCTGGATATTTAACCATCACACACAGCAGGAATACGTCCAGGTTGTTTGGCCGGACGCAGCTCACTTGCGTCCCACAGACTCAGCAAGCTTCTTGAGCCTTTTCTTCAGCTCAAGAGGAAACTTCTCGTAACACTTTTTACAAACAGGCTTCATGTCGAACTCCACAAACTTGTTCCTGCAAAGAAGGAAGAAAGAAAGATCAAGTCAGTGCTAAAGATGTGATCCAATGACTCGTCTCTAGCCTACATTAATCTTTAACATTTCCCTTCCACATGCAAAGCTTTTTTTTTTTTTTTAAATAGAAATATTATAATAACTGCAGATTTAAATGTATTTGAATTAAGAATCGCCTCTGTTTTAAATTATGTTAACACTGGGGCCATACTTTTGGGAAGAAACACCTCATCATCTGATCTCATCATAGAAAGCACCGAAATTGCGCCTCAGTTTTTCCTCTAGTCAGAGGCAGCAGTTACTTTTTCCCTTACTCATTCAAAGAAAATAAATGCAGTCTTGATGGATAGAAAACTAATGTTTTGATCATCAATTAATCGTTTGAGTGGACAACACACTGCAGCTTAGGAAGACACAAGAAAATAGAGCACATGTGGGAAGTGAGAAAATTAGAACGATTCAATTATCCATCAGTCAATTCAAATCTGAACAAGTCATATTTCATATACATGTACACTGTGGCACAGATACATTGGTTATATGAAATAAATGAGAAATACTGACATCATGCCGTACTGTCAAACAAAGAACACTACAGAAAGAGAGAGGCAGAGAAAGCACCAACCAACAGATGGAGTGGTAAGTTGTAAAGAATAATAACTCTACAGACAGACAGCAGGTTTTTTCTTGCGGTCTTTGGCATCGCGCTCACGTCGGGCCAGGCGGCGCTTCAGCTCCTCAGGCATGCGTTCATAGCAGTGCTTGCACACTGGCCTCAGGTCAATTTCAACAAACTTATCTCTGAGTTACCACAGATGCAGCAAGTGAAGCATGTAAGAAGAGAAATTGGGAGGAAAAATGGGGGGAAAAAGTTGTAGAAGAAGAAAGACAAGACAGAAAGACAAGTGTTAAGACTGAACTAAGGGTTAAAGTAGGAGTTAGAGAAATCTGAGAGGAAAACAATAGTGAGCTGGTAGTATTGTACATGATTAGTTAGGAGATGAAGCCATAAATGAGCCACGTCACTTACTTGAGAGTGAGTTTTGTGTTGCAGGTGGAGCATGAGAAACAATTGACACACCAGGCCTTGTTGAGAGCAGATACCACTAAAGGGATCACAGAAGAAAAAGAAGAAAAAAAAAAAGACAGAAATTATTAACATTCAACTGTTGTATCTTAAAAAAAAAATCACTTTATGGAAATGACTAAAAACATTGTACAGGATATGACCTTTGTTATACTGATACTCACCATCGCCTTCAATCACACGGTTGCAGTGATAGCACACATCGCCGAAGAGCTTGATAACAGAAACAATGAGATTGGGTGTTTATACAGGGAACGCACATTTGTTTATTTGGTGAAGCAGCGAGGGGTTAGTGCCGCTTTTTTCGTTTTATTTGACATTTAACTAATATTGTGATGTCTGCCATGTCCTCCAAAGCATTTTTTTTCTTACCTGGTTATAATGAGTCTCACAGTAAGCCAAGCCCTTCCTCTCATAATGCCGATGACCAAGGAAAGGCTTCTCACACTTGGCACACACAAAATGCTGTAAACAAAAAACAAATGCTGCTATGGGACATGGAGAGAAAACTCCTAACAAAGGCATATGAAACTGGCTAGAAGAGCAGCTGCCAACGCACATGGAGAGGGTTTCTGATGAAACATGAATATTACATGAGCATCGCATGAATATTTACTCACCTCGACAGGTTTTTGAAAGTTTTAGTCTTGACCTATGGAGATATATTACTAGACTTATGCATTAGTGTTTGTTTTGTTTTTAGCTCACCGGTGTCATGGAGAAACCACTGAAACATTTCTGTAGCCTTCTCACGGTGCTTTTTAAATACTTCTACTTTACTGGTGCCTGCCAGATTAAAGTTGCTGAAGTGCTTAGATACAACATTAATTTACGCTAATGATAGTCTTTAGCATTAAATTGACTGCCATACACTGTTGATAGTCTTGAGCTTTTTTGAACGGTTTATAAAATTCAGCAGCCTCCAGACGGATGAACACACAACTTGATCTGCTGCGCTCTGCCTCAGGAGAAATCATCTTTTTAAAAGTGCTCACATCTCTCCTCCTGCATCAAATTAGCTCATTAACAGTGTTTGGTTCTAAAGTGGTCTATTTAATGAATTTCATTTTCTTGTGCATAAATAATAACTAACTGTAAATAACTAACTGTGAAATTCATTATAGACTTTCCTTCTGCCTCTGTGTGAAGGCAG
The DNA here is from genome assembly GCA_023238725.1 of Scortum barcoo. NCBI lineage: Eukaryota > Metazoa > Chordata > Actinopteri > Centrarchiformes > Terapontidae > Scortum > Scortum barcoo. The sequence continues at coordinate 12,530,946 of CM041531.1, forward strand.
CATTACATATAATAGCAACTCTGAAAAGGTGGCTGGCATGACATTTGTCCACAATTATTTACCTGTGAGTAGCTTTTTTGAAGTCTGTACAGAGGAGTTTTTACAGTAATACAGAATATTTTGCATGAATTAATGCCACACGATTTTATTACTTATTCTTAATCATTTTAATAATTTTTCTGTTTAATGGCCCATTTTGTGTACCTCTCTTACGGAAGTTTGGTACATCAAGTTAGCAAAGATGATGTCCAAATGAGTTTTCTTTGTTATCCAACTACCAAAGGTGGGCACTGATTTATTTGTTTGTCTATCTGCCATAACCTTTGGCTATAACTTCACACAAGGCTAAAACAAAATAATTGATAAATGTCTTCTGCTGTATCACATTAAACATTATCAGGCACCTGAAAACACACCCGGACAGGACAAGTCACTTAGCAATGTGACAGTAAAGGTGAACGTTGTCCACATTAATTATTAACGTCAGCTAATGTCACTGGTTTATTGTTGACCATGTTAACACTGCAGGCTTATTAGGTTACCATTACACTGGAACTAGACACATTAAATTTTTTTAAATAATTTACACAGTAAATTATTCACCATCAATAGTTAGTGACCTGTTGCAAAATACAGTTCCTAACTTTTAAGGAAAGCATTAAGTGAGTAATGTTTTTTTATATTATATTGAATTAAATACAACTTTGAATTCCTTAGATAACTCTATGCAGTGCCCTAAGCAGAACGGATGGCACGCAGCAGATGATACAATGCTCATAAGAGATTGAGACCTGACTTGCGAGCATCTCTGCTAACAACTGAAAAGACTTCTTTCAAAATAACTACCAAATCATGAACATGTTAATCATGATCATCATTCCTTAAGTAGAGTCCTACAGGCCTACTTTTCTCTAGGCACAGCACAGCACTGTGTAACACTGAAATAAACTTGGCCTCTAAACATCAAACAGCAACATACAAAACATTACTATAGTAAAGCAACATAAAACCGTATCAAATGTATTGTACCTCCACATGCCACTGCTTGCCCATAGCATTAACCACACGGCCTTCGATGGGTCTCCTACAGGCACCACAGATTGGTACACCCATCTTGTCGTGGCAGGGCAAACAGAAGAGCTCTCCCTTCAGTTCCCTGGCTTCGGCTGTCAGTTCCTTCCTGTGTTTAAAGAAATGTTGCAATACATTAAAAGAGAAAGGAGCACGCACTAAGAACCCACTGTTAGATCATTTTTCCTGGGAACTATATTACAAAGTTCAGAGTGTGGGTGGAGCGGCGAGACTGACCCACAGTTGTTGCAGTTGAAGTGGTCCGGGTGATAGGGGTCATTCTTAAAGATCAGTGGCTGCTCTTCAATGATGGCGTGGCACTTCTGGCAGATATACTTGCCCAGGCCACGAGCTTTCTCGCGGTTGTGGCAAGGGCGACACAGGTGCCTGAGGTACATGGAGGAGAACAAAATGCAGGAGGTGTCAAGAGAGTCTGAGGCCTCAAATGATGTTTTGACATGCTCTGTCACAGCTGTTCAAAATTCCATTATTTGTCTGAAAAGCAAAAGTGAGCGAATCACCGGCTTGACAAGTGTGTAACCACCTGCTTTACAGGCTGTCACACTGTTATATTAAGGCTGTAATAAGATGGGATACTTACCTGCCAGCATTTTTGACAAACCCCACATCCGCAAGCACAGCCTGGCAAATGTCACAGCAGAAGCAGTCAGGGTGCCAACTGTTGTTCATGGCCTTAATGACACGGCCAATGATGAACTCCCCTGAGAGAAACCGTGAGTGAGAGATCAGCTTGAGGTGAGTATAACTTTTCCAATATTTGCTGGGACCGGATGCTATTTTTTTAATATTGTACAGTAGTAGTTCCTAATGAGCACTCCATTATAGACTCCTAGAGTTGCCGCAATACACTGCAGTGCTTTCTATAGTGTTCTCTAAGTGGCACTTTAAAGTTGAATGCATTTTAATCGTCCGTTTCCCTTGACCAGAGCATATCTGTCTCTGGACACATTTAAGCAATATGTAAATTACATTTATTAAAATGCATCTTGGGTGCAAGAGTATGAATAAATTTAAAGAGCAGCGGTGACACACTGGGATCTGATCTCTCAAAAAACATATGGATGTCAGTGGTTACATCAAGGCTACATCCACATAAGCAGTGATGTGAAGGGTAAATGTTTTGGTAGATGACTTGCAAACCACGGAGAGGGTTGTGAACACTGTCAAATAAACACTGAGCTGATAATGATCAAGAAAGGTCTTTAAGAGCAAAACAGAGACAGTCTGTAACACTGCCCTGTAACACTCACCACACTGGTGACAGCAAGGAGCGAAGAGCATCTGGAAGTCGTGTTCGCAGTATTTTCTTCCTTCAAACTGTGGAGAGAAGAATACTGAGTTTCCCTCACTCAAGAGAAACATTTAAAACCTTCTCTATATGAAAGAGTACAAGACAAATCACACACACGTGCAGTGCTCAAAGTATAGCTCATCACTGTGTTGACTTGTAAAAAGAAATATGGAGACTGTTTGAGTGCATTACCTCATAGAAGAGTCCCTCTGGAAACTGCTGGAAACACTGGGCACACACGAAGCACTGCTCATGGTACAGCTCTCCATTACTATTGACAATCTTCTCAGTGGCAGCGAAGCCGCTCTTACATCGCTCACAGGCCGCGTGGGCCAGGGCATTAGCAATGCTGTAGTGTGAGACAAGAAAATACATATTAGTACATATTATTTCCCCAGAGTCCCTGTGAAATGCTAGGCTGACAAATAACTGGGATGCAAGGCTGCACCGATGTTTATCATTTGTCACGTAACCGCTGAGCTTGTGTCAGCAGCTGTCACCATGGAGAATGTGAATGAGCTCGGGAACTCTGCAACGCTCTTACTCACCGCACAGTCATCACCTATTTTGGTAAAGAAACAGAGGTACTGAAACCAAGCTGAGGATGTGCAGACTCCCCCCTGACACCCACACACACTCAATTACGACTAATACTATTTTTATACTGTAATATCCCCTCATGTATATAAAGCAACCCATTACCGTAACAGTAATCTTTTTAGCTCTGCACCATTGCACTATTGTCTCACTATCCACAAATGTCATTATTACTGTAGCTTATATATACTTCTATATAATTATATCCGTACACATAGTAGTTTAATGTTTAGGTTTACTTTGTCAAGCTCATTTCTAGCTGCGTGTAAGTCTATTTCTGTGTACGTACATCAACAGCAACAACAAACAAGAGTCAAATACCGTTGTGTGTTCACATACAGGGCCAATAAAACTAATTCTGATACAGTGACAAAAAAAAAACTCAGATATCATCTTATCAATATACAGATCAATACTACAAGAAAACACACGTTTCTGTCAGTAATCTGTAAAGTTCAACGCTGAATGCAACACAGTGATGCTGAAATTAAGTAAATTAAACCAGCGGCTGAGCCATTAAAATGTCATTTCGTGTTTATCCTTATTTCTTAGTATTTTTCTGTCTTTAATTAACTTCAGATCTGTCATGATCAGAGGTGTAAATGTCCTCAGATGTTTTCAAACTAGTAGTGCCACAGTGTAGAAATACTCTGTTGCAAGAAACACACTCATTATTTCAGAATGATTTTTTTATATTACTGAATGAGAACTATTGATGATTTATTTTGTCACATCAAGCAAATGTAGAGGAGTTTAAAAAAGCCTGAAATGAAGGGAAGTGAATGCAACAAGTAGCATGATACTGAAATAATAAAGTACAGTACCTCAAAATACAGTATCGGAAAACATCTGTTAAGTTACTTTCCCCCACTCATTATGATAACACCTAATCCCTCGTAAAGTACATTTAAGCTGAGGGTCAGATGTCTCATCATGTTGATCATTAAAAAGGAAATGTTACGACTCAGTTAGCTCTGTAGCTAACTAGCATGCTAACCTTACAGCTAACTCTAACGTAAGTAAAAAAAAAACACCAAAGCTGTTTCGCTAGTGTTAGTTAACAGTAAACCAACCATTATATTATCACCCTGAGGCAAAGTATATATTGTTAAAAAAAGTTTGCAGACTGGTTTGGAGTTAGCTGACTTGATTTGATAGCACGTTAGCTTTAGCATGCTAGCTGTGCATTTGATTGAAACTCTCACCTGCCCGTCATTCCGGCCACCGCCAGCATCACCTCAGACCACTGCAGGGGTTTTTTTCTTAGAAGAAGGCAGCTGATTAATTTCTATAGCTAATTTCTTAGTTGCCAAAGTTTTCCAGAAGGGACCGGAGTCTTTCGCCGAGTCGTCCCTCCCAGCGCGGCCGCTCTGAGTGCGAGCTGCGGCGGCTTCAGGTCACTCAGTTCAGGGAGTGTCCGCGGAGGATCAACGCCATCAGCTGTCTCCATCAGACACAGCACACTCCCACTGGACTTTAAACACACTCTGCATATTGGATTACAAAGCTCTGATGTAGAGACGCATACGGAAAATAAACTCCACATAGTATTTAAATGTGTTGTCTGTCTATTAACAGTATGGGTTTGAAATGTGATATATGTGGTATGAAGGCTCCTCATGTATTAATTAAACATTCATTCACTCAGCCTGCTGATGGATTAAAACCAGGACTTTATCACTATGAGCAAACAAGTATCACAAAATATGGGAATGTCCATTTGTGCATTATATGGTCTTATATTTTGGATTCTACTACTATTATTATAACTGCATTGTGTCATTTTGGCACAGCTGTCTCAATAGTATCAGGCAGTTGTTGACAGCTGACTCCAAATTAACACACAAATATGAAGAGTTTTTAAAGCAATTAAATGATTATGGTGACAAAATTAATATTTCCTAAACTGTGTTTCAAATAATGATGGAGGACGTTAATTTAATTTAATTTGATTTCTGCCTTCATCACTTAGTCCACACATGCAGTGCTACCAGCAAGTTTCCTGTTAAAGAAACATCACTTATTGTCGTTTTAAATCTAAGGCTTGAAATTTTAATTAGCTGTGGGTGGAGCAGAAGACAGCGCTCGAATTATATCTTTTATCTGATTTCACTTAATGGAGCTATCATTTGAATGTGCCCTGTCTTGCTTGTGCCTGCTTTTATGTCCTCATGTTTGGTGTTGTTTATGTACCTTCTTGGAGAGCACTCTGCCTCGAGGCAAGGGCAGTATAAATAACATTTCCTAGTATTATATTAAACTTTAATCCTTTTCTCTGTAGTGATCTAGATTCCTCGCAGGGATGTTTAAAGATTAATTTAACAATCCAACCTTTACATGGGAAAATTAAAATGAGTTGACTCACTGTACATCCTATGTAGGGGAATATTTTTCTACTTGGTTAAGAGTTATATTTAGCCTATTTTTGCTGTAAGCAAATCTGCACATTAGACAGAGGATATTTTGTAGGGTTTGACTCATAAAATGTTTTCTGCGACCCATTAAGATTTAAAGGGTAAGAGCTCTTACATGCAGCAGAGGGGGCTTTAAAGGCATTATAGAGAACAATACGGGAAAAACATTAGGTTTTTGTTAGTTTTGCTGGAGTCCACAAGCCCACTTCCCAGAAAAGCACTCAAGACACCTATGAAAAAACTTTACATGATAGCACTTTGACGCTATTTTCCAAGGTTTTATGTGAGTTTGTTCTTCCTGCATTTCCTGAGTTGGCCATGGGAGATTATTCTTGACCTGGTCAAGACGAATCTTCCACAAAAAAAGAAAAAACTATCTTAATGCAAGATTATGACGAAGATGCATATTTTACCCCTGTCACATTTAAAAGTGCCACACTTAGGTCTCATGATGGCAACTCCACCTGCTGAAAATGTGAGATTGAATGACCAGGTTTCTCCTGTTCCAACACTATATCTCAAATATGACAAAAATCATGACGCTGATGTTCATCTAGACATTGATTCAAACAATATTTTTTTCCTTTCCTTTTTTCCAGGTCCAGTTAAAACAGCTCTGTTTTTGATTTATTAATTTCTGGTGGATTTATACCAATCCAGCTGATCGATTCATTATATTATATCATTTAATATCAAAATCCTGATGATATTAAAGCTTTAAAAAAAAAAAAAAAAAAAGAAGCCTAAAACTTAAATGTTGGTCCAGTCTGAAATGTAGATTTGAGGTTTTCAGTGAAGTATTTCAACAAATATTGGATGCATTACTCATGCATACAACCTTTTCTCCAGCAGCAACATCAGGTCAGGATTTGAATTTGGCCAATATTTTAACCTAATAAAACAAATGACATCCTGCCCGCTTGGCTGTACTTTGTGTTTAATGCTAATTAGCAAAAGTTAGCACACTAGTCGTATCATTCAAATACAAAAAGTCTCACAGAGCTGTTACCATGGCTTTAGAGTAGTAATAGTCTCATGACAGAAAAAAAAAGGTTATCTTGTTTTAGCATGAGGCGTTCTCTTCTTGTACAAACACACTGGTTTAAACTCGTTAAGGTTTAATTTGGACCAAAATACTGAGGGTGTGTAAACATAATTCATTTCTGACAACTCATTTGATGTTTTCCACTCCAAAGAACAGTTTGTGTGACTGTTTTACCAAATGCATGATTAAACTTTATGGAAGAGACAGGTCAAACTCAGCCCAGATCTCTTAAGACTTATACTGTTGTGAAACAAGATAACAGGCTAAAAAAAAACAGGTACCGCATATTCAAACAGGCATTTTAATGTGGCTATAAACTCGACTCAAATATGACATGTCTTTGGGAAAAGTACAAGAGGTTACCTTCCAATAAATCATCTCAGTACAATGCAGCCTTGTTAAAAGATGCTAAGATACAAACAACACATTGTCACTGTACACTAGCCCTTACTTGGCCTATCCTTCAATGTTACAATAATTATCTATAAGCACTGAATACAAATACAGTTAATATTAACCAGCGGATGGCGTGGCGTCATAAATACACAATAACATGTACTGTAAGTCAGTAAAGGATAAAGTCCATTGCCAGGCCAGAAAACATAAAATTAAGACATGATGGCTCCCTATTAGAGGGCAACAACCGAAGAATTATTAATGTGATGAAGACAGTTTTTTTTCTTCAAAAAACATTTGGTGACAAAACACAAAAAAACTACCCTGTAAAACAATCATCCATTTGAAGTGAACATACTGATTTACAGGTCTCTTTCATTGCACAGTCCAGGCGTGTTATCTTTCAACACAGACAACAACATTCTTGATAAGTCCACCTTAGACATCGTCCGACTATTATTCTTTCACTCTTTTGCAACAAAACAATAGTGAGACATACATGTTTCATCCTTACACATTCAGATAAACATTCAGTTACATCAACATTCAGCTGCCACACTGTCCCACCTTCAGGGCTGCACAATTACCTCAATGAGATCAGAGGTTTCATATTTTCATCAATTACATTACAACAGTTGCCACATCCGAGTGAGTGCTGAAGTTCCGGGGAGATGTAGCGCCTAACATTTTGTCCGTGATCACATTTATCCGTTGCATAAAAAAATGAAGGGCCACCATCAAATTAAGTTGTAAAATGTGTCCTTGCTAAAGGGCAGCTAAATGTTTGTGTACAGCTTACTGTAGGCAGTGAATCATTGGTCATAACTGTGCAGCCCTGTGCGAGTCATTTAATCCTCAATTCTTAATTGGATTAACCATGTTAATTTGAGCTAAATTCCCAGACATATACAAAATATGTATTTTGTGACATTAATAAGCTACATTTTGTCCATTTATTAAAAGACCTTCAGCCACTAACAGTCAAATGCTAACCAAGAATATATTTCTTAGGTAATAGTATAGACTATTAGGGTGGTGAATGGCTGTGGCAGATGGTTGTGTCAATATTTAAACAATTCAACCTGCCAAATTCATTTCTATTTCTCTGTATGGTATTAGAAAATAACTCCACAAAAATTAAGTTAACTGCCAAGAGTCACTTATAGATTTACAGAAACATGGACCACTCGTGTCATTTCGCTGCAAAATCAGTTTATTTGTAATTAATTCTAACAAATATTGACATTGCAACTCATCTTACTAAACTTCGGTCCTTCATCTGAGTAAAAGTGCATCAGTAGGATTCAGTAAATGTACAGATATATTTCCCCCACAATTAAAATTTCTCCCGTCAATTTGTTTTGTAATATAACACTTTGATATTTACAATTACAACAGGAACATGGCTGCTGTACATTACACACAAAAATATGTTCAAACATCATTCTTATTTTATATATATGTAATATATATATATATATATATATATACACACACAGTATATACAGACTAAGATGACTATGGCCAAAGTAAATTAAGAGAATCACCTTCACAAATAACTGTCTTTTAAAAAAGGGAGATGAAACTGTCTTTAGGTTTGTCTATAGAAAGAGAAAAAAAAACAAAAAAAGACAGTTCTATGTTTATAAATGAGATGCAGAGACTAAAAAACACATTCAATGACATCAAATAGAGACACAATGATAGCAGGAGCAGATGACACACTGAGACCAAAGCCAAACAAAGACGTATGTACCAGTCTATAACAAGCTTCAGTTCAGAAACCTTCCATACATGAGAGAGTGATCGACCCAATCTAATGCATGTTCATGTAGCTTTTAGTGTGGCGATGACAATCTGTTGACAATCTGTATGTAAAGTTACTTTACTTTAACCAAAAAAATAAGAAAAGTATTTCCATTTTCACTCATGCCCCCCTCATGCTAAGTAAAGACAGGCTGTGTACATGAAATAACTCCACCCCACAAACATCCCTGTGTACTTAAGAAACATTACACCTAGCCAGGGTCTGGGGTCTGTTATGTTATGAGTGACTATATAGGGAGAACAGGGAGAAAATCACAAACATACATACAAAAAATGAGGGGCGCCTCTACCAGGTAGGCATCATGTCGGGGAACCAGACGCGACCCAAATGCTTTGACACCTCCCAGTGGATATCATCCAGCCCATAGCGGTGATCTGGAACCAGTACCTCCTCCATGATAGATAGCTGTGTCAGTCTGTCTCCGCACATCTTGACAAACTCCACGAAGGCGCTGCAGGACACTTCGCACTCTCCCAAGCCGATGGCCGAAAGCTGCGTGCAGCGCTGGGCGATGCGGATCAGCTCTTCATCCAACGGCCGCAGCCCGTTGGCGCACACCCTACCAGCTCGACCAGACGCGGGCAGGTGAGGCCAACGCGGCCCAGCACGCGTCTTTACTGACGGAGCGGCCGAAGTACAGATGCGTGACGGGGATTTCGTCGCGGAAGAAGGGCCCGAACTCGTCTTCGTAGAGGAAGAAGTACATGACCAGATTAAATTTCGGGGAGTGGCGCACCATGGCGTCCCAGCTGCTCTTCTTGATGGTGTGGAACTGCTGGCCGGGATTCTCACTTATCACATCGATGCGAAGGTGCTCGAGGTGAACGTGCTTCTCCGAGGACAGGGCGATGAGAAGTTCATCGCTCAACAAATGGTAGTTGAGAGCCAGTTCTCTCAAGCCGTGGCACTGATCAGCCACACACAGGATGCCTGGGACAGAGAAAAAAGTAGGCACAAAAAGTCTTCTGTAGCTTTTTAGACTTACACTTGACTTTAGTTTTCATTGTAACAAAGAAGACTGATTTATTTAATTAGCAATTCATTATATCTTAATAAAATCCCTAAACTATCAACACTTTATTATTACTGCCGTCACCCAACAGTCTTGACTGCTAACCAGCTGCAAAAAACACCACAGGGGGGAAACTCACAGATGTAAAAAAGGTTTGCAACCGACTCTGCTTTCAGTTATAATTGTTCTTGATCGATCAAATTCACAAACACCCCTAATCTCTCTTGTTCCTCTTATTTGTCAGTACCTGCAGGTGAAACATGAGGGCAGCTGCTCATTTTCAGCAGTTTGAGGGTGTCGCTGTTATTGGCCACCAGGACTTTGAGGGAGGGGTCGTCCACGGGCGTGTCATCGATCTTCAGGGAGGACAGGGATTTGGAGTTGACAAAAACCACCGTCAGCGCTGAGATGAAGTGAGACTGGTAAAGTGAGAGAAAATTTAGTCACCCTTTTTTTGCAGCAAACACAGTATCCTTAAATACTAGTTTTATTTTACCTAGACGTCAATCAATTTGGCATGCAGACATAGCTAAAGACTGACACCTGGTCCTCTGTGTATTTTTAGATTCGTGAATTAAAAACCTGTTTGTGGTATGTGCTGCCATACCAGTTTGCTTAGGTTTCTTCTTTTATTGCCTGAGTCTTAACTGTCCCATAAAATACTGTGGGTCCTATGTTTTCAGCTGCCAACATAAGAGATCTTAAATTAGACGGTCACACAGACACTTTAATCAGACCAGCTGTGCCTTATATATTAATCAGAGATCATAGCTTTAAACTGGTGTTACATCCCAGTGTGTTGCATTCAGGGACTCTCATGTTTCAGTATTGTAACCACAATAAAGGAAATCTTACAATTGTTGATGGTAATCTAAAACCTTGTGGTGGCACCGGGTGGCTATAAAGACAATAGTGTCTAAGCTTTGCCTGCAGATAAGATAACAAAGAAATTATTATCTTTAAAGTTTTTTTTTTTTTTACCTTGTAGGCAGCTCCATGAAACTGGGCCTGGCTGTGGAGATGAGGCCCAGTGTTTTCAAAGAGCAATTCACGAGCTGAGAGAGGATGTCGCACGCTGCCTCTGCAGACTCTCTGCTGCTGTCCACCTGAGCAGCACGGACAGAGGGAATTAAAACTCCAGTGACACTTGAACACAATGTAATAATTCACAACACATCTCCCTTCATTCACCTGCACCACTCTCATCACAATGTCAGTTCATACCTTGAAGCTGACATACTGCAGGTGGTTGGCGTGCCTTTTGATGATCTGCTTGATGAGGTCTGGGTGTGTGGCCTTCAGGTAGGAGGTGGCCGGCTGGTTCAGCTCGAACTCAAAGCACCTCCACAGCTCTGGCATGTGAAAAGCCTGGTTCCAGCCCCGACACACCTGTGGTGGCAGAGGTAAAGCTAAAAATCTGATTGTGATCCGTCTCTGCCAGAAATATTCTTTATGTTTAAAGGAGCATTCTTTAGATATTTAAATGTGACTTAACAAAAAATTTGTTTGCAAACTGTAAATGCAAAAAAATAAATAAAATGCTTAATCAAATTGTTTTAATGCAGCTAAGAGCAGCAGCAGAACTAACTAGAGGAAGGTACTTTGAAGACACACTGCTTAGCAAAATCTTTTACACTTTTATTTCCAATATGCAATATTTTACCCACAAAAGGAACAATAAACGCTTTTTGAATCCGAAGGCGAGCTGAGAAAATATGACTCACTGGAGAGAACATTCATTTACCATTCATTCAGCCCGGGGTAGGCAGCCTTCACCCTGACACAAATGCCAGGATCACAGGACTTGTTGGAACAGAAAAACACCAGGTAGGAGTGTATGTTTGTCCCTTTACCCAACCCTGAGTCATTGTTAAGAGCCCATCTGACTCCAGACTAAAGCCACATTACAACAATAATTAAAAAAAAAAAAAAATAATGATAATAATTTGCAGCTTGCCACATTATTTCGTGCAGACCAGGATAAACCCTGCGTTCTTGAATAAAATGAATAAAAAGGTAGAAAAACACCTTAGCTACCTTATCTGACCATTAAACACCCCCCCCTCCCCCCGCTGACAAAGCGTACTTGCTCTGCCTTTCAGGATGAGGTAAATGCTGCTGTGTAGCCACAACAGGATCTGCTCCCACTGAGGTGACTAATGGCTTATTATTATGTGGGTACCTGGGAAGCGTACGCCCTATCCAGCAGGGGCAGGTACTGGAAGATGTGGAGCAGGATCTCCTGTGGCAGACGCTCCCAGCGGGCTCTCTTCTTCTCCTCCTCCTCCTCCACATCTTTCTCCCTCCTCTGTTTGCAGGACCGTTTAAGAGTCTCCTGAGACCCTCTGCTGGTGCCACCTCCGTCCTCCTGCTCGTTCCCTTGCAGACTTCGTTTCATCCTGGGTAAACAAACTCCAGATGGTTAGGCTGAGTTAACTTTATGGGGAGAGAAACTCTTGATTAGCGGCATCGTTAGCGCGGGGCCTCTCCATCACAAGGCCTGACACCCTTGGCAGACGAAACACAGCCCCATTTATCCTTGACCTCATGACTGTGTCCTCAAAAAGAAAAAAAAAAAAATCTTGAAATGGCTAGTATGCCTGGGAAAGCATGGCATCGTTGTGTGTTTTAAAGTAGTTCTACGGTTTTAATGAAACTAAGTAAATGTTGTTTAATGGGAAGCAAGAAGCACTCACTTAAAGTAAATATGGACACACTTAATAGAATATTAGTGTAAGTAACCATTGCCTTTTTATGTATAAATATACGATACAGGTCATTTTATTATTCGTGAAGAAATTCGGTTCCATTTTATAGCTTCATATATATCTTTGAAATGAAACATGGTTGCGGGGCTGCAACTATTTTCACTGCCAGTTCATGTATTCATTATTTCTTCATTCATTTTGTAGCTCATGAAATATTGAAAACAATAAAAGAACTTCAGCTCACAATCAGATGAGGAAAGCAGCAGAGTGGTCACATTTGTGTCGCTGTAACCAAGAAATATTTGATAACTGACGATTGGGCAGATCTCTTTAAATTGTCGCTTTTTAATTTTGCTTTTACAATTTCACATTTAATCATAAAAGCAGAATGAAAGATTCTCAGGCTGTGCAATACACTCATATGATAGGAGTCCGATTTGTCCCACTGTACCCATACATACATACATATATATATATATATACATACATTTAGCCAAATATCAACATAAATATCACAACATCTGCAGTCAACGGTTAGGCAATATGATAATATATGACTACATTTTGGCATATTTTACATTTACACATGTCTATATATCTAGATAGATACACAGATACATGGATAAATAGATATTTTGCACGATCTCCAGCTATATTTGGGCACTGTTATCTAATTAATTGCAATTTACACAGACATTTCTGTCCAGTCATGTATCCATTGCTTGTTTCTTAAGTGATTTTACAGCTACTTTGCTTGATTACAACATATCATCACACACACCATGACAGCTTTTTTTTACTCATGTGGTGCAGTGTGTGTGCTGAACATGAGGCTGCATGGTTGATTTCTCATTATGACCCTTTGATTAGGTTATTTGCTGCCCATATTTACCTGACACGCCTGACGTACCTGCAAAAAAAAAAAAAAAAGCTGTGCAAAGTGTGAAAACCAGGTGTGTGTGTGCTGACTGTAAACATTTGAAAAGGAGGACACGCCTCCAAACACAACCCAGTGATCAGGAGGAGATTCAGGAGCTTAAACTTGCAAAAAAAAAAAAATGCATTTAACTGCACATGTATTTATTTATTGTATTTTTTACAAACACAGCAGGATGTTGGTGTTGATGGTCTGTTTTTAATATTAGCAGCTCACGTTAACTCAGCTCAGCCTGGCCTCACAAAGCAAAGCAGCTCATATAAAGTTATATTTAGGAAATATTGAAGTAAAACACGCACACACACAGGTAACAGAGGTGGATATCTTGCCCGTCCTTTCCTACCTGGCTCTCCCGTCGGGTGTTTATCAGAGAAAAAATCGCTCAACCGGGACCGACACAAGCAAACTGCGTCCGAGCTGGCCGGCCGGTCAAACACATTGGACCATAGGACAGCGCGGTGTGTCGGGGAGGTAACGAGCACCGACCACGAAGCTTTTGAAGAGGGTTTTTTCTTTCTTTTCTTTTTTGTTTTCTCAAGTGTTTTCGTTTTTCCGAGTGCCTGACCTAGTTTCCGCTTCTGTCACTAAAAGATGGCGTCTGGTCTGCGCCGCAGCGACACCGAGCCGCCGGCAGGGGGAGACAAAGCGCTGCGTTCAAACATCAGCGGGCAACTTTTGTTATTCCACACAGTATTTATGATCAGGGATTAAATCATCAGGTGGTTCAGACTACTTTTATTTTATGAACAAATAGATTTTTATTTGTCATAGATCAATCAATCATAATGTAATATACTGTTGTCAAACTTTAGTTACTCACTGGGTGTGTATAATCTCTATATATTATATATGTTTTTATAAAGTCTGTGGAGCTGCTTAGAAAAATATTCTTATTTGTCATGTGCACAACAATTGCATGGAGCATACACATATTTTATCTATCTATCTATCTATCTATCTATCTATCTATCTATCTATCTATCTATCTATCTATCTATCTATCTATCTATCTATCTATATCTATACATACATACATACATACATACATACATACATACATACATACATACATTTGAATTTAGAAATATGTTCAGCTCTTCACTCTCCCCTTTTCTTGCACAGTGCTGTTCAAGGCTCAGCAGATCATGAGCAGCTTCATTCAGCCATTCTCACCTCTCAGACGGGTGAAGTTTTGATGACAGAGTTTTCACTGGTTCCTCAAAGCATACTGGAGAGACAATTATATGATTAATCTCAAAGCCGCATTGTGATTAAAACCTCAGAGATCTGTTGGCTGTAAAATGTGTTTTGACCACCACAAACTAAATCACACCCATCTCTCATTGAACTGGTGCAGCAACGAACAATTAAAAGGTGGATATGTCCAAAGGCTACACACAAATTCAAAACAGTGTCGTCAAAAGCATCGAAATTATAATTATAATCATAATCATACAATGTATTATATGTTAATTACATATATAAAGTATATAATATACACATGTGTGTGTGTGTGTACGCTGATGAATGGTTTATGTTTAGGGAACGTTAAAGGGGTACGGGTAGTAGGCACGGGTGGTCATAATGAAAAGAATCCCAATTTAACGGTAATGTAATGGGTCGTATGTAGGAACAAAGTAATTCACTCAGTAACTGTCTCTCCAATTACATTTCAACAGATTACATCACATTGTGTGTGTGTGTGTGTGTGTGTGCGTGTGTGTGTGAATGCATGGTGTGCTGTGTGTGTCCCTCAGGCTGTGGTACATTGATACATTTTGGGCAGCAAGATATGCCCCATCTCCCTCTCTGAGGAGTTTTCTCATTTTGAAAGGTCTTAAGCTCTTTGAAATGTGAAATTACAGAGTTGAACTTGTTAAAGTAGATTTCCCCAGTTATCACAGCAAGTGAGGAAATACATTTAGCAGAATCAATCTTTAATATGCATAAAAATATATTAATTATAAATATAAGAAGGTCCAAAAGCACTTGTTTTTATTTGATTTTTAAGTCCGACCATCCCAATTTATTCCTGAGAGAAATAATGCTTAGGAACTTAATGCATCTGGCGAAATTGCTAAAATACAGTGAAACTAAACAGTGGTGAGGCCAAAACTTATCAGCTGTCCTCAGTGAAACCACAGGGCTCTTTTTTTTTCATTGCATTAAAGTCATTTAGTTCACAAACAACATGACGTTAAATCTTTTGCCTGTCAGGGCGCTGATGTCTTTTTATTGCATCATATAAAACTTCTCTTCAGCTTTTCCTTTAACTTGGTGTTAATGTCTATGTTGTACCATTGTGTGTTCACAGTATATTTATGTTACAGTGTGTGTATGTTTGTCTTTATTGTGTCATATTGTTTAAATTTTGATGCATCCTCTCGTCAGCGTCATTGACAGGTGTCAACTGACTTTTGGCCACAGAGTGAAAATTGAGAGAATCAAACAGTCACATGTGCCCACTGTCATACCACTGCTGCCAAACTGTGGTGGGAAAAAGTCTGAACCATTTTTCATTTAAATGTGTGTGTCCTCGCTCTTTCACTTTGTATCATACACATTTCATTTCCAACCTTAATTTAACACTTGGACATGAGGTGAAAGCGGTGAGCTTGAATAATGAAAGGTTATACAGAGAGAATTACAAAGAAAGACATTTAGAAGAAAGATTTAAAGAAGAGTTTTTCTCAAATGATGTGTTTATAAACTCACCACATTCATCTGCGGTGACCTGCAGTGGCTTATCGAGCATCTCCATGATTATTGGAGTATAACTTTTTTCCAGGTGCGGTAGTCCATTTTGGGTGAGAGTGACAGCAGTGATGGGAAACTTTTGAGTCGTGCTTGATGAATCCCAGTGACTTTGGTGACACCCATATATTTTCCTCTATTGCCACCAGGAGGTTGGCATTTGCAGTTTTATTTGAAATATCCCAACAACTACTGGGTTAATTATATTTTGCACATACATTCATGTTCTTCAAAAGTGATGACATTCCCATCAGACTCAGCTGTACTTCATATTTGCTGTTAATTAGCAAATGTTGTGCCAAACTAAGATTCTCAGCATATCTATCAAACAATATGTCCACAGGTAAAGATGTAAAATGAGTAAGCAAATATATGGATCTTTGACCAGAAAATTTTCCCCCGGAGGCTCTTTGCTGTAGTCAAATGTCTGTGAATCTTTGAATACCCTCCTAGCATTGTCTGCATGCTGCATTCACAGCGGGTACGCAAGTGATTGTTTTCAAGGCTTTTTAAAGGCTTAAATCACTGACACTACTCAGATAAATCATCATGCAAGGCCATGAAAGCAAAGACAAAAGCACTTTCAAGCTGTAGGATAAAGAAATGAGTGATTACTTTAACCCAGGTTCTTTCTGAACAGGCCACATAAGGAGGACATGTGCCTGTAGAAAAGTGTAAGAAGAAACACGCTGTAACGATGGTATGATTACAGTACAGGGTCACGGATGCACATATTTTTATTGTATTCACAAAGCCGACTTAATCCTATATATCAGACTAGTCTTTTTAGGTGTTCTGCACAAAATGTACCATATCATTTGTACTGACATACAGGAATACAATTCTTTAATAGGTGTCATTGGAGAGAGTTTAGAATATGAACAAAAATTAATTAATAATAATAAACTTTATTTTGAAAAACACAATACATGAACATATACTATGTAGACAGGAGATGAGCAGTAGATAAAACAATTTTAAATGCTATTTGGCAGTGGTAGAGTGCAACTACATATTTTCAACAACTTCTCAGCTACAGCAGATTGAATAATTACAATAATAATAATAATTACTATCCTATTGATAGTATAAAAGACATTGATAGTATAAAACACCCTGAAATAAGTGTCTTTGCATGACTGGATCTTTTACTTGTAATACTATCGAGTATCAAATAACACATGCACACTTTTACCTAAGTAATTTGTAAATGGAGTATTTTTGTATTGTAGCGTTGTTACTCAATTATCACTTTCCCTTGAAATTAGCCCTCTTTGGTTGTGTCTCATTTATCCATTTTAAATAAAGCAGGTAAACTATGGCCTTAAGTGATCATTAAGTTTATTACAACTTATTACACTGTGCACATATTAGCTAGTTTGGTAAATTTTATTGTTGCTAACTACACTGTATGTTTTTAATGTGTGAGCTTATAAGAAGGGTAATATCTGCCCCTCTAATATAAGTGTGGATTATATTTGACTGTTTTATTAGTTTTTTTACATTTGATTTTTACTTGCAGGGACGGTTAGAAGTCAACCCCATCACCTCCTCACCTTATGAGATGCAGCATGTCAGACACGGTGCTTTTTGCACTAAAATTCATGATATTACTTTGATCCACACTGAAAAAATAGAAAAGGAAAAACCAAAGCTAATTAAACTACCTCTTCATGATTCTCTTGTTTTTTGTCATGCCCACAGGCAGGACCTTCATTGTCGACAGAAAACACAACAGTGGGAAATACTTTAAGGTGTGAAACCAAGACATAATGAGTTGATGTAGTTTTGTGTTTATTAAAATGGGATGGATTTCCAGTTTCTACACCCCATCCACATTGGCATTGATTTAGAAAGCAACAAACAAGTACAAATGCTGTATATACACACCAGTATACATATATTTATAAAATACATTAGCTTTTTTTTCCACACAACTGTATCGTATATTCTTTTAATGAAGTCATGGTTAGGAGGCCTTTTAAGCAAACTACACTTAAAACTGTTCAGACAGAAAGATGCTGTGCATAAGCTGTGAATTTCTGTCATGGAAAGTGAGTCAAGCCCGCAGTATCTACAATGGTCAGATTTCCATGTTAGAAAAATAGTTTGCAAAAAGTTCCTTACAGAAATGGGATGCAATTACAGAAGGCTAGCATCAACAGCACAGGCACCAGAGATAAGAGCAAAACCCACAACAGTGATGTGTTTTATAAAGGCTGGACTAATGAGATGACGGGACACACTTCTCTGTTCTTTTGGTTTTTGCTTCTTTTTTTTTTAACTCAGAAAAACACTTAAAAGCTGGAGTTCATGGAGACTTGACTTTGGGAAAATTGACATGTTCTCTTTCTCAGAACGAGTTTGGATGAACATCTTTTGCAGAGTTTGCAGTGTGTAAACAGTCAAGATTCATTGTCAAGTTTATTATTTTTTTTATGACTTTAAATCTGGTTGGGCATCTTCAGTGAGACAGGCAGTGGCACATCTGTCAAATGTGAAAAAGAAAATATGGAGGTTTATGACGGTTTAACTATAAAAAAGAGTGTGTTCTGTGTTCAGCAGCTGTTTAGTTTTTGTCAGGGTTTTCTTTCATTTTTCTGTTAAGCGTCTTCTGCAACCTTGGATAACACAATTCTTTAAAGTGAAACGCAGTTTGACTTAAACCACCTTTGTTTTTGTTTTTTTTAGCAAAGCATCACCTCCAGCAGACATGTAGGAATATGTCCCTGATTTTGAGTTTTTATTTGAGTGTTTACACAATTTAGCTACGCAAACACGTCGTGCACCTGCCACAGGAGAAACATAACAGGTCCAAGCTGCGCTTTATTGTTATCTGACACATACACAACGTCTGGAAAAGCACTAAAGGACAGAGGGGTGTTGTGTGATGACAAACCTGTAATGAATTTCAGGGCTTCATTATGATAGACTGACATCAGTTTTCTTGCCATGTTTGAGAGGGGTGTCATGATGGAAAGGTTAAAGCCATAACTCCAAGCCACATCTATTTCCTGGGTTATGAAAGCCATGGGTGATATAAAGATTATGTTCTCTCACACTTTCCAAAATAAAAAAAAAAAAAAAAAAAAAAAGGTTTTGTGCAGTTCAATATCCCGCATTATGGGACGATTATTTTCTTTGACAGTAATTCATTAGTTTCATTAGGAAAGAAATTCATCACTGTCCGAGTGGCTTCACGCCAATGCTGCACATCGTCACAGTTACATCTGATGCAACAGTGGGAGCAAAAAGTTTGGGATTTTTCATCGTACCAAGAAATGTTTTTAATAGCACATTTACGAAGACTGTCAGAGCATTTCCTTTTAACCAAGACCAGTGTGTGAGGTAATGGATGAAGTGTGGAAAAATATGGGAGAAAAACAGACGAAATATAATGGAAGAGGTTTGGAGGATTTGCACGAAAAAGCTTAATACAGACCCCCCCCCATCCATCCACCCACCTGCAATTATGTAAAAAGCATTTAGTAGTATAACAGTACCGTTAATTTCCATAAATTTCCACCTGTGGTTCATTTCAGTTGTTTGTTTTACACACTGCTGCCATCTTATGGCCATATTCCTTTCTTACAGCTTGAATAAAAATGGACTCTTTGTTTTCATCACAATATTTAAGCTCTGAAAAAAATAACTGAATTAGCCACAGGTAGCCATAACAGATTGATTACATTGATCTCATTGTCACATTCTTATGAAAGTTGAAACTGTTCATTTGCATGTTTGGAACATGTAATATCCTAAATATTATTTAAATTTTGCCGCTGAGACACTGGGACTGACATTTGTTTAGCGATGCAGGATTCAAGTGGACTACATAACTTCTCACTGCAAAACAAACAGAACAGATGGATGATGGTTTATTCCATTAAGTCAAAACCAGACAAAAATGATGAAGATTGATATCACGTTTTGATGCATAACTTAGCCATACCACTTGCTGCCATGTTTCCCTATGTGTCTACAGACATGTCCATAACGTAGTGTGTGTATTAAATCTCCGGTTACACTTGTTGATCATAAATGGAGCAATGTTGGGATGTCATGTAGTGTTTTTAAGCTGTTGTTGATCCAGAGACGATAACAAGACATTCAAAATCTCATAATTTGGATCGAATTGTTGTGGGCAAAGTCACCAGCTGAAAGATTTCCTGGCTGAGGGGAAAATAAAGCAGCGGCGAGACCAGATCTCAGAGAATACGGACATAAAAGACTGCTTCCATGAGTACTGACGAGCCTTTGTAGTAATTCACATTAAAACCCAACGCTGCAACGTGCAAGTTAGGACAATATTAATACAATACCCATATGAGGTGATCAGACCAGAGCTGTTAGAGTGGTAATACTAATGCATGCTTCAGAAATATTTGCAACAGGTTTAAAATGTTGTGTGTTCTGTAGATCCGAGCGGTTTCTCAAATTCTGTTCGAGCAAAGACGATGACAGGTACAGCACTGAACCCACAGACGAGCCTGTCTTCAATTAATTCTGTTTAAATGGATTAAAGGGCCGGGTGACTTGGCTGTTTTTTTTTTTGTCTCTATAAAAACTTGCAGTCTGACAGTGTGGTGTAACTGCAGCACAGGAATAAATAGACAAAATCATCTGCTGCTCCCTTGCACTCTCGCACTCATACACACTCGCACAGCTTTCTTTGCGTCTCTCGTCAAACTCTGTAGCAGTAAACGGCTGCTCTGTGCTTTTTCTTATCCCTCCCAAGGTCCTCAGCGCGTCCTGCTTTAGTTTGGTGCCTCTGGTCACAGATCACGTGGTGGTCTGAGGAGTCAAGTCTCACGTATGGTTACTGCTATTAGTTAACTGTCTCTTTGTGGGAGAGTCTCTTACTCTCTGGGCGACACAGTGAGTGTGAACAGGCACTCCACCTGGCAGACACACCACGTCAGGCTCGCTGAAGGTGTTGTGGCACAGGTGGCATCCCTTCTTTTCAGACACAAAGATTGGCTTCTTCCGCTCTTTCAGCTGAGGACAAAATACAGTAAGTTACAGTTAGAGTGGCTAAAAGCAGATAACACCATAGATGTTAAACAAAGAAATATTTCTATATTGTCAAAATAATTATTTTGACAAGACATATATGATAACACAGCATATGTGTTATATTATATTTATATTTGATTTTAAGATGGCGTGTTACATTTGATAGTCAATAGACATCACTTTCTCCCTATTTCTTCTTTGCCTTTTTGAGAAAACAAGTTATAGTTGCAGAGATTCACAAAGAAATTCAAAAGTTTTATTTATAATGGATACAATCAGATGTCACTCAAGAATATCATCTGCCAATTCAAATGCCTGGTAAAATTTAAGTGATTTAAGATGAACAACCTACCAAGCCTTATATATTTGGGAAATGATTTTTGCAACAAAGGAAGCTCCAACACGAAGTCACATTATATTGATCAGTTCATGCAAAACTTTAATATTTGGAAGACTGACTAACAGACTAAATAACTAATCTTTGCAGCTCTACTTCAGATTATTTCATTAGTTTATCCAGGATTGCTCCACCCACTGGAAAACTGACTTTTCCAATCCTTTAAAACAAGTAATAATTTATGTTGCTATTATTGGCTAAAATCTTTGTAAAAGAAGTGCCATCTTATGCTTTGAATAACAAAACAAAAAAGAAGAAAATGTCGTACTCTAATAAATGATGATGTCATACCCAAGTCTGTGAAACACCACATTTAACAAAGTACATCAGAAATAGGAGGATTTATGTTAGTTGCATGTTTTTTCATTACGTATTTCTCACCCTGTCATGTAGTAGTTGAAGGTTTTCAGAGTGTGCGAGCCCCAGAGCGATCTGAGAAGTGCGGCAGGCGTGCATGTTGGCCCTGATGGCTCGACCCAGAAAAGGCCGCAGCAGCTGCAGAGACCAGCTCTCAGGGAGCATGCGCAGGACGCGGACTGCGTCAAAAACCTCGCCATGCCGATTCAGGAGGTCCACGGCCGCCATCTCCAGGTCTCCACTGCCTCCTCCTCCTGCTGCTGCTGTCTGGTTCCTGTCTAGATACACCTCCAATAGCAGGTGAAACAGCTGCTGTTGGTAAGCTGAATCCCGACTAGATGAGGCCCATATACAGAAGGCCTCAGCAGATGGGAAGTCTTTGAGCTGGTGCACAAGTATGTGCAGTGCTTTATCGTGCTCCTCCAGCTTTCCATGTAGTGTTGCACGCTCTAGCAGCAGTTGTTCACAGTTCTCCATCTTACCTAAACAGAGCAGAAGAACATCAAAATTAAAACCTCCAGCCACTCTAAAACAAAGTCACAAAGTCTTGAGGATCAAACCTCACTATCAAGGATATTCAGTGCAGATTTTGTGGAGCTATACTGCATGTTTGTATGGATAAATTTAAGATGATGCAGTTTACCACAACAACCTAAGTGTTATTACAAATAAATGCATCCTTCAATAAATAAAAAACAAAAACAAAGGGGAAGTTAAAATGCTGTTAAATAACATTCATCATTTATAGTATAAGAATCCATATTAAAAATAAAATAAAGTGCACCTTCAGACTTTTGCCTCACCTAAAAGAAACTGTACACGGTATAGGTTGGACTCCCTGAGGAGGGCTTGGAGCCTCTCTCTAGCTCTGGTGAGCTTCTCTTCATCAGGCGCTGACTTCGACAGAAGTGATAAGACTCTTTCCAGGTACAACACAGCCAGGTTTGTGTGGAACCTCTCTTTCTGCATTCACCAACATGCAAGAAAACAATTCATATTCAGTTAGCCTTTGCCCACTGTTCTAAATGAAAACACACGAGTTAAATTAGTTAATGAAGGCAGACGTTCACCTATTCATTTTCTTCAGTACTTATGCGCAAGTACTATACAAGTAAAGTACTTTGCAGGGCTCATGGGAAGAGCCAGGCAGGTCAGGAATATAAGAGGAAGTAAAGGGACAGTGCTAACCACTGAGCCACTGTGTCTCATGTGACCAACTTCATATTCAGTGCTCGACAGTGAGACTGAAAATGTGTGTGTGTCAATGATAAAGCAATTCAGTGCTTTAGAGAACTGAAACTGCAGAAGATTCCTCTCATTGTTTGCATATGTTCTCAAGGACCCTGTAAAAGAGCCCACTCTAAATCCAAAAAGTCACATTTTTAATTGACAGCTGATAACTGTATCCCTTTATCATACCTGCGTCTTTTTCTCCAGGACCATGTGTTCCAAATAGAGAAGCAGTGCCTGGCTGTGCTTTCCCAGGTAAGTGATGACATTGTCAGGGTTTAGCTCTGGTAGGTCTTTAGTGGTAGGCCGCTTAGTAAAGATGCGGACACCTATCTATGAAAAAAAAAAGAAAGGCTAGGTTACTACTATGGCTTTACTGGCATGATGGAGACAGCGTGCAGAATATCACTTGATTCTCACCCAAAAAAATTTATAAAAAAATAAAAAATACATTGTACTCCAAATAAGCACATTTATGACACCTGCTTTTTCTACAAAAGAACATGACTGAACATACATTTTATAAAACACAAATTAACAGAGTTGTATACCAGTATATAAAAAGGAAGCTCAGTACAAACTCAGCACCTTCTTTTTATTGAATAAGGAACTGAAGAAACGGCTTGTGAGCACTGGAAAGTAACCGATCACAAGTCTGCAGCCATACTGACAGTCTTATTTTGTCTAGTCAAGTATCCAAAAAGAGCTGTTGCAAATTGTTACTTAGTTTTACCATTGCATAATTAAATCTATGCAGCTATATGTTCTAGTGAAAATGAGTTTTTTTTTTTTTTTCGTGTTGGGCATTGTCCTATAATTGCCAATTAAAATAGAAAACACATAAAAGAAAAAAACAATTTGTTTGTGAGGTGATTTAAAGTCCTGGTAACCTACGGTGGGATCCTTCCTCAGGGCCCAGTCTGCATACTTCCACACAAGGTCCAGATTGGAGCAGGAGTGGAGAAAGTCCACGATGTACTCATAAAGGTCAGATCTTGTGGAGTCCTGCAGATCCCCGTCTGCCACGCGAATCCACAACTGTCAAAAAAATTTAAATTAGTTAAATTCCTGTACGATCTGTTGGTGCAGATTCTTCTGCAAGAACCAATATAAGACAAACGTCCGTCATACATACCTGAAGTGCTGCTGAATCCTGACCATTATAATGATAGAGTAGCCCGAGTGCAAAATATCTAGGAGATGAAGGGGAAGAAAAAGTGAATGAAGCAAAGCCTCTCCCTCAAGATTATACTTCTGTATGAAGTAATTAAATTGGTTTGACTAAAGCGGACACAGTACTGGAGCTTAAGAAGGATGGTAATTAACAGCAAGGGGGCACTGAAAAGTATTTACGCAACAAAGCCCTGTCTCAGTCAGTCCCTCTAGGAATTTGCAAATCATGCTGAATCCCACAGTGTCCACACCAGTGTTCATTTTTCTGCTAATTAACACGGTTTTCAGCATGGAAGGACATGATCAAACTGAGACTAACAATTTACGCTAATCAGCCTTTATCAAGCTGTTAAACCACACACACACACACACACACACACACACACACACACACACACACACACAGACAATGACATTTAATAAGTCAAAAGTCAACGAATTACTCTACAGAGGCTTCTAAGACCATATCTGTTTTTCATGCATGACAAATGATATTTATTTGTTCTTAAAAATGAGCGAATCAAAACCAAAATTGATGGTATACACACTTGTGATATTTTTCCAGCCACGGGACACTGTCTGCTAATACGCAGGCATTGTCTGAAGCTAGCAGGTCTAGAAGGCTGTCGTGATCTTGTTCAGCGTACAGCTTTAACAGTGCAGTGTCCACGTCCTCTCTGCAGCCGTTGACCACCTCTGTGCTTCGTACCTGCGAGTGGAGATGAAGAAAACATTATATAGTACAGATTCAGCATTGTAACAATTACTGTCCCTGCTAAATTAGGTGTAAATAAAAATTTGTTTTACCTCTCCCAAATAAGTGATGAGGAATTTCTTGCATCGCAGCACTTTTTCCTGGTCACCCTGTGCCAGGTGGTTGAGATCTGCAAACTCATGAAGAGGAGGGTGGCAGCGTGTGAATGAGGAGGTGGCTGGCAGCAGCAGTGGGTAGAGAGATATCAGCTCCCGCACATCCAGCTGACCCTTCCTGCAAAAATGAAAAAAATAAATAAATAAATTAGGTACGGTCACAACAAACTGCTAATGGGAGAGGGAAAGTAATGCAAAAATGCACACTGATAGATTATTAAAAACACATTTTAAAATCCCTGATCCAGAGTCACACTAAAAACAAGTCCTTGAACACAAATGCACATCCAACGTTTCTCATTTCTTTATTTTCCGTGGATAAACTTACAGGATTAGAAATTAACGCATCGTTTCCACTGCATGGTACGGAAAGACTCACCACAATTGTTCTTCGTTTTCCAAAAAAGCCCACAAAACCTCGCCTGGTCAATTGACGAAGTGCAGACGTTCCTCTATTTGTTTTCGCTGTGGCCATAATGTAACATAAGCTAAGACCCACGGCTACATTACGAAGGTGCTATCTGCAGTGGAAAACGGAATTGAGAAAACCACTTGGTATCAAAAGTAAGTTACGCCGAGCTGAGCTGTACCATGCAGTGGAAATGAGGCAGTAGAGTAATTACAAAGATTGGGAACTAAAGGAAGAAGTTCAGACTACCTATAGGGAAGCAACTTTGGTCAAGTAACCAGAATAGATTATTCTGTAAAACACAGCTTCGTGAAGTCTTCAGTGATTTAAGTGTTCCTCAAAAGGTTTTTGCCATGGAAGCCATGGAAATAAAAGGCAAGAAACAGGAACGGGAACGACAAAAAGGTTTACAAGATCGCTGTTCAAGGTGTAACAATTTATTCTCTCACTTGAACGACCCCAGCTCAATATGTACATGTACCGGAGCCGTCAGTATTAGATGTTAAATGGAAAATAAACACACTACTGTGATATGAATGACTACCAAAATATTTATAGATGGGGTAAAGTAAAGGCTTTTCTAAAACATTGGACCTGAATGCTCCTTTCTAGACTCAAACCACTGACAGTTTAATCCCAGGGCAAAACAGAGCCGTTTAACAAACGCTGACTCAGCCTCTTACCTGAAGTGTTCTTTTGCCTCTAGAAACTGAAGCTGACCAAACTGTATGAAACCCGCCTGCTGGAGGATTCTTCTGTGCAAAATCTGTGGATGCAGACGACATGAGAAAAGTGTTTTTTATTTTAGAAAAACTCTGACGATACTGTAAACTACAGATTAGTAGTTTACATAAAGGTCTCAGCCCAGACAGTGATAATCATGATTTCGTTGATTGTTAGTAATACAAACAACATTGTATGAATCATACATAATGTTTCCAAATAAAAAAGAATAAAACAAAAACCACACTGTTAACTACCTGGAACTTGTCTTTGGGAATATTTTGCTGTGCTCCCTCTGTGAGGATGAGCGCCTCCTCCACTCTGTGACTGGCCAGTAAGTCCTGGATCTGTCTCTCCAGCGGCAGTGGTACGAGGACATACACTGCTTTAGTGGAAGCCAGAATGACCTTTCCTAAAAAAAAAAAACACACACACACAAAACACAGGTCAGAACTTCAACACTCTCAAGTAACAACATCTCAGTAGTGATCTCAGAAGTTTATAAAACAACAGGCTTTATTTTGTCTTGCATAATGCCCTTTAAAAAGTCTTCAGTCCTAGAAATGGACAACTTCATATTTCACTGGTTATTTCACCCATTAAGGATCAAGACCCCAGCATACAGCTCTGCTTTGTTTTCTCAATCCAGCCAAAGTGATGAGTCTTTAACTCATCAGACGACACAAGCGGAAAATCCTTAAGAAAGCAATGTGTGAGGGATACCTTCGAAGTCCTGCAGAATGTGTCCGTCCCTGAATGAAAGGGTCTGTTTTAGCTGTTGGTCCAACATGCTGTGGATGGTGATGAAGCTCTCATCCAAAGCCACCACGTACGGAAAACACACAGCGGCGCCGATCACGCTCTCTGACCAGTTGACTGGAGCTCGCTGAGATACCCCTTCTGCATTGGCAAACATTCCTGGAAGGGGGGAACATGGAGAGACCATTTTGAAGATTTGAACAGGGATGTGCAATTTTTCAAAAACTTAAAAGAAGACTCCCAATACTGAAAATAATAGAGGTTAGTGTGCTAGTGTGTGATAAATACCTACAATACATTAATCTAAAAACAGTTCCTCCAGAAAAATGTGATTATGCGATCGCATAATTCAACGCATAATCAGCCAAAAGTCTCAAACTTTCACCGCATAAATCGCCAATTTCTGAGCAAAATGCGCATAAAATATGCAGGGCTTTTCGATTTGCAAAAAAGTCACATATATCTTTGCAGAAAATTTTGCGTTTACTTCACACAAGATCAGCCACTTTCCTCCTGTTGCCTTGGGAACGTTATGAAGTGACGTCATCAGAAAAGCTGCAAACCCCGCGAAGAAGACATGATGAAGTCCAGCAAATCAGTCTCATTTGCCAACAAAAATATTAATAAATAATTATTTTTGTAAAGCTATGGAACTTGTTTGACTCATCAACGTTTTGTAAGTTTGAGCCATGTGTTTATTAAGGTCTGAAATAAAACAAGATGAAAACTTAATTATTCCAGCACTTTCTGTGATGTAGTATGCTTTGCTTATCATAGGAAGTCATTAGAAATGTGTGTAGAGTGTTGGGGGAATCACTTTTCTTTTCTTATTCGTCAAACTGCAGTTTTTGCAAATTCACGCAATTTTTGCAAATTCACGCAATTTCATCGCATAAAATTGCATAAATATCATGCATATTACATCGCATTTAAGAAAACGTGCCCGCAACAATAACAAAAAAAAAAAAAACACTGAATTATAATAATAAAAAAAGTGAATACATAGATCGATTGATGCCAAAAACCAACAGGGACAGTATGGCCTCCATTTATTTCACTACATGAATTTATATCACATTTTTGTCAGTATTTCCCAACTCTGTACAAGAATAATTCCTTGTAATATAATTAACTTGTCAGTGTGACCTAATTATTTAAGTTGGAGAAAAATAATTATTTGATTATTGAAGCATATTATGTAATTGTTTTTATTGTAAAACACATTAAGCAACTTTGTTTGTATGAAATGTGTTATGTAAATAAAGGTTATATTATCATTATTATATTAATACCTTAAAAGAACAGCAAACACCCTGCTTCTGTCCTGACTTACCCAGACCACCAGGTGCTGCTAAGAGGAACTCCTCCCTGCCGATCCTCTTCACAATGGGCCTCCTCTCCTCGCTGTTGTAAGGGAAGAGGTCTTGGGAGGTCCCTGTGTTGTAGTTCAGAATCATGTACTGTGTGGCAAGGGCCACACACAAGAAGTAACCGTCGAGACTGACGGCACAGGGCTGCTCAAGAGTGGTCACCTCTTTGACCAGCTGCACTCTGTCCTCGTACACCATGTAAATCTGCACTGTCCGCCGCTTGGAGGAGAGCACACCCATTTCCACACAGAACGGATCCCCGTTCACTGGGTTCTCATTAATGCAGAAGGCCGTCACGCCTCTGATCTTGGCGCCACCTCCTGCCGCCGAGGGCACGGTCTCCAGTGTCACCATGTCGACAAGGAACACTATTCCATCGCAGAGCACGATGAGACGCTCTAGAGCGGAGGCAGCACGCAGCTCAGCGACCGGTTTCTTGAGGCCCAGATATTTGTGCAGCAGTTTCTGAGCGGAGTAACTCCGTCTCCCCTTGGAGGAGGTGACCTCGTCCAGCAGGAAGTGGTGGATGAAGCAGTCGTTGGTGCCGACGTACAAGTGCTTTCCACAACATTCGATGCACTCGATGTTGATGCGAGCCTTGTCGCCCATGAGGAGATCTCGCTCCACAGCGGGGACAAGCTCAAAAGCCTTCACACTCATCTCAGCCAAGGCATCTACACTGGAGGATATAAAATGGACAGGCATCAACAAAATTTCAGACAAATTAAAACAATCAATATGACAGCACAGTGCAAAACATCATCTTGTGATGCATTATTTATTTGCTACATTACTATTCATTGATATGATACACTGGGGCATGGGCGTGTCCCTGTTTCACAACATCTGAATCTATTCTGCTTTTAGACAGTTCAAACTGTTTTTGACTGATATACTTCAAAATAGTGACACTCATAAATATAAGCCTTAAAAATCATCCCCAGTAACTTCAGGTGTTGGAGTCCTGGTTTGGCAAAACATCACCTTAGACTCTGGGACAAAGATTTCTTACAGTTTTCTTACATTTTATAGCTCATACACTTTACTGACTATTTAATAAAGTAAAATGACTTGTAAGCAGTCATATGTATGTATATTCAGGGCAATCTATCATGACTAGGGCTACAAATATTTACATTATCAATTAATCTGTTGATCATTTTCTGGATAAATCGCTACTTGTCCATATCAAGTCAGAAAATGGTCACAATTACTGTCACAGAGGACTAAAGAAACAAGGAAATATTGGCATTACAAAAGCCCAAATCGCAGAATTTGTACAGATTAAAAAAAAAGAAGAAATTACTCAATATGATTAATCAATGATCAAAATAGCTGGCAATTATTTTAATTGTTGACAACAAATCGATTAATGGCTGCAGCTCTCTCCCATCATGATCTTTAAGTTAAAACTTTCCTACCAGTCAACACAGACTCGATTAGAGATATGACTCATCTCAGAGAGGTTTCAGAAGGATATGTCATTAACATATGAAAGTGTTGTATGTTATTTAAGTTTGCACCTTACATGTCCAGACACAGATTGACGTGTTACTGTGTGTTTTCTTTCTGTTTTGGTCTTTCTTGCAACACTTTCTGATTCAGGCAGTTTCTTATACTCCCACAGCGCACACTGGGGCATGAAACACTTGAATAAAAAAGTATTATTTAGGACCTAGCCCTCTTGGTTAAAGTTCAATAATTCAAAATACTAGTTAGTTTAGTTGTACCACTGTGCAGTTTATATAAAAATCTCCTGTGTCATATCCTGAAGCTGAGTTATTCTTAGCTTTCTATTAAACAATGCTCATGTTGGGTGTAGCTGGAGTTAATCGTCAACAAATGTATTAAACATTAGCTGTCGTACTCTCTCAGTAGCTCATGACGTTAGCGCTTGTTAGCTTTGGAAATCCACAGAGGCTACCTGTGATAGCTAAATAAAGTTCACTAGTAAACACTGCCTGTCTTAAAGTGGACTCTTTTGCTTGTAGATTCATGCAGATTAAACATGTGAGAAAGTCGTGGTCGTTTTTTATTTTAATTGGCTGTGCCGCTATCTGGGCCAGAGTAGCTAAGCTAACGTTAGCTTATTAAACAGAATGATGCTAACAAGCTAACAGCGTTTAAGTTATATTATCAACGTGTCCGCTGAGTGGTTATTATCGAAGATGTGTTTAAACAGCTGTCACGTTACAACAATCAGAGGTGGAAAAAACCACCCAGCTTCCCCAGCCGGCCTGCCTTCCTCCCCCCGGGACGATGCTCCGGTGCTCCACAGTTTCTCCCGGAACTGTGAGCAAACCTACCGCGGCAGACAGCGCTCAGGACCGGGCCGGACCTCCACAGGCGGCCGAGCTTCACTGCTCCAGAAACAGCGGCCACCACGGGTGTTTAAGGCCGGACGTCAACACAGGCATGGTGCTCGGGTCTGCACCTTACAGACAGGCGGAGAATTTGACTTAGGCTGACGGCGTTTGGTCTTCCCTGTCCGGTATGAAACACCGCCCCTCCGCGCCGAGGCTGCTGCAGGTGACACCGGGCCGCGTTCAAGGCCGCCCGGACAAAGAGGAGCAGAGCCAGTCAAGATTGTCTTGATATACTGGTGCAATAAATAAGCAGAAAAGGTCCTTAAAGTCAGAAGAATAAATTGTAAATATAAAGTAGACAATATTATGAAGTAGACAGTAGCATAAAAAATAAAATAAAGATAAAGACAATATATGCAATATGATTGTTATTTAAATGGAAGAAATGAAAGGAAAGAGTAGAGTTGTTTCTCAATACATTTTAAACTGAGCTCTTAATATGTGTTACTGCAGCAGTCGTACATATCAATTAAAGGAAGTCTTATAATATTATAGGATAGAATAGAATAGAATAGAATACCTTATTTCAGCCTTGGGCTCCAGATAAAAGACAAGACATTACCTAAAAAAATACATACAACAGCATTGTCTTACAAAGAGACACCTGTTCCAGTGTCATTTCAGAGTCATTAAGCTAGCAAAGTAATGTATACACAGCATTTCTTTAGACAATCTGGAAAGTATTCACACATGCAGCCACAAACATTTCACTCTCACAACACAAACTAGGTCTCTTAACACTCTTTTAGTTTTACCACAAGTGTGTAGTATAAGGTAGAGTGCAACATGCTCTGAACAGAGACATCTTCACACCATCAGTGCACATAGTTAACTTGTGTGAGAGGATGTTTCCTTGTGCAAACATCCTGTGGCATGGCTTCTAAATATCATCATCATTTGTAATTTGTTCTGTAATAAAATAACCCAGATATCTTACCCAGGTATATGAGAAATGTTAAGGTTCTTTACTTGAGTAAATTCTGTTTCATGTCATTTTCTACTTCTGCTTCAGAGACAGTTACTGTGCAGATTATTGTTCATAATAAAAAAACATATATATGTATAATCAACAAATAAATTATGATGTATGCTGATGTATGATGTGTGCTGCCAAGCATGGTATGAAGTTATTAAAAATAGACCCACATTTCCAGCTGCAAAAAACATGGTACTTTAACTATATATTGTTTTTATGCTAATACTTTTGTAGTTTACTTAAAAACATTTTGAATTCATGCCTTTTACTTGTATGGTATTTGATTGTTCCATAACTGAAAGTTTGTAAATCTAAATTAATAATGAAATACAGAAACAAAATATCAGTGAAGTAATCGGTTGATATTGTCAGCTGTATACTCAGACCTTTGACTGGTTTGACTTCAAACATCTAAAAAAAGGGAATAGAAAAGAAAAAAGACAAGAAAACAAGAAGAAGTGCAAATGTCGCAAAAAAAAAGAGAAAATACAAGAAAAAAGATAAGGAAAGAAGAAAAACTGTATCTCAAAACATTTAAATAAATAATAAAATTGATAGGAAACGTAAGTGACTGTAAAAAGTCCAAACTGTCCGTGAACGCAACTCACCCAAGATGCACCTGTCCAGCTGAACTGCCTGAGAAAAGCCATTTTGTTGTTGCTAGCTAGCAAAGAAAGCCTCCAGTAACATGGATCTGCCACATTAACGCTAAATATGTTTCTTTTACGTGTCGGTTCATCGTCGCCAAACACAACAACTGAGCCGCAGGTAGCCGAGGCGGGCACGGAGTGAGCCTGTAAAAACCGGAGTGCTGTGGAGAAAAGGAAAAAGT
Source organism: Scortum barcoo (assembly GCA_023238725.1). Classification (NCBI taxonomy): domain Eukaryota; kingdom Metazoa; phylum Chordata; class Actinopteri; order Centrarchiformes; family Terapontidae; genus Scortum; species Scortum barcoo. The sequence goes on from CM041531.1 coordinate 12,563,498, forward strand.
GGAGGCTAAAGAAGTGTGCTGCAGATATCATACGGTTAGCTCGCTGTGTTTGTGCGTGTGTTTACTCAGCTGACCGTAGTTATGTTTTTCTGATTAATCAACTCAACACGGCTCGGTTTGCGGGTGCATTTTAAGTTGTAGATGTGTTTTAAGCCCACCGCGGCCGTCGCTGCTGACAGCCAAAGACGAGAGGTCGAGCAGAGAGGCTGTGTGGCTGACAGTAAGTAAACACTTGAAGCACACACAGCAGCGTTAAGCCAAAGCGATAATCTGATAATGGCAGAGGACACACGGCAGGGCAAGAGAGCCAGTTTCTCTGCCATAACCGAGCACAACACCAACGGGATGGCCAGGACGTCCGCGGTGGCCTCCAGCAAGGGTGGCGCCTCAAAGAAATTAGTGATCAAAAATTTCAAAGGTAATGTCTTCACAGCTGTCAGGTGTGTGTTTGTCTTAACAGAGACAGAGGGTGTAACCTTTAGATAATATCGTTTATGTAAAAGGATAAGCTGTCTGAGGTGTGTGTGTGTGTTTTGGTTATATAGTCAGTGTTATTTTTTATTTATTTTTTTTTACAGCAGATATAAAGTGCTGATCTCACTGCTCTGATTAGTGCATTTGTTTATAAGAAGGCTTCACATGTAGTGGGGAAGTGCTCTCATTATATACTGAAGTAAAAAAAGTTACATATAAGTAAATAAAGTACAAAATACAAAAAGTAAGTTCAAGTCCAGAGTTGAAAATGTTACTTGACTCAAAACACAAAGTTTTAGCATCAAAATAAACTTAAAGTACTGAAAGTAAAAGGATGCAGTCTAACCTTTAAATCATTGATCATAAAAATGAAAAGTTGTCAGTGTCTGCGTTGTGCTCATGTTTTGACAGCAGATATAAAGTGCAGATCTTACTGCTCTGATTAGTGTTTGTTTATAACGTGGTGGGAGAAATACTTGAATTTTATATTTAAGTCAAAGTAAAGTATAGATACATGAAGTAAAAAGTAAAGTTAGTAAGTAAAAGTCCTGGATTGAATTTTTTTCTTGACTTAAAATGCAAAAATATCAGCATCAAAATGTCCTTAAAGCACCAAAAGTAAAAGTGTGTTTTTTTTTTTGTTTGTTTTGTTTTTTTTTTATTTGAATTATTTATGTTTTTATGTTGCAGTTGATAAATGTGGAGATGACTTTATATCAAGGCTGCAAATAATGATTATTTTCATTAGTGATTAATCTGAAATTTGCAAATATTTATAAAATAAATACAAAACAAATTTCAGTGGCCACTAAAACCTGCCCTCAAAATAAGTTTCAAGTATGTTTTCATCAAAAACTGTAACTTCCAGTGTCCTTGAACAGTTCTTCAGAACAATAAATGTCCGACTTATTTGCTAGTTTAATAAATAATTAATGTAATATTTTAGTGAAAAGAGTCAGTATAAAGTTCTTCACATTACGCTGTAAAAGATGTGTGTTTACTTTCTTGCCTGTGGGTCCAAAGTGTGCGGTGTAAGAGGCTCAGTTAGCCTACCAGTGACCATGAAAACTAACATTACTTTACTAAGATATATAAAATACTGCTTATTGCAGATGTTGGTGTGGAGTTAAAGGAGAAAGTGCTTGTAGAAGTATATATATTTTTTAACTTTTAATATTTGACAGATACTTTTGAAAATAGGAACTTATCATATTGGTGTTAAACATGTCAAAATATGTTTTATCCCAATACTGCTGTTGTTTCATTTCAATGTGTATGAGCCATAAATTAACAGTGTTGCTGGTTTGTTTTTTTTTTTATGACAGACAGGCCAAAACTAGCTGAGAACTATACGGAGGACACGTGGCTGAAGCTACGAGATGCAGTGGGTGCCATCCAGAACAGCACCTCTATCAAGTACAATCTGGAAGAGCTCTATCAGGTTTGGTGTCTGTCTTTTTACTCACCTGCAGTTTGATAAGTGTGTAGCAGTGTTGGATTGTAGAAATGTGTCAGTACGAAACAATTCGACATGACTAGCACAAATGCTTTACAGTTTATAATTTCAACGTAAACTTTCAGCAGATGATATAATGAATTTAGATTCAAATGTTATAATTTTATAATTTTTATTTTTTTATTTTTGTGATACACAGGCTAACACAAGCCCTGTAGCTAATATATAATGTTAATTTAATTACAAACTTAAAATCTATATTCTATATTTAAAAGTAGCACACACAATTAATTTCAGCTAACAAAAAGTAAATGTTTACCAGACATTACACAAACCTCCTGCTTCTTATAATCTCAGTGAAATGGGAACAAAAGAAAAACTACTGTAATTTCCAGCGGCAGCATAAGGACATTTTGGAATATATGAGTACATGTGTTGCTATATACAGTGCAGTGTCCTGTAGGAAACAGGTAACATGTTTAAACCCAACCAACCAAACCAAACAGCGACTTTAATTTATCTATCTAGGTCAAATTAAGAGCCAGCGTCTGGCACAGGTAATGCTGTTCACCAGCACAAACTATATCATCCCACAAGTTCAGCCAGTCTTCATCCTCAGTGTTTCTCGGTGGAACGATGCCGACACAGTCCTGTCCTGCCGTGCTGTCATCCCAGGATGCTATGGTGTTGTTTGGCTCCCCAGGCTTCCAGTAAGTGACATCTGGATGGATGCCGCTCACTCACATGAAGTTGCCCTCCATCAACGTATCCTGCAGCCCGATCCACGCTGAGTGGAAGATCGTTCAAGGATGATGCCGGGCAAACTGAAATGTCATGTTGGTCAAGAACGCCTGGTCTGCAGCATCCAAAACAACAGCCAGGTCACCCCCATTTTTAACGCATTCCCTACAAGCAGCTTCCCACTTGACTGCTTTTTGGGAGAGGAAGAAGCAGCGGGAGGCGTGCTCGGTCCAGCCAGGCGGGCAGCTTGAACAATCCTGTGTTACGTTATTGCAGCGTTTCCAGAGGAAGGACAGGCTGTCAGACATCAGGATTGAACGCTGGTGTTGATTTTTTGCCTCCAGTTGCATGGAGATCTGACTTTGATTGTTTAACAGCAGGCGCAACTCTTTTTCTGCAGAAATCATGGTGATATTATGCAAGGATTGATTCAGAAGAAGCCCCAGCTGTGTCTTTTCCTCTTCCACAAGGTGGCAGTTTTCAAGGGTTGAGGTTAGAGAGATGTTCAGATATCTGTTCTCCACTTGCATCTGTGTTTTTTTCTTGCAAAACAGTGTTTAGGAGCAGCATCAGTTTGCCCTCTTTGGAGGGAGGTTTGATTCAGGAGGCCAGGGCTCATTTGCTGTCTGAAGAGGAGGAAGAGGCCAGTCACAGTGCAGAGGGGCACTGTCAAAATCCTAATAATAATGAGCTGCACGCAGCATTTCAGCTTTTTTGAGGATTTCTGTTGAGTCTCTCCTCTGCCTCCTTCCTCTTGAATTTTTTCTATTTCTTGAACTTGAAGCAAAAAAGTTAATTCATGCATTTACATAAAAGTTCTTATTGTAACTGTATTTATATCTGTTCTGCAGAGTAAGCTTAAAAAAAAACAGGCAAGCTCCATTGGTTATCATTCTGTACCACCGCAGCGCACAGTTGTTTGCCTTTAACTCTTAAAACATTTAAATTGCATGTGTTTTTATGTTCAGTGTGAGAATGACCTGAGAGAGTTGCATCTAATAAGCTTTTTTTTTAACTGAGTTAACATATATTTTGATGTGTAAAAAAAATATGGTTTTAAATTTTAAAATACTTTACCTTATTTTGAAATATTTACACGTTTTACTTTGGTTTAACTGCATTTTTGTCAGATTTCTGTAAATTGCAATACTCCGCTGTCCGCTGGTGAGTCAACATTAGCACCTAATACAGCTACACACACAGATTACCTTGTCCTGTGGCTAAATTATTAAATCCCAAAACAAACATTAATTGTTCAAACACTTTAAAACTGTCGCCAGACAGAAACGACTCTTAACCTCCTCAGACTTTTGTCCTCTTGCTCAATTATTCCTTCTGTGCCAATGGTTTCATCTTTTACTCAAAAATCCTTTGTTTTCCCCCACAAGCTTGACTTTGTGTGTCAACTCATTAAAATGTTTGACGAGAGGACTGTTGATTTTTGTCTCCCAAGTTGTCATAGCAACCTTCTGTGCTCCTGAATCACCCACTTTTTTCAGCTTCCTGTTGTATTTTTTTGAGCGTTGTCAAAATAAGAGGTTAACATCAATGTTTTTGTTAATTTATGTACAGATTTTAATCTTAACCTCTTTTAGATTTACATACTAGTATGAATGGAAACAATACCAATTTTTTAAATGTGGTTATTATAATGTACAGCACTTATAGTTTTTAATAAATTCTTAAAAATACCTGTCTTGTCCTTTCTTTTAAATCAAGAAGTCATGTTAAATGTTCACACTGCTGTTTAGTTTCTGAGCAGAATTGTAAAGCGATCTCTTGTCTCTTGTTTCTTTCTTGAAGGCGGTGGAGAACCTCTGTTCGTATAAAGTCTCCCCCACGCTGTACAAACAGCTACGGCAGGTCTGTGAAGATCACGTCCAGGCCCAGATCCACCAGTTTAGAGAATATCCTTTGTTTTTTCGTGCACAAACTCATCAGGCAAGTGTCGTACCTGTTGAAATATTACTCATGTCAGCTACAAACAGGATACCTGTTAAGTTGTTCTTATGTCTGATGCATTGTGAGAGAGGCTTCATTAATAGTGGGTGTTTTTCCTCGTAAGACCTCTGTCTGATTTACTGTAAACTAAACAGCTGAAACAAAAAAAAAACATAAAAACACAACACTGCTGGTATGTTCATTTAGTAGCTGTTTTCAAATCAAGGAGCCCATGATTCATAACAGGAGAAGACATTAATAAAAAGTGAGCTGGTGATTGGTCAGTAATGCTTTATGAAAGTCATTATTTTATTATTTCGTAGTTTGGAGTTATATTGGCAGCTTTAAACTCTGTTGGCACAATTCAAGTGTTATTGCAGTCTTTTCTCACAAGGGGTCAATATACTGTTAATACTTCAAGTTTTGCACAGCGCACACTGACTAGCAGATGGTTTAAAGATGCTTGATGTATTGTATGCTCAACTGGCAGCTTTTTAGCAAATCATGAAGTCACTGATTAGCAAAATTGTTTCAAATTGTCACAATCCAATTGTAGGACATTTTAATTTATTTAATCGTATTTATTCTCCAGTTCTTTCACAGTTGCTTTTGGACTTGCCTTGCTATATGGACTAAAAATGTCAAAAGTCTCAGCATCCTTAGTATAGATAAAGATAATAAAAAAACATTAGTGTCTATCAGCTTGAACAGCTAAACTTAGATGTTTCTACATGCTGTCCAGCCACAGAATATTGTGAAATATGATTAAAAATTTAGCTTTAGAGACATGAGTGAATAGAAGATTTTTCCTTAACATAGAGCTCACAGAGTCTTTGGACAACCTTTCCTTCCTGAAGCGAATGAATCGCTGCTGGCAGGACCACTGCAGACAAACTGTAAGTTTGGGGTTTGACAGATACACACATCAAAACTGTTCCACTAATTAGGAAAGTGCTAGTCTCATGTTCAGGCTGTTTTTCTTTTTCTCTTTATAGATAATGATCCGAAGCATCTTTCTCTTCCTGGATCGTACCTATGTGCTCCAGAACTCGCTACTGCCCTCCATCTGGTAAAATCACACTTTATTGAAAGTATCCTTCTTGTATTGCTTGTACTGCGCAGGCTGACGTTGTGTATACTTTGCAGGGACACTGGGCTGGAGCTGTTTCGTACCCACATCGTGAGTGACAGCGGAGTTCAGAAGCGCACAGTAGATGGCATTTTGGAGCAGATAGAACTTGAGAGGAACGGAGAGACAATAGACCGCAGTCTGCTCAGGAGTCTACTGGGCATGCTGTCAGACCTACAGGTACCTGATGACCTGTTTACCATAACTGATCAGTAGATGCACTGAATGTATTTCATTGTTTTAATCCCCTGACTGTCAAACATTTCTTAAGGTTTACAAAGATTCCTTTGAGGAGAGATTTTTGACTGAGACCAATCGCCTGTATGCAGCAGAGGGACAGCGGCTGATGCAGGAAAGAGACGTGAGTGAGCTCATCAGTGGATCTGTAATTTTAGTGTGCGGTGTGGCCGCAGTTATTCAGCAATAACACTGTCATACATTTGTGTTTTTACATGTCCAGGTGCCCGAGTACCTGCACCATGTGGCTCGCCGGTTGGAGGAGGAGAATGATCGTATCGTGAGCTACCTCGACCAGAGCACTCAGTAATTCATTTTTTATGTTCAATTACATATATGAAATAGGCATTATTCCATATCTTCAATAAAAGATAACATCTTGTGTGAAAATAAATATCATTAATTACAATTTCTCTGCTAGTATTAAGGTAGGGTACACCTGTTTTACAATACTCACCCAAAATAAACAGCAGTACACACAGACAGAAAGGTATACTGTCAGCTGACTGCTTAGATTTACAGTACAAAGGCCTACCTTCACTAAATGTCCAGTGTACTGTGTTTCTTTATTTTGAATATTTTCATGTTAAGCTCTCCCAACATCTTGTAGTATTTCTTAATATTGTATTATGTTTGTTTGTTTTACTTCTCTACGTAATTGTGCACTTTTTACTCACCCTTTATAGTTTAGTGTTAAGTGTTGATCTAGTGTAGATCAACACTCTGCAAGGTTACACCAGCAGTAATCTACCAGGTCTTTCTCTTAAACACATGACCGCAGAGCTCTAGTTGCATATTATTAAATTGACTGTAACTGATAAGGTCAGGAGACATGACTATTGAAAGGGGAGACTTTTAAATTTTATTACTCTTTTCTTGTATTTTCTTATTTATTTATATTCTTATTTACTCCTCACAGAAAACCACTTATCAGCTGCATTGAGAAACAGCTTCTAGGAGAACATATGACCGCAATACTACAAAAGGGTAAGTCTGCATGAACGAGTGCTTCACATGCATACGTGTGATAATATCCAGTACGTTTGTGAAGCGGGTTGTGTAAAAAGTTAGTTGAATGTGAGGATTATTGAATTTTAATATATAAAATACATATGCATGTAATAATGTGTAATGTTTGCGCACCAGGTCTGAGCACCTTGCTGGATGAGAATCGTGTGACTGAGCTGGCCCTCCTCTACCAGCTCTTCAGCAAGGTGAAGGGAGGACTTCCCACGCTACTGCAGTTCTGGAGAGATTACATAAAGGTACACACATAGCTCAACCAACATTATGTAGACACGTAACACAAAGCACTACCATAAAGAAAATGCATCCATGTCTTTGAGAAGTGCTTGTAAACCTTGTCGAAACTCTCTGTGGTCTCAGTCCTTCGGTGGAGAGATCGTTTGTACTCCAGAGAAAGACAAGGACATGGTGCAAGACCTGCTGGACTTCAAGGACAAGATGGACAATGTGGCACAGAGCTGCTTTACACGGAACGAGGCATTCATCAATGCCATGAAGGAGGCCTTTGAGACCTTTATCAACAAGAGGCCCAACAAACCTGCTGAACTTATCGGTAGGTCAGACAAATAAATACCACTCTGTAACAGTTGTGCCACCCCCCACCCCCAGCTCTACAAATATTTTACAGTTTTGACAAGGCTCAACCTTGGTACTTCATTAATAATTTTACACAGCTTATTATTATTGTTGTTTTGTTTTTTGTTTTTTTACTTCCTGCATGTGATCACAGCTTTCTTTGGTTTTGCCTCCCATCCAGCTAAATATGTGGATTCAAAGTTAAGAGCGGGGAACAAGGAGGCCACAGAGGAGGAGCTGGAGAGAATCCTGGACAAGATAATGATAATCTTTCGTTTCATACATGGTCAGTTACACTTCTGTGTGTGAAGCATGCATTTGTTTTCTCAGACAGAAAGTGTTACTAACCACTATGAAGCTTGTTACACTCTAATGAGACGTTTTGATCTGCTTTTTTTCCCCCACCCTACCCCCCACCCAGGAAAAGACGTGTTTGAAGCTTTTTATAAGAAGGACTTGGCCAAGCGTCTGCTGGTCGGCAAGAGTGCTTCTGTTGACGCTGAAAAGTCCATGCTCTCCAAGCTCAAACATGGTGAACCTCTAGTCCAATGTCTTATATCTTGAATTAGCAAATTGTCTTATCTTGAATTCACTTATTGAATTTTACCATTGGCCTACAATAGAAAGGCTCAGCAGTAATTTACAGTAACAGTGCACATGAAGCGCTAAAGTAAGAAGTTGATCTGAGATATTCTGAAATGAGTACATATGTGATGTGTGAGAACAAGTCTTACTTTGTGGTTTTGACTTCCTCCAGAATGTGGCGCAGCATTTACCAGTAAGCTAGAGGGGATGTTCAAGGACATGGAGCTGTCCAAAGACATCATGATCCAGTTCAAACAGGTGTGTGCAGTGTCTGTACACATGCACACACTTAAAAACATGCATGTGTAGCTTTAAAATATCAGTGCCATGTTTGCAGTATGTGAATGCATTCCACCGCACTGCATCCTTTTAATGCATTTTTAATGCATAGTTGTGAAAGTATATATCTCTACTCAGTATATGCAGAACCAGAGTGATCCAAGCAACATAGAGCTGACCGTCAACATCCTCACAATGGGCTACTGGCCTTCATACACACCCATGGAGGTCCACTTGCCCCCTGAGGTAAGAGTTGTTATGTTTGGGTGCTGTTCTTAGTGCTTTGACACTTTGGAAAGATCAACTTGAGCAGCACATGAGAGTCCTGTGAGCAGTTTATGTGCCTGAAAACTGTATAATGCAAAATTTTAACATCTGTCTTTCCACTGCAGTGTTTGTTGTTTTGTTGTTCTTCAATTACACTTTGAAGAAAAGTTGCTTCAATGTGAAATCTCTTTATTGCAAAGATCGAGCACACAAAGTCTGCAGAGTCAAGTACTGAATTAATAAAAACAATGCATGAACTTTCATACTTGAATAATGTCACAATAAGACCACCCAATCCACTCCTTAGTTCGTTCTTTCTGTTGGTGCTTACTCAGATTCTAAACCAGTGGGCTTTCTCCCATGCTTCTGATGTTTTCATTTCACTCAAACTAATTGCCCACTGATCAATTTGGTCTGGTCTTGGAGGTGTCCACTTCAACCTGCAATGTGGGATAACCTTTGCTCTGTATTCTGTTAACCTGCAAATGGATGACTCAGCGTTCGTCTGATGGTTTCATCTCTTTGTTTACCCATAAAAGGAGATAACAAAGAACAATGGGAACACTTGGTACATCAACTGAGCCCTTGTTATGATGGTTAAGTTTAAGTAAAACCTGAACACTGACTATTTGTTTAATTATTCATTTAGTCATTCATTAATACAAAAACCTGGATTCACTGTATTTTATTGATGGTATCATCCTACTGATGTTTTCTAATCTTGTCAGGGGCATTAACTGGTCTTTAATAGCCTGTGTGAAGGACAGTCTTGGTACAAACTTTGTTTTTTTTTTCACATTTTGGTAGATGGTAAAACTCCAGGAGGTGTTCAAACTGTTTTACCTCGGGAAGCACAGTGGGAGGAAGCTGCAGTGGCAGCCCACACTGGGCCACGCTGTGCTAAAGGCAGAGTTTAAAGAGGTAATGTACATAGAGAAGAGAGACAAAGGGGCCTGAGTGAATGTCTGAACTGCATTTACAATAACTATTTTCCCCTGCAGGGTAAGAAGGAGCTGCAGGTCTCCCTGTTCCAGACACTGGTGCTGCTGATGTTTAACGAGGGAGAGGAATTCAGCATGGAGGAGATTCGCACAGCCACTGGCATAGGTTACATATGTCTTTAAATATGCAGCACAGCTACTTCTGTCACGCTAAAGGCAACTGCTGTATCACGTTATCGTTCTCTCTCGTCCTGCACAGAGGAGGGAGAGCTCAGGCGCACGCTGCAGTCCTTGGCCTGCGGAAAAGCTCGCGTCCTCAACAAGAACCCTCGAGGGAAAGACGTGGAGGATGGCGACCGTTTTAACTTCAACAACGATTTCAAACACAAACTGTTCCGAATCAAGATCAACCAGATCCAAATGAAGGAAACGGTAAAATTACTAAAATCTACCACCAGGGCTGTTTTTATATACAGCTTATATACATTTTCCTTTGCCAAGGCTGGTTTTCCCCCATTTTTTACAATAATTTTCCTTGCAGGTCGAGGAGCAGGTAAGCACCACAGAGCGTGTGTTTCAAGACAGGCAGTATCAGATTGATGCAGCTGTGGTGCGCATCATGAAGATGAGGAAAACCCTCAGTCACAACCTACTGGTATCAGAGCTCTACAACCAGCTGAAGTTTCCTGTCAAGGTGAGCCATCTTCAGCTTCTCATTATTTAGATTTTTTTTTTCTTCCAACACGTACACAAACATGCAAAGCTCATCAGCACCTGACTTGCTTTCCTCTCCACAGCCGGGTGATCTGAAGAAGCGGATTGAGTCGCTCATAGACAGAGACTACATGGAACGTGACAAGGAGACTCCAAACCAGTACCACTATGTTGCCTGAAGGGGTACCACTGTTACCGCCATGCTTTCCTCACAGCAAGCGTACAGCTGCCCCCCCATCCCCGCCCCCCTTACCCGCCCCAAAAAAAAGACAGCATTACAGCCCTTCAGACGCCTGACTCTCCTCTGGTGCCCATCTTTCCCTCCATCCACGATGCTGGACCGTCGCGTCCAGATCACACAGAGCTCTGGAGAGACGAGAGACACTCGGCTGCACTGTTCCCACTCTGCGTTACCTTCAGTGGGATGGGGCTTGGAGGAGTGACCCCAGTTGTTGATGGTTGGTTTATGTGACTTACAAATCTGCTAATGCAAAACTCAACTGAAAATAACTAGCACTTTCCTCTGTTCTTGTTTTTTTTTTTTGTCTTCTGGATTGGAATCTTTTTTCTCTCTCCACATCACGTCGTTCTAAAATCACTTTCTACTATAGTTGGTTTGTCTTGAGTTTTTTTGTTTTGTTTTGAGGGTTTTTTTTGTTTTGTTTGTTTTTTTTTTTTTTTGTCCGAGGCGTTCTCCTTTCTGAATGGCTGCATAAACTGCTGAGTGTACACCTGATTGGTTGTTTGCTTGATTTGGCAGAGAAACAGCTGTTGAGGACAAGAAGAGACTTGAGAAGGATGAAGTGGCTCACACGTGTTTGAGTCAGAGGGGAGGGTTCATCACTTGTAACACAGAAGCTAAATGACATGCAGGGAAGCCACTTGGGTATTTCTTTGGGTATCTTATATGTTTTGACCAAAATGTCCAAATGTCCAATGTCATGTGCTGACGTTTTTGTAGATCAGATTGTATTCTATGTAAGAGTGAGAAAACTGAACCTGAATAAATGGATATTTAATGATTCAGTGAATGATTTGTAGAGAAGCTAGCGTTAGGTTTTTTTTTTTTTTTCAGAAAATGTCTGCTCACAAGGGAAAAGCCCTGTAGAATAAGAACGGTTTGCGCAAGTACAGAAGAGGATGCTGCATTGTGTGGAGTTTATGCATCAAAACATGGACGTTACTATGACCAGAAAGTCTGTCACACATCACAACACTGTGCCGTCCTTTTCCAGTTTGTATCGCTCCACCCTAAATGATACAAGGAAATGGATTGTTGTCTGTTCTCTTTCCATACACTTGATTTTGACACTCTATTTAAAGGCCATTGACTATAAATATTAGTCATCACTTTGATAGAAATAAGCCATTCAGTATGTTAATATCTCAAGTTACTGGAAGAGGGGAACTGAAAATGAAAGCCTATTTCTTTCATATTCTCATTATCACTGCAGTGAGTGTACCACTTCTTAAAGATCTTAAGCAAGTGTTTCAACAAGAGCAAGTTGTCTGACAGTAGAGGCTCATTTTCAGACAAGAAAACATGTCTTTTGTTAAAAAGCGTGGTTGAACTACGCAGGAGGAATGTAAGCAGGGTCCTGATAAGTCTTGGACAGCAGCATTAAAGCAGCCTTGGCGTTCCTTCGAGGGTTTTGCACACCCTTGTGAATTGATGGAGGTGTCAGCTGACTACCCGCAACCCATGCGCTGCAGCCTGCACAGCAATCTGTGTGCGTGTGTGTGTGAGAAGACTCGCATGCTTCCTTCCCATACAGCAAACTAAATACTCTGCCCCAGATCACACATTTCATATACAATTAAATTAATCTTTGACTTGCCATATATTTTAATCATTTCAGGAATGTTGTGTTCAAGTGTGCCTAAATTCACCCTTCATGATCCCTATTTTAACAGCCAACTACTGTATTTACAATTATATACTGGATATTGCATATGAGTTTGAGTGAAAAGCAAGCAAATGTATATAATATATATGCATTTGGTTTGCTGTGTTTCTTCCTTGCTACTGGTGTGAGTTCTCGGACAAAGAAGTCATTTCGTTGTAATATTATTCCTAGAAGTGCACCATTTTTCTCATAAGGTGTCTCTTTGCACCCTGGTGGTATCACTTACCCTGCATTATGTACAGATAGATAAGTCTGTAATAAGGCAGGGGTGGAAGATGTATTCACATCGTTTACTTAAGTGAAAGTATCAAAACCACACTGAAAATAGTCCTACGAGTAAAAGCCCTACATTAAAAATCTCATTTAATTAAGTATAAGTATGTAATATCAGAATTATCACAATCGACTTAACATAGAAAGAGTAAACATACTCGTTCTGCAATAAAATGCTCCCTCTCAGTTTTTTATTATTATATAATGCATTTGGTAAGTATTATTGTTGTGTTAATGGGGTGTGCGGTATTTTATTGCTGTTGATCTTTAAGATTGAGCTCATTTTGACTCATTTACATACTGTTGGGTAGTTTAATCTACAACAGTACATAATGGCCTATATGGTCTCTTGTTGTTGTCCTGTGAGATCCACGCGTCTCTAAAAAGTCAACTTTACATGAGAAAAAAACAGTTTTCAGCAGTGTGCTTTTGAGGGTGCAGGGACAGTGAGGGTGTTTATTTAAGTTGAGAAGCAGGAAATGTCAGCCCTTTAAAGAAACACAATCTCTCACTTTATGAGAAACAAAAAACCCTCAAAATCACAGAATTTGAAGATTTTAAAAGACAGTAAGCGTGTAAATAAATCTTTATCTGAAAAGTAACTAAAGCTAGTGGAGTAACTAAGTATTGAAAAGATACAAAAGTGTGTAATATTAACAGTTTAGCATGTAGTAAAGTATAACTGTGCATGAAAAGAAAATAGAAAATGGACTACTGAAGTACAGCACTTGAATAAAAGTAGTTAGTTACACTGAGCCGCTGGTAATGAATGCGATGTTTACTTGTTGTCCTGCAGTCACTGAGGACAGAGGTGTTGCTCGGCCTGCTCTCTGCCTGCTCTCTGTCTGTCTGTGTGTCATCCTGTTGTTGCTCTGCAGCTCCGGCCTCGTGCAGCAGGGAGGGGGCGGCCTCACGTGACGGGGTGGCTCTAAATGCTCCCGGTTCACATGACGAGACATGGCTTATTCAGTGTGAGAGGCTGCGACCGACCATAACGGCGGGACGGGCTGTTAAGAGTACCGAGCGACACTTTATCCCGCGGCGGAGAAGACGTAAACAGGAAGACGAAGAAGTAGTAGAAGAAGAAGAATTGCGGCGGGCGGCGAGCGGCGCGTCAAGTCAAGTGAGCGCAGCGGCGAGCGGAGCCACCTGCGCCTGAAGCGGCAACGCGACACCGACTCTCCGGGCTCCTCTACAGGGACACAAAAAAAGTAAAAGTCCGCTGCCGTGGTGTGACCTTGCCCGAAGGATGAAACCGCGTCACTTTTTGGCCGCGCTCATCGTCGCCTGGTGTGCGGTTATCGGTGAGTGTTTTTGCCGTTTCAGCGGCGCGGCGCGGCGTCTGCCGCCTGCCGGTGGAACCAAACGACGTCACGAACCTGTCGTTGCCTGGTTGCAGTGTCAGTGTTAGCTTAGCCGAAATAAGCGATCAATAATCATACGGATCGATACATAACCAGCTGGCGACTGTTAGGATAATCGATTAATCCGCCTTTTAAAAAAATATGACTGTTTATTTAGATATTTGTTCCCCTTGTGTTACATCAGAGCGAAGTTAATATGTTTGGTTTGGTTGGTAAACTGTTGTTCAGATTAAAGTCATTTAAGACAATAAATATTTCTGACATCTTGATCGACCAATCGATCAATCTGTCAGTCAAGAAAATCACTGTCAGATTAGGTAATAACGAGGATCATTTTAGTTGCAGCGTAGTATTGTGTAAGTGTAACTATACGATCATATCTGTGTACTTGGGTGTTGTATAAGATGTTATTTATTTTTTACATCCTCATCTTAGACTCCATACATGAGAATAACAAGGGATCAGTCTTTTTATTAGCATCAAATTATACATAAAGTACCGAAAGTGAAAGGACTCATGTAGCGGAAGGTTCCAATTTAGTGTGATCGTTCTTAATAATGTACATCATCTTGAATAATGATTATTGATACAATAGTATTTGCATCAATAATCATCTCTGGGAACACTATATGCTGAGCTTGACTTAAAATAATGCATTGATTTATTGATTATGTGGTGTTATCGATCTGATTCTGGAAAGTAACTAGTAAAAAATACATTGGTTTCTGAATTGTAGTGGAGTAAATGTATAAAGTAACAGAAAATGAAAATATTCAAGTAAGTATTAAGTACCTCAAAACTGTATATAAGCACATTACTTGAGCAAATGTAATTTTTCCACCACAGGGAGGGACCTGCCGGTGTAACTAGGACATATCTGTTCATACATTTGGACCCACAGCCTTTTTAAGATTCACTTTGAAAATCCAAAGGTCAGCTGTCCTCAGGGAAGTCCTGTCAAAACAGAGTAAAGTCCTCGGAGAAGTCCCTGGACTTTATTCTACTCTATTCCAATGTAATGCCCGGGTTTTTGTTCATGTTGTGCACCAGCAGATTGGCCTCATTGTTGTGTCATCTGAGAAATTCACATGACTGCTGCGATGGCTTTGTGTTGCACACAGCCCATTAGGGGCCTGCTGACAGTTTATGACCACTTGGATCGCCCTGAACACGCACGGGCTGCTGACACGAGAGAACGGGCCAATATAGCCATATAGACTAGTTTCAGCATGATACTTAATGCTCATCCTTAAAGATATTATTGGATTACTGTAGGTGTTTGTAAGTAAGCATTAACTTGGTGCTCGGTTTTGTTTTCCACTCCTGCTGGAGACTCTGGTGACGTTTAGAGTTTGAGCCTGTCTGCACCAGCTTTTCCTCCCAACTTGAGTGGCAGTGCGGGACACTTATCTTCTGTTATTCTCTGTCTGACGCTGCTATCTGCAGCTTGATGCTTTGTACACACTGAAGCTTTTTCCTCATGATCAGATTGCAGTGTTGTGTAAACCGTCTGCTGTGTGTTTTCATGGCAAACGGAGAGGTGACACTGGGGTCAAGTTTCAGCGTGTGTTTGAGGGCTGAATCTCAGTGCTCTTTCCTTTTAGGATCAATAGATCACATTAATGGAGAAAGCTCTAGACGAAGGGATGAGAGAGGAGAGGAGAAAAGAGGAGAGGAGTGAAGAAAGAGGGAAGAGTTCAGTCCAGTCAGCTGTGTAATAAGGGGGTTATGAAATTCGTAGCAGCAACATGGCGGGTTTCTAACACCACCCACTATTCAAACGCTAAATAAATATGTGTCTCAGAAATATAAATAGGGAACCAGCTATTTGGGGCTTCTTTTTAATTCCAAATATCCCTTTTAGCTGTAGTAAAGTATTGATAGTAGCACGTAAATTTCCAATTTTGGCAGCCACATGAGAAGTTTTAAGTTCATCAGGCTAACATCTGATTGGACAGAATAAAACCATAAAACTCCTATCTATAGAGTACACTAAATAAACTGGCTGTGCTTTGACCGAAGAGGAAGAGTTGAGGTCATATAACAGTGAAATTTGAGTCGAACTTCCTCAACTACTTTTTGGAAATTCTGGGAAATGTTAAGCAAGTGGTGAAACTCCTATATTGTGTTACTGCAAAGTGGGTTTTTTTTTCTTTCTTTCTTTCTTTTTTTTATGGTACGAGTTGCAGGGTTGATAAGTGCATGTGTCCTGAATAGCACACATCAGTGGCTTCCAAACAATATGCAGCCACTATCACACACACACACAGGCATGCAACAGTGAGCTGGAAGTTTCTAGGGCATAAAGGTATTAATAGCCTGCAGTGCAAGGGAGAAAGTTGCCAGGTTGGATGAGTTGGTAGATGCGACTGTGGACACGGTTACACCTGTTACTGGGGTAGAGCAGGCTCCTGTAAGCTCTATATTTCAGTGAGAAAAGAGCCAGGGGAGGCTGGGGTGGGGATCTGTGGTCTTTCACTTTTAGCTGTATGCAGACCCTCTGGTGGTGGCTCGTGTGAACTGCGTTATTGTAAATGTAGGACATGGCGTCATGGAAAACTGGTTATGTTATCATTTGTACTCATTTAGTTTGTTTTACCTCACCAGCTGAGTCAGATATAAACCAGAAGACCCAGAAAATGCATGGTTAATACCGACACAGTAATACACAATACTCAATGCACAAGTGTGCATTATAATAGTAGTTATCTATAAACTCTTTAATTTATCATCAGGTGACATTGTGCATAAATAACATATGTTGATCAAGTATTTATCGTTAATGTTTTTATTATATTTTATTATAACATATATTATACTCGAGTTTAATCACCTTGTCATACATGTGTTTAAAATATGGAAGAGAAACACCTCAAAATAAGCATATTTTCCAGTATTTTTTCAGTTTGAGTAACTTTGTTTTTAAGATGTTTGCTTTTAATAAAATACTCTTCCATATTATTTCAGTGTTGTGCCTCTCTGCTCTTCCTGTTCTCTCCTTCAGGCATTCAGGCTGTCACTCTTGAGGTGAAGGCGGGAAACTCCACCTGCATAAAAGCTGAACTTTCTGCGTCATTCTCCATCACCTACAACACCTCCAACAGCACGGTGCGTACAGCAGCCACAGTACTCAGAGCGCTGATACCGATACGGTTGATTGTATGTCGTTGTGAACAGCAGTCATGTCACTTCCACAGACAGCGGTGAAGGTCCCTCTGCCCGACTCCGCCACGGTTGATGCAGGCAGCAGCTCCTGCGGCACGCAAAGCATCTCACCGTGGCTGGTGGCGGTGTTTGGACCCGGCCACGCGCTGGGGCTGAGCTTTTCGACCAATGGAAGTCTCTACAGTGTCGCCAACCTGACGCTGCAGTACAACCTCAGCGACACCTCAGTCTTCCCCGGTGCCAACAGCTCCGGTGAGAACAAATACAACCTGCTGATTGGCTTAATACAGACGGTGCTTATATAGACAATAACATAATAGAATAGATCATTAATGTAATACTAAAGTGAGGGATAGAATATGAGCTTTTCACCTCTTTTGGTTATATGATTTCTTATTTAGACTTAATAAAGGCTTAATGGACATATTGAAAAACTTAAAACTCCTAAGTAAAATAAGCCTAGATTTATAGGTTGTCACAAAGACTCACAAATATTTGTAGTTATGATTCTGCAACCAAAAAGAAGCACAAAAAAGTTGAATTTAAAATACAGGTCTTCAGGTTAAGAAAATGTGTTTTTTATCCAAGAAATCTTTTTTGTCATAAATAAATAAAATAATCTAGTTTCAAGTAAATATACAATAAAGAGGTATTCTATTTTAGATCTATTAATAATGTGTTTTATGTTTGATGTTGTCCTAGATGTGGTGACTCTGGTGTCGTCTTCCATTGGAATCTGGGCGGCCGTCAACACAACCTACCGGTGTGTGAGTCCGGCCACTTTTGGACTTGGTGGATCGTCTGTCACGTTCTCTGAGATGAGGCTGGAGGCGTACATGCCGGGAAACGACCTGAGTCCGACTGGTACGACTCCAGTTGTGCATCTGTCTCTCTTGTTATATATTTGACTGATAACATATTTCTTTTATCATTTTCCTCATCACAGAAAGCGTGTGTATAGCAGATCAGGCCACTACTACAGCTCCACCCACCACTGCTGTCACCACAACAACGGCAGCTCCAACGCCAACCCCTCCGGGAACTCCTGAACGGGGCACCTACTTTGTAAATAACACCAACGGTACCGTGTGCCTCCTGGCCCAAATGGGACTGCAGCTCAACGTCACCTTTTTCTCTCGGTCTCAGAATAAGGTGAAAGACATCTTCACAGGCAACAAACTAAAATAAACAACAAATATGTTTTGTCCCAATTCTTTGTATTAAACCTGCCTTTGTCTACTTTTCCAGACTGTCCAAGAATTAATGAACCTGACTCCCAATCTGACAATTTCATCAGGATCATGTGAAGCCAGCAGTGCTACTTTGGTATTAACTCAGGAGCGAACACACACGCTCAACTTCACCTTCACTCTGGTAAGCACCCCCCTTTTAGCTACACGTCGTTTTCTGTTCATGTGTGTGGTTTGCAAGTGTTCATTCAACCCCTCTCCTCCCACCCACAGAACACGACGAGCAACAAATACCACCTGAGTGCCATAGCTGTGTTTGCCAACTGGTCTGATATGACTGGTACGACATTTTTTCTGTCTTTGATTTCACTCTGATTGACTTCATCCGAAGCGTTACTGACCCGTCCCTCTCCACAGCTCCCTTCTCAGCCAGTAACACCAGCCTGGACTACCTGCGGAGCACGCTGGGCCGCTCCTACCTGTGCAACACAGAGCAAACTCTGGATGTGGTGCCGACCTTCTCTCTCAACACATTCAGACTGCAGGTCCAGCCCTTTAATGTCACCACCAACCAGTTTGCCACAGGTACTTTCTCTTTTCTGCCCTTGTCCACTTTTTATCCCAAGCCTTTTTATCTTTGTCCTCTGAGCTCAATGTGGACAGTGATGATGGAGTGTGTTAGCGTGGGAAGACTGATTTGCCATTTCACAGAGGCAGAAACAGACTACAGCAGTTAACATTTTTCTAGTTGGAGAAATACACAGATTCAAAGGAAGAGTTTGAAATTTCAGGAGATATGCTTGGAGAGGATTCGACTGGTACCATCCTTATCTCTAGGAAAACATAAGAAACATTTAACTCACCAAAAAACCACCACTTTCTTTTAATAAGAGAGCTTTAGAGGTGCTGTTAGGTGTATTTGTTAACATTAGAGACAGGTAGGCTAGCTGTATCCCCTGCTTCAGATCTTAATGCTACGCTACACTACCAGTCAAAAGTTTGGACACACCTTCTCATTCAATGGTTTTTCTTTATTATTTTTGACATTGTAGATTAATACTGAAGACATCAAAACTATAAAAGAACACATATGAAATTATGTAGTAAAGAAAAAAAGTGTTAAACAAACCAGAATATGTTTTATATTTGAGATTTTTCAGAGTAGCCACCTTTTGATTTGACAGTCTCAAACACATTAAAAAGGCAAGAAATTCCTGAAAACCATTCCAGGTGACCACCTCATGAAGCTGATTGAGAGAAAGCCAAGAGTGTGCAAAGCTGTCATCAAATCAAAAGGTGGCTACTTTGAAGAATCTAAAATATAAAACATATTCTGGTTTGTTTAACACTTTTTTCTTTACTATATAATTCCATATGTGTTCTTTCATAGTTTTGATGTCTTCAGTATTAATCTACAAGTGTAGAAAGTAATAAAAAATAAGGAAAAACCATTAAATCAGAATGTGTCCAAACTTTTGACTGGTAGTGTAAACTAAACGCTTGCCAACTGTAGCCTGATATTTAGTAGACAGACACAAGAGTGGTTTCGGGATTCTCATCTAATTCTTGGCAGGAAAGTGAATAAGCATGTTTTCTATGATTTCAAGCCATTTATCTAAATGTCCTTTACTTTAGCCAACTTAAAACGACTTACTTAGCTGCATCAAGCTTAATACACATAACAATTTTATGGTTTTGGCACAGGATGTTTATTTCCACCTCCAAAGGAATTATTGATCCGGTTTTTATTCCAGTTGGGGAAGAACACAACATTAGAGCTATTTTCAGTGAGTTGAGATAAAGTATAAGGCATAATAAATGATGGTGGCATCAGGCAGCTCTCAAACAGATGTTGGGCTTCTAGATCCAAACTTAAGCAGTTTAACATCACCTCTTGCCTCTTTTTCTTCAATCCAGCGGAGGAGTGTCAGATGGACGAAGACCAGATGCTGATCCCCATCATCGTCGGAGCAGCTCTCGCCGGCCTGGTGCTGATCGTCCTCATTGCATATCTAATAGGCAGGAGGAGGAGCCACGCCGGATATCAGACCATCTGAATGGATCCTTCAGTTTAACTTAAACCCAACAGACTGATTGGTGGAGGGATGAACCCCAAGTGTTTGAGTGAGAGTGAGTGAGTGAGTGAGTGAGTGAGTGACTGAGCGAGTGACTGAACGAGTGAGTAGCGGCCTGTGGACACGAGGGAATGGAAGCGGTTGTTACTCTGCGGTGAGTGCATGTTTTTGCATTTCCTCTGTGACCTCTGGATATTTTATTTTCCCTTCTTTCACTTACTCTGCGCGATGATGATGAGAAGCCAAAGACCCGCTAATTTTAGATGGTGTGCATCTTGACAAAGCCTGAGAGGACTTCACAAGACCTTTCACAATCTCAAGGATGGAGGCAGTTTGAATTTGCTGCAGGAAGTTCACCATCAGCTGTTTAGTCTTGTTTCGTTATGTTGTAGGAATTGGTTGAATTTGCTTGAACTGCTGTTTGTTGTTTTTAGCTGTGTAATTATTTAATATCTCAATTAAAGATTTACTGTTGGGCACAAGTTTAAAAAAGATGAACATCTGTGCAAGTACAAAAAAATTTAAGTTAGACTGAGTTTTATTTTTATGGCCTAGATTTTTTTAATTTTACTTCATCTGCAGATGATAATCCCAGCAAGTCTAAAGAAAAGGGAAAGCTTTGAATGTGCGTCTTTTCCAATCATGTTCCTCCACAGCGGAGACTGATAACCCCAACTGTCCAAACAGTGCACCAGTTTAATCCAGCTCTGCATTGCTAAAACATATTTAACGTATTTGCAAGTGAACAGGTGCAGGGCTTCAGTTTCTGTTCTTGCTTTTCCCCACCTTCTCCTTAAAGAAGTGTTAATATGATTTGTAGTGATTTGATCTTTTATTTTTATAGAAAATGATTTGATCTCGTTTTCTATTATGCATTTACTGAAATAAAAATCTTAAAAGTCCAGCAATGTTTTTTTTAAAAAAGCATTTCATACAACAGTATTTATCATCATTTGTTTTATCTTGTTTTGTGCAAAATAAACGTTGTTTGCTCTGAGCTGTTAAATCAGGTGGACGGTACAAAAAAAATACACTCAAGATCAATGTTGAGGTTATTTTTGTCCGGTGCAATAAAATCTGATATCCGCACTTTGGATCTCATCATAGTGAATTAGTGATCGAGGTCAGGAAGTAGGACACAAACAGTGAGCACATGAATTGTATTTTGGAACTGTTTGAAAAAAAAAATCTGACATGAAATCAGTATGATTCGCACATGATCACCACAGCAGTACGTGCCAGCATGGAGTTTTGTCAGCCAACCATTCATTCAGCATTCAATGTGAAATACAGTAGGAAGGTTCATCTTGGCAGTGTTAACAGTGTGCAACGCCTCATTTATCTGCCCTGGCCATTTGTTGCCAAGCTGTCTCTGGCTGGCTGGAGTAAAGTGCATAATTCCTCATTTCCTACAAAGACAAACTACATGTGAACTTCAAATGAGCTATGAATATTCTTACATAACCATTTATGTACACTTACGCTGCCTGATCATCTAAAACATGTTTAAGACTAAAGCTTTATGATCTGTAGTAGTAACTATGACATTAAGTCAGTAGAAGAAAAAAAAAGGTGCAAATGAGCTGTTGGGCAATCATCCCAGTGGAATGTGTATTCGGTTTAAGCTTGTTTGGTTCAGGATTCTTCTGCAATGATGCGAGATCGACACGTTGCCCGCAGCTTATTCAAGGTTGCAGAAGAAAGACTTCCTGGTTCAATGAAGATTTTCTAGGAAAGGCAAGAAACACCAGGATTATAGGAGGTATGTTACAAGGGATGTTTTTTATATACCTCCTGTGAATTTGGATAAATGAGAATCTTCACAGACATTCCTCCAGTGAAACGACACTTAATAAGTGGCAGTGGTGGGACACTCCTTTTACCTGCATGAAAGTGTGGCATTCATCCACAAATGGTCCGTGGGTGATCTGCTTGAAGTTTTGGCAGACGTCTGGCAGTGACTGGGCCTGTTGAATCAGAGCCTGGTTGTGGTGGATCAGTGTCAGGGCTACACGGAACAGGATTTTAGAGCCCTCGTAGAACAGGCAATCCCAAATCCGCAGAACTGTCTGCAGAAAAACAGCAACAAAAGAAGTGAATCCCACCAGTGAGCACATGCAGTGAAGTTGAACCTGCTCAGTAAAGGTAGAGGAAGGTAAAGGCAATTTAAATTACTTTAACATTTCATTTGCTATTTTTCATATCTTATCCTTTTCCTCACGTTGCACTTCTTTACCAGCTACCTCAAAATTGTAAATTTGTTACTCAGGTGCAGGTCTGAAGTGGAGCAGAGGAGCAACTCGACACTGCAGCAGTAACACTGACTTAATCTTGGGATGACAAGTTCATGAATCATGTCCTCATTGCTGAAGCAGAGACTCCTCCTTGTTGGCCAAAGTACCCGAGGGTGGGGTTAAACTCTTGAGGGAATAGCATGAACCTCTGCATGTGTTACACCCTCCTTGTGAAGCTCCATGTGTATTTGAAGAACAAACGTAACAATCCACACACCGGCCAACAGAAGGAGTTAGCAAAAACAAGGACTGTTGTATGTGATGGGCCGGCTGTTCCAAACTAAAAGAACCTTTTTATCTAAATCCACTTCAAGCAGTGCTGACATGAAGCATGTGGACTTAGTTAACAATGTTTGTGTAGTACAGTGAATGCTGTGCTCTCATTGTTTTCCAACAACAAAACATTAAAGTAAACTGGACTGTAAAGAACTTTGCTCTTTCATATGTATATTATAAAAAGTCCAGAATGGAAATGGTCAGAATTAGTCTCTGGCTTGCCTCACAGTTGATTATCAGATTTTCCATTCCAGAAGTTCTAAATATAGAAAGTTCAACTCAGGACCCAACTAAGACTAAATAAATTAGAGTGGCAATACCCGGACATCCCTCCCAAACTCACTGTTAAACACACACACACACCTCTACTGGTAAGATGTCTATGTAGAGGCAGATGAACCATCGGGAGAAACCACCAAGGTCCACATGACGTTATGATCCACCATGGTCTGCCAGACTCTGGGGATTTTAACTTTCACCAGTTCCCCCAACACTTCCTGGTCCGTCTTTAGGCCCAGCATAGCTGGAGTGTAGTAGTCTGTAAACACACACAGAGTTATACATTGTTCTTTTAGTTACCTACAAAACAGATACAAACAAAGCAATTTATTTAATGTAAAGGCTACACAACAAGCTTAAATGGAAAACATTTTAAAAAGCAGAAATTAAAAAACTAGTTTAAATCAAACTGCCTCTGTGGTATCACCACAAAACAACTCCACAAAAGGTTTTTACCAAATATTTTTATTAGCATTAGTGAGTGCAAGAAACAAATAAAAACATCTTAAACCACAGACCATGTGGCTTCCTATTGGATTATTACCACACCTGGTAAAATTCTACCGAATAGTGCATCCATCAGCCAGAAGGATTTCTCTTCATCTTTAGTGATGATGAGTAGATACCCAGCGATGAAATTCATCCCCTGAAGACAAAAGAGAGACGCACTCAGGTTATACACGGATCTTAAAATCCTGCCCGAGCAGGTTTTATCATCGCTCACTTACTGCAGAGCTCTTTCATTGAGCGTCTTTGACTACAGATGGATGAAGGGTTCCTGTTGTACTTGCACAACCCTACTGCCTGTTTGAATTTCAAATCAAGCTGCTTATGCTCTGGTGAATGAAATTTGCCTTTCAAATGTTAATGATAAATGTAGAGCTATACGGACGCAAACAGCCTTTCTTTGGACACGAACATGTTGAATAAAATAAAAACACAAAAAAACCCAGCAAAAAGATGAGCATCCGGACTAAATACACGATATGTTTCCACACACTTAAATATACATCATCTAACTTATTTTGGCTAATGAATACTATGATACATAATCCCCACCAATTGCACAGCACTACAAACATTGAAACAATAAGTACACTACATATTTGCCATATGTGTTAGAAGATGTAAAGAAGATGTAAGAATGATATCATGCAGATTCCTCAGTAGTATTACCTGACAGTAGCCCACAGAGGCGTTGTGGTGGCCATAAGCCAGCAGCACGTTGTACAGAGCTTTCTGAAGGCAGGGGTTGGACGTCTTGCGGAACTGGACGTTGTCTGGAAATGTTCTATTCAAGTCTAAAGGAAAAAAAGAGTCTCATGTTAACTACATTTTGTGACAATACAGACACGAAGAGGGTAGGCTAAAACACACATTTCTGAGAGATGATGCTGAAATGTGATGTGTACCTGTTGTTTACCTCAGAGACCAAGGATCAAATGATTGTCATTATACATTATTATAAACCCCTGTGCAGTGTTTTAGCATCTGCATGGTTCTTTTAACACAGTGCTGTTTTTTTTGTCTGAATGTCTAGTAAACCATCAACAAGGTAGCTGTTGATGTTTTACTACTGTAAAACTACAGCACTAAATGATCTGTAATGTTAACTGTGAGGGCTCTGACACATCAAACCGTGGAGCATCATTGTGGCCTGCATGACTGACTGTTGCCTGCAGGTTTTGCAGCGAGTCTGGCACAGTTGGTGATAGTCAGCATTAATCAGCAGCCGTTCAGCTGAATCAGCACACTGAATCAGCCTCAGAGGCAGTCAGTGAGGATGAATTCTCTCAGAGGGGCTGGTTCAAATGAAATCTGTTAATTTCACTCGTTTGTTTGTCTCTGCCCGGCCACACGACGGCATTGCCCGAGCAGAACAAAACTTAAAAGTGCCACTCGCAACTTTTTGACCACAAATATTCTTATTTCTGTATGTTGTATTTCAAACACACAGTATAGAGAGACTTACAGATTCCCATTAGTGTGGAAAAATACCTTGTTTTGTATGTTTTGTATGATGATCTTTGGATTAGAAACACTTATTTCCTCTGAACAGGGCTAATGTTGAAATTCAAGTGCATCTTATAACAGAGGTGAGGCAATGACCATGACTGTTTGGTGTGGTGGTTCTTTGAGGTCAGCTTGATGTGTATCTGGACTGTTTACAGAGGTCTGACTGAGCAATGAGAGAGTAATCGTTCCCAGTCTGACCTGTGCAGATGGTCTCCACCAGTTTAGGGTCATGCTGGGCTCCAAGCAGGGACTGGTAGTATCCTGGGTTCTTTTCTAGCTGGTCCTGAGCACCACTGGCTGCCATCCAGATCAGAGCCCGGTGCTCGTTGGGAATCCCCTTACGTACATAACGTTTTACTAAAGGAGAGGGGCAACATTTTAGTTCAGTTGAGTTTTGACTGCGTTTGTTGCTATGCTGGTGTGTTTGGGTTTCACACTCACATTTGATATTCTTCTGCACCTTGCTTTTGCCCTTCAGCAGTTTGGACCACTTGATGGATCGCCGGGTGAGCACGACGAGGTACTCAGACATGAGCTCCTCGTAAGACTCATAATCGAAGTCTTTTGAGCGCTCGAAGCCATATGGATCCACACTGGGGCCAACAAGCAACAACAACAGAATTACCAAAAATTTACAAAGCAGCACTGGAAATCAGGCAAACTTGTCCAAGTGCAGTTATGTGTGTTTATGTGCTTTAACTTGTTTATTATATCTGAGACATCACTGATAGCTATAGTTCTGTTTACTATAAAAAAGCTTTACCATATCTTTTCTAAAAATTATCATCATTCATTAGTCTAATATAATTTAAATGCTGATTGTCACAATTAAGCGTCTTCATCTCCATTTACATAGCCCATTGTTCAGGAGAAATTAGACTGAATGACACCAATACAGGATAAAAAAAGACTAAAGGCTCCATTTCATTGACGTAGTCTTTCTTATGTAGCAACTATACTGCTAATGTCCACTGGCTATAGATGAAAAAGTTGTGGGTGGCTCAACCTAATAGGCCTTAGGTAACACGATAATCTCCCAGCAGCTTAATCCTTGAAGAAGAAGTGCACCTACAGACCAGCTACAAGTGTTGTGAGCCACCACATAACCACTTTACTGCTGTGCATATACTGCACACGGTCCAGGCTTTATCTAATGTGGCTCTGCAAATGCGGGGGTGAAAATAAAGGTATCATTATGCAAACGTTATGTTCCTCACGTGAGAATGACGTACGTTCCCAAAACAAAAACCAAGGGCACACATTACACGCATCAGTACAGAGTTTGGGAAAAGCGGCGCCTGATTTCAGGTGTCGCTTCAGGTTATCGCTGTTTGTTTGAACTGTGCAGCAGCACCTTCTCTCACTTAGAAATGAAATGATTAGAAATATCATTTAACATATACTGCAGAAACTGAGTATGGATTTCAAACATCTGCAAAACAAAAAGTAATGTAATGCTTCAGGTGATGTCTGCATGTGAAAAGAGTGGATGAAGTTCACTGTTTTAAATGTAATCCCACTGTGTGAACTCAATTGCCGGTTTAAGAGGTACACTTAGATAAAAGTAAGGCGGTGTAATACAGCAGCCCAGCACTGCATGGAGGTCACAATGCTCACTGTTTGGAGGCTGCAGTCTCTAATATCTGTTATATTCTCAATTATATGAATTTAGTATAGAAAATGACATAAACACCTGTAAAAAAAAATGACCATGAAATTAAATCATCACCTTCAACACAATAATCTTCTTGAAATGTGGGCTTCATCACAAGGCAACTGTGTGGGACTGCATTAAGTTTCAGATAGATGTACCAAATAATCTGGAAACTACATCCACTGGGTGTATTATAAATGCATAAAAACATTAGCTGTGTTAGTCAAATCTAAAGTTTAACTCCATCATGAAATTTGACAATTTCTAAAAAGAAACTTGAAAGACCCTCAGACGACTGTACAACAACCACAGAAGCTCTGATACTCTGAAAATCACCTGAGTCTGCGTTATATATGAGATAAAGTTCATAGTGGCCAGCTAATAAAGTTTTATGGGGGAAAACACAGTAGTTATAGCCTCCATTAGCTTGTTTAAAAATGACCATATTTTGAATGGACATTTGAACGAGCAGCTGTTGAACTGTGAGCTAACGGCTGCAGTAACGGTCTGAAGTAGTCCGGTGAACGTTACTGCTTCAATTTTCGTCAAAATGTTCACTAAATAAACCAGCTGCTTCTGGATAAACTCGGCAGGTAAGTTTCTCAACCACCTCCGACGTAAATTAACAGATAATATTTAGGTTTTAAGAGCTTTTGATGGTGAAAAAACCCGTCAAATACCACCGTTACCTGCCGACTCTGTCTTCGGCTCTACCGTCGGAGGAGGAGCGGGTCTTCTCCTCTCTCTTCTTCCTCTCCATTGCCCCTCTTCTGCTCTCCCGAAAACCTGTACTAGAGTCTCACCATGCATCCACCGCGTTGTGCTGTTGTTATTTTTCTCTCCCTCCTCAAAAAAAAACAACTTAAAAGTTTCCAACAAATGTAAATGTCGAAAGCCGCGGGTTGAGGTGAGTTCACGGACCGGTAACTTTCTCCATGTTTGCGTGCGGAGAGTCGAAACAGGACGCTGCTTTCCCCCGGGATTAACTATTCTCGAGCGAGGGGGAAATCGGCGAAAAGCATCCTTAACTCCAACCCTCACGAACCAAAAAGCTCGACCATTCAAGTGTTTTTTTTATGGACCCTCCCCGCGGTTCACAGAGCGGAGTTTGCCTCGGGTTGTTTCGCCATCCACATGCACCTGCTGCCGGGCTCCCCCAATCTCTGTCTCCGCGGAGTGCGACCGGCTAGCTCCCAGGACAACATCCGAACAAAACCACAACACGAAAGCTGCCCAGAATAGTCCAGGTGTAAAAGTCACTTCCTCTGCTCTTAGTCCGGTCCACGTTACTCCATTGAAGATCTCAGACTGGTGACGTTTGTCCCGGGACACACACGTCAATCAGATCAGGTGCTGCTTTCGAGGGATTCCCGTAACATCGCACTTCAGAGCTCTGTCCAAGATGTAAATACATGGAGACGTGTGGTGCATTCATGGGGCTCTTGTTAGAAAAGAAATTGAGCTGGAGTGGAGAAAGAAAAGAGAGAGATTGTTTTTTAGGTAATACAGTTTTCTACTTTTTTTTTAGTAATATCCCCTCCAAAGTGCACAAGTGTCTTTGACTGACAACAATAATCTTAGATTTTATTTGTAGAGCACTTTTCAAGCTGGGAGCACAAAGCTCTGTCCATAAACACTATATAACAATCAGAAAACCACGAGCAGCAAGATCCAAGTGCACAGCTAAAATGGTGTACAGAAAATTTACAGAAGAACAGATAAACTGTTAAAATAAACTTAAAACAGGTGGTCAAACAAAAAACCTGTATTATGTAAACAAACTAGTTGCCTATTAATAAAGCAGTTCTGTAAAAATGTAAGACGGGATTTAAAAGCAGAAACAGTGTCAGCTGATTTAATACTAACTGGAGGGCTGTGAAAAAGCCGAGGTGCCCGTACAGCAAACGCTCAATGATCAACCTTTGATGTTAGCCTGAACAGCTTGCAGGCCTGACCCAGTAGAATCGGAGAGGCCTTTTTGGACAGGCGGGGGTTAAAAGGTCACTGATGTACTCTGGCGCCTGGCCATCTAAAGGCTCATAAGATTTTGAAATGGACTCTAAAAGAAATTGGGAACCAGTGCTGAGGTGATGAAAGAAGAGAGTCAGCCTGCAGGGTTTTGTATAGTCTGACGTTGCTTTATTTTGGTAAGTCATTTGCGCAGATGACTGATGCTTAGAGCTGCGGCAGGCACGGGAGCATATAGTTTTTCTACCGTGTGATGGACTGTAATTTGATTTTTGTTTTTTTTTTTTTATTAAATCGTTTTGAACTGGATTACATCTCCTGTCATTCGCGTCAGACTGAAGTTACTGTGCCTACAGCTCGTGAAGTGGTCTTTTTGACGTCCAGAAGGAACGCCACTAAACCCTTTATTTGTATATTTATTTGCATATTTCCTACATAGCAACTTGTTTTGTATCGGGCAACCACCGGGAAAAAAAGACACCGGGAAAAACAGACATTTTATGAAAGCATTTATTTGTTATATAACATATGGCTTTAATATCTACTGTTAACTAAGCCTACGACCTTACTGTCACAGCCGGAACTCCCAGGTCATAAAATCCCCAGGGTTTAAGCTTTCACTTAACGGTGTTAGTTTGTCCGATAACACGTAAAGGCAGCAGAGCGGAGGTAAGTGGCCCCGCCCTCTCCTGCACAGCCACGTGGCTCAGGTGAGCACCGTCACCTGTTCACCTGAACCTCTGCTGGGCAACTGTGGTCAAGCAAATAATATACCTGCGTTTTTGTTACGAAATGAAAGGGATAAACTCAAAATTCTGTCTCAAATAGTTTAGTTTCTCTTTCTGTCACAGCACCAACCCCTCTGTTTTTCATTCCATGACCTAATGTTATTTGAAAAAGAAAGTATATTGAATTGTCTTTAAAGACAATTGGTGGAAGACAATGAAAGTGAAAAACAATCCTCTCTTACAAATGCTTCCTCCACTGGTAAGAGAGGATTGTTTTCCACTCTTACTGGAAAAGGTGATGAATATCAAAATGACGCAATCCTCACATCAAGTCACCGGTTTTGAATTTGATTATGAGCTAATGAGAGAATCTGGAGCAGAGCCTCAGACACTGTGTCCAGGCAGGATGAGCACAAAATGACATTAAGGTTGTTCTGGTGGCTTTTCAGTGGCCATCTTTGAACACCCTCCTGCTGTGGTTTTCATCTGGTAAGTGTAACTTTAACTCAAAAGAGGCTACATACAGGACAGTTGTCTGTAAAATGACTTAAGCTCAAATACCTTTATGACTTTACTTTCATTTTACATAGAGTTTATGGAGCAAGCAGTTGGAAATAACAGTATGTTTATAGTATCAGCCCGGGCTAACAATCACACAAAGAGCTAACCATAAACACCACAAATATCCCTCATAATTGATTGTGTATATGACTATGTTGCATGCTGTTTTTAACCCTTGAACAGAATGTGAGTATGCAAAACATTCACCTATTTGTAGGAGCCCCATTAGCCCCATCAGACCTACCTAAATCAAATCACTTGGAATTTGATTAAAGCGTTTCTGCCCTACATACACACATAGACACTCAGTGACAACATCATACTCCTCGTCACCACGGCCTGTCTGGATAAGCCTCAGGATGGACAGATGATGGATCATGTAGGCCTCGATCTCTTATCCTCTTCTGAAAATACCAGAGTAAGCCCAAATGCAGACTCATGTTTCAGCCGTGGTGTAATCCAGCTGGTGGGCGGGGGTTGGATCTGTGAATCGGATGAGCTTCCAGCCACCGACATGTTTGGCACTGCTGTTGCAGCCATTCATCCGTTCTGGGCAATCGTCACTGCTTCCTTTATGGAAACACTTCACAGTTTCTCTTGAAGTGTGTACGAGGATGAAAAGTGGTTCACTCTTCCACATCTAACTCCAATAGATCCCTCCAGTGTGTGAATGTGTAAAATATGTTTGCTTCCTCTTGAACAGCCTGTGCCCTTCATGACCATGTGCTTGGCCAGTTCCCCACAAAGTGATTTACATGCACAGGAGCCAACTTCTATCAAAGATCCTATTAAAAACTGTACTCAAGCCATGGTTTGCAAATCTTCTAAAATTGCCACATTAAACTGTGAGAACACTGAGTCAATTAGGCAGCATTCATAGTGTGCTCGTATAGTTTGGGTAGTTTTTATTTTTTTTTAAATGAACAAGCTCCCAGCATTGAAATATGATACAGTGCTGCATCTTGATTGTTATGGAGAAAGAGAAAGACTTTCACATGTAGCATTGTTTGGAAATAACACAGGAGACCGTTAGACCGTAACAGCTTACACCTGACAATGAAATCATCTGCTTTGGGAACGAGGCAGGATCCTTTAGGATGGTCTGGAAGACGTTGCTGTGGAAAAGGACGTCTTGTTCAGCCTGCTGCTACTGGAACCGGCCACAGATGAGCGACAGGAAGTGGATGGATGGAGATTTACAAAGATTTATACCAATTTAGTACTTACAATACACCTTCAAAATGTAAAGCTATTGTCTTGTAATACCCAGCCTATCGTGTTAACAGTGTTGATGAAGAACCGTTTGAAATGCTGCAAGTAGAGAAGAGTTTTTAGTTATCAAGTTGGCAGTACTGCAACAATTCAACCTTGATAACGTCTCGGCCAGCCATTGCAACAGCTATAGGTCATTAGGAGGTTATCAGAGTGAGAAACAAAATATTTTGTTTTTGGCAGTAACTGTGTATTGGTGCCAATGTATGAAGATACATTGAGAGTTTTTCCTTTTACAGTGTCCATGAAACAAAACAGAGCTTGACCATAAGATACAGATTCTGGCTGTGAGATTGTTCAGTAGTATCAACCTAGAAAGTAAAGGTGTCAGTAAATCGGATGATTTTGGGTTTATATGTTTGTTTGACTGAAGGGTCCCCATAGTTGACTGTTTTGTATTTTGGTCTCTGTTTTGGATCGTTTGTCTCAGGTTGAGTGTTTGCTGATGTTATAGCAGAGGTCTTGCTCTTTTCAAATACAGCCTTATCGTCATCAGGAAGTCCGAAACTTTGTGGCACACTTGTATCTTTTATGTCCACTGGTGTTACGTCTCCTTTTTCCTCCCTGTGTTTGTCTTGTGGTTTACCCTCTGTTGAAGTTTTTTTTGTTGTTATATGAAGGGTTTGCACCTTTGTGCTATTAGGAGGATTTGTCACCAATACAGTGTTAAGAGCAGTCATAGAACTATCAGAGTGTGGAGTAATAGTTTCTGGTGTTGATTGAGGGGAAGAACAAGACTGATCATCAGCATCTTTCTGATAATCAGTTCTATAAACACATGGGATGACGTACATGGGCAACCTTCTTTGAAAGGTCTCTGCTTTTATTGGATTTGGGTCAGCGGCGACTCCATTGTTCACGGGATGATGGTCTTTACCCTCAGCTCTGGGCTTTAAAAGGCATCTCCCATCAGTAACTGTGTCAGCAGGTTCACCCGGGCTCAATTCCCCGTAACAGTGTTGTAGGACTCTATGAAGAACTTCTGTCTTCAAATTAGGTTTCTTCTGTGAGCTTTCCGATGGTTCCGCAAAAAACTGCTCAGGAGAGGAATCTACACACGTGGACCACACAGGGTAGCAGGTCCTGATGGTCGCCACATGCCAGCTCACTTGGTCTTCTATCTGTAGAAAAATGCTGCAAGGTTCTGGGAGTGACCTCTCCGTGATAGATGTTAAGCAGAGCAGCTCTAGATGTCCATATTTCAACTTGTTTGTGATACTGGTTTCTTCAACTGTAGTCTGCATTTCATTACATTCCCCTGACCTCAGACCCTTATCATCCCCTTTATAAGCTTGCTCTTTTTCAAGATTTAATGAGCAATGGCCGTCAGCCTTTTGATCTGATTGCTCGCCATCAATTTGCCTCATTTGCTCTGCTTTGAAAAAATTTTTTTCTTCCAGGTTTGACTTTACTTTTGTTAAAATGTCTACTTCTTGCCCAAGTCGTCGTTCTTGCCCTTTTGTGTTTTGATTTACTTTAAGCTGCTCTCCAACAGATTCACTCTGAATTAGCTTGTATTGGTTTTGTTTGTGAACAGTCTGATCTGTCCGTTTTTCGTGGCAAGCTACCTTCTCTTTTACACTACATGATGCCTTGACTCCTTCTGAAGGCCTTTCATGTGAACAATTTAAGTCACTTTCTTTACATACTGTGGCCATTGTTTCAAACTTCTCCATCAAAGAGGACAGGAGGATCCCTCTTCCAATGAGTTTCGTTTTGATGGGCTGTTTCTTCAGCATGTTCTCTCCCTTTTCCTTTTGCTCAGCAATGGCAAACTTAGCTACAATATCTTTCACGCTGCCCCCCCTCTTCAATCCTATTTCTCTTTTAGTCTGTTCCTTCTTGTGCATGTCGTGGTCACTGTCTTTGCAGCAGTTCACATTACCTGCCACTCCCCTGCTGCAGGACAGAGTTCCTACATGCCTTTGGTGGGTGATGGGAGGTTTGGGTGTGGACCTTGTGAATTTGGATTGGAGGAGGTGGAATGTGGTAAGGCGCCGAGATATTAACTCTCCTGCTCTTTGATCTGCTTCAAACCTGCCTGGCAAACTGTCTTTTGGTGGATCTGGCCGGCATTTTCCAGGGATCTTGAAACTGGTCTCAGGAGTCTTTCCATTGGTCTTTTTATGCTCTTCGGGGAACTGAACAGTGGTGCAACTTGTTTGAAGTTGAGTCTGCTTCACTGAAGCCTGAAGTCTCTTATCAGGCCAGTCTGTTTTTCTTTCAACTGCAATATCAGACCATGTCTTCTCTGGATTTCTGTTTCTGGTGGACTTGTTGGGCAGGTCCTGTGTTAGGTAATGCAAGAGAGTCTCCAGAATCCCTCGGAGCACAGGACGGCAGTTGCGATCTCTAACCAACTTCCTCAACATACAGGCATCAGGGCTGATACTGGTTTTCCGAGAGTCTGGTCTATGGAGAATAGAGGACATGTAAATCTTAATCCCTGTAGCCATCTGCAGCTAAGTACATCCACAGTTACAAATATTGACAGCAGAGTTGAAGGGCGATTGGCAGATTATCAAATCTACTGAAATTTTGCTGACAGCAGTGCTGTGTGCACGACTGGGAGGAGACTGTGGCCTCTTCATCAGCACTCCTGTACAATCTAATGTGATCCAATACAACAGCTCTGCCATGATTTTTACTTTTCCAAAGCTTTGAATTTTTTTGTTTTTGTTGATACTGTCAGAAAGGTAAAAAATATACTTTACTCTCTCTCATGTATGTAAGTGGGGTCAAACAAAATATTAAATAAATAATCCTTCAGTATAATGCACCTCAATAATAAACATGAAGTAGAATTATTACTTTTCTGACAGTGTCAACAAAAACTAAAAAATTGTGAGCTACATAAGAGTAGAATTCATGGCGGAGACGTTGTATTGGACCCTGTTAGATGAAGGTGTACTCAGTGAAGTAGTCAGTATATGTCTGAATGGATGCTCACTAATCACAAATGCTGTCATTGTTGTAACTGTTTCCCACAGGTTAAATATTTGCTGTATTTGTGGTTTGAAACTACATTCCCACGTACAATTCACAGACCTAAATAATTGTCCAAAATAGTTTGCTTTAAGTGTACTTGGATTGTCTGAGCAAATAAGCTGTACCCAAATCCTGGTATGTATATATGTAGATAGTAAGTTTATCTTTGAAGTATTGCACTACTTTAGGAAAGGAAAAAGAAAAGAGTAACCCTAGACACTGCTTACCTCTCTTATTGTAACAATGGTAGTGCGCCATTAAACCAGTTTTGAAAAGTGGAGCTAATAATTGTCCTTTTTTTAAAGCTTAACGTACACTCTTTAATAATAATTTGGGTATAATTCTTGTCCAGCACACCTAGGACATGCATAAATATTCCATTAAGGTTGGCTTTAAATCTCTTTCAGCCCTTTTTAAATGAAGATCACTGTACTGGACAGGGATTAGTTCTTGAAGCGCAATCATTTTGGCCTTTCACAGTGACCATATGAAATTAGCAGCTCCACAAGGACTACCTTTTTTCTGCTTTCTGTTAATCTTCTACCCCAGCGATACATGAGTCAGTAAACAGTTCTTTTAATTGAACTGGATATACCAGTAGTCATCCCACCCCTGCAGCAAAGTGGAGGAGCTGATGTGTTCAGACTTGAAGCAAAGTGTTCTTGCAGTGTGAGCTTGTTACAGGTGATTAGTTCAGGGGATCATAGAGGAGGGTTGTGTAGCAAGAAGAGCAAATTTTGCTAGAAAAATTAAGCTAGGAGGTGAGCTGTCCATTAAAATAAGTCTTGCAGTTAAGATAAAGAGAGACAGGCACTTCATGCATAATGTATATCTGTGTCCATTTTAATGTTCATTTCATAGTAATATTCACCATGTAATGGTGCTTTCACAATATAGTACACTATACCTGGTAAGAGCATTACAGTACAAATCGATCACAATATAAGATAAAATGATTACTAATTCAACAACTCAATAATATTATGTGTACAAGTTAAAATCATTTCAAAATTTCCATCATGTTACATGCATTAAAAAACAATTGAATTTATTATGCGCCTTAGTTTTAGGTGGTAGTTTGAGATAAACAGAAAGCTGACTGTGGAGAGAGATGTATCTTAAAATCAATTAGGCCTTAGCATAATGTTTTATACTGAGTCTGATTAAACCAGATACTCCATGACACAACATAATCATGTGCTTCATGTTAATACCGGTTAGCTTGAGAAAAGGAAACAAAGAAGGAAATTATTTTTTGTTTGTTAATTTTGAGAAGTTAAATCGTTTACTTGTCTTAGTTCAAATACAAGTTATAAAGGACAAAGTTTTATTTTCCCCACAGTTCTGTCATTCAGTAGCAGTTGGAATAAATAGAGAAACGTTACTCCTCCCTGCCATCAGTTGCATATTCCAGAGAGATGATCTCACAGGAAAGCTTTCATGTCACACAAAGGCTGAAACTCAATACCGCAAATGGTTTCCTCTTTGATGTTCCTCTGCCCTATACCTACAGCAACAGGTGATATAACTTTTCCAATTCATGACAGATCTGTGTTTTTCAAAATCAAGGAAAGGAAGGCAAGAGACGAGAGAAGAGAAGAGAGGACAGGATGCCACTCAAGACTATTCAGATGCTACTGACTAGAACTAGAGCGTAGTGTGGGACAGAGGGAAGCAGTTTTACAGCCATGTGCAGTTCCTCTGAGAGCCAGTAGGGTTCAGGCCAGTGAAGAGCAGGATTACTTGTCTATGCACTTCTCTGCTGATGCTGCTTTGTAAAGCGCTTCCCCCAGCTCCTCCAGGCGCTCTCTTTTGTCCAGATCTTGGTACAGGCCTGGTGGGACCTGGCTCAGGCCATACAGGAGGCCATAGAGGCAGCCTGCGATCAGGCCCGTGGCTTCACTCTCACCTTAAAGACAGAGTATTGTCACAATGAGCATGCTGCATGTTTTATCTGTCTGCATTTTAATGCGCCGAGTGCTGTGGTCCTCACCTCCGTGGAACATGGCTCGTTTACACAGCTCGGCCCAGTCACTTCCTGCTGCGAGAAGAGCGTCGTAGGCTATCATGGGGGCATCATGACCTCTCCGGCCAGCACGGCCCTCTGAACTCCAGCGCTTATACATCTGTATGTACGTGGACAGAGTAACAGCAGCACACTGTTCCTGTTAGGGCCTCTGTTGATATGAAAACCCTAAAGATAAGCTTTTCATTATGTGTGTATATATATTTTTTGTGCGACAGAGAGGCAGGATGTACCTTGTCTGTTTCCTCAGCGTCGTAACGATCAGGGAACGAAGGCTTGTTCTGTCCTTCCTTGTCTATCTCTCGCTCTTCCAGGTAAAACTGCCACTTAGCCTCAAAGTAGAACCAGTTCTCCTGATACTCTGCATAGGAATGAATATTCACATGCAATACTGGTGTCAGCTGATTTCTCTCTCAGACACGTGCATATAAACTCACAAAATTACTATATATATAGACAGGCACAAATTATACTAGCTTTTTTGTTACTTTTTTTAAAATGAAGCCTTGATTGATCACATTGATGTGCCTATTGCACTCTAATATAGACAGAAACATAATCTAACCTGCCATGTGTCTTATGGTCTTCTTGCAGTACTCCTCGGCTCGAGGGATGACCTTCAGCAACTCGCGGCCCCAAGTCACAAGAGGTTTCCCCTGGATCGCATAGGATGCAAACAGTGCTGTTGTCAGGGAGCCTAGGAAGCCTGAAGCCAAGAGTGACACCTCAAGTCACCATCCCAGCTCTGTCTGTCCGTTTCCGACATCTCAAATTCACTCAGCACTAAATCAGTTTTCTTGCAGGTAACAGTTACAGATTCCTAACAATTTATCAGCAACACAATAATAATCAGCTGTAGTTGCCAGATAGGTTAGAAACTGCCAACATTGTCACCTGTGGGGTGGTTATGGGTCATTCTGCCAACCTCAATGCTGACCTCTACCAGGTTGTCTAGTCTCTCAGGTTGCCAGTATCTCAGACCCACACACATGGCCTTGGCAGCTGCCCCAAACCCAGAACCTGGACATAGACATACATTTACATATACTGCAGTTATGTTGGACATATAATTATATTTTGATACACAAGAAAAATATCTTAAATCTATAGAATCTATATATCTCCACTGGCCTTTTTCATTGAAGGGTGTGTGCCAGGCGAGCAGGAAGTTGTGAGGTTTGAGGTGAACACAGCCCTCCACAGTGGCAGGATCAGGGACTCTGCCCTGGAGAGACACCATGGCTTCAACATAGAGACGCACCAGTTCTCGGTACAGGTCCTCTAGACACCAGTAATCTGGAGAGACACACACACACACACACACAGTGACTGAGAGTCATTCATGATTGGCATGCAAGGCAAGATGAGTGGTGCTGCTGTGGGCTAAGTTTAGCCTCAGCCTGCCACACCGCAGATTAGGACCAGCATGCCTGTGGAGCGAGGGGAGTCACTTCCACACACCGCGAGGTCAACTGGGATCCTCGAGCAGAGCCCACAGCCATCCTGCTAGAATTTGTTTATGTGTGAGGGAGGGAGAGCCCATGTTGACAAAGAAGGATTGCTCTAATTAAGTGATCCAGGACTTTGATGAAAGATGGGGACTTTCACCCCCTTGAGTGGACTGCGGTTCAGATTCTGTTACAGAGGATGAGGGAGGAAAGACCTGAAGCTGCCAGTCTATGTACTGTCAGATCCTTCAATGAATGTGTAAAGAGGGAGTCAAGAAACTCATGATTCTTATCTTTCTGGTTTAACTTGCCACCTTTAATTTCTTCTGATAAAAGTGTATAATACATTGGATAATCCCCTTTAATGACTAATAATTAGGCTACTAGATGTGCCTTTTAACAGAGGAGTGTTGTTGTGTTATATACTGATGTTAACAACATTTATCCCACAACTTTTTGACTGGCTGCTGTGTGTGTGAGAGCATTGTGGCTAAATGGGGCTTCCTAATCTCAAGAGATGTCATCACCATTTCACAGGACTGCTGTCATTGGCTTTGAACCGCATCTGCAGCCAAACATGATACTGGCAGATTATGGAAGAGTCTGACCTGCTATTGTTCAGTGAAGGAGAGCCGAGGATCATCTTTTCCAAAGTTGTCTATTTCGGACTTTTCTGTCCGGGCAATTCCTGGCCACCCCGCAGGGGGCCTGAGATGACATTTAAGTGACGGCATCCGTAATAAGGTTTCTACAGAGATTATGTATTTGTCGACGATTTATGATATGTCAGTAGGTTTGTGTGATTCAGATGTGGTCTGCCAGTAAGTGATTAACAGCTTCCATTGACCATATAGAAAGAGCTATTCCTGTCCTCCTAAATGTAGAAAGATCAAAGTCTGGATGTTTTGTCTATATATTATGGAACAGATAAAGACATAAAGGTTTCGTGTAAAGTTAGATGTCAAATTAGACTTCAGATTATTCTGATCTGATATTAAACATTTTGAAAAAGCAGACGAGTGTGAGATCTTGCAGCTTTCACTATCTCATCTGCTTCTTTGTTGTTTGTACTGACATCAAACCTGAACGTACCTGTTACAAGTGCTTCTGCTGTGGTCATGTGCATCAGTGTCGCATCACTCAGGGGCCAGTTATCAGGGTCCAGTTTCTGGGCCCCTAGTCCCCCGAGAGAGGCCAGCTCCTCTTGGATCTTCTTGCCTGAGGTGCAGCTTTCCCACCGACCCTTTCTGTAGCCCAAGGCATCACCAACAGCCCCCAGGACCATGGCTGCCTTGAATTTCTCCATGACGCTGCCGGGCTCTGATCACGCTGGCCCAAGACAAAAAAAAAAAAAAAAAGGACTCCTTCCAGCTGTAGGTCTTCTTCAACACCTCAACAACCTCAGAGGAATAATGGAAACAGAACTCTGAACTTCAAATAGCCTCTCCAGCAAGATTTCCACTTAACAGCACCGCCACCTTGCCACCCTCAGAGCTCCTTTCTAGTTTTTCATCAGTTGTCCCTCAGTACCAAGGGTTGGTACGCACGCACATGCACACACGCACACACACACACAGCATCACGCCATCATCAGCCACAGTGTCTTTGTGTTGGGCGAATCACAGCGGGTTCAGCTGTGATCAGGTGTCTCCTAAAAAGGCAATCCCCATGGCCCCAAAGCCTAAAAGCTGGATGGCTGGGTATGGAGTGGTAACAGGGGCTGGACACGCTGGAGGAGATGCTAATGTGCTGGAGTGCAAGCTCGTCAGCTGGTGCTGGACCTTGTTGACATCCCAACCGCCCCATGGG
This sequence comes from Scortum barcoo, assembly GCA_023238725.1. Lineage (NCBI taxonomy): Eukaryota > Metazoa > Chordata > Actinopteri > Centrarchiformes > Terapontidae > Scortum > Scortum barcoo. The sequence continues at coordinate 12,603,157 of CM041531.1, forward strand.
AGGAGGGCAGTAATGAAGCATCATCCCAGCTGATCCCCTCCTCTCTTACTCCATGAGCCTGCCTCCTCCTTTATTGAAGCTCAACTCTAATCCTTACCTCACTATTTTGAACTTCTTTATCAGTCATCTCCTGCCCTAACTTAAGATAATCTAATCCTCATCTTCACCTATGCCTTATTTTTACCCCATTTTGAGTCATGGACATTACACAAATGCGTCCCAATCCTTTATACAACTTACATTTTTTCTGTTGGTAAACGCAGCTCTAAACATACTCAGAGTAACTGTAGACAAAGCATCACCAGAAGAGCCCATGATGATGATATGCAGCAGGCATGCAACCTGATAAGGGACAACTGTTACCAAGCTGACACTCTCAAACACACTCTGAGGGGGGGTGATTCTCAACGGTAATATGGACATTTTTTGTTCTCTTCACTACTATTTTTATTGTTTATTTATTATCATGTTTATCATTATGCACCAGTAGGCACACAAAAGCAAATTCCTTATGCACTTCCCTTCAAAAGTATTGGAACAGTGAGGCAAATTCCTGTATTTTTGCTGCAGACAGAAAACATTTGGTTTTGAAATCAAAAGATGAATATGAGACAAGAGATCAACATTTCAGCTTTTATTTCCAGGTATTTACATCTGGATCTGATACACAACTTAGAAGATAGCATTATTTGTAATGGAAAACCAAATTTTTAGGTGAGCAAAAGTACTGGAACAGATAGACTTGAAATAGATTAAAGTGAATAAGACTTAATATTTAGTTGCAAATCCTTTGCTTGCAATAACTGCATCAAGCCTGTGACCCACTGACATCACCAAACCTTTGCATTCTTCTTTTGTGATGCTTTTCCAGGCTTTCACTGCAGCCTCTTTCAGTTGTTGTTTGTTTTGGGGGTTACTCCCTTCAGTCTCCTCTTTAGCATGTAAAATGCATGCTCTGTAGAGTTTAAGTCTGGAGATTGATTTGGCCAGTCTAAAACCTTCCACTTCTTGTCCCCTGATGAACTCCTTTGTTGGTTTTGGCAGTGTGTTTTGGGTCATTATCTTGCTGCAGTTTCATTAATCAGTTTCTTTAAATTGGCAGACAAAATGTTTCTGTAGACTTTCTGAGTTCATTTTGCTGCTGCCATCATGTGTTACATCATCAATGAAGATTAATGAGCCCGTCCCAGAAGAAGCCATGCAAGCCCAGAGCCATGACATTACCTCCACTGTATGTTTGGGATCATGAGCAGATCCTTTCTAGTCATATGTTCCAGTACTTTTGTTGTACTTTTGTCATCTAAAAATTTGGTTTTCCATTACAAATAATGCTATCTTCTAAATTGTGTATCAGATCCAGATGTAAATACCTGGAAATAAAAGCTGAAATGTTAATCTCTTGTCTCATATTCATGTCAAACCCAAATGTTTTCTGTCTACAGCAAAAATACAGGAACTGGCCTCACTGTTCCTAATACTTTTGGAGGGGAGTGTATGTGAAAACCTACTCGGCAATAAACCTGATTCTAATTTGTATTTAGTTTGCAAATTTCTGAAATGAGTCAGTGTTTGGCTTGAATAAAAACCTGCCTCCATTGTAAAGAAATGAATTCTACACAATAACACGAATGAACTGAAGAATTCATTAATAACATTTGGAAGTTTTAGTGGCATTATAACTTATAATCACTGAAGTTTCATTAAATGCTATCTAAATTAATAAGGATGTTTAGAATAAAAAATTACAAAAGTGGTTGCTGAAGTTCTTGTTTTACATGAGTGGAGCTAGGTTCATTGCACCAAAGATCAAGTTGTATATTTTATTATATTTTCTACATTGTCATTTATATGGATTTCAGAAAAAATATCAATATGGGAATTCTTATTGTAGCACAAAACAATAACAAACTATTTTTGTCAGAGCAAACTGCAGTGCTTTGTAGACAGATGTGCATCTTTTACAAGACTGTTAAAAACAACATGCTTTATTGACAACTTTCTCAAAGAAAACAATGTATGGTATGTTTCTGTGACAAAACATAATGTTCTGTAAATACCTGTTTTCTTGCTGGCAGAAATAATACTGTTCTGATGAAACAATCTGCATGACTACACACATCCGACCACACATCTGACAAAAAAAAAAAAGTGTCAAATGTATCAGATGATAAAACTGATACTGCTCCTGAACCACAGATGATGTCAGATCATAAAGTCAATGACAGTCAACTGGGGAAAGCTTTTCACACCATCTCACAACAGTCAGAAACACTTTATGTGGGGTTTTTCATTGCACTGACACAAACCTAACTTGCTCAGCTATGAAGATGAACATTTTGACACATTTACCAGGTTCTATTGTGTGTACCTTATCGCACAGTCACAACAAAACTGGTTTCTTTGCCACTAATTTGCATTCAATCTGTGACTGAAATCATAATAAATCCTGATCTGCATCAGTTTCATCAAGTAAACTTCATGCACGCTCACATTTACGTTTATGACTGACTTCTGTTTACATAAATATGAGAACTTAAACACAAGTCTGTCAGCTTCATAAAAGCAAATGATTTCCCCTGTAGTTGGATGGTGACAGGACCGTGGAGAACTAAATCATCCTCATCTCAACACGAAGATTTTATCGCAGTGACAACAATCGGCAGAACAAGACAGCATAGATGGTCTTTTAGGACAGAACACACAGTGAATACTGATGCGAGTACAGGAAGCCGCCTGCTGCTCACTGAGACTGAGGACAACTGGTACCTGAGCTCTACCTTCTGTCTTTAGCCGGGAAAGGGGATGCGATTTGCAAATGCAGAGTCACTTAGTGTTTACAATTACACTTAAAACACTAAAAGCATTGCTGCACTGACTTCTGTGGGTTGAAAAAGCTCAAGTCCTATGTTTTATCATCACAGCTGGATTTGTGTTCTCAAATACTTGCAACCACATCCAGCTGTGATGTAGTGTTGTACCGGAGTACATTGACCGGTGACGCACCGCACAGCCGCCTCTAGATGGCGGCACAGGCAGCATTTTTACAGCGACATGTCTCTCTGTAGTAGTACTGTGGTGCTTGAACATGCCACCATTGCCCTGCAGTTGCTAATCCATGAACGGCAACAGACCAAAACCTCCAAACAGTGTAAACAAACAGTTATAAATACTCCTGGCTGTGATTTAGATTTGAAAAAGTCTAGTATGCAAGTGAAGCTACAGTTGTGAACTGTATGTATTTGTAGCTGCATACAGTGCTGCCTGTTAAAGAAAACCTACAACAGGAAAAAAAAGTGTAAATCAGTGCAGTTTTGCAGGGTTGGCATCGTCATCATCACCTGGATAATAGAAAACAGTCAACATGCCAGTCAGTTTCTCTTTGTGTACAGCAGTTTACACACCGCAAAACTAAAAGTCAACCAAAAAAACGTAATGCAGTAGCATTTTAAAAGTGAGGATCATAAATGCTTTAGATTTACTATAGATGATTGTAAATGTCATCACTTGTTTTCATCTCTCTAAAACTGAATCTATTCTTATACCTACAGGTACAGTGTTTTACAACTGTAACAATAGAGAGTCTGCTGGTGCTGAGCTCAAAAAGCATGCTGCTCCATCCGATTCTCAGTGTGGATCCAAAACATGGATCTGTATCACTGTCGCTCACTTAATACTTTGAATTATAACTTATTAATAACTTCTAATTATAATAAAACCAAATTAAAATGTTTAGCATCGCATTGTAAAAGAGGCAATATGTTTAACCCCCCCTCCCAAAAAACACACAGAGACACACACTCACTCACTCATTCAATGATGAGCAAGCACACTTTCTCTCCGCTCTCAGTGTGATTGGTTGAGAGCTACACATTCGCAATCTCAGTGAAATTTTCCCTCCTTCAACAACATTCAGCCGACGAAAACATGCAGATATGAACATACTGATCCATCCACAACTGACAACGTAAGAGGCCACATCCTACTGCATTTATAACTTAATCCTCTGCGTGTGCTGAAGGTTCACCACTACCGTCCCTCCTCATTGTGCCAAGGGTGCAGGTTAGTGAGACAAGTCCACAGCAGCAGTTCGAAGCAGCACCCTAGGGTGGTTTGCCCACAAGCGGCGAGTTTTAGGGCACCCATCATTTCCATATTGCAATCAAGTCTGTCCTCGCCAGCAGACGACAACAGCAAAAACAAAAAAACACCCCTCCATCATCTGCCTCTTTCCTGTTGATTCCCCGGCCTGCTCCAGGTCACTCCTGAGCCATGGCATCTTATGCAGTTGGAAGAACAATCTTAAAGACAAGCTGCAGACAGGCTCATTTGAGAAGTAAGTCTCTTCTTGGCTCACTTGTAGAAAACTCTGCATTAAAAAAAACAAAAACAAAAAAAAAAAGAAAGGAAAACTGGGAAAACCACAAACTCCGCCTGCTGTGTGAAGCTGGGACGAACACTATGTCAGGCTGCGGTTAGTCCCTGTCACAATCGGCCGAGCAAATTCCACAAAGTCGTCTATGAGGACGGGCCACGCCCCTGAGGAGAGAGACAGACACTGAGTATTAGTTACATCACAGTTCGTCTACAATTATTTTTGTTTTTATTTTTATTATGATCCAGAGATGTGGCCAGTGGGACTCAAATTTATCCAGACTGAATTCTACACTGTGTTTCCTTTATTCTCCCCTTTATTAAATTGAATTAGTCCTTTATTACACTGCAGTGTTACTTTTATTATATTTTATACCTGTCCTATTCTAGTTTAGCTTGTTTTTATTTTCTATCCTAATGAATGCGTTTAACTGTGTTTGACTGTCCTTTATTGTGGACTTCTTGAAATAAATTTGCCTTTGCCTTGAATAGCGGCTGTACAATAAAGGTTGAAAACAATTTAAAGCGGCGTTCAACCTCTCCGCTAGTCCTGAAAGCAACAGAAACCATCAGTGTCCCATAGAAAACACACATAGATGATGAAAAACATAAGAGTGTTCGTCTCTTATGGATAGCCTCCGTCCTGAAGGCCTTAATAATCTCACCTTCCTCATCATAGTTTGACATGTCATCTGCAATCATATTGCCGAAGTCCAGAAGAAGGTTCCATGTGTCCTTGGGAATTGAGCGCTTGTGATGCTCCTGAATGCAGCAGAGTAATAGGAAAAGAGAAATCAACTGAACACTCTGGAAATAAACACTTGTTGTTGTTAATAATGTGTCAAAGATATGTTAAATGAAATTTTACTGACTGTTGTTTCATGGTGTTGTCACATTTGACTGTACTCTTTTAAGCCGTTTTTAAAAGTTTTTCTTCTTCACATGCAATATGTAAATGCATTAAAACATTTCTGTCATACTCTGCTGACACACAGAAAACAAATAAGAGGGTGAAAACTGAACAAAAATGTCATCTCTCACCAGCAGGAAGCGGTTCCAAAGATCCAAAAACTTGAAGCGACCCGTGAGAACTAGATTCCAGTAAGCCACAGCCATCTCTAGGTCTATGATCCAAAGTAGAGGAAGATTTTCAATATTCTGTTATTCATTTTTTTAAACATAAAATAAATCCAGAATCAGAAATCAGCTTAAACTGATAGAAAACCTTTGAAAACATTAGGGCATTTCTGGGTGTAAATCTGTGCAAACCAAAAGTAACAATCTTTCAACAACAGTTGGTTTTAATACGTACCTAAACCTTTCTGGCCAGGGTTCTTTGCAAAATTGAAGGTAAACTGGTAGAAGTCTTTGAACTTCCCCGTGTCTTTCAACTCCTGCTCTAGCCTGGGAAGAATCGCCTTGAGTTTGTCTGGACTGTCGCAGCTACAAGAGACATTCAAAACAAACAGATGAGCCTTCCAAAATCCTGTTACTATAGGCCGTGTTGAACTGCACACACAAACCTGTGTCGAATTGGTGTGAGACAAATGGTAAATTCTTGTAGGACTTAACTTTAGTATACGGTTTGAGCTTCAACATTCGTGCTCATACAAACACATTAATAAACATTTTCTTAAGAATGCAGTAGCGTCTCTGATCAGATACTGTAGTTTTTCAGGATCAGCATTGCCCACCCGAGCTCAGACATGCCATCCAGGAACTCTTTCCTGCTGAACTCGCACTGTGTGGCCGCTCTGAACTTCCACGCCACCACAAGTATGCTCATGCTGGCCGGGTCCAGTGTCAGGTCGTCGCAGAACTGCTGGATCCCATCGATGCCTATCTTATTCTCATCCTGCGGGTCTGTGAAGATAAAGACGAGGCCAAAGCGTCACAGAGAAGACAAGCAAGACTTTTGACGATACCAACTTTTGTCACTCCCAAACACTCACCTTTGTATCTGTTGTAGAGCTGCTCCAGCTTCTTGCGGTCGACTGAGGTTTTCATGGATTCTTTGTAGTAGAGGTCTGGGTTCTGAAAGTAGTTGTCTGTGGCTACCTCTAGTTTCCAGTCATTCTGCGTCAGGCAGTACACAGCTGTCCTCTCCCCGGCTTGTGTAAAGGACATGAACTGCCGAACCTTGTCCTTCTGCGATGACTTCAACTTGTGCTGCAAGACAAGATGCGCAGGTTAATTCATGGCTGGTGTAACCTGTTACACACACCTATTCCCCCGACCTATCTGACCCAGAAACCACCTGGTACCTGGATACTCTGGAATACTAACGGCCCCAGGTTTGTAAACATCATATAAGCACAATCTAGTGAAGTATTTAAAGTATTTAACATTTCATTTCAGTTTTTATTTAGAGGTGCATATTACCAAACAAATAAGCAATTGATCAAATGATCACAAACTGCTTGCACACAACCCGATGATAATAATCCAGCCTTGGATAAAGGGGATACAGACTCATGCATATGGAGGTGAGGCTGCACATCAACACTGCATCGCCTAAACTTTCTGAACACTTGATTAAGAGTGCCTTCCTGTCTGCAAACTAGTTCCTGAACGTCATCTGTGTACAAAAGTAATTGGATGTTGGGTTATACTTCAATAACACGTGCCATGACTATGAGATCTGGCACCTGTGCATACTGTTAAAAAAAGTAAGATTCACACCAAACGTGCAACAGCATATTACATGTTAGTATGAGTGCATTAAAGGAAACATCCACTTCCTAATGCACCACCACAATGTTCGGTTAATTGACAGAAATACCTCCTGGTGTGTTAATTTAATCTACTCGGTCATCGTGTGGTGGTGGTGGTGGGGAGTTGCACGTCTGCAAACACCTCTTTGCAGACCTGACCCACCACGATCAGCATCAGACAGCAAATTCACCGTGACAGGCCAGTGTTTGGAGACCCTGTGGGTTTTCTCTTTTTTCCCGGGGAGGGGGCGCTTGATCCAGCAGGCTCTCTGGCTCCTGACCCGGGGCCGGTTACCAAAAAGGGAAAGGTACGTGCCGCGGCGTCCGATCTCAAAATACCAACAACTGACCTTCCATTTCCCCTCATACTCCCGACACACATCACCCTGACAATGCGACACTTGGCTGAGGACAGCCGGCCCTGCCACGTCACTGTGTCCCCGTTAATGACAGCCGGTACCGGGTTTGGACTTGTTTAATGGAGCAAAACAAACGCCCCGGTTTCCCGTTTTTAATTTTACCTACCATTTTATCACACGCTGTTTGGGCCCACTTGATATCCAATTACCCCCCGCTACGCATGCGTGACAAGATGCGCTACTGTAAAGCCGCGGGATTTATGGGAAATGTAGTCCTGCGTGTTGCACTGTAATCCCACAGGCCCTGTGTTTTTAAAGTCTTTATCTTAACAGCTTCCTGCTTTAATGGTCAGCAACTTATTTATTGCTCTCAACATGTTCCTGCTAAAACACACTTAAAGAAAAACATCACATTATAACTTTTTTTTAAGCAAACATCACGATTTAGAGCAAGACACCCAATGACACTCAGCTTTGAACTTCTTTAAAGTTCGCTGCAGTTGTTTTTTGGACGAAATTCACCCTGTGTTATGGTAAATTAATATACATGAAAAGCACTTTACCACGGAGCAGCTGTCACGCCATTTGTATGCACTTGATAGGACCGAGGCAGAAAAACGCAAAAAAATATCGGAAAACTACAACTCCCATATGAAGACCGACAAAGATGTTTCGGAAGTAATCTAAAAATGGAGCAAAGTTACATGGCCGCGATTATATTCACGAAAACGGCGCGTCGGTTGTTCATTTCCGCTGAACTTGTCGTTACGGTTTAAAGATGCTACCGAGGAGCCGTTGGGCCGTTTGTCGCCTTAGCCGCCGTTAGCATCGTTAGCACCGTTAGCATCGTTAGCTCGCTGTTGTCATGGCAGTGTGAGGACTCAGCTGACAGCTCCGAGCAGGAATGTGGCTCTGACTTCACTCACAGCTCCCGGGGTGGGGAAGAAAGAGAAAGAGAGAGAGAGAAGCAGGCTCAACTTTATAACACAGCAAAGCTGCCTTCAACTCAGGGAAGAGAGGGGGGGGAGAAGGGGAGCGGATTCAACGCACCTACCCGGCCGTGGTGACGCTAACATCCCCCTGTTAGCAGGAGCAGGCGGCCGGAGGTCGAGGTAAACACGAAAGTTGGCGGCCGAGTGAGTCGGTGAACGCCCGCATCGACGCTATGTGGCAGGGGAGGAGGAGGAGGGGTGTCCGGGGTGGTGGTGGAGGTGGAGGTGGTGGTGGTGCGGCACAACAGCATGATTGTTCCTTCTTCTCCAGCCTCTCCTTCCCTCAGTCGTGGAGTGGACTTGGGAGTCAGGACACTTCACGGATTTCGCAGGTAGTCGCAGCCTTTTTTTTCTTGAAGTCTCCATTGAGGAGCTCAGTGGGGGTAAGAGAGAGAGGGTGTGTGTGTCATATTTGTAATTAAACAGCTCATTGGTGTTTCCTATGGCGTGTGTGTGTGTGTGTGTGTGTGTGTGTGTGAGAGAGAGAGAAGGAGAGAGAAACATCATTCGTGTGTGCAGCTTTGGCTTGTCATGTTTCATGTGATTTATCCTGCTTAGTTGCATACTCAAAAAGGGTTGGTGTAACTAAGTATATTTACCCAAGTCATGTACTTATTGATAAGTTCAGGGTACTTTAACTTTAACTTGAGTATTTCACTATTATGCAATCTCTCACATCAACTGTGCCACATCTCAGAGGTGGTGGTGATTACTGAATTGATTTAAACTAAAAAACTGAAGCATTAAATCTTCCTTCATGAGTTGATAAATTCTCTTCCTTCTTAAGGTAAACTATTTAAAATAATCCTCCTTGGATTAGTGGAAAAAGCATTATTGCAAAACTGATAATAAACTGTTATTCTTCCTATAAAAAGTTATCTCTTAGAGCATGATGCATTATTATTATTATTATTATAGTATAAAAAGGAATTAAAATGAGCTCATCCTTAAGCATCAACAACAGTAAAATGCAACACACACATTAATGCAGCAGTAATATTGATCCAAAAACATCAGATATAAAGTAAAACACTGAGAGGGCAGTTTTACTGCAGAATGAGTACTTTTACCTTTGATACTTTGAGTACATGTTGCTGATGATATTTGCATACATTTACCTAAGTGAGATTCTGATTCTGCTGCATGTTTGGTATTCCCAGAGGGGGACACTAAGTACATTTACTCCAAAGTCATGTATTTATTGATAAATTTGAAGTACTTATACTTTAACTTGAGTATTTCCAGTTTATGCAACTTCACACTTCAACTCCACCACATCTCAAGGAAGTATTGTTTGACATTTTTTATTCCCTTCCTTCCCATTCCAGACCGTGTATCTTTCTGATAAACTGAAATTTAATGTCTTCCTTCATGTGTTGGGAAAATTCTTTTTCTTCTTAAGATAAGTAAACTATTGGAAACCTTCCCTGGATCACCTGGAAATGTGTTGTCACTCACCTAGTAGTTAAAATTAGCTCATCCATAAACATCTACAGCAGTACATCTTGCTGATAATACCTTTCTTTTACTTAAGGAAGATTCTGATTACTGGACTTACACTCATAGTGGAGTATTGTCACAGTTTGTTATTAGTACTTTTTCTTACATATGATGATCTGAGTACTTCTTCCACCACTGGATACTCAGCTTATTGTATATATATTTTAGATGTGTGCTTGCATCCACCAGTATAGAATAACCTCCAAGTTTAAGCTCCCAAAAAATGACAACCAGCTAGAACTGAAGTGTAGGTTAGAGGTGGGAACAACAATTACATGGAGCAGAGTCACAGGCTCCTTCTAACAGTGCTCAAAATTTTTTTGAAAAAAAAAAACAAAAAAACACTAGTATAAATGAATACAAGTTCAAGATATAGGACTAGAATGTAGTATATAAAATGAAGTATGAAAATAAAATAAATCTAAAATAATAAAATAAAATTGAGTTCTAAAATATAAAACATAAAATAAGATATATATATAAGTAAAATAGTTTAATATAAAATAAAATATAGATACTACTGTTGAGCACTAGATGTACATATATTATAAAATGCAAATTAATATTAATAAAGTGCTATTACAGGGGTTTTAAAAGTCTTATGGCCTGACTTGATTGTGAAGGAATATAGAGCCATATAGAATGAATAGAGCATAAACAGAGAAATATTGTACTTTTTACCACCACATTTCTTCAACAGCTATTGTCACTCCTTTCTTTTTAAGTTGTGACAGATAAACCAGTTTTATGGACCTTCATACATTAATCCACTCAGCAGTCTATTAATGCCCCTGTGCTCTTGATTTCTAGCATCAGTAGCAGAGTGGCTGCAGTCCAGGCGTAGGAAGGAGGACAGACGAGGTGTTTGGAAAGTAAACATCCCTAAGCTTGACTCATGCTCACAAAGGTGCGGTTCATGTTGGGTGTGAGTTGAATGCATGCAGTCATTATGCAGCTGTCATGAAATGAAAGCGTATCTGAGCGCATGACGTCAGGATACAGGAGGGCACACTGATGACAGTAAAACAGTTTCTGAAATTGGAAGAATTCTTAGAGTTTAGACAGCAGTGTACATTAGGTGTAAACAGAATAGAGAGCACTCCTGGAATTTATACATGTGACATGCTCAGTCAAGTCAAGTGCACTTAACGCGGCATTACAAGGTGCTGTTAGCAGTTCAAAGCAGCCAGTAGGACAGGTCACAGGTGTGTGTACGCAGCTGTTGCTCAAGCTTTTCAGCTGAGACCTGAAGACCTGAAGATTAAACCGTCTCTTGAGATCACTTTAGTAAGAAGTGCACAAAAGCACAGAGCAGCCCACATGAAAAGAGATTATCTTTATCAAATTGTAGGATAAATACTGTCACCGTCTGCACTTTGAAGACTGGCACTTAATGTATTTCAATAACTTTATTATTAACAAATCCCATCCCTTAATACATCACCACTTTACCAGCCTATGGCTCTAAGTACAAAGACTATTTCTTTCCAATGAAGACCTTTGAAATTTTTTTCTTTTGCATCTTTCTGCATGCATTTTTTAATGCGTCATGACAGTGTATCAATGCAACAGTGTGGCTCACTGATTTATTTTTGACAATGGGCATATTGTCAATGCCCTCACAGCTGTCTTCTGCTTTGTTCTGTCTTCTTCCCTTCCCAGGTCTTTTTCTCTTTATCAGTCTCCACCCGCGGGTGAAGACAGAAGTAAAGGTTTGGATGCAGGCCGTGTGTTGGCTGCTGTGCCTTGGCACGGCGGGGGCGCTCGCTGTGGTGCAAAAGGACCAGGTGGCCCAGCACGCCATCAAGCTTTATCGGAGCAAGGGAGCCTCGCACGGCCACAGCTGGGTGTCCAGCAACTGCAAGCATCTGGTGGGTCTCCTGCGTCAGAAGAATGCGGTCGTCAAGAAGCTGGCGGCGGCTGCGAATGCCGTTGGACGAGACCAGACCCTTTCAGAGCATGAGAGACAGTTCCAGGTAGCAGACTGGGAGTAACAGATAATGCCGTGATTTGTTAAGACTGTTTAGCTGTTTATTTTTATATCAAACTGATGGTAGTGTGTGAGACATAATGTCTGCAGCTCATCAGGGTGGAGTCTTTGTCTGTTCATATTTCACACTTACAGTTCAGGTTTCATTCAGAGGAGATGGCCTGGTTAGATTAGAGGTACAGAAATGTTTTCATTTGTTTTTTTTGTTTTCATTATGTATTAATCAGTCTGTTATTTTTTTAGACTAATCTGTTAATCTTGTGGTATAACAACTTTCAGAACGTAGTGAGAAATACCTGTTACAATTCCCCAAAGTCCCTCATTTAATGTCTTGAAAAACCTTGTTTTGTTCGACTAACAGCTCAAAACTAAAGAATGTTTATTAACAATGATACAAAAAAGAAAAAGAAATTCTTACATTGGAGAAGATTGAAAAAGAGAATATTTGTCATTTTTGATTTATCAGTGCCTTAAATGATTAATGTATTTCCTGTTAATTGATTAGATCATGGCCAAACACTAGCCAGGTTAAATGGCTTTTTGCTAAATATTACATTTCCATATTACATTGTTTAAATAAAACATTTCAAGCCAGCTCAGGTGGATTTCTTTTCTCAGACTAATGACCCTTCTTCCCATTTTAGCCTATTTTATCTGGATCTATTTGGTCCTTGTTATCATGTCAGATCTGTGATGAAAATCTAAAAACTGTTCTTATCTAGTGTTTCAAATTCCACATTATGTCAAATATCTTACAGTTTATTGAAGGAATAGTGTCTGCCTGTCTGTCTGCTTCAGGTTCACACCATGGAGGTTTTCCAGAAGGAGCTAAATGAGAGTGAGCACCTAGTGTTTCAGGCGATGCACAGCCTGAAGAGGGCGCTGCAGGGAGACTACCGGGATGTGGTCAACATGAAGGAAAGCAGCAGACTGAAGCTGGAGGCCCTCAGGGAGGCTGCCATAAAGGTGATCAGTGTTTCATTTGTTTCGCTCAGTTGATTAATTGTTAAGCAAGTAACAATAGTGAAAATGCCAGTTACCAGTTCTGGAAGCTCAAATCCATATCCCAAGTGATGAGTCTAAAAAGCGAACAGTCTAAAACTCAAAGATACTAATTTTCAAATAATATAAAGCTACAAATCTACATATTCAAGGAGCTGGAAACAGAAAATATTTGTCATTTTTGTAAGCTTGTAAATAAGCTACTAAAGTTTGATTTTGTGTGAGCTTTGGGCCCATTTGTCATATTGAATATTATTATAGTGATTCCAAACATATTGCTAACCACTGTGTCAAAGTCAGAGTAATATCACGTGTAACTGATACTCACCTGTCTGTTTTGTTCCCTCCCTTCAGGAAGAACAGGAGTATGTGGAGCTGGTGGCTGCTGAGAAACACCAGCAGGAAGCTGTTAAAAATGCTTTAGCTCAGAATAAGACTCTGTCCATGCTGGACGAGATCCTGGAGGACGTCAGGAAGGCAGCAGACCGGCTAGAAGAGGAGATCGAGGAGCATGCATTCGACAATAACAAACAGGTGCGCAGACAGCAGCGTTCACTGAAGTTCAAATAACCGTGACACCAATTTAGAAAACGTGGGTTACATCACAAGTGATTGCCTCTTCACTGTGTACAGATGAAGGGAGTGAACGTAGAGGCCGTGTTGAGAGTGGAGGACGATGAAGAGAATGGAGGGAAGAGGAAGAACATGTCCCGGCAGAAGGAAGTGGAGGATGGCCTGGGGCTGAGCATGCTCATCGACTCGCAGAACAACCAGTATGTCCTGACCAAACCACGAGACTCCACAATGCCAAGAGCGGACCATCACTTCATCAAGGTCAGCTTATCCCCCTCCAACTAAGGTCTGATCCCTCTCCAGTCATGCCTCATAAGAGGAAGTTTTACCTTAAAGTTTCATGTGTGTGCAGGACTTGGTGTCGATCGTGATGTTGTCGCTGCCCTGCGGTTGGATTTGCACGCTGGTTGGTCTTCCTCCCATGTTTGGATACATAATCTGTGGGGTCCTGCTCGGCCCCTCTGGCCTCAACAGCATCAAGGTGTGTTTTTGTGATTGCAGTGTCAGATCAGATGTAAAGAACTACATCCAGGGTTAATGTACTTTCTGCCCCAGTTCTTTGAATCAGTCTGTGTCTCATTTCTTGCAGTCTATGGTCCAGGTGGAGACTCTGGGGGAGCTGGGTGTGTTTTTCACTCTCTTCGTGGTGGGACTGGAATTCTCACCTGAGCGCCTTCGGAAGGTGAACAAGGAGGGTTTAATTTAGCATAAAAAACTGTACAATAATTTAATCAAAGATTGTTTTGCAAGCAGTGACAGATTTTACATAACAAGTAAGCAACTCACACACACACACATTAAAATGACTTCAGACTTGAATCAAAATTAGTGATATATAGTGGATAAAGATCTGTAAAATCTGTCAAAGTATTGACATTGTTAACTGTATAAAATGTCTTTTTTATTTTTCATTTAAAGTTCTGCTCAACTACACGCTTAAAAATCAAATTCTTTGATTGTAAAGCAGTATATTGTGTTAAATAATCCTAATGCATATTCAGGTTGCATAGTAATTTTAACACTTACTTTTTCTAAACAAAAACTTGACACAAGAATAACTAGATAACCACAAACTGTTTGTGCTTTTTTGTTTTCACATTCAGTTGAATTTAAATTAAAATTTTGTAGTTTAAATAGACTTTATTTTTATTCTTCTGTATCACTGTTATCAATGTTACTGTCCCTTGACATTGGCCATATCCGTATCGTTCTAAGTAAATGTTACTTAATGTTGCTTTTATGAGACTGAATGTTTTAGTTAATGACATTGTCTGCTGTTCTATAGCTTTTGGTTTTAATTGCTTACTTTAATTAAATGGGTTTATAACAGCGTATACGTATATGTGTGTGTTTATATGTGTGTATGTGTATGTGTGTATGTGTGTGTGTGTGTGTGTGTGTAGGTATGGAAGACATCGGTTCAGGGGTCGTGCTACCTGAGCCTGCTGATGGTGGGGGCCGGTTTGTTGTGGGGGCAATTGCTGCATATTCGACCCACCCAGACCGTCTTCGTTTCCACTTGTCTGTCTCTGTCCAGCACTCCACTAGTGTCCCGCTTCCTGGCAGGAGGGAGCAGAGGGGACAAAGACGGTATGTAATAAGAAAAATAATAAATATCCATATATCACCATTCGAAAAAACAACGTTACAAAAGAGCTTTACAATAAAAGCAAATTGTAAAGGTAAATAAGAGCAACTGCTCATAGAAACTTAGCAGATCACAGATGTAGTCAGCCTGACCATTAA
This sequence comes from Scortum barcoo, assembly GCA_023238725.1. Taxonomy (NCBI): domain Eukaryota; kingdom Metazoa; phylum Chordata; class Actinopteri; order Centrarchiformes; family Terapontidae; genus Scortum; species Scortum barcoo. The sequence continues at coordinate 12,618,404 of CM041531.1, forward strand.
AAACAAGCAGTAAAATCTTAGTAAGTAAAGTAAGTAAGTAAAATCAACTGTACAAGTCACAGGTAACTTTGGAAGGTCAGCGAGGATTATTACGTAGTTAGAAGTCCAGCAGCAGCATTTTTTTTTGTAAGTTGCATTTTACCAGGATAAAGTACCTACCTACATCTCCTTATCCACCTAGCTCCAGCAGGTATGTCTGTGCACATAAGTGAACACAGATGTGCATTAGATAATGGTGTTGGCTAAATTAAGTTTTTCAGAACAAGGGAAAACAAATCTTTTAAATCCTGCGTTAGTAATAAATTAGCATGTCTGTATTTCCCAGCTGTGCAGTGTAGCATCCTCTCAAAGCAGATCTAAACCCCGAGAAAACTGCCCTGAATATCTCACTCATATTTAGTCTTGTTAATAAAATTGAGTTTTATTCTGACACAGGCTGTTGGACACGGCAACACGACAATTTATCTCGTTACTCTTGATCTGTAATTGTCCAACAAGCCTTAAAAGCCTTAAGAAGAGATGAGCACAATGAAAATAGTATTTAGTTTCAGTACTTGAATTAAAAAGCGGAGCAGTTGACATCAGTGAAAACAAATGCTGTGGCACATAAGAAATACGGCATTCAGAGCCGTTCCCGTTAATCATTGATCACTCATAGGTGTGTGTGACACAGGTGATTTGGACTACAGCAGCGTTCTCCTCGGGATGTTAGTGACACAAGATGTTCAGCTCAGCCTCTTCATCGCCATCATGCCGACTCTGATCCAGGCACAGAGCGGAGACTTGGACAGGTCAGTTGGCCTTTTTGGGTGTTTTTTTCACGCCTCATCCCTCACCACCAAACACACACACACACACACACACAGCTCATTTTAATCTGTTATTCTCTTTTTGAATTGCAGCTTCCTGTTTGGAGGCCTCCGCGTGTTATTGCTCCTGGCCCAGGTCGTGGTCTCTCTGGCTGCTGTGCTGCTTCTGTGTTTGTTACTCAAATCATTCCTGATTGGCCCTTATTACAAGAAGCTGCACGCTGAGAGCAAAGGCAACAAGGAGATCCTGGTGCTGGGGATGGCAGCCTTCGTCTTTTTCATGCTAACGGTGCGCAGTTTGTCTTTAAGCGTTTGTTATTTAGCCTCCAGTGAAGAAGCTGTTTGTGTTGATCTTTCTCCTGCCAACTGACACTGTAGGTGACAGACTTTCTCGATGTCTCCATGGAGCTGGGCTGTTTCCTGGCTGGAGCTCTGCTGTCCACACAGGGTCACATGGTTACGACGGAGGTCATGGCATGCATCGAACCAGTCAGAGACTTCCTCACCATCATCTTCTTTGCCTCCATCGGTCAGATCCAAAGTGACAGTTTATGATCTCAGCTTTACTGTCATTTTACACTTTTCTCCTATTTCTGGTGAGAGTTCACTGATCTTGTGTGTTTGTGTGACACCACAGGTCTCCACGTGTTCCCGACCTTCGTGCTGTATGAACTCACCATTCTGCTGGTTCTCACGCTCTCGCTCGTCATCATGAAGGTACACCGCTTTTCTCTCTTTTGCCTTTTGCCCCTTTGCCGCACTCCCAGTCCCTCGTCTCCTTACTTTCTGTTCTCTCCCAGTTTCTGATGGCCGTACTAGTGCTGTCGGCCATCTTGCCTCCGAGCTCTCGACAGATACGGTGGATCGTCTCGGCCGGTCTGGCTCAGGTCAGCGAATTCTCCTTTGTGCTGGGCAGCCGTGCACGCCGTGCTGGCATCATCTCCAGAGAGGTCAGTAATTACATTTTGGGCTGTTGAACAGCTTTCTGCTGAAGGTCTTCAACTGTAATGTCACCATTTTATTTTACCTGACATTGCAGGAAAATCAGTAAATGATCAGAAATTTATAATGAAGTCTGTTCCCAGGCTGTTTAAAGCTTTGTATACAGTCAGAAAGATTTAAAAAGACATTCTAAATAATATAGGGAGACTTTTGTACAGCAAAAAACTTTTAATAAAAGTGTAGAAGCAACTAAATCTGAATATGTTGAAGCTTCCTAATAGACATTTTTGGAAAACCAGAGCTGAGATTAAAGCATGAACTTAGCTTTTTGGCAACAGAAAAGAGCGTTACCCGGTGAGACGATCACTGGAGGTGTGCGGTCTGCAGATAGTTTTGGTATGTGTGTCCAGGTTTTGAGATCTCCATCTCTGAGGGTTTTAGCCCCCACCCTAAAAATCTGTGTTTCCAAAAATAACTTTGATGCTGATTGCTTGTATTTCAGAATTTGAGTTGTTCTGTTGCTCATTTGAAGTAGGAATGGTACATGTATGCTAGTAAAATAATACTGACTAATTGTTCGATTTTCTTTCCCTCCATGTTGTGTGACTCTCTGTTCAGGTGTACCTGCTGGTTCTCAGTGTCACCACTCTCAGTTTGCTTCTTGCTCCTTTGCTGTGGAGAGTCACCACACACAAGTGGGTTTCCTGGGCCGAGCGTAGAACAGTCACATGACCAGACCGACTCTGGGGCCAAAAGGTTCCTGATGTAGGATGTAGACTGTTATAAAGGTCTCCTGCTGTATATCTTCCATTACATTTTCTCCATATCAGGAGCACGGACCATCCACTCTCTCTTCACCAGTGTCACATACAGGCGTTAATGCTGTATGAGGACACAAACTGAAATAACTTCAGGTAACTTCTGTCAAATTACATCAGCTGAACTCCTCCACTCTTTTGGCGAACAGTCTTAAAGGTTTAGGAAGCACACCTGCTTGACAAGTACTTGAAATCCTTCTAGTCCCGATGCTTTTAATGCACTTTCTCATGCATTATGAAGAAAAAGTGATCCTTTTGCTCTCTACAGTGAATGATTTTGTTTTTCACTGAAAGTCAGTTGAGTTTGACTTTTCTATATTTAGTTTCCTTCAGTTGTTCCAACCCCAAGTTCCTTGTAACAATGACAGGGACCAAATCTAAGAGTTTAACTTAATGTTGTGTTTCATTTTTCATGTATAAGTAAAATGTTTGGAAAAGTGTTTTTTCTGTTTAACTTTGCCTCAGTTTTCCATATATTTTAGTTACTGCGGGTTCAGACTCTTACTGAGGTGCAAACCTTCAGTCTGTCTGTCTGCTGTATTTAATGGCTGGTACTTGTAGTTTATTCTATCATTGTACTACTGTGGATTAAGCTGGGATGACACTTTTGGTGTTGGCTAAAAACTACAATAACTCTGTTTTACAAAGACAATTACTGTCTTTATTTCATTTTTAGGATTGTATAATACACATTAGTAAATAGTAAGAAATGGAGATAATGAAACATTACATTCATTAGCAGTTGACGAGAGCAGAAAATGCTGATGAGAAATGATTTACTGAAGTTACTTTTAAAGAAGAAACCTGCACTAGTTATCATTGAATGTCAAACTTATGTGCCTGCTCAACACTGCTCTGCACTAAAAGAAGGACGTTGAGGAGTTTCATTAGCGGGAGCGCCTCTGAGGCATCTCACACTGTAAACTTCTTTGTTTTATCTCACATTAAGTGCAATCTAAATGTTGTATGTAGCTCAGTACATTTTTATTATGTTAAATGTTTTTTTTCTGCAGTATGTTAACACAGAGAGGTGTGTTTCTTTACTTGGTGTTGTGGATCAAGTTTACACACTTGTTGGTTTTGGCCATGACTGATGCTCCAAGGCACAAAGAAATGCTGTTTTCATCGAACTGTTAATGAATTAATTCATTTATTTATTAAAAAGAAAATTACAAAGAATTATTCACTTTGTCTTCACTCCTTCTGTCTTCACACTTATATTTTTGTCTTAGAAAACAATATTTTCTCTGGGAAGGTGAAAATCATTGGTCTAATCATAGTAAAACTCAAACTTAAAACTTAAACAAAAGCAAAACAGTTCTAAAAAGCTGTATTTCTCAGCAATTTCATCACTTTTGTAGATTTTTTTCTCTTCAAATTTTAATTACTAAATTGACTCATGATTTCATTAAGAGCTTCATGAATTTTTATCTTATTCAGTATTTCACATGAAAAAGACCAAATAATGTGAGTTTATGAAACACAAATGTAACATTTTTGTAATCATTCGTTGACCCCTTATATATTTGTTTATCATCCGTCGTCATACTTTCATGTGATCAACCTAAAACACACACAACAAACACAATGTGTGACTGACGTGTGTGTGTGTGGCACACCTGTACTGTGTACTGTGTGTAAGCTGATAACCTACAAATTCTTCAGTCAGCAGCTTTAAGACAAACCGCATCACCATCATCCTATTAGCGGAGGTAGACGTTAACCAATCACAAATACTCTACTAGATACTAGATATTTAGAGATATACTGCTTTTTGCAACAACTTTATAACTGATGAGTTTTTGTTTTGTTGAAGTCAATTTAAAATAAAATAATCCTTTGAGCTGGAAACTTTGTCAAATACTGTGCTACTCTGTTCTGAGTACACCTTTTGAACCTGGTAATTTCCCTCTGAAATCTTCATATTTTTATGTTTCTCAAGTTTTAACAGAGGAGAGGATGAGGTAAACAGATTTATAGACTTTATTTTTTTATGTCATGGTAAAACTTAAAAATCGGATGACAAAGAAGGTCATGAATTACTCAGCAAGGAATGATAAATCACGTTTATAAAAGCTCTGCACAGCGCAGACATTTACTGTTGGGTTAAGATAAATACAAGTGGTTTAAAGGTTGTCACCGCTCATCTGTGAACACCTGCTCTGTCTCTGATACCGACAGGTGAGTTGTTGCAGGATTATAGAATATCTGAGGATCTTCTGTTTCTCATTTCATTGCTTTGAGATGGAAGATGACTTTTCCCTCATAGGGGTCGTAGAAGTTTTGGTAGCTGATCTTTTCAGAGACCACCCTGCACTGGATCTTGGCTTCCTTTTCTTTGACCAGGCTGAACCGAACCGCCACCAATGGGTTGACATAAGTAGGCTGGAGAAAAGGAGGAAGGAGGAGGCGCAGCAGACCTTTGGTTACTGTGCTTGATTAGGAATATGTAGATTTTTTCATTTTGGAGTATTCAATGATTCACTTTTTTTTTTACTGAGAGTTAGATGAGGAGATTTAAACCCCTAAAGACTGGAAACAGGGAGAAACAGTCAGCCTAGCTGTGTCCAAAGGTAAAAAAAAAAAACATCTTTTGTAGCAGCACAATTCCCACAAATTCCAAATCACATTATATCGTGTTTGTTTATTCTGTACAAATTGAAGATGAAAATATGATGTTGTGTGTCAGGTCATCAGCTTCCCAAGCAACCAGCAGGGACTGCAGTGGGAATTGTCATCTTTACACTTTTGTTTTTGTTGATCAAAGAGATAGTTTATTGAATTTTGACCATCATCAGTCATCTTTAGAGGTGTCAGTAGACTTTTTCTTATCTCATTGTAGCCATATATTTACATACATGTGGGAATCAAATAAGCGTTTGTTCCAAAATGTCAAACAAGTCTTTAAATTCTCAAATGAAATATTAATGACTTGAGAAATCCAGAGGTGGAAAGTACTCAGAGCTTGTACTTAAGAAAAAGTAGCAATACCACAATGTAAATGTCCTGCATTCAAAAGTATTTGCAGCAAAATATAATTCAAGTACCAAAAATAAAAGTACTTATTATGCAGAATGGCCCATTCCAGAAAAATGTATATCATATTATTGAATGACAGTTAACATGTTGATCACTTTAATGCTGCAGCAGGTAAAGATGAAGATAATTTTGACACTTCTTCTGCTAGGTAGACTGAATTGAATAGACAATAAAGTTTTTTTCTTGAAGGTGTAGTCTGCAATTCTAATCCAGTACACTTTTTGTCAGGTTCAGTGAACGCCTTGTTAGCTTGCTGTTCTGCGTGTGCGCTTCTGAAGAGAAGCATTTGTAGTACAACATCTTATCATTAATTTATTGATTATATTTTGCATTATTAATCTTAATCTACAAAGTAATGATCAACCAAGGTTATCAAATAAATGAAGTGGAGTTAAAAGTACAACATTTGTCTCTGAAAGTAGCAGAAAATGAAAATACTCAAGTAAAGTAGAGGTGCCGTGAATTACTTCCCACCTCTAAAGAAAGCATTAATACGTATTAGTTATGTGATTTTCTTGCTCACCTGTGCCAGTCTTCCATAGTAAGGGAAGTAGGAGAGATCCAGTATTCCTCTGTCAGGGAAATACTCGATTTTGTCCACGTTTTCTTCTCCGTCCTAAGCACACACACATAGATACACACACACACACACACAGAATTTAATCATGTTTAAGGGAGCAACCAACCCATTTTAATTAATTGCCTAATTTTACCACACAAAAATGAAAAGAGCTCCATTATGGGAAATGTATGATTCAGTGTTTTTGAGTTTTTGGAGCTTGGCTCATACTGAATGACTGAAAGTTATTACACCTCTCTGTTTCTTTAAATTGCCTCTCAGATTCATTTTCTTTTTTTTCATTTGCATTTTTTAATGCATGCTGTTAAACTCAGTATATGTTGTAGTTGTTGCTCACCAGTATAGTGCAGTTGACATATGGGGGGTGGTCAGTTTGATTAGAGGGCAGAAAGTTGATAATCTGCAGAGACAAAGAATATTTACCTTTAGTCATTTTTATCAAAATCATACTGCTTATGTATTGCTCAGAAATCAGAAAATTAAACAGACCCTGTTCATCTTTATGATGACACAAGGCATGGTGCAATTGTAGCCAAAGGTCGGGTCCTCAAGTCCTGAGCAGGGTCCCAGCATGCTTTGCATGAATGGACATGCCCACTTGGTGTGGTGGGGAGCAGAGAAGGTCTTCTGGATGAAGTACTTTCCCTTTGTGCAGTTATGGTAGTTGCATTCAAGCTGCTTGGTGTCATTGTAGGCTTAAGTAGGGACACAAACAGAAAAAAAACTTAATGTCTTGTTTAATTAAATGTTACATATTAAACCTTCCAAAAGGCTGTAATGAGTAATTACTAACGCTCCAGGAACTGATGAAGGATGTTGGACATTTTCGTCCAGCTGGCCTTATTTGATGTGTTGTAGAAGATTTCGAGCACTTCCTCTTCGTAAGTATCGGGCCACACCATCACCCCTGGACACACACAGAAACAGAGAGCTGGTTAAGACCCACTCAACTTTACCTCAAGTTCTCTAAACTCCTCATGCTTGTTGTTATTGTGTTACCCGGAGATTTTAGCCGGTCTTGGTAGTCAGGGGTGTACGGATTCAAGGTGTACATGAGCGTCCAGATGGCCAGAGAAAAGAGGGCTGTCATCACCACATAGAAGGCCACATAATACAGACTGATGTACACTGTGGAGGAGAGAGATTGTCTTTTCATCAACACGCAGTCACAGTTACATGTGTATGGCTGCATCAGCTCTCAGGATTCATCATTTTAAGGGTTTCTTTTTCTTGTTTTTGTATTTTTTCATGCATGCAAAATAATCTTTCCTGTATTTACAGTATACAGTAGCACAGAGGAGAGTTTGGAGTGAGGTTACAAAAGTGTGTGCCCACATTCGCAGAGGTCAAGGTGTCCTCTGTCAACATGAGCTCGATTTAATCTGATTGTAAGATCAAACAGAAGGACAAATAAATCAAGGCTTATCACAACAGCAGGCTTATCCCACTCTGTGCACATGCTGCAAACATACAGCTCACTACAGTGATATTAAAAGGACAGAAAATGTCACACAGGATGGTACATACAAGAACATTATATGTGTCCAACATACAGAGAGTTACATGCATGTTGTGCATCATTTAATATTTAGTAACTTCTACTAAAATTCAGTTTAGTCTTAATCCTCTTGAGTCAATAAAGTACAGTGCTCACATGCAGTGTTGGGATGTGATTAAGTACATTCTTTCATTTATTGTCCAGTTACAGTTACAAGTTACTTTGCACGTTTTGATGTTATGCATAAAATATAATATTTGAAGGTCCCTTAAAATATAAAGCACTGTTTTAGATTAAACTACCTAATTATAAAAGCATAATACCGCCACTGATCCTAGGTACATTAAAATGCTGCTTACACTTTATTAAGGCTGACAGGAGCTATTCTGCTGAAGACTTTTTATTCTTGAAGAAAAATCTTTCATATACTGATATGCTCTTACTTTTGTTACATTTTTGGAAGCTGTACTTTTACTTGTAATTCATTATATTTATATATACATTCATTGCTACTGGTGGTGAATGACTCTACGGAGTTTTTAGCTGGTTATGAAATAGTCTCAGTTTAACATAGATGCCTCTGTATGACCTGCATAAGCAAACAAGACCAACAAGAAGAAGACTGGATATCTCTATTAGTTTCTGATGGATATTCTTAATGCTTGGCACTAAGCCAGACTTCTCCACAAAATCAGACAAAATGGTGATGGGTTTTGCCCTTGCTGAACTCGAGCTGCTTCAGCCACTAACTTAAAATCAGAGCTGCCTCTGTCCTCATGATAAAGTAACAGAAAGTCTTCTGTTGTTGGCCTCATTGGCGCTTTTAGTGGTTAAGTATTTCTCAGTCATTGCTATGGAGTTAACTGTTGCCTTGGTGTTTGGCAGCATTGCTCACCAGTAATACTGCAATGTGGCAAAGACAATAGTCTCAAAGATCATGACAATATGTGTCAAACAGCAAAACGGCACTGCTGGATCATTTGTCAGTCCTCACCAGTAGCAAACGAATGACTCTTATCAGGTCATTTTCTCAGCAATACTACCAACTACAACCTCGTAAGTGACCTAATCATTTGTATAACATTAATTTGTATGATATTTCTGATAAACTTTTCCAAGGCTTATCTAGTATTTCACAAGAGGTGTCAGTGGAGGTATTATTTTATTCTCACCCCATTTCTCTGGTGTTCTCCCCATAAACGTCCCATTGTCGGAGTTCCAGACAAAACGGCCAAAGTCTTCACATCGCTGCCCGCAGGTCCTCTTCTCCTTCAGGGTGGCCATGACGAAGCTCTCAGAACTTTTTCTTCCCTTTAACTCAAATCCCTCTTCCCTTCCTTACTCAAGGCACAAATGGCAGTATTTGTTTCTCCTCTCTTCTGTTCCTCCCCAGTGATTTGTGTTAGTGTCCCTGTCTCATTATTCCCTTTCAGTAAAACCTAAAATTCACTCCCTGGATCTCGCTCCAGAGTGTGATGTATGTGTTATCTCTTATTCAGTTTTTATAAGGCCCAGATAAGGAAGGCACGCTGCAGGTAGGGAAGTTGAGGCTGGCCAATGAAGAAACAGGTAAACTTACTTCTTCAGGAGTGACGTCCTTCGCCCCTCGATAAAACCTCAGGATCACCTTGAACAGCTCGGTTATTCGATTATGACGGCAGTCAAGGTGAAAAACTGCTTATGATTTGTTCTGATCAAACAACTGGCACACCGAAACATAATGACCAAAAGCCTGTTTGATTCTGTACCTGCCAAAGCGCCAATTTGGGCTCAAACATTGTACTTCACCTGCTGTAATAAAGAAGAGAAGGAGAAGAGAGTAATCTGTAACAGTGTTATCAGAGATTAGATCAATAATTTAACCTATGAAGTGTTAAAAAGTTGTTGAAACCAAACACAACTCAGCGTACCAGGACGCCCCAGACTGCTGCTTTATAACCCCATCCTCATCATATACACCACTGTCAGCGCTCTATTCTCTATTTTTCTAGGGCTGATGATACTAAAACACAAACAGAGACTAAGAGTCTACAGCCAGGTTAGCAGCTCTCTGAAGCTGTACTTAAACACACTTTAAGCTATGAGCTAAATACTACTGGTATGTCTGGCAGGCATAATGTTCACTGTGATTGGTGTTTAGCGTGTGAACAGTTGCTTATCAATACCAAGTCATTAGTGTTGCAAGTATGCATGCATAAACCCATAAACCCACATATTGACAACCTGAAATTTTATGGCAATACATTCAATAGTTGAATGAGAGTAAGACCAAAAGAGTACCAGACCAGGACTGTACAGAGGCATGATATTAGCTACTGTAAATACTTCTGTCTTTTCTTTCAATTCTTTGTGTGTGTCTCTCTGTCTCAGCCTCCCTGCATTCCTGTCATAATCAGCCCACTACATGCATACCACATCTATCCCTCTTCTCCCTCCCATTTTCCTTTTCTGTCTCTCCTTTCCATTGAGTCTTTTCTCCACTGTGCGCAACGTGTGAGCGCAGGATAAAGTATTACAGAGTGGATAAATCCCTCCGGGGAAAGGTGATGAGTCAGGCAGATCTGCATGTGTGCCCGCATGTGTGTTGGAGGAAGAGAAGTGACTCTCAGGTTTAACGATAGGCTCGTTGGAGGGAGACGTTGCAGGTGTGCTATAGCTTCTGAGGCACTGGAGGAAGAAGAAACCCTGGGCACTCTCTCTCTCTGTAACTTGTACTGCATCTCACACATCTGTCCGTCCCTCACTCTCACTTTTCGACCGTGTCAGCATGGACATCGGTGGCCTGACGACAGTGGTGGCCAACTCTGCCTACATTTCGGCCCGCGGGAGCTTTGATGGCACTGCCAACCCTGCATCCAACCGAGACAAGAAGTACCACTCCCGCCTGAAGCTGCCTCACATCACGGTGTGTGAGGGCCTGCGGGAGACTTTGGACCTGGGCTTCCAGACGGTCTGCGTGGAGCAGCCCATCGGCAAACGCCTCTTCCAGGAATTTCTAGACTCCAACGACGAGTACAAAGGCCCCTGCCGCCTGTGGAAGGATATCGAGGAATACAACATGGCCGAGGATGAGGACCGAGTCAAGAAGGCGAGCAAGATGCTGTCCCGGTACATGGAGCCTGGCGCCAAGTACTTCTGCCCCTTCCTGCCCGAAAATGGCATCACAAAGGTCAAAGAGAAGCACCAAGAGGCCGGGGATGACCTTTTCAATGAGACCATGGACAATGTGATGAACTTTCTCAAGGAAGTGCCCTACACTTTCTTCCTGGAGAGTATGTACCTGAAAAGGTTTCTGCAGTGGAAGTGGTTGGAGATGCAGCCCATGGGCGAGGATTGGTTTTTGGACTTTCGCGTGTTGGGGAAAGGGGGTTTTGGAGAAGTGTCTGCCTGTCAGATGAAGGCCACGGGGAAACTGTACGCCTGCAAAAAGCTCAACAAGAAGAGGCTGAAGAAGAGAAAAGGCTTTGAGGTAAAGAATGAGATCATGACAGGAGGATCTCACGCAGCTAGATTACATTGTGGTTTGTGCAGAGGATGAAATTAAGAAACGTGAATTGTGGTCTTGTTTGTCTCTTCTTCAGGCCTGTATCATGCACAGTATCTGTGTAATCCCCCCGTCTAAACTGCAGCCAGTAACTAGATGGAGATTGGCTTATATGATTAGGGCCCTCAGCAATAGAACATTTTGATCTCCTTATAAAGTGCCAATCCTGCCATGGTTATTCATGGAGCAGCTCTGGGGTGGATTTTGTAATCTTCGGCTCAGCCCCAAAAATAGAAACAATAACTTCAGTTGATGTTACTAAAATTACCCGGTTTTTATGAGTTTCCTGGGCTGTGACGAATTGAACAAGACATTTAAAATATGCTCCCTGTGCATTTTCTACAAGGATATGGTGCACAAATTCAGTATTGTAGAACATGGTCAAAGTAATGTAGGTTTTCCTACTTATTGACAATGGGAAAATCAAGTTTTGATCAGATGTGCAGTGTATGGAAATAGAATTTCCAACAGATTACATGTTGATATCTTTCTCCTCTTTTTAGTTTGAGTTTAGTTTGATTGATTGAAAGGTGCTCTACACTCAAGTGCTATCAAATATATTGAAAAACCACTTCTTCAACTGGCTGTTAACTCCTGAATGCAAAACAGCAGCCAACACTTAAGTGTCGGACGTCAGAGCTTCATCATACGAGATGATAAGCATAAACCAAAGATTGATACTGTTTTATAGTTCATTGACTTCCAGTACATAGGAAATGAGAAGACAGCGTTCATTAGGTGGAAATCTAACTGCCACGTAGTCCAGATGAACTACTTAGACATGCTTAGCCTTGTTTGTTGTTTTTCTTGTTGCATTTTGTACTGTAATCAGGGCTGCCCAGATGAAGCCTGACCGCAGAACCTCTGAGCCCCTGAGCTTTATACATCCACAAACCATCAGCACACACAGCATCGGTAATGTCAGGTGAACGTAGGACAGCAGCTTTGAATAGTAATCTAGAGCGCTGTAAACGCTGTAAATATCTGCCGACCCTTCCTGTGCTGTAGGGGGCGATGGTGGAGAAGAGGATCCTGGCTCGGGTTCACAGCAGGTTCATCGTCTCTTTGGCCTACGCCTTCCAGTCAAAGACGGAGTTGTGTCTGGTCATGACCATCATGAACGGAGGAGACCTGAGGTTAGATCTCCTTCTCTCACTGACAATAACATCATCTGCCGACAGTATTTTTATTTTATCAGTCCCATATTCTTTGGAAGTTTCAACATCTCCCTTTGGTCCCACATCCTCAAGTTTTTTTGATCCCCTTTAAGAATCGGTGCACTGTGAAAATGCTCCACTACCAGTAACATTCAGAACTACATTCAAAACCACAAATATTATTGGCAAAAATGTATTTAAAATGCTAAAGTAAAATGCTCCCTGTCAGTATTTTACTTTACATCTAATGTTTCTGCATTAATATTGCTGCATTAATTTGTGTATGTTGCATTTTTCTGCTGTAGATAAATAAACTTCCAGTTTATTATACATTATATATTAGAATTGCCCTTTAAAATAAATAAACACGTATATCCTACACCTGTTTCTCTAGATATCATATTTATAATGTGGATGAGAACAACCCGGGGTTGGATGAGCCGCGGGCCTGCTACTACGCGGCTCAGATCATCCAGGGCCTGGAGCACCTCCACCAGAAGAGGATAATCTACAGAGACCTCAAACCAGAGAATGTGCTGCTGGATAATCAAGGTCAGACGCTCATGTACGAAAGAGAGAGATGAACTGCACAGACACAGCATTTCCCTATTTACAGCTCATTTGTACATCCACGAGGCCTTATTGGTTCAACAGTGAATTATTATGACATATATATTATGACATTGTGACTAATTTATCATTTTGCTTTCTTGCTGAGAGATAAATGAGAAGATTTATACCAATCTCATGTTTGTCTGTTAAATGTTAAATTTAAGCCAAAATGTCAGCTAAGCCCAGTGATGGAGGACGTATTCAGATCCTTTACTTCAGAAAAACTACAAACACTGCAGTGTGAAATACTCTTCTCCAAGTTGCAGTCCTGGATTGAAAATGTTACTTGCATAAATGTATTTAAGTATAATCTGGAAAATGTACTAAAAGTTTAAAAAGTAAAAATACCTAAACTTAAAAATTTCACCTGTGACTGTTAAACTAGTATATAGTATATGATTAGAATATTATTACATATTGTTTTATGATATATAAATGTGCATTAATCAACTATACCTGTTTTATTGTTAGATGGTATAATTTATAACAAAACACCATTTATTATTGTAATCTCATTGTATGTATGTTGTGCATTTTGTGTGCAGAAATCTTAATTAGTGAAGTAACTAAAGCTGTGACATTATTTCAATAAGTAAAAACTACAATATTTCCCTGAAAGTAGAAAGTGGCATGAAAATAAATCCTCAGATTTGTACTCAAGCACAGTACTTGAGTAAATTAAAAATAAACTTGTTATTAAGATGGCAGTCGGAGCATTAAGCCTGAAATCAGGGAAACAGCTGGCCTAGCTTTGTCTAAAGGTTACAAAATTGATTTGATAGATTGACATGTTGTTTACAAACATTTGAAACACATATAAAAATGATGAGTGGTTTTATACAAGCATAATCGTCCCTCTGACGCTCGGCAAGAAAGTAAATGTCAAATTAGTCCTTTAAAACACTTTTGTCACCATGACAACAAATACAGTATTGTGTGCTTTTACTGGGATTTAATTATATCCCCTCACTTTGACTTTTTGAGGTCAAAAAACACACACACACACACACACACACCGTATAAAACACACTGAAGCTCTCACACACACACCTGGCTACAACACACACACACACACACTGTGTTGTACTTCTAACACAAGGACGTCTTTCCGTTATCGTGCTGCTGCAGGTTAATGAGTCAGAGACGTGGTGTGCAGGTCAACACTCATATCTGTGACGTGCACAGCTCTTGACATTCGCCGGCTGTTTGTTCTCACAGGTAACGTCCGTATCTCTGACCTTGGTTTGGCTGTGGAGCTGGCTGATGATCAGTTCAAAATCAAGGGCTACGCTGGGACTCCAGGTACAATCACCTCTCTGACATGTACCTGTCGCTGTCAATAAAGTTTACAGCTCTACAGTATCTCCTTTTCTCACACTCCCATGTACTTTGTCCTGTATAATACCATATATACTGTACAGGTATACATACATGCTTTGATCACAGACTGCATACCTGCCATTACCTCTCCAACCAGTGTAACCTGAATGACTGGACGGAAACTATGCTGTCCCTTTGTAACAGAACACAATGACAAAATAACAATAGCAAATATCTGCCATCGTCATGAACATACATGATATATAATAACCACAGTACATGTGCATGTATGCTAAATATGGTGTACTTGTTTTATGCCCTACTTTGTAAAAAGAAAGATCATATTGTGGATTTTGAATGGATGGGATTTCTTATTTTGACTGATTGGCGAATATTGCACACTGAATACAAATACTCCAAATACATATCATATATTTATTATTATTATTCATTATATATGATACTATAGTACTGTGTAGTTCTATTTTAAACTCCATGTTAGCTGTACTATACTGTATATGATGTTATACTCTATTACTACACTTCATAATTAATGTTACATTGTTTTATTACATAATGTACTACATGATATTTAAGTATTAATACAGACAACACTTTTAATTAGTACACAATATTATATGTTATTCTGGTGTACAGTGTTATTGTATACTAATGTGACTTACCTGGCTTTGTTGTTACTAACCACACCGAGATGAGTCACTTTGTACAACTGTTGTGTTATTAATGAGTGTTATTAACACATTAACATGTAAGTGGCTTTTTAATGTTGCAACCAGCAGGGTTGTAGCTCCCATTGAGAACATGGACGTCACGTTTGGGTCAGAAACAAACACCACAAAGTGCCCTCTTGGAGTCTCCTCTGTGATAGATAAAAATGATCGCAAGAATGTGTCTCTGAAGGTTTCAATAGTTTATAGTTTGCTGGGTGTTTTTATTGCAGAGGTGTAGTAGTTATACTTTGAGGCACAAAATAAAACAGTTTAAGTCATTGCATGGGTTTGGTAATGTTTTGAGTGCTGCCCTTGTGTACAGAGTCTGATATTTTCCTTTTTTCCACTGTTAATGGAGTGAAATTTGACTCTTTGATGTCAGGGTTTTGGCTTAAGGACTCACGGTATTGCATTGGTTTAAATTGAAAACAGGATCCTTGTCATGTGACCCCAGTGTCTGCTCTCTAACAGGAAGATGACCTCTTGACCTCTTTTCTCTCACCTGCAGGTTTCATGGCTCCAGAGCTGCTGAAAGGAGAGGAGTACGACTACTCTGTGGATTACTTCACTCTGGGGGTCACTCTCTATGAGTTTCTGGCTGCTAAGGGACCCTTCAGGACTCGAGGAGAGAAGGTAAATATACTGTGTCCGACCTTTCCTGCTTTTCTTACCCCACATATTGAGCTTTTTGTTCTTTTTGTTGAGTGCTAAAACAGGTTTGTTTGTTTCAATATCTTTTTTCTTTCTTGTGTGTGTGTATATGTCTCTTTGTTAAACCGGTGTGATAAAACAGCAGCAGCTTTCTAAAATTTCATGGCTCAACTGTGCCCACCTGTGGTCTGATGCTGGTACTGCTGTTAATATGAAGACCTGACCTCTCATGTATAGGAGCACCCATAATACTCCCCTTTATAGAAACTTAGTCAGACTTAAATGTCCTACATACATACAAGATTTTAGTAAAAATACAAAAACACTATCAGTAAAATGTACCTAAAGTATCAAAAGTAAACTTACTGACAGGCAATACTGGAATGTAACTACAGTACAGTAACCCAAATATATTCAGAACTTCAGTACAAATTGTAAGTACTCGTGCTTTACTTTATTTTCATGGCACTTCTGCTCCTCTACAGTTTTAGTTACTTACTTTAAAAATCTAAATTTGTTCATGTAAAACATATAAAGAGCCTAAAATATAATGTTTCGTTGTAAATGAATGATTCAGCAGTTCAGAAGAGTATAGCTGAAACAATAGTTGATTAATCAATCAGTAGACAGATTTTGTTTTCTTCTCAAATGTTAGGATTTGCATTTAATTTATTTTTCAATAATTTTGAGGTTTTGCTCTTTTTTTTTTTTAGATTTTTCTGCACTTTTCATCTTTTAAGTTTGTTTTCCTGATTATACTTTTACTTGAGTAATTTTGATGCAGAAATCTTTTAGTACTTTAGTACTTCCTCGTCCACTGCTCACTTGGCACTACTAACTAACTACTCTGTGTACTACTGGATATTTGAATCTTAAAAGTTAAAAAAAAAAAAAAGTTTATCTTCACCTCTGCTGCCCTTTGTGCTGTTTCAAGGTGGAGAATAAGGTAGTAAAGAAGAGGATCCTGAATGATTCAGTTATTTACCCGGAGAAGTTCAGTGAGAACGCTCGGTCCATCTGTGAGGGTCTGCTGGTCAAAGAGGTCGACAAGAGGTTCGGCTTCAGGAACGGATCCTGTGATGAGCTCAGGGCGCACCCCTTCTTCAGTGAGATCAACTGGAGGAAACTCAACGCAGGTCTGTTTCAGTTTCTGTTTGTGAAGGTATCACACATAGTCCTTTACCTTAAGAGAAACTCAGCAACACTAACAGACTGAAAACAGACTTTTTTCAAAGATATTTTACAGTTATTCATCAAAAAATATTTTTATGTACTTTATTAGTGATGTTTTATTTAGTAATTTATTAATGAATCATCTTCTACTTTGAGCGATGAAGTTATCATGACCGCACCATTTTCTTGTTTTTTTCTCAAGATATATATTTAATTGTCGTACTTTTTGCTCCACTAACTGGCCAAGAGTGGGCAGCACTTATTTGACAAAAAAGTGATGATTTTTTTCTGTGCACCAATCAGGATTTAGCAACATTCAGCTGTGAGGTTGGCAGGACGCTATCAAAATGATCAAAAAACACTCATACAGTTGTGATGAAGGGGAATGGATAAGTAAATAGGTAAATAATGTTATAGAGAAATACCTAAGAAATGGGGATCTTAAGATACCATTCTTTCTTTGACTTTTGTGCCTCTTTATGTTTATTTATGTTACAATTTGTTTGAAACTCTAATAACTTATCTGTGTGTGTCTAATTCTTGTAGGTTAATTGACAAACATTTTAAACCTGCTGTAGCGTGTTTTCACTCATTTTGCAAAAAACCCTGATGCGAGCAGTGTGTTTACACCTGTAGGTTCAATAAAGTCCAGATTCTTTCAGTACTTCCAGTCAACAGAGTTAAACAACTTTAACTGATTGAAACTGAAAAATTTGGGGCATCCTGGTTTCTCAACTGAGTCAGGCTTTTACTATCAGAATGGGACCTTTGACCTACAGGATACAGTGCAGAAATAAGATTACAGTGCTTGACTTCTGTATCTTCCTGTGTTGTCTCTCCTAAGGGATCCTTCTGCCCCCTTTCGTGCCGGACTCCAAGACAGTTTATGCCAAGGACATCGACGATGTCGGAGCCTTCTCCACAGTTAAAGGGGTGCAGGTGGACGACAAGGACAAGGAGTTTTTTGACGAGTTTGCCTCGGGGAACATCTCCATCCCCTGGCAGGAGGAGATGATTGAGATGGGGATCTACGGCGAGCTCACAGTCTGGGGGCCCGACGGCTCTCTGCCCAACGACCTGCGACGTGAATCCATCCTGGAGCAGCCGCCCAAGTCCTCCACCTGCACGATGTCGTGAGAGGCCACGATGCACAGATGATTTTAGATTAACTGTCTGTTTATCAGACTACTTTAACTTTTGAGCACTTTTTGTACAAGATTTCAGTACAGGTTGGGGGGTGTATTTGTTAAGTTGATGTTTTGTCTTTCATTATCCAAGTGTCTGTTTCTGACATTGTACCTGGATTATTTAGTTATTTTAGTTAGTTATTTTTATGTTTGTGTGCGACTGAACTGCAAGTAAAAAGAGCATTTCTATTTGCTGCAGACATTCAGTGTAAATGAGCTTGTGTTCATCGCCGCAGAGATGTTTGTGAATTAGAATAAATATTTTTGACATTAAAATCACCGTCTTCTGTGTGCAACTTAACAATTACAGTTCCTCCAAGTGCTGCAATACATGCAATATGCTTTAGAGCCACCAGACACAAGCAGACAACACCAAAACAAAACTCTTCTGGTGAAGATCGTTTGGCAAAATGTGTCCCCGATTCATCGAAACATTACGTCACTTTTTTTGGCTGAAGAAGTTCGCAACAGGATGCCAAATACAGCGGACTATGACGGGTGTTTCATATTGCACCTTTAATTATTTGGAAAAAATTTTGTTGCAAATTCCTGAAATCAAAGGGAATGTATTCAGATTGCAGGACTTGGATATATTCAGTTGCTGCATACATACAGTATATATATATATGATAATATAGATATTGTTGCACACAAAAAACAGATATATCAGCACACCACTTGTTCCTGCACAAAACACATGGCAGCCAGAGCGTTTACCTTTAGTTTATTAATCTTTATTAAACTTTTCAGAAAACTTTTACTTTTACATTTACCTTTATTCCAACTATTACAAACATCCTGGTAAGAACAGTCAACCCAGATGTCTTGTTGATTTTTGTTGTGAGGGATCATTTGCACATTTAGAAAAAAAGCAGGAATTTCCAAAACATCCCAGAAGCTGTACTGGGCCTGAGGCTGGGCTCGTGTTTTTGTATAGTGTTGGCCACTGGAGGTCGCTGTAAACTCAAATTACAGTTTGTTTTTCAACTCTGCAGCATCATGACCATGTCAGGGACCTGCAGACATAAAAAGCCACCAAAATACAACTTTACGTGCCTTTTTATGATAAAGCACTGAAATCACCCACATACTGCATGTATTTTCAACATGAATACAAAATCTAAGCTGTATTCAACTTATGTAAGACAACAAATTGAATTATTAATGAGTGAGGTTGAACACAGGGAGCTGATTGGTCTCTCTCTCTCTCTCTTCTCTCTCTCTCTCTCTCTCTCTCTCTCTCTCTCTCTCTCTCTCTCTCTCTCTCTCTCTCTCTCTCTCTCAGGTCTCTCTCTCTCTCTCTCTCTCTCTCTCTCTCTCTCTCTCTCAGGCTTCAAGAAAAGTTGAACCGGTCTGAGCTCAGAGTCAGGCTGCGGTGACATTTATGTGAAGTCGTGCTCTTATCATATAAAAAATGTTTGAATTATAAAGGGGAGACAAAGCATCTAGTGTCACTCGGTGGAGGATGAGGAGGACTCTGCTTTGAATCGACAGGGACGCAGAGCCGCCTCGATCAGCATCATCATTTAATCGGTGCAGCCTCCTGATATTTCTCATTTTTAGAGCCACAAGTCAACCAAGACTGAGTCGAAATGCAGCCTGAAAACCAGCAGGCGGTTCAGCAAACAGCGACAGAGATCCTGGATCCAGCAGGTACAGTAATACTGTCAAGTTTCATCCTGAGATCTGCATGAGCCTTCAACTCACAGAGAAATGATAGTTTCAAGTGTACTTTAGTTCACTGTTGCTGCATTGTAATTCAAGAGAAAAAAAATCCTCCATAGCAGGGACTTATGTAGTTCTCAGATACAGGTTTCTTCTTTTAGATGAGAGAAAAAAACAATTGAGTTTGAGCTTTTGTTAACTGAGTTTTTGTTAGAAATACTTCTCCAACAGCTCATCTGCAGAAGTACTGAGCAGACATGTAATTTACTAGAGCATTTGTATTTTACACTGTTTTATACTCCACCATCTTCTAAAGGGAAATATTGCATTTTTTTATATTCATCTGACAGCCACAGTAAAATATACTGTATAATAATGTTTATATATATATATATATATATATATATATATATATATATATATATATATATATATATATATATATATATATATATATTAAATTATACCACACAACAGTATGTAAAACAGGAACACAGATGAGTATAATATATAATAATGTCACACTGACAGGGGTCATTTCATCTGCATAATGAGCACCTTTACTTTTGATCCTTTGAGTACATTTTCTTGACGAATACTTGACTAAGATTTCAAATGCTGGATTTTATTTGTAATTTGCATTTTTACATTGTTGTACTTTTTCTTAAGTGGTGAATGATCTGAGTACTTCTTCCACTCGTGCTGGAAGAGGAGTAAGAGTCAAAAAATGTCATTATGTGGACATTAAGGTTACTTTATGGTCAGAATCAGGCTGGATGTAGTGGTGATGGATGTAAAGAGTCCTCCGGTCACCCAGTTTCTTTCTCACATTCGCCCTCAGTTCAGTACCAGCGCCGGAGGACATCGGCTCTGTGGGTGACCGTGTCTCTGCTGGGTCTGGCTCTGGTGGTGCTGACTGTCGGCCTGGTCTCTGCCACTCGCACTGACAACGTGCCTGTTGCTGGATATTACTCTGGCATCACCGTGAGTGACCGGCACCTCCTCAGGCTCTCTGTGATTGTGAGCTTTTTTTAATCTGCTCCTTTCTTTCCTCCAAACCCTAATGTTGCTTCTCGTGTCTTCCACTTTGATCTCCTTGTGCCTCCAGCTGAGCTTTGGTGCATTTCTGGGTATTGTTGGCATCCATCTGGTGGAAAACCGCAGACCCATGGTGAGTCTGTTCCTCTGACCCTCATGTCATCTTTGCAATACATTTAAAATCACATTGCAATGATGATTTCACTTATTCCATCCATTCATGCCTCTATAGTCTTCATTTAAACCTTTAGGTACATAAAATTTGTACTTCAGACTTCAAGAAATGCTCTATTTTTGTATGCATGTTTTACTTATTAGCAGCTGTGAGTAAAATACTTTTGCTAAAGAGGAATAAGGAAGAACTGCTTGGATCACTGCAGGCCCACAGGTAAATGTAGATTCCAGTAGAGTCAAGACTTCTTATAATATGTCTTGCTGTGTGCAGGACAACCCGAGTGTACTCTCACCTCAAAACATTTCATCAATTACTAAGAAGGCCTACACACCAATAAAACACGTTTCTAGCTGTACGATGTCCCTCAGCTTCATTTAGGTCCACTCATTTGGTCATGGTGAAGCAAGCAACAAACTCATCAAGCGCACCTACATCTGCTTACAGCAATAAAAAAGTTCTGAAAACCCATTGTCCTCTGAATATAGTAAGTTAGCAACCAGCTGATGAAGGAAATGGAGCATTTAGAGTGCAGATATATTTCCTGGGAGTTGGTAGAGACCAAAGCGGAGCTGAAAGGAGACTTACGTTGGGCCAATACACTACTTCAAATAAATGTTAATGTCACTGCTTGTGTCTGCTGGATGTGTAAATAGGTGACTCTTTGCCAACCAATTCTCCACATCAACTTTTTAAAGGTGACAAAATCTCAGTGTTGCGCTTGCAGTTTGTTCCGCTACTCCCAAGTGGCCAAATGCGCAGATGTTTGATGAGTTGGAAAATGGATTCAACATGATTGTTGGTCACAGTCACAGTGTTAGACTTCTGTTTGTTCTCTCAAGGTGACTTCTGTCAGCTTTGCAAGCTTTCATCTTCTAAAAATGAGGCATTGTTCCTGGAAAACAGAACATATATACAAATGGCATAAATGGCAGGATTATGTTACAGGCTTTGCAAATTCACTAAACTGTTTTACAGGAAATTGCTTTATTATGAGCAAGAAGAAAATCTGATTACTCAATGGCGCCGTAATGTGTTCTTGGTCCTTGTGCCTGGGTCAGTGGTGGGGGGAAGTGAATGAGATTGGCTCTGGTTTTCAGTGACATGAGGGGAAATCACATTAGTATTGGTAAGTTGCTGCCAGGGTCCTTTATTTCAGACAGGGACACAGGTATAATACCATCAAATTACCTCTCAGTACAAAAGGGGGGTTCAAAAAATATCATCATGTCAATGACTCCAGAGTGGAGATACTCACATTACAGGCAGACTGAACACATGTCTAAAAAGAAACTTCAAATGTAAGTGAAGAGAGCAAAGCATCTGATCAGAGCCAGCCTTCTCAAAAATACCCAATTTCATATTAATGTTGAAGTAAAAGCCCCGCAAACCTTCAAATTCCTCAAAAAGAAAAACAAACAAACAAAAAAAAAAAGAATCAAAAGGAACTAAATCAGCATGACGTGACCTCAAATGAGCTAATTTGTGACAACAGTCAAATGCAACTCAAGGGCCAGTTGCAACCAGAAGCTGAGACTACTCCTCTGTCATTTAAGTAATGTCTTCAGTATCACATTCACAGTGCATGAAACCCAGCATGAGATTAACAGTGTTAAGTCCCTGCAAGGACTGAAGAGGACACCAGTGACACAAAAACTTTAGCAGATCATGAGTCCTAGTTTGTCTCCTCCTCCTAATTATTATTTCTACAATATTCAAATTAGCTCTGTGTTGGAAAAAAGTTAAAGTTTCACATACGCCAGGCCACAACAGGGTTGTAACAGAAATCTTTCACCAGATTAGAGACCCAAAAGTCTCTGAAATGTTTTAACAATTTGAATGGGTCATATTTGACTTACTCAACTGTTTAATGAAATGTTCACTACAGTTAATTTACATGAAAGACTAAATGTTGTTGCCATGCCTTGTCCACACAGTGCCACATCCTATTAATCTGATGGCCCAATAGTTTGAAAAATGGCTTATTTTTCCGACAGCCCAACACGAAATTACCTCCAGCAGCCCATTTACTGCAGTAGGAGTGTGCAGTTTCGGATAAATATGGCCATCGGAACAATGTGAATTTGTATTTGGCATAACGGGCTGTGGGACAGATGGGCGTTCAGTCCAGTGAGACATTTAATTAGTGGGCCACTGTCACAATGAGCACTCCACCACCAGACTACGAGGAAATATCTTATTCCTGCTTCTTTAGGTGACCTAAAAGTTATCTATCCCGCTCTGTTATATTTGAGGAACATTATCATTCATCAAATTCATCAAACACATCGGTTTGTGTCACTGCTACCATTAGCTTAGTTACATCGCCACAGTTGATAAATCCAGTTTGTGACTATTTTTACCCGACAGAATCGACAGTCGGCAGCCAGAAAATGAGAAGCCGGCTTTAATCTACTTTTGTCTGAAATAAAGGAGTCATTATTTAAAAAATTACCAACAATTTGGAGTGGTGGACCTGCCACGTTTGTCATTGTGGACTGTATAATTTGGTGTGAGACAAAATACTTTACAGGCTTGATAAAGTACAGAAAAATCTCAAAATCTTCCTGGCCTCTGCCTTCAACCATGACTGTGTGTCTGTATATCAGTGTGGGATGTGAATTTTTCATGCGGCGTCCTGGGTGTCGTTGTCTTACGTTTCTCTACAGTGTACCGTATCTAATCCGATCTACACAGATACCCTCCCTACTGCTGTTCACACGTATGGAGGCATACAGTGTCTATCTGTCTATCTGCGTGTATACAGCTGACATAGTTCATAATTAGTTATAGTTCATAATAAAGGATCATTTAACAAAGATAATGACGGGTTTTATGTTAAGGAAAGTACACTTACTTAAGTACTATATTTAAGTGCAATATGGAGTTACTTTACCTCCACTTGATGGTATTTTTATACTTCTACCCCTCTACATTTTGGAGGCAAAGATTGTATTTTTTACTCCTTTTTTACTACTACTTTTTTTACTTCTACTTTTTTTTGGACAACATTAGTTACTAGTTACTTTGCAGTGTTAAGGCTAAGTAAAATATGGTGCATTATTAAGGATTAAGCTACCCAGCAGTATATAAAGTAATTGAAGTTATCTCCACCTTCTGCAGCATTTGTGGTGCTTACATATGAATGTATCACTAATTATAATCCAGTGATATTACATGCCTACATTATTCTGATATAGAGTATATTCTGATGCTATGATAATGCTTTTATACTTTTACTGAAGTGAGATTTTGAATGAAAGCCTTTTAATAGTGACACAGTATTTTCCAACTGTGGTATCACTACTTTTATTTAAAGATCTGAGTACTTTTTCTTCCTCGGGCCCTCGCTCCTCCTGAGTCCTTTGCTGTTGTTTTTCCTCTAGTGTTGTATATTTGGCTGTACATGTGTGAGCCGCCAAAGACATTTACTACCCGCTGTATCTGCCTGCCTCTCTGGCATCGCTCCCAGACCTGTGCTTTAAACTTTAATGGCGTGGTCGCTGCCACACTGGCGCCGGTCCAAGGTGTCTCTTATGAGGCACATGTGGCACAGAGCTCCTCCCACACAGGTGTCTTCTTCCCTCCTGTGTCCGAGGCTCATACTGTAACACAAGAGCCAGCTGGCAGTGGCGAGGTCGCTCATTAAAGAACAACTAAGCGTACCACAAAGCCGGAGACACCTGAGAACTCTGAAGCTTCTCTTACTTCCTGGATCTCACTGCTCCTCTCTGCTCCTCTGACCTCACGCAGCAGCAGGTGGAGGGTTTGATGTTGTTTGAACTCCGAACAGGCAAAGAAGTGACAAGTTCATCTGCTGCTGCCAAACCAAGATGTTTGACTCCTGATGGGAGAAGTATAATATAGAAATGAACAACTTATGATAATCTACTTAAATCAAAAAATCTAAATGCATCTGAATAGCATCTTTTGTACAGGTGAGTGCATTATAGTGTATACAGTAGAAAGATAAACAGATGATAAATATAAGCTAATGCAAAAATAGCAAAAATAAAAACGCAGATATAACAAAAAATGAATAAAACTGATAATAGTTGGAAAAAAAAAGAAAAACATGAAAAACATGATTAAAAACAATTAAAGACAGAAACATTAACATATGAAAAATCCATAAAATACCATAAAAATACCTACAAAATAAAATACATAGATGTGGTTACAAATAAATTACATTTATTTATTCATTTGTCAGGTTTAGTCAGTCATTGTATAGATGTATTGGGCAGCCCACATGTTTTTGAGTATACATGTACAAAAACATATATACTGCATGTTATATTATTATGTAAAAAGATCATCTAGGCCCTGTAATTGTTGATGTTTAGCTCTCTATCTGAGTGCATGATTACACAACACACTGATCGAGGTCAGAAGGGTTGCAATAGGTTTAAATATTTAAAGATTACCAAATAAATTGTGGCCCTTTACTTTCTGTTCATCATTTTGCGGTATCACTTATAGTTCATCCCAGGTAAAGTGTATTAATTCTAGTCCTACAAAAAGTGATGGCCATGTTTTTCAAAAAGTATTTATTGCAAATCAGTATAATAATCAGGTATCTACTAAATAACCATGACATCCATTTAAATATATATTTTTTTAAAGATAAAGGTTTTGTTTGATTCATTTATGGTAAAAAAAAGTTGACAATAACAGTCAGAATTTGAGTAAATATAATCGGTGGCGGTAAGGTTTCAGTTATGGCATCATAAACATAGCTATTTGATTTTCTAAGTGAGAGAACAGCTCTCTGTAATAAAAAACACTTTTGAAAACAGGAAAATGTTACCCATTGTAAAGAACCTAGTGGCAGAGATACATTTCATTAGGATAGGAATAAAGATCAAAACACATGATTTTACTCTTTATATCTCTAGATTTGGTTGTTTTAAGACATTGTGCTTCCATCACAAAGGTTCCCGAGAGATCAGGTAAAACACACATTTGTGCTCCACTGACATTTCTCTGGATAAAGCTTTGAAAGAATTAATGGCTCGTGCACCGACATTTCTCATTTTGTCTTATCTTGTCCTCTGAAATGTTTAAAAGCATTGTGGAGCAGGAAATTCTGTCTGTAAAAGAAAGAAAAAAAAGAAAAACTCCCTTCATATCTGCGCTCACCCTGCCGCTCCTAAAACAGGCTTCGCTGCCCTGATTCGCTGTAAGATTTCTTTATGACTAAATGTTTCATGTGGTTCTTTGCCCCGGCAGCCTCTCCTGTAGATACTGACTGTATCTCACACACCGTCGTCCTTTTGGTCACCTTGCAGCTTGGAGAGCAGAATGGTGAACCTTTCAAGGGCCATATTTTACCCAACAAGTTCTTATTACCTGTGTCCAGCTGTGGTCGTGATTGGTCACTGGACCACTGAACACGGGGGTGGGGTGGGGTGGGGTGGGGGACTTTGCAGCGGTCAGCGACTTCAGTTACATAACCTGATAGGTATCTTTACTGACTCCTATAAAATTCCTCTTTGTGTCCTTATCTCCTGCCATCACTGATGGATCTTCTTCTCTAAAACTTTCATCATGTGTGTCTTTGCCTTTTATTAGTGTTTGTCTGTTTTTCAGTACTTGAAGCAGCTAAAATTTATATTTTTATATAATGACAATGTAAAATGGGTCACTTGAAGTGACAAACCTGCAGAGATTCATCGCGTGAATCTGCAGCTCTACTCGGCTCTTCTGAGCTTTTTGTGAGTTTCAGCCCAGTGTTTAGCTGCACAACTTTACTTTTATGGTAGTTATTGCCTTTTTTTCTACAGCAGGCATCTGTTAAAGTGTAAAACGCTCTAAAAAGCCTCTGTGTATACTACCAGGCAATGGCTAATTGGTGAACACAATGGAGCATTTAGCAGCTAAAGAGCCCGATATTTTCCTGGTGGAGACCAAAAACAGAGCTAAAATTGAGTCAGCATTGGACTTAATCAGATGGACACAAACACGACCACAAACAAATCATAATGTTGCTTCATGACAGCTCGATGTGTAAATAAGCAGCTGTTTATGTTCAACATATCAGCTTAAAATGTGTTGAGGTGTCAAGTGTTTTGCTCACAGCTTGTTTAAAAAAAATCAGATACTGCAGCTTTAAGTAATGATGGCAATAAACTGATATAAAAATTCTTCACCAGAAGTAAAAGTCCTTCATACATATTCCTGTTGTAAAAGTACATAAGTATTATCAACAAGACATATTTTAATTAGCAAAACTTGCATTTTACTGTTGTGTATGTAAATGTACATGTCACATAAATGTAGTAGAATAAAAAGCATTATATTTAGCTCTAAAATTAAGTGGATTCAAAATATAAAGTAGCCTTAACTTAAAATAATTACAGTATGTGTAAATGTATCTAGTTACTTTCCACCACCGCTGCCTTTTCAATACTTTCTTTCTGACTCGACTCCTGAGAAACGATCTACAGTGCATCTGCGTGTCTTTAATCTTTTACAGTATTTGATCTTTTCTCTCTGCTTCACTTGTATCAGGGGAGATTCGGGGGTTTGGACGACAGGGTATGTGTTGAGGTGTTTTATGTGCTGGCAGCTGGTGCTAAGGTAATGTGAAGTAATGCAGTTGTCAGGCTCTATTGTCTCTGCTGCTGGCCTCATCTCCCACTTGCAGCCCATAAAAGCAGAGTCATTTAAACCGCTAATGAAGTGGAGAGTCTGGGCCAGTGGCAGATAAAACCCACCCAGAAAAAGCTTATTTTCTCAGCCCGGCTCTTATTTTACTTTGTTGAGGGAAATTCATTTAAAAATCCCCTTGTTTTAATATCCCTGTCACATATCACATAATAATTTATCCTTGATCAGTAAGGTTTTGACCTATACATCACTATATTGAACAGGCATGTTTATTTTTGATTAGCTACAATAAAAAATTTAAATAAAGCTTATTATTTAAAGGCCCTACATACCAAAGATCCATCAACTCAGGTGTTTTCACTGAATTTGTGTGTAGATGGGGCTTGATTGCCATTTACCTCACACATTTTCAGCTTTGTTTCACCTGTTAGGACGAGACAATTTCTTTAAATTCACATTCATAGTAGGCCTTTAATTCCAGTAGTTTTTTAATTTCTTTTTTATTATCTGTACATAAATGTTGTGATTTCATATATTATACCAGAGGTAGCTAAGTAAAGCTAATTTTCACAGCACTGGATCATCTCCAAAACACAACATATTCCACATCATCATAAACAACACAGACCAATAAGGAGATGTATTTCAAAATCCTTTAGCTGAATGCAAATAAAAATTATACTGGACCATTTCTGGCACCAGTGATACACTGTAAAAAACTTTAAGCTGTTGCTGCTGTTTCGATTATCAGCTGATGGAGGTTTAATGTCATACCTGCTGCCTCATGCGCCTGCTGCTACAAAACAATTGATACGCTGGCATGATCAAACGTGCAGCCTATTAAAAAATAATAATATTGATAATCTCCACCTAACTTTAACCTGAGCCAGAATAAGAAACACCTGTGCAGGCGTGTGAGGCCTTTAATGATTTATCCTGCTTACATGGGTCAGCCACAAGGACAAAAAACTTTCTATATCTTAATTGAACAAAATGTAACAGGCCATTTTCAAAGTGGATATTGTGACTTGTATAGTAGTAGGAAAAGCACAAGTGTAATATTAACGATGCACCTAATTAATAATTCAGCCATCATTCATTTTATTATTGACACCTGTGAATTTCTTACTGTGACCAAGAATGAAAGGTCTTGTGGATGAAATGCATTTAGTTTGAATCAAGGAAAAGAGGGGGAAGAAAAGTTTCAAAAGTCTTGACTCAGATAAATCACATCAAAGCAGGATCAGTAGATATACTGAAGAGATTCTGAAGAGAAATCAACGCGCCTCTCTTACTTTCTTGTCCTAATCTTTGGGACAAACTGCTGTATCTCGCCACCGTTTTAGATAGATACAGATACAGTAGATAGAAAAAAAAAACTGCATGTTTAATCTGCTGCTTCAGTACAGGAGGTTTGGTCCTGGGGGAGCGATTGAACAGACAGTAAACGATGCTCAGCGATAAAGTTCATGATCAGACATCTGCGATCAGCCAGCTGGGTCTGCTGAGCTGTGTGTCTGTGTGTGTATTTGTGTGTGTGTATAATATAATAAATTAATTTGGAATTTTAGTTTGAAAAGGAAAGATCTGGGGTTATTGATCAGTGATCAGATTATAGGGTTTCATTTATAGGACTGTCTGAGTGTGTGAGATAAGAACTGATGTGAATTTGT
The DNA here is from genome assembly GCA_023238725.1 of Scortum barcoo. Taxonomy (NCBI): domain Eukaryota; kingdom Metazoa; phylum Chordata; class Actinopteri; order Centrarchiformes; family Terapontidae; genus Scortum; species Scortum barcoo. The sequence goes on from CM041531.1 coordinate 12,647,625, forward strand.
CCTGTCCACAAGCTAATGTGTGTGTATCAGACTGGGAGAATTAGATTGACCTTGCTGGTACAAAAGGCCATCCCTCTGTCCTGTACGTCGCCTCTTTGCCCATAAATTACCCACAAAGCACCTCTGCGTTGGCAGAGCAAGAAGCCGTACATTTCCTTTATCGTCCTGCAGCCCAAATGCTGCAGACGACCAATCAGGGCACACACCAGCAGAAACACCAAGCTTACATACACGAGGATCTGTGCTCAGCTCGTGGTAAAATTTTGATTTTATATAATAAAAATTCCAGCATGTTTGTCAATAAGTAAGAAACTAATATTAAATACTCCAAAAAGTGAAACTGTGAGTCTGTGACAGGAAGTAAATGAATCAACCAGTCAAATTCAGAACGTTTTATCACATCTGTGTTCTCTACCTCTGTGTTTACGCTTCAAATATTTTGTTAATTTCATAAAACAAAATAAAACTGAATAAAAACAAAATATATCTCTATCATGGCAACTTTTTTTTAGGAATTCACAATTGATGTTTCCATTCCTACTCCAAAATGTATTTATTGTACAACATCCGTGCTCTTACTCATTGATAATTTTTTCATTATTTAATTTAGAACGATGTCAGAAGTGTGTTTCCAATCCATACTCTGTAGTTGTGCATTCAAAGTACAGCAAAACACAAGCTGATAATCTCACACTTTGATGATACTTACTGGTCATGACTTGATGGTCTTTTTCTTGCCCTCCTCTTTGGACTCTTCATCTCCTTCCACCTCTCTTAAAGCTCACGGCAGCGATCATATTCATCAGCATTGGAGTCATTGCGTCTTTCTTCTGCGCCATCGTGGACGGGATCATCGCCTCAGAGTTCCTCGTAAGTATCACATGTTTTACATACCCGCACACAAACAAATTCACCCTGTTCTTACTGAACAAACCCTGACACGTGCTCTGATGTCAACAGGGACAACAGAGGGGGGTTTTCTCAACAGAAATGCAGGTCAAGAACTGGCACAGGCTCATTAGTAAGATCAGGAACTTTGTAGATGCAATCAGACAGAACCGTTAGTGCCATCCAACACCAGACAGGTGGACTAGACTGAATAATCTCAATGTCTGACCTGCAGAGAGCTGCCGGGTCACCTGCAGAGATGAAGGAACATTCGGCATAACAGGCCTGATTGAATGTGTCCAAAAGTTACCAACCTTTCCCGAAGACACCTAAAACTCATGAATTATAATGCAAACAAACAGAAACACAAAATGTGCAGCAGCAAAAGATGGATACGCTTTTCCCAACTGAGAATTGATTTTGAATTAATAAACATGTAGTCTTTAGCGATACATTTTTTGTTACTGAAAGAGAAATGAGCACATAACATTTTCCTCATTTTCCTTCCCACAACAAATAATTTTGATGTTAAATAATGTTTATGTTTAATTCTCTGAAGCCTCAAGAAGCTCCATTTACTGTAAAACATTTTCATCATCAGTCAGTTTATCAACATCATAATTTGTCCCCATCATGGCGTCAATCGGACGACACTTAAAAAACTAGATTTGAACAGTTTCCAGACCAAATCTGTGCAAATTTGTTTGTGTGGGAAAGAACAGAAAACGCAGAGAGCTCAGTAAAGGTCATCGGTGCTTCCTCACTGGACATCTTAGATGTGTTTGGATACAAGGACACGAACACCTCGGTTTGTCACATCAGCCTTTTGAATTTTAATGAGCCTCTTATTGAGTGTGGACCAGAGAGAGCTTAAAACGCCGGACCTCTCAGCACCTGGCACTGTGGCGCTGATATTGATCAGCCGTGCTATCGAACCCCTGCAGATATATTCATTTTGTGCTCACAGGGCAGTAAAAGTCATATTTATTGCACCTCCAAGCCTCGGACACTGGAAATGATTTTATGACCTTTCACATTATATAAAGTCCAGCGAGGTTTAATGCTGTGGGTTTTGTAGTCTGGCACAGTGGACGGATTTGAGCGGGCACGCGTTGTTGTAAAACCTCACAGAGAAACAGAAAGATGATGGGCAGAATCATTCAGCCAACTCACACACGTAACTTAACATGATGCACTAGTACAGAAAGTGCATATTTAAAACCCTTAAATCATGAAAACCTAAATGTTTAGATCACAGTTGTGGTGCATGACAAGCCGATTAATCTCAAAGTGATCCTATATTAGCTCGCTGTTTCCATTTAATTCAGGCTCAGATATTTAATTAATCTAATCTATCCTGTTGAACACACACATAGGACACGAGGCCGTTGCAGGAGGACATGTGTGACTTTTACACCAGTGGATCGGGCTACGCCTACGACAGCTACTACACTGAGGTGATTATCATACTCATTGTCATTCTCATTCTCATAAACAAGCCCAGGTGTTTCTCACTGAGCAAATATATTTTTATAAATCGAAATATCTAAGTGTAGGCCAGCCTGATGTATTGTTTCCATTCACTTATAGGTGATTATATCCATCCATTGTGTCTTTTATATGGTGTAAATGATGCTTGAAATGCATTTAAAGGTTAATAGAGGGTTATATTCTGCGTTCTTTCAACCTTTTGGTGCTTAATTGAAAAATGTACATGGTGTGTAGTGACATCTACTGGTCAAATGATGTCACTGCACTAAAAGCAACAACTGGATCTGGTTGACCAAATTATAAGAAAACAGAAGTTCTGGAAATGTACTTGTCCGGCTCCTGCTGCGCATCTGGCCACTGTATCAGTGTTCATGAGATTAATAAAACTTTTATTACAGATGATTAAAGCTCAGAGAACCTCTGCTCTGACACTGCAGGTGACCTGCCGTTCATCTGAAAAAGCATGCAAGCTGAAACTGCGGAGCAACACCTGCTACTGCTGCTACCTGTACAACTGTGACGAGTGAGTCGCACCCCCAGCTGCTGGTGTTCACATCTGAGGGTCGATCAGCGTGCCCACTGGTGTTCAGTTTGGGATTAACGAGGGCCCTGAAGCTGGGCGTGCATGTTTCTGATGCCAGTTCATTTCAGTTCACCATAGCCATTGGCTTGCTTAAGTGTGTATCACAGTGAACATGTTTATCTATTTTGGTCAGTTGTGTACAGAAAAAATTTGTCTTTTACTTTAAAGCTCTTTCACACACCAAAAAGGAAGTCCCTCCCTTCTTCCAACTGCATTAATACTCATTTATTAGCTGAAAAAAACAGCTGCCTGGAGGGATACACAGTGGAGAGTGGCTGCCATTATCACAGACATACATTTCCACATGTCATAGCAGGAAAATTATAGGTGTTTTTAATAAGATTCATATCAACTGCACTCCATTTAGCATTACCTGTTCCTGGACCCTGTCATGGTGCATGCTGTCTCATACTCTAAAATGGAACAGAGCCATAATTAGTATTAATTACACCTGCGCTTTCCCACCTGTTAATACACAGCACACATGCTTAGTGATTTTACCAGCTTGTGACTGTACTCTGTTCGTCCTCCAGCACAGGGTACCACACACAGTACTTTGAGTTCACCGGGGTCAGCAGCTGCTGGGACGTAATCCACCTGCACCGTCTGCTTTGGGCCTCTGTGGTGCTCAACGTGATCAGCTTGTTCCTGGGCATCATCACGGCCGCCATCCTGGGAGCGTACAAAGATATGGTGAGCAGGAGTCTCCAAATAAGAGAAGACAAGAATTGGGGAAAAAAATGCAAAACTGCAATTCTTTGGAATGAAAGTCATGAGCCAAATGGGTGGAAGTTTCAGCCTTCTCCACGATGACAAAGGCTTTTTATCCAACTCATGTTTTAAAATTACTTACATGTATATACTTTATAAATTAAACAAGATGTGTGTGTGTAAACTGCAGGATCTGTATCTCATTAGGACACAATATCTTAATGATGCCTCCACATGCATCCAATCAACAGAGTTCCTGAATCACTGAAAAGGAAACTGTCAAAAATAGTCACTGGAGGTGGATTATATATTGCATATTAATAATGACTGAATGTAAAATAGCAACCTTACTGTTGTAGTTTGTTGAGGTCAAGCTTAGTCTTTTGTGGATTAATCTGCTGATGTTTTCTCCACTAAGCCCCACTATTGTTTGGTTTGTAAAAATTCTGAAAATAGTGAGAGATGTCATCGCAATTAACCACAGCCCAAAGTGACACCTTCACAGTTCCTTTTTTGTCTGTCTCAACATTTTTCAAAAGGAAGAAATCCTCACATTTCATGTGCTGGAACCATGAAATGTTTTTGCATTCAAATGAGGCTTGAATCATCAGATAATCATTTCAGCTGTTCTGGTATAAACTGTTTGTTAATTTATATGAAAACATCATATTTTATGAGCTCTTTGTATGTTTTGTGTGCAAAGATTAATTTGTAAAGTAACTCAAGGTGTTACATAATCATAGTGAAGTAAAAAGTACAATATTTACCTTTGATTGGTATTGGAGTAGAAGTAGAAAGTGTCACGAAATATAAACTACTAAACTCCCAGCGCCTTAGTTTTTTAAAGTATTGGGTTAAATGTTGCGTTAAAAGTCCACCACTGTATTATATGGTGTTTTTTTTTTGGTATATTATACTTTCTTTTTTTCTCTGTTACTCTCCTAGGGCTTTGTTTGAAATATTATATTGATTTATGTGTGCGCAGATGTCTTTTTGAATCACTGCCTTACTACATTTTCAAATTTACTGCTCACACAAACTCAATAAAATGAAATTTCTCTGGCATGAATGGCAGTCAGGTAATCTGTTCCAAAGACATGAAAATCTCTGATCTTATTTTGTCAGTCTTAATGGTCCTGATTTTACGATTATTATTCCTACAGTACGTTAGGCAGCAATCACACTTCATTACCTCTAATATAATGAAGAGTGTGTGTTTTGTGTGTTTCTGGTGCACGCAGACTCACCTTCCTTCCAGCTTCTTTTGATGATTTCTCGTCTCATCCAAGGAATTTTTACTGTTTTCCTGCAGGAGAAGCCGAAGCAGCAGATGGCTTCCCAGTCCCACACCGCCGCCCCACATCCTGTACAACCCAACCCAGCACATGCTCTCCTACGCCGGCTTCTGCCCCTCAGGACAGACTCTGCCCACATACCCCAACTATCCAATACCCATGCAGGTAAGGGCTCAGACCAAATGGTCAGTAACACCTTTTCTCTTCCCTGCAAATGACAAATCAAAATGTCTGCTGTGAAAAATCCTCCATTTCAGTGTGTTCGTTTGGAAAGCAGATGAGCGGCACTGGATCGGTTATTCTTGCTGCACCAACATACTGTTTCACTCTAACATCAAGGCAATTGACCAGAAAGAAAACTATCTGTCCGTCTTCTGCCATCTCACATTGCTGAGGTGGATACTAAAACCACGTGTCTAACTTTTACAAGTCAACTGAACGATAAACCCTGTTTTTTCATGTTACATGGATAATTTGAAAGTGGTAGTGGCGCTCCCAATGGCAATATCAGCAGTGTCGGTCAGTCTGTCCATCACTGAAATCAATTTGGTGCAGGTATTCAGGGGATGAATCCTACAGAGTTTGGTGATCCTCTGACTTTTCCTTCAGTACCAATGTGAGACCTCTCTGGTGGGGCTGAAAGGGAAGTAAAGCTGTGTGTCATCTGCATAAAAATTAAACTAATATTGAGTCAATAGCCTAAAAACTAACATTAGTCACAGCTCCACTTTGTATTTAGTGCTGATTTTTTGTGATGGTGGTCGTCCAAGAACCTGACTGATGCTTTATGGATGGGTGCCATGAAGCAAACTGTGACATGAGCTGTAGTTCTTCGACAAGCCAGTCGCCATAAATCAGCAGATGCATTCTTTTATTCACATCATGTCGGCTTTGTCTAAAATACATCAGATTTATCTCTCACATAAATATATAAGAAATTATGTTCGGTATCTTTGGCTCTGCTTCCACGTGCCGTTGCAGTCTACCACTCCCTGCCTTCTTCTCCTTTCCAACAGCATAACAGCAGCTTTCAGACGCCTGCTACTTCTCAGCTGATCCCTGAAGGAGGCCCCACTTCCAACTCTGAGGACAGCCAGCAGCCCTCTCAGATTCCAAACCAGCCACAGCCTCAGGGAGCCACCCAGGAGCCAGGTGGCTACATGCTGACACCCAACGCTCCCGTTCTCTACGGATCCTCCTACAACCCCTTTGAGAAACCTCCACCTTACGCCTGCTGAGTCGTCCGACAAACACAGCGCATAATGTTGGAGACAAAATATCTTGATCTGGCCAGACTGGATGCAGCACAAGACACTTGAAGGTGACCTTGTAGACAGAAAACACTCAGTGAGCTCCACGACTACTTTACCGACGTAAATGAGGCGATTCACGTGGTCGCACCGTGATAATATACACATGATTAAAGTATTTCATGTGTATTCGTTAAAGGACACATTTTGGGAAATATGCTCATTTGCTTTCTTGTTGAGAGTTAGATGAGAGGATGGATACCACTCTCACATCTAATGGTAAATATGATCCTACAGCCAGAATCTGCCTTCCAGCACCTCTAAAGCTTATTAATTTACTGAAGTGTAAAAAAAATATTATTTCACTCATCTCGCTCTTGACAAGACAGCAAATAAATGTATTTCCCATGATGTCAAACTTATTTCTTAAGCCTAAAGCTGGCCTTAAAATAACAAACTACATGTGATTAAGTGTATACAGTAGTAGTACACTTGACTGTGATCTGATAGTTCTTTCTGTGTATTGTCTTACTGTAATAACAACTGTACAAGCAATTAAAAGGGCTTTCTTGAAATGTGAACTGGACAGTAAATGGCGCCGATGTTGCTGTTATTTAATTATGTTTGTGTGAATTATTTAATGTGCACTTTAAAGTTAATATCCTGTATATATTATTAATGATGCATGTTAACTTCTGTGAGATCAGATTATGTAGCTGCTGCTATTAAATACATTATGTATTAAAGAGACACCTATGAGAAATGCGTACAGTCAGTGATGCACACAAATACAGTGAGCTTGTCAAAATCTCATATTAAAGGAAGAGTTCAACATTTTGGGAACTATTTTGATTTTGCCTTTTGATCTCGACTGTTCAGTTTGTACACAAACCAAACTTCTGGACGTAGCTTCATAATTGACATACAGACATGTGAGCAGTGTCACACCTTTTATCTCTTGGCAAGAAAGTGAATAGATATATTTTACAAAGCGAGGAACTTCTCCTTTAAATCTCACATCTTTAAGTATCACTGGTTCTACTTTTAATACCATCACTAGGTGTTTTCACTGTATTGTTTCACCTCAAATTGAAACTATGAATGTACATTTTCAAAAACAAATTCACACATTCTTCCTCTAACAAATAAAATGATGGATTCATAAGAAATAACATGTTGTTGTTAAGCTCAATACGCTCAGGGTTTACTGTTCCAGCCTTACTTGGTCTGGTATGATCAGCAGTTTATGGTCGATAATGTTGGCAAATGTTAGATATTGCTGTATAATGCTTGTGACTGAATTTAAGACCACTTTAGCAACAATTGTTTATTTGCCCCTTCCTGTAAATCAATATCCACAGAGCACGGAGGTTCACTTTTTACTATGATGATAAAACATGACAAATACTAAATCAATGATAAAATATTACAAACTCAAGGTTTACTTATAATCTTTGAGATGCAGCACCTATGGTCATAATCTGTAATTGCAGGTGTTGTTTTGGAGCTCAGTTCAGTTTCAGTTTGTAGTTTAGTCATCTGTAGTCATCAGTCTTTTCTTTGTTTGTTCAGCCATAGTAACCTTTAACTCACACCACTAGTAGAGACTGAAACAGTACCATGTTTCACACAAAGGTGAGTTTAAGAGTGAACTGAAAAGTGATTCTGTTGTTTTAAAATCTGTGTTAAAAGGCTGTGGTTTGTGGTTTCTCAAGGAAAGTCACCATAGACACACGAACGTCATTAGGGGGCAATAGATAGTGACTTACCAGACATTTAAATGAAAATCTTTGAGATTATAACTTTTATTTATATCAAAGCTATAGAATGGATCTACCATTCTTTTCAGCAAATAGACTTACTCTGTCCTTATCATGTGTTTTAAGTGTTGGGCCTCTCTCTCACTAATAATTCAACAATAGCCATTTAAGGCACATTCTGTAACCACCCCATGGTTTGCACTGACTGTAAGTAATACGTCTACAAAACTGAACTGAGCTGAATCGGTAAAACATTGTGCATTAAAGCACTGAAATTAGCACATTAACAACATGCCACACGAGGATCGGGGCATGAAAAGTTTATCTTTGACATAACCACACAGCATACAAATTTGTTTTTGGAAAATACAATTTTACTCTATGATGTTCATACAACTGCTTTTATTTTTGTTTTTAAATAGGATTTTCACTTTTGAGGGAAGTTAAAACTCAAAGGCAGACTTCTCTCAGCATTGTACACATACTGGCAGTTAAAAGTGAAAAATAAAAACTAAAGACAAGTTCAATATACAACACAATAAAAAATAAACAGTAACTCATCAAGCTCTATATTCTGGCATTCACTCATCAGAAAACTAGAAAATGATACATTACAGAAGGAAGTAAAATAATACTGGAGCCCTTGACATTCTCAATCACAATGCTCCTCTGACATTCTTTGTTTTTGTTGTGTTTTGATTTGCTCAGCACCTATAAAATCAAAATAAAAACTTCGATTAAAGATTTCTGATACTTTGAACCATGGCTTTTGCTCTCACAGTCTCCTAATTCCCATTTCAAGAGAAGATTCGCTCAAACTTTTTTTTTCTTTTTAGGAAGCAGATGAAGTTGAGAGACTCAGATTACTGTTTTTGACTTTGGATCAACTTAAATGTGCAGAAAACCTCAGTGAACATAAGGTAGTATTTGTTTTCTGTCTTCTATAAAGCATTGTACAGTCACGTTATTTACATATTCAGTATATTACAGCGCACTCTTTTTACTCTCAGTAGCTTGTGTGGTGCGTTCGATGCAGTGCTCCCTCTCTCTCCGTCGTGGAGAGGGCCCCTTCCCGTCTCCCTGTGCTTCTGTGAGTAATCTATCATATTCAGATTGGTATATGGCAGGTATTAACTGAGAGTGGGTGATTCTGAGGGAAAGAAGGGGCCTTTGTGACGAAGTTAGTATTTGAAGATTATTGAGAATCAGGGTGTCAGTCAGTTCTTTAAAAGTAATACTCCAAAATGCATAGTGTATTAACTGCAATGAGTACAACATTTCATTAGGAGAAGCGTTAGCTCTGTTTGTGTGTTACAGTACTGCACCTTAGTGAAATGATTCACCTGTTTGGGGGGAAGCTGTCACAAAGTTTGGGTTGGTTGTTTCTTGGAGGCACATGGTTGATTTTTAAGGTTGCAGGCAGTCATGGAGTGCTGCTTTAGTCGAAAGCAAATCAAGAAAATGGCTTCACACGCAGTCCATTTCTACCTGCAACAATGTGCAAGGTTTTTCTACAGAACACAAAGTTGTGCCTAATACTACGCCTCCCTGCTGTGGTGAAAGAGGGGATTCAGTTTGCTTGGGGAAAATATGATTCATTTAGTCCCTAATCAACCCTTGAAATCATGATGCACCAAACACTCATGAAGATCTGAGCATATGTTCACACATTTTCTCTGAGCATGGTAGCTGATATAGGACTATTTATCTGGTCCCCATATTTTTTCTCATTTCATCTGATTTTACATTAGCACTCATTTATTTCAAGCTTTGTGAACATGGGCCTTAGGTGAACTGGATGTAAGCAACGTGACCGCAGCTCTATCAGCTGAGTCGCTGCAGCAAAGAGTCACTCTGCCTACAAAGGTTTAAGCACAGGCATAGCAGGCTGACCCAAGGCCAACCATTTGACATTGATCTACATAAGGCCCTGTGTGTTCTTGCGAGCTTACAAGGCTGTGATACATGGGCAGTTTTTGAGGCAATGTTGTGCAGCATTTATTCCCACATCTTCTGCCTATTACAGATGTTGCTCATTGGCTGACTAACTGCTTTAGTGGGTCATATATACTGAGAATACTGCGAAATTCCCTGCAGGTGCCTCTAGGCAGCAGTGTCATCACAGTAAAAGGACAGGGTGATCCTGGGCTAAGGCTCCAGCTGCACCACAACACCTGGTCCAGTTTTTTCTTTTATTGTTGTTTTTTTTACATTCCAATCTAAAATATCTCCCCACTGGTCAAAGTTTTTCATAAATATATTGGAAATCATTCCCATTGCCTGAATGAACTGCTTATGGATCAGTTTTGGCAGATGTGCTGGTCACTGGAGAGAGTCCAGCAGAGGGCAGGAGTGTGAGCGGATGTCGTTGTGTTTGTGGATGGCCTGGTCCAAGTCCAGAGGCTGTCCATTGACACTGACCTCCATGCAGCCGCTGTAGGGCGCCGACACCAGCGTGGACACCAGAGGGACATCTGGGGGGAAGAAACGACAACATGTGATCCAGCAGATAACAAGACGGACTGTGAGCCTGAATTATTTACTCAGCTGCCAGTCACAGCAGAAGTGACAACTATGAATCATTATAATGGTTTGTTATGTACAGTACAAGAGAACAAAGAGAGATGATTAGAAGGAGCTGAGCAACATCACCTATTCTCATGTTTTACTGGGTCAGATTTGCTCTCTTACCTCTAGAGATTGGTGGGAAAACTAAATCTTTAGGTCACTGAATTGATTAGCAAAAGAAAATTGTGTTTGTGAGTGTGTTTATTAAATGACAAGCTTCTCATGTACAGAAAATAGAAAATGTCACACTTTCATTTTTTTAATGAATCAATTATTAATTTTTCCACCTGAGCATAATATAATGTCTGCCATCTTAAGACATCTCTACTGTTTTAACAATTAACTATTTAAATTAAGGTACTTAATATCATCAATAACACTCTTCCTGCATGCTGTGCAAGTGAAATCCTGACACACTGGATGAGTAAGAGCCTGCAAGATGTGTGTATGTGTGTCCTCACCAGGTAGGCCTCCTATAAAAGTGCTGGACTGTGACAGGAGGTCAACGGGAACTTCGGCATCTTCGCTACGTCCCATCTGGCCATCGACCAGCAGCAGGGTCTGGTTGCCTGAGATCGTCACCTGGATTTCATGAGTCTCACCGTCACACAGGGGGGCAGGAGAGCTGGCAATGATGGTGTCACCTACAGATACCAGAACAAACTGAAGACACAGGAAAAGTCAGTTTTGAGATCAAACATACAGTTGCAAAAGTAATTTTCTAAACATACACAAGTACTAACATCTTGCCATTCATCGGTGCCTTGATGATAGTCAGCCAGAGCTATGGAGAGAGGGACTCTGTCCTGGTGAATGAGCGCAAACAGCACTCCGATCGCAGAAGTTGGACGCAGGGTCAACAAGACACTCAGGTTCTGCAATTCTGAAATGATGAGAACAGAAAGTAAGAGAAGAGCAAATCATGAAGTTTATCAGCAAACAAAGATTAAGCAAACAGTTGACAAAATGGGGTGGGGGATGACAGATGACAACTAACATTCACCCACACAAATTAACTTTGACTAACTACTTCAGGAAGTTGTAATTGGTCTCAGTTATGCAAACCCCAGCCATGCTATGTATGACACACACACACACACACACTGCACCATAGCTGATGTTGAAGAGAGCGAAGCCTGTGCCAGGGTAATATGCTCCCGGATCTTCGGCGCTGAAACACTGCATGTTCTCATTGGACTGAACAGTTTCTTGTATGGACGTGTCTTCGCCTGTCAACCACTTCCACTCCTTCATACAGCCATCTAGACGGGGGTTCACCTAAATCACAAGAGTTGAGAAATGTGTGAAAAACATCTCTTTTTACTGCATATTCAACAAAACACACAAGCACAAACAAACAAACACCTGATTGACGAGGCCGTCCTCTTTGAAAGGGACTCCTCCCACAGTGAGGTTGAGTTCGTGCATGCCCTTCTTCAGTGTAAACAGGTCGCCGTTTACTGCAATCTTCATGACGGCCTCCCTGTCAATCTTAATCACTAAACTCCGCCCCTGCTCCTCCACCGAGATCTGACAGGGAAAACGAAACATTTAAGGAGCTTTCACTCAGCTAATGAAGCTGATGTAGACAACATGTTAATACTTGTGACAGAAACCTCCAACCTTTCTCCACTGGCCGTCACTGACAACGGGCCCACTGCTGGTGACCCTGCTGACTGTGCCGTACTTCAGCTGCAGCTCCAGCTTCCCATGGTGCATTGCAAGCACGATCCAGGAGCTGTTGAGGTGACCTCCAGCAAAGAAGATCACCCCCTCAGGATCGTAGGTACGGAAGTCAAACTCTGCCAAAAACCTGGGAAGTTTGAATAAGTAAGTTAGTGTGACAAAGATAATTAAAAAGAAATATGAAAAAAGAAGGAAAAGAAACTATTCCTTTTAGCAACCAAAATAATTTTGTCTGCTATCCACTTGGCACTTCAAACTCAAAAATGTGGGTGGTATTTTCCCAGCCAATAAAGAAATATATTTTTAGAATTAGCTGATATGGCTTCACAGGGTGACTATGTATGGTAAAATCTATTTTCCCTTTTACACTATTCATTCTCAAGGTTGGATTTACACTTACAAAACTACAAAAAAACCCCACAAAAAACTAAAATGTGGACAAGAATTTTATCAACAAGGATAATCTTAAATTCTCACTGGTCACTAACACAGACGTTGAGTGATGTATGTTTTGACTTTGCATTTTTAAAGTGGATTTAGTACCATGGCAAAAGTCAACTGCACCCTCACTTCTTATAAAATCTGAATAATTTGAATTTCAAATGCAGTCCAATTCAGGAATACTTGAAACCTCCTTAAACAAGCTAAATATTTTTACTTTATTTTATTTTTTTTTTTTTTACATATTTTACACTAAATTAAAAGTGTACTGATGCATCAAAGCATCAGAGGTTCCTCACCCAGTCTGAATCCTCCTGCGAAAACGCAGCCTCACCACTGGCACACCGCTGAACATGCGGCCCAGGTAGAGGGACCTGGAGTTCCTCCTCAGAGCCGGCAACATGCAGGGAGTCAGAGGCTGTGAAAAACACAGACAGAAAAAAAGCTGGCAATAATGCATGCTGCTTACTTCTCTTACTTCAGGTACATATGTCATTTGGCTCAAAATGGTTTCACAGATCAAGAATGAGGTTTATAGTTCACATTTAAAACAGAAAGTGAAAGCTGAAGTATTAACATTGCCAGTTAATATTTGCCAGTTGGTGTATTTCACCTTACAGCTCCTGAGGTCCTGGCTCAGCTTCCTGCCCTGACGACCATCACAGAAGCAACGGAAACTCCCTGGAGTGTTCAGACACTCCTCTGCACACACTCCTGTCTCACACTCATCCACATCTGACACATGACAGAGTGAAGACATGTGAAGAGAAGATGAGATCAAAGTGGAGTGGAGTGTAAAGACTTACAGAGACTGAGAGAGTTCAGGAAGTTATCAGAGTCCCATCAGTAAAGGAATTAGGCAAAACATGAACTTTGAAGGATGTGAGAAACATCAGTTACACAAACATGAAAAATCATGTTTTTCCTGTCAACATATCAGGGAATGCAAACAGCACTTCAGTCAAGTGGTCGATGCCTGGGTGGTATCTCTCTGCTCCATGTACAGCCTTACATGGCCATGAGAAGGTTGGCTATAATAAATGTTGATTCTCAGAGGAGGTTACAAAAAGTCTGGTTTCCACTGCAGAGTAAAACAGGGCACAAGAGTGATTTATGACTTTGGTTTACATCTGTAAAATCTTATTATGGTATTGTGGTTATTTATTTGATCATGTTATCTTATTAAATACCAAATATCATTTATTTGGACATCCTTGCATGTTGTGCAGTCAGCTAATACCTCTATGAATTTAGGGGAAAACACAAGATTAAACCTGTTTGACAGTATACAAGATGTTATTGGTCCATATTGTGCTTTTTATTAAGTTCCAAGGCTACTTGAAGATTTGGCCTAATGATGCTGCTGTGATTGTACAGATAGCTGTGTTGGTGTTTTCAAATCATTGCATGCTTGAAACATGATATGATTAACATGACTTTCCTCTACAGCTGGGACAGGCTCCAGCAAACCTGCAACCCTGTGTGTGCTCAGGATAAGCAGGTTTAGAAGATGGACAGATGGATGTACTTTTCTCTACTCAGTAACTAATAACTATTTATGTCCTGGCCACGTTTGAAGTCATAAAAGACCATCTGACAATAACATTATATACCAGGTAAAGGTGAATCACAGGAACACATCCTTCATTTTACCCCTTAAAGGAACTTTTTCTAAAGGCATCGAGATGATGACCTGTTACCTACTTAGAGAGAATTTCTACCAATGTCTTTGCATTCCTTTCCTGACCTTACAACACAGCTGCATCCAGTCCTGCTGAGGCTGAAGCTGCTCCTTCGGTCAGTTCTCATGAAACTGTGTGTGTGTGTGTGTGTGTGTGTGTGTGTGTGTTTCTTTTACTGTGCGCACGCTTACCAACACAGCTCTTGGTGTCATTGTCATAGACATATCCGATATCACACAAGCAATCGTAGCTGCCCATCTTATTCTCACAACGTGCTGTGCCACACACACTTGGGTCCTCACACTCATCCACATCTGAAAGACAAAATGTGCTCAGCTGAACAAAACCAGTACCAAGAAGGCAGTCAACTCCGCAGCTGGAGACAGATGATCTGAGGAGGTTATTTCTACCTTTGTTAATTACTGTCAGGAAAAAGACCAGATACCTAAACTGGATTAATTTCAGGAGTGGGGAATTACAACCACCTAAAAGACAGATGCTTGAATCACTTGAATCAAATGATATCCAATATCAAATTACACGCAAGCACCTTGACAATTAGAACAGCGGATTGGCTGTTTCACAGTGTTTGACAGCATCATAAATACAATATACCACTGGAACTATGTCACACATTGTATTAAATATTTACACCATTTTTAGAGGCTGTGCCAAAAATCAAACAGACATTCAACATGTCTTAACTGTTTTATGCACATTTCTCTTATCTGTGCAAATCTAGAACTTAAACTTTAAATAAACTCCTTTGTTTTTAAACAATGATTGTTTGTACTAGAGTTTATAATGTCAGACCTTGCAAAGGGCCTGTGAGGTTGACATGTTTTTTTTCATAATTCATTCACTAAACCATTGAGTTTTATGAATGTACAATAACAACAGAGCCGGCAACACTGCCACTGATTACCGTTGAGACCTCAACCACAAAAACCCTCATCCTCATTCATAATATTTATAAGTCAGAAGAATGACCTACAGAAATAATGCACATTTTCATAGTTAAAATGCAGACTGAGTCAAACAAAGTGTTTTTGTTTTACATTGACATGTTTCTAGTTGTTAGATGATGTACATCTGTGGTTTGTGGCTTACCATTACACATATGGCGTCCTACCAACATGTAGCCTTGGTGACAGGAGCAGCGGTAACTGCCCATAGTGTTGTTACACTCATGGTCACACCCTCCATTTCTCTTGCTGCACTCATCGACATCTGCAAACAGGATGGTGGTACAGTCGACGTGAACGCAGGAAAAACATCATCATGGGCAGTGTAGAGTCGGTTGTTTGGCTGCTGTGAACATTTCCCACAGTGCCTCTGGATCAGGTTGTAAGTGATTTTAAAAGTTATATTTTTAAATTTTTGAAAGTTTTATACTGCTTGAACAGCTTACTTAGAAGTCCTGTTCATTTGTACTTTATTAGACACCTCACAAATAACTGACACAATATGTTACTGTGGCAGAGTGCTGCAGCTGAGTGTTTAGGAGGAGTGCAGTCGTCAAGTGGAAAAGGCTCAGACAAGTCAAACCAAATCTGTTTTGGTTTCCTCTCACAGTAAGGTGGCATGATGAGTCACAGTGGAAATGTGTGGAATGGTTGCTGTGCCATAAATCAGAGAAACATGTTTCCCTCTCCTTCACAGTGTGTGTGTGTATAAATTATGTGTGCTTTCCACTTCCTGCTTATAAGCTTAATATTTGTTGCAATTCACTTCTAAAAGCGGCATCCACAAGTTGAGAATTTGCTGTTTTTCAGAGGACATGCAAGCCTCCCCACATGTCTATACACAGTAACTAGCTCTGACCTCCAAAGAGAGACACAGATTCCCGTACATGCAGTTCATATTGACCTGACACATCACACATCGTTAATAACAGCAGCAGCAGTTAGATATTAAAGGGGCATGTCAACAACAACAGTTGCAATTGTAATATAAAAGTAAAAGAGAAACCACAGAAGTTGAGTTTTGTGTTTTCACATTAATATGAAATGAAATTAAAATAAAAACAAGTATATGACAAATGAAAGTGATGGGAAGCCAGGTCTTTCTATCAGTGGATGGGACAGAGGCAAGGTCACAGTGACTAGGAAATCTATCCACAGACACTGGATGTGACATTGAGTGACTGTGCAAAAATTCAACCTCTGCTGAGCACCAGCACACAGTGTCCATTTATATATCCTCTCTCTCTTGCTATAGTGATGACAGTACCTTTCTCGCATCTCGCTCCAGCCCATCCTGTGAAACAGTGACAGAGGAAGTCACCCTTTTTGTCCTCGCAGCGGACCGTACCTCTGGCATTACAGGGAGAAGGAGAGCACTGGTCTGGAATATCTTTACGTGTGAGAAAACAAAAACAGACAGACAGAGAGAAAGGAAGAGTTATTATTGCTTTAAAGCTGAGTCTGTACAAACTGGACGCCTACAATGAGTGTAACTGTATACTGATGCCAGACAAGAGGAAGGGCATCTCCTATGTTCTGCATATCCGGAGTCCAATATAAATAGCCTAATGCTGGCTAAGCTCTCCTGGCTGAGATGCCCTAATTCCATCCTTCCCAGCATACCTGACCTCTAGCTTACAAAAAACAAGATCAAATAGAAATTCAACACTCTATTCATGTTTGTTTGTCCTGTTTTGTATCACATAATTTCACTTGAGCCCTCTCTTTCACTTCCAGCTTGTGTAAATGAGCAACTACTCAAATCTTTTCTCTCCCCACTCAGTTTCCTTTTCCCAAGCAGTGGAGTTCGACTGCTCAACAAGTCTGGGCATGTTAGCTGGAGTTCAGAGAGAGAAAAGGATAGTGTCTGGAGAAAATGAGGGGAACAGGGGAGAGATAAGATCACATTCGAAACAAACCCGGCTGTTTTTCACTGAATGATGTACAGAATTGTACATATAAATATCAAAGCTTTTGGCATATGTACACTGACAGCAGACTTAACATGGCACTAAAGAAAATATATAAATATCATGGCAAAACCAAATCAGCAGCCATTGCATGTTCCAGCTTAAGAATTGAAAATCATTTCTGCGCACTGTACAGGTGAGAATAGAAAAACATATAACAAATTAAGGATTTCCAGCAAAGTGAGAATCCCAGTTTTTATCAATTTGACAAACAAAATCTTACAAAATGTAACCTGTAATCTGAAGACAGCTGTTCTTTGTGAGCTACAATGTACACAAAAAAATGCAATTGAGGCACCTTACCATGTTAAGTATTCTCTAAAATACAGAACATGCAAGGTATTTGTATCGAAATAATGCCTGTAGTGGCACATTGATATATGTGGATGATTATTTTTTTGCCTTTTATTTATCTTAAGTCATGAAAAATGATAATTTTCTATACATTTTCTACATATATATCTTTATATATACAAAAACATGTAGATGATGCAACACTGTAAATTGAGAAGAAGAGAAATACGTTCAACAATATTTAACAAAGTTAATTTCATTACTTCAATGTGTTTCAGTGTTTCAACATTTGCAACCTGTGTTATGGTTGAGTAACAGAAGCTTAAAACAAAATCTGGCAACAAGGAAGTGTTCAGTTTACTCCTTTGGACTGAATGTAGTAAACACATGGCAGAAAAAAATTATCTGTATCAGTATCAGGCATCGCTTCTTTATATTGCATACACACTTTTAAAAGGCAATCCCTAGATGAATCCTACTAAACTGACCAAAGCTCCTTGTTAGTAATGTGTTGGGGTCTCTGAGCAAGTGGGGGGCAACCACAACTGTGCTTAAAATTTTAGGAGGTCCCTTCAAAGCACATCAACATTTAATTTAATTTAATTTAATAAAGCACACACTGTGGGCTACCAAAGTGCTGATTTCGATAAGCCCTTCCACATTCACAGAGCAGCAACAAATCATACCATGCACATTATATGCAAGAGAATGTGAAAGATGTGTTTTTAATGACTCAGAACAAAACTTTGAAAATGTGTTTTTAACTTGACTCAGAACAAAACCTTTGAGTCTGCAAACTGTAGACGAAGCGACCAGAAGGAGAATGAGCACTGTCTGCTGTGCTTGCAATAGTATCAGCTTTTGGTATGTGCATATAAAGCCAAAACTATAAAAATGCCACGACTGTATTGTTGAATAAATGGAATAAGTGGAATGTCACAATCTCCTCTGATAATAACTGGATAACTGATACTGGCGTACTACCCAGCACCACCGTCTGCATAGAGACAGTTGGGCGAAGATTTGCAGCAAGAGAGAGAGAGAGAGCAATAGAGAGGTGCTGTGCTGACAGAGATAAAAAGATAAAAAGAGAGAGATAAAAGAGATAAAAAAATAAATAAATAAAAAAAAAAGAGAGAAAGAGCTGCCGTGCCACGATGCTGCAGCTGAGTCATCATGGACCCCCCCACCGGTTCATCAGGACCCCCCCCACCGGTTCCTCAACCAATAGCAGTGAAGCCGGGTTCCTCTCTTGTATCCTGATGCAGCAGAAATCCTGTGCTCTATCCACGTCAGACATTTTTCCCCACGTCACTCCTCCTCCTCCGCGGAGCCGGCTCATGAAGGAGCTGGTGCAGCCACAGAGAGTGAGTGAGTGTGTGACGACTGAAGGGGTGTGTCGCCCATTCACCAATGTGCAGCATCACTGTAGCAAAGTGCTGCAATGTTACTCATAGATACTGGGACTTACGTATATATAGCCCACTTCAAAGTCACAGAATAAGTTAGGTGTGTCACGCTGCAAAAAAACAGATTTGGAGTAGCCAAAGCAATTCAAGAAGGCTTTCGTTCTTTTTTCCTTTTCTTCTTCGAGAAAGCGTGTGCCTGAGTGTGATGCAGAGCAGTCATGCTGCAGTGCAGCACCACCCTACACTAAAACTAGGTGCTTCTCTCTGGATAGAATAACACTTGAACAGTGAAAAAGACGGGGAAAGATGGGTAAAAACATCGTGAACAAATGAGAAAGTGGGGTTTAGGTATCAATCAACCTGTTAACAGCTGTGCCATCAAGGTCTAAAATTAAGTCTACAGACAGATAAGAGGACGTAAAACTTACTGTGGACACATGTAATCAGATCCTGTTTCTTCTTTTCAGCATCTCCAAACTTGTCTATGCAGGCTAAACAGAAACAATAATCAAATTACATTACAGACACATGATCAATTAAGCTGGCTGTTATGAGCAGAGATGAGGAGTGTGAGTTTGAATGATAACTTACCTAAATACTTGGGATAGAAGTAGTCCTAAATCAGGGAGAAGCGAGAGGAATAAAGTTAAGAAACAGAAATCTAAACAGAACAAGATAATCTAAATAAATGCTAACAATCGTAAGAGGGGAATGTACTTGACATAATCTAGGATTTGGTTTCGTTTCATACTCGATCTCTGTGCTCATGGGAATGGAAAGAGACTCATAAACAATCATTAATTTCCACTATGTCTGTTTAACAGAGATTACAAAATGATTACTCTATAATCTGTGTGTGTGTGATCTCTAATGGGTGCGTCCCTTTGCCAAAGGCTTTCTGAGAATTCTCTGCATTCCTGATAGTAGTAGCATCCCTCCCGCTTCCTGGCTGCAGCACTCCTCCACATGTAGGTCAAACTCTGGGAGCTCTACAGATGGACAGACCGGCTCTGGAGGCACAGAGACTCGAGAGAGCCTTTGCCTCTGCAGTAGGAGTCAGATGCAGCAGGCGGAGGTAAAAAAAGGACTCTTGTAAGAATCAAGACGTCTGCTGAAGCCAGGAAGAAATTACAGAACATAAAGCCTGATTATACCGCTGATTTGCTGCGGCAACTGATTAGCAAAGGTCAGTCATATTTGGTAAAGATGAAGTGTGGACCCAGAGCTAGTTTGGGGCTATTACTAAACTCGATGCTGACATAATGATGATTTGCAGGGGCTTTTTTTGATCAGTTATCGCCTGAAACACCACGTAATAGGTAATAGGGCAGGAACTTGATCGCGTGTTGCTTAGGATAATCATCCGGGGACACCCCACTCTCCCTCTGTCTGCAGAGCCAGAAAGCTGCAGCAGACAAAAATGCAGAGTCAGAGAGAAGCACTTTTCCGAATGAATAATGCAGCTACGAATGAGACTGCAGCTCTGTGTCACGAAAGCCGGTATGAACACTACAGGCGCACAAACTCGACTCTGCTGGTGATGTGTGTCCAGCTGATTCAAAATGAACCAGGGGGGAAACGTCACCTGACGTCACCTCTTCCCCTGAACCCAGCTCAACTTTGCTTTAATCTACCCTGCCTCAGCCTCCATGTCTCTCCGCTTGGCTAATCTTACGAGTAATCTCTGAGTCATCGATTGCCTCATTCACTCCTTTCCCCACTGCAATTCACATTGGCAAAACTTCAAGAATAAGAGCGACCGTTAAAGAGCACAGTATTGCATTAAAAGACACATCTAGCTGAAACTTCATCTCAATCTGTGACTTACAAATCAAGCAGTCAAAGTGACTACATGCAAAAGCAAAAATCATTTAGCGATAACAGGGCATACTCGTTTTTGATAGCTAGCATTGTAGCAGAGATTTGAATCGCAAAAGCACAATCTAACTTATCTTACTGAGCAGAATTCACACACACTGACACGTGCAAACACAGATGTCTGTTAAAAGACTTAAAAGTCTCAGCCAATGAATGAATGCAGTCTTGGCCCGTGTTCCACGTTTTCTGACACATTATGTTATTTATATCTCCGGAGACCTGTTTACATATTGCACATATGCAATAGGCTTATGTGTTCACATGGATGGAAAGGCTAATCTGCACATTGGTACGGAATGGAAACTAATCTACAGTAAATGTTTCCGAGCACACACACACAGTGTGATGGATTTTGTTTGTTGGTAAACATCAAACAGGAAAAAGAGGGAGGGAGCATTTATGCAGATTAGTCAAGCAAGATGCTTTACAGTGTTGAATAAAGCACATTTCTCACCTTCAGTGGTCACTCTCTATAAGGAAACAGCTCCCAAGGAGTCCAAAACAGAGATTTGTTTGCATCATTCACACTCACTGGCATGAAACGGATGTTATTTAGTGAACATGTGCAGACATGCAGTGATAAAGATGTTGAGCAGAGAGATGGAGGAAACGATACCCAGGTATTTCCCATATTTGGCAGGAACCTAAACCGAGCAGATCACCAGCGGAGAGGGCCAAATTTTAGGAAAAGGAATATATTTAAAGCAAAAAGAAGACACACGTGCAACTGTGTGTTTATGTGTGCTTGTAGAAAGTGTAAGGGGGGGGGGTTGGTGTATGGACAGCGGCTTCTTCAGTTAAACTGTATTTCATAAACTAAAGCTTAGTCACGCTGACTCAATGTCTGTCACAGAAACAAAAGACATAGAGAAGAAAAACACGCCAAGCTTTTGACATGATAATATTATATTCGCTGACAGCTATCTGCACTCTGGACTTATTGGAGCATGAACACCAGCAGCCCCAGACAATGAATCATTAGTCTAGAGTTGCATTACAGTCATCAATCTGCAGTCAATATGAACATGATGTAAACAACCCACGTTGCAGCTGTATGTTTTCTAACACTCACTGGGGGAGCACTGAACCATATGACTGGTACTAGTGTTTTAATTAGTTTCTACTGCAGTGCCTCAATGGAGAAGAAGCCAGACGAAGGTGTGGTGTTGTACGCATACAAACCTTGGGAACCACAACTTTTATCGTGCCATAAATGTGTGATATACTCACAGTCTCCGGGTCGTTTTCAAACACTTCTCTGGCCTCCTCCTTGGTGCACTTCTCCTCCACACACTCCCTCTCCAAGTGCCCTTGCTTCGTCTCCTCGAAAACTTGATTTGCTCTCCTGTGCCTGCTCAGAAACTGGTTGGCCTCATGGGGAGACAATGAAACTTTAAAGAAGAGAGAGAGGAGAAAATACACGAATTAACCTACAACAGCAGCAAGGTCAAACAGCTCTGGAGTTGAGCAATATTTTGCCTCCACAAAAACATGTCAAAAAAAGGTTGCGAAACATCTGCCGTTTTTTTAAAGCGCAGTTGATAACATCCCTAACACTCATGTCAAGCTAAGTTAGCCGCCTAGCATGGGACTGTTTACTCACTGCTGTCGGACCAGCGGACGAGCAGCAGCAGCAGCAAGGCGGCCGAGGGGAGACACTTTGTCCGGGTCAGCCACATTGTTCGGCCGCGGTGTCTGCTCCAAGCCTGGGGAAACTTTCTCCCGTCCCGTCTCGTAGTCTCTCTACCTCCCCCTGCGGCTCTCACTGTCTCTCTCTCTGTTTCAATGTCACCGCCGCCTCTGCACCGAGCCGCGGCTAACGTCGCTGCCGAGCACCGCCGCAGGTATCCAGGTACTTTCAGCCGTTGGCCGCTAACGGTCGTTTTTTTTCCCCGTTGAACGTTAAAATCACGTCACAGGCTAAACTGTCGCCTCCCGCATATCCCGCCGAAAACACGCAAAATTCAGCCGTCCTCTCGTCTCCTGTGCGGTTCAGCTCGTCCCCATTGCGGTGTGTACTTTATTTTTAATTTTAAGCCCTCCTCTCCTGTCCTGTAGCGCGCTGCTGAGCCGTCCCGGCCGGACCGAGTCCCCCACTCTGCGGAGGATCACCGCCCGCCTCTGCTGCTTCAGGAGGGGGGAGCGGCTGCAGCCCTCCACACACACACACACACACACACACACACCTCTTCACTCCTCTGCTGTGTGTGCGTGTTTGCGCTCTATCGCTATGATGAGGCAAGAAATGAAAGCACATTAAATCACTTCATGCTTTAATCAACAAACTGGTTGCTGTAGATGTGGGGTGGAGTTGAGGATGCAGCAGCATAAGCAGTAAAAGTAACTTTATTAAAAGAGTACTTTTACTCAAGTATAGTTTTGACACTGGTGGAAGATCTTTTATTTAGGTAAAAGTAACAACACCACAGTGAAGACATTGTACTGAAGAAAAAGTTCATAATCATTACAATAATATACTTTTACTCTCAGAATATTTCTACACCGTGGTATAGCTACTTTTACTGAAGTAAAGATCTGAATACTTCTTCCACCACTGTCAAAATTATCATGAGCAAAAAGTCTTCAGTAAAGTAAAAATCCTGTATTTAAATACTTCTGTATAAATATAAAAGTATTACAGTAGAATCTAACTATACTTTTTCTCTGAGTAGCTTATACCTGCCTGTACTAGTGATGCAAGAAGCATTCAGATCTTTTACTTAAGTAAAAGTAGTAATACCACAGTCTGGAAATACATAATAATACTTACAAGTAAAAGTCCCATATTCAAATGTTTGCTTCCACAAAACTACAGTAAAATCAAAATATACTGTTATTGTCAGTATATTTTTGACAGTGGTCTAAGAAGTACTGAGATCTTTTATCAATCAAGCAGAATCAAAATACTTTATACTAAGTAAAAGTAGCAATACCCCAGTGAGGAAATACTTCTCAAGCAAAATTCAAGCAAAACTTTTCTAAGGTAAGCTAATATATTTTTATTCGAGTATGATTTTGACCATGGTGTAATAAGTAGTTACTCAGATGGTGCACTTAAGTAAAAGGAATAATACCACAGTGTGGAAATACTCTGTTGTAAGTAAATATTCTGCATTCAAAATGTAACTACAGCAAGCACAAAAGTAGTACAGTAGAACCAAAATATACTTTTACTCCAGCAGTGTTGACAGTGATGGAAGAATTATTTGGATGTTGTTGCTATCATTTTAATAATATCAGTATTATGATGTTTTAAAAATGATAATTTGTTATAAACTACCAAACAGTAAGTTGTTAAATTCAACATTAAAATTCTGCTTACTTACTAATGCATCAATGATACTAATGTTAACAATACAAAAAAATGATAAGTCTAAAAGAGGCTAATGATACTTATATACTTTTATTTTTAAGTTGTGGTATTACTACTTAAAGGTCTGAGAGCTTCCTTTTTCAGTGAAATCAGAGCAGTCGTCACACAACTAAAAAAAACAAAACATTTCAGGGCACTATCATCTTTTTCCAAGTAAATTTTCTTTCTGTTTCGTTTTCCCTGAAAATTGCGTGACTTAAGATCTGTTTTTAAGTGTCTCTTTCTGTTTTCGTTGTTTCGTTCCTTTACAGTTAATCCTCTTTGCTCTTTGCATCTGACTTGCTCTTCCATGTATTCCTATTCTTGTATCTAGGCCATTGGGCCACATTGTGTCACGTGCTGAACCATCCTGTCTCATCATACATGGCATAATGACATATTGACAAGAGATATTTTGTTGTTCAAATTAATCTCTTAATGATAATGTAAATATAAACAGTAAAAAACTGTAACAAAGCGTAATATTTTGAAAGCTATATTAATGTATGTTGTTTTTTAAATATGAACCCAAATCCTGAAACTGATTCATTTATTGATATACTGTCTGATTATTCACTAGCTTGAGAGCTATTACAAAGAATTAAGTGTTGCTGATATCTCTAAAAAATCATGGGTGTGATAATGCCAGCAACAAAAGGTTTTACCAATATGATAATAATATACCAACCTATATCTGTAACAACAGTATATGATATGTACACTATGCTAAAATTGAACAACATAACTTAAAGTAACCTGATGGCGCAGTGCCACCCCTGCTAAATCTCTAAATGAAGGAGAGATCACTTGATGTTAAAGGAGAACTCACTTCAGGGTCAAACTGTATTTTGTAAATAACTGATTTATGAGTTTGGTGTGTTAACAGGGACTAGGGAGGAATCAGGAGGTCACTTCAAAGACGACCAGAAACAAAGTTTGTCTCTGGCTATGACAAGATGGCAGACAAATGCAACGTTGAATACTGTCAGATAAGGTTGCTTTGATGAATTTTATTAAACAAACAAACACGCACAACTACGTTTAAGTTATTTATTAAAGATGGCTTATTTTATATACAAAGACAGAACCCGGAAGACAAGGACAGAAACAGAAGAACACAACAGGTCATCAGTAGCCTTACAAGAACAGCCATAATGAGAAGTGTATGCATCTGGCGTCAACTACCACAGTGGCTTCTGGGAACAATGACCATGTTTCTTAAGCCAATGTAACTCATCAGAAAGGCAGAGCTCCAATATGAGATGGTGATTCGAGTAAGAAAATGTGATTCTCCTCTGAGGTTTTCATCATCCACAAACACAACTTCAGCTAGTTGTCTCCAGATGTCTGCCTCCATGAGACCAGGATTTAAGGGAACTCAAGAGTACCATGATTCCACAACAGTAATAAAGATGCAGGTGGTCTCAAAGCCTGGCCAACAGAGACCATTTATTTATTTTACATAACATAACCATCTCTTGCTCAAAACATGGTATGCGTGCTACAGAGCTCAGCTCTATTCAAACATTTCTTAGGAAGTATTTATTTCATTGCAACAACCTGCTACAACTATGTCATCCAGCTTCAAACTGACTCACTGGCAAGCCAGCTTTGTCTAGCCTAAAAAAAAACAACAAGATGCTCCCAGGACAGGAACAATAATACTGTATGGATAAAAAGTGTAAGACAAAGCTTAAAGTAAACCCATCAGAGAAAGTTAAAAAAATTACTATGACCGTCTACCTTTATCTCATCTTCTTCTTACTTCTTTCTCACCTCCTTCCTCCTTCCTATCTCGTCTAATCTTTTATATCTTACCAAAATATCCCAAGAAGTGGCCGCGGAGGGATGCTGCCTAATGCGAGGGCTTTTTTTAATGTGATCCAGTTGTTAATTAAGGTCACTGTGGTGCACCAGGGAGACTCTCGGGGACAGATACAGGGGGACAGGAATGGGACTTAATGCTGTTATGTTTGCTGAGAGCCTCATCAAAGTCCAGCTGCTGGCCGTTGATAGCGATGTCCATGCATCCGTCATAAAATGCTGTCACAGGCGTGGCATGTAACGGGACATCATCTGACAGAGAGAGAGAGTGGGACAGTCAGTGATACTGGCAATAAAGAGAGAGGGATGGTAAATATGTACCAAGGTTATAACATGCTACACAATAAACAATTATTACCCTGCGGTTACATCCTCCAGACGATAATATATATAGTGAAGACTTGAAGGAATTTATTCAAATGTAGTTAGTGTATTTTTTGGGAAAATGGAAGTTCTCACTATATTGACATATATAAATTCCATGAGAACTGCATGAGAACTGCAAAGAATTGATAGAAAACTTCAGGGAGAGGAAGCAGTTTGACTTATCAAAGTACTCTGGGATCCAAACCAATGAATGACTCCAGGACAATATGTCATGTTGAAGGTGAAAAAATGTCATTACTTCATCACTGCATATGAATTCTTGCATTTTGTGAGGACACTATGACCTCTGACCTTCGACCACCAACTTCGAATCACTTCACCTTGAGTCCATGTGGATTATTTGAGCCAAATCTGAAGAAATGCCCTCATAACGTTTCTGAGATGTACCATTCACAAGAATGGGACAGACTGAAAACCCAAAACCAGAGCAGAGTTCAAAGCATTCGCAGGCAGTAGGTACGTTTCCCCTTTTGATCTGAACTGTTTTAAAATAGATGTAGGGGATTTATCTTGGCCTTCTGAATCTCAACGCAAGCCGCTGAACTGCATTAATGTAGTTTATTTCAGTAAAATCATGGACCAACGCACTTTTGAGGATGAGTCACAACTGCATAACTAAGAGAGTTTTTTTTACAGTCCAACAAAGTAAACTCAAATATTCCAGCCCACTCCATGACAGACTTTTCTGAATTAATTTATTTAGTCATACATTTAACATTAAATCTGTCAGTGTTGTTTGTGTAGAAGGTGGAAAAGTAATGTCACTCGTGTTAACCATGCTAGTGGCATGCTCCAGGGATGCCGACCTGTTGGCAGGATTATCACTTTGGTTCAGACTTAAATATCTCGAGAATTATCAGATGGATTTGTGCAGAGATTCATGGTTTTCGGAAAATGTCTCCTACTCCCTCTAGCTCTACCACAAGGTTGTAGTTTTGGTTTAAGTGAAATATCTTAGCAACTGGCGGCACAGTGGTGTGGTGGTTAGCACTGTTGCCTCACAGCAAGAGGGTTCTGGGTTCAATCCTCAGTTGGCACAGGCCCTTCTGTGTGGAGTTTGCATGTTCTCCCTGTGTGTGTGTTCTCTTCCTCCACTTAGGTTAAGTGGCAACTCCAAGATGATTATGTATCAATGTTGGCCCTATGACTGACTGGTGTCCAGTCCAGAGTGTACCCTGCCTCTTGCCTAAGATAGCTGAGATAGGCTCCAGCACCCCCTTCCCCTGTGACTCTGTGTGTCAGGATAAAGTGGGAATAGAGCATGCATGGATGGATCTTAGCAACTGTTATCATGACATTTGATAGACTTCCATGTAACCCTCATGATTAAATATCAACATTGATGTTCCCTCAACTTTGAATTTAGCGCCATCATCTGGTCAAAATTTAAATAGTCTAATATCTTGGTGCAAAATCCTGCAAGACGAAGGACATTCTCGTAATCCTCAGCTTTTCATGTGTGTTTGGTGCTAACCAGCAAATGTTAACATGCTAAACTAAGATGTGACAATGATAAAAATTACCTGCAAAACATCAGTATATTAGCACTGTCACTATGAGCATGGCAGCATGCTGCCATTAGCATTTAGCTCAAAGCACCACTACTCCTAAGCAAACTCACAGTGCCGCTAGCGGGACCAGCTTACAGTTATGCTGTTACAGCACAATCAGTTTGCTTTGAATTCGTTTTTCCGGCATAGGGAAATTTATGAGAAAACTTTCTAATAAAAAGTGGTATTCATACATAAATTATTATAGCCAGGAAGTCCCATTAAATTATGCTAATAAATTATGCTCAGAGTTATATTTAAAAGGGTTTCTTTTGCACTTGTACTTGCTGCTTTGACTGACCTGGTATCCCACCGATGTATGTATTGATGGGCTTCTGCATGGTGGTGTTAAGGCGTATCAGTGCCTCCTGCAGGGCGTCAGACTTCATGTAAGTAACTGTGGAGGAGTTGGCTGAGATTTGGATTTCTGTGGGAGTCACATTCAGCTGCACTGTCAGCCTGTCGGGGTAACACAGCATGATGGAGTCCAGTGTTGCCACGGAGACGCCGTCCAAGAACACTTGTAGGTTCTAGAGCATGGATGGCAAGAACAAAGTTGAATTGTGTGTTTTCGTGCATTTATATGCATTAAGACGTGAACAGACACACCTGTGTTTATTTCTAACAAAAGTGTGAAAGAACTCACAGCGTCTTCTTCTCCCTGTGTTACCACAGCGACCGACAGGGGGACTCTGTTGTTGTAGACAAGGGCGAAGAGGACGCCTTCACTGCGGGATGGACGTATGTTCATCTTTATATCCATGTTCCAGCTCCCAGAATCACCTAGTTACACACACCATACACATCAGGACACAGAAATACATTTCTTTTGTTAGGTTGGAAATTTTTGGAAGAGAATAAGTTTTTCTTAAAGGATCCCTTGGGTCTAGGTTCACTCCACTCAAGCAAATGTTTATCTATATATATTCTAAAAATCACGTGGTTGCAACTCTTAAGAAAGTCTGTGTTCCTAAAGTCCGTGAAAACATAAAAATATGTCCTATATGTAATACACATAATTATACCATATATAATATATAATTATACCAACCTACCATATATGTATATGTTTATACTTTGTGCCTGCACTGGTCTGTATTACAACATAAAATACATCTTTATTTGAAACCCACCAGGTCGATCTTTTTCTGTGGAATATTTTATTCTTCATTTGTTCATGTATTTCTTCCAGGTGCTTCTTCCTACCCTAAAAGACATCCATGTTTGGTAACTTCCCTTTTGCTGCCCTTAATCCAAGACACTGTGCTCGGAAAGGTATGTGGTCCTGCTGCTCTGTGTCGTGGCTTCTTTATGCTCCTAAATCTTTAGGATATGTCAAACACTGAGGCTGAATTTCCCCATAGGGATTAATAAAGCATAACTTACTCACTGTAGTCAATGTTGAAGCGTGCCAGTCCTGCCCCAGTGAAGAAAGAGCCTCGTTCCACATACACAAAACAGTGTTTACTCTTCTTCTCCTGGATGACCTCCTTTACCCCAGATGCCCCCTGGTTCATCAAGTTCCAACCCCTGATGCAGCCGTCAAGACGAGGGTTGATCTAATGGATGGATGGATAGACAGACTGAGCCACATCCCCATGTACATTTCTGAAAATCTGGATGTTATCTGGTTATCTGGATGATTTGATTTGACCTGCTTACAGGTTTGATAACGTTGTTGGTGCGGTTGGGCAGGCCAGCAATGTAGACCTTGGTCTCCAGTTTGCCATTAACTGAAGTAAAGAGACTCTCGGGGCTGTTAATGCTCATCACAGCTTCCTTGCTGATTTTCACACTGATGCTGCTCTCAAGTTCATCCACAGAGATCTGCATGTTACAGACAGAGTATCATCACAAATCCTTTTCACTGTGGCTCTACACAGTTTAGCAGAGCAGAGCAGAGCATGTGGTTACCACAACACAATCCACTTTCCCTCAACTCTGTCTATCGATTAGCACTTCAGCACTGTGTTTGGAACAAGTTGAGCATATCCAGGGAATTACTGGACTACAGCTCTTTCTTACCACATGCCACTGCCCATCATTGATCGCTTTTCCTCCACTGGTGACCTTGAACGCGTTCTGGTTTTTGAACTGGACCTCAATGCGACCGCCTCTTAGTCCCAACATGAACCACGAGTCCTGGGAGGACTCTGCATACAGCACAACTCCCTCTGGGTCGAATGTACGAAAGTCAAACTCTGCTGCAAACCTAATAGCCAGAAACAGATGTGTGAGTTTCTCAAGTAATCCAACTGTGGTCATACACAAATTTGACTGCACTTTTATGGATCACCTGAAGAAAATAAAATAAGTATACTACATTTTCGTGAGTGTGTTTGTGATAGACCCTCACTTTGTGTTCTCAGGCAGACGGAAGCGTAGAAAGATGACAGGAAGGCCCGCAAACTGCTCCCCCAGGTAAAGCATTTCTGGGTGTTTGTAGTCATGCAAGTTCCACACAAACAGGGATCTTCTCACAGTTTTGCTCGTCGTCTGCCAAACGAAGGCCCTCGCGACCATCACAGTAACACGCATAGCTGCCCACTGTGTTTATGCATGTCCCGTCGCACACACTCAACTCACACTCGTCCACATCTGCGACAACAGGAAATGAAGCATACATAACAAAACATACAAAATTTTGGTTTAACACACATCAGACTATATGGTAAGAAAGCAACATCACATCACATCTCATTTCTCACCGTTGCAGGTCTTGGAAGTGAAGTTATATTTAAAACCCAGGGGACACTGACACTCATACATGCCTGGCATGTTGACACATTTAGCAGGTTCCTGACAGATACTGGGAAACATGATGCATTCATCCATATCTGGAAAACAGTAAATTAACAGTAACACAAATGGTCCTGTGACAGTATGTAATAAGACATGTCCTGATATGAAATTGATTGCAAAAGTAATTTTGGTACATGGATGACAATAAATTAATATGACAGAAATTACAAAAACTACAAGCACTTACATTTCAAATCATTTCATACCATTGATTTTCATATTGAGATTCAGCAGCCACCAAGTCTCAATTCTTAGACTTTGTCAGTAAGTCTCCTTCAATATAGTCTAGTCATTTGATATAGAGCAAAGATGAACTGGTTCTAGTTTCTCGACTGCGTATTACTGTGAATGTAATATCTCTGGGTTTTCTACAGTTTGTCCAACAAATAAACAATTTGAAGATATCACATTGTCTCTCTGACATTTTATAGACTGAATAATATTTGACAGATTAATTAAAAACAATTATTGATTCCAGCTTTCACATGAAACAGCTATAACAATGCTTTCTCACAACTTACAGTACGGTACACTTTGGAAAATTTCAGACACTCAACCTTAATGTATCATTTAGGATGGACTGTGTGTACAACCATCTGCATGAGCTCCTGAATCTCCACAGCTCATCAAAAAAAAGGATAAAACAAATTTACAGAACTGACTCATGTTTGTGAAGACTTTGTACTATTCAACACGCTCAAAGATAAACACTGAGTGAATTGCACACACAAAGTAGGACAGAAAAAAAGATGCAGAAATGAGACGAGGATTAACAAAAAACAAAAATGAAGCCACCCCTAACAGCTCAGAGATATGAGACTGGCGGCATATTTACAGTAACATCATCTTGTCAGATGGTAAAAGCTTTTCACATTCTGTTACATATAAGGTCAGTTCAGGTCAGTTTTAGAAATAACAAATGGTTCGGCCCCAGGGACAACAGCTGGACAACAGAGTTTTCATTAAGATGTGCGTAGGGTTCCACGTGAAATAAAGTTATCGAAAAGAATAACGCTCTGTGTAGATTTGTGTGTGTTTGTTCAGCTGCTTGGTAGCATTATGTTCCTCCTCCATAGAGACGGTAAAACAGTGGAATGTCTTTATATATGTGACATAAGTCATTAATATATATACACACAGAAAGTACATAGAAGTGGAAGTGTACCTTTGTGTAGTGAACGTTGGTGTGCTCAAACTGCAACTGAAATGCACAAAGTCTTACCCATGCAGTTGATATTGTCATTGGTGATATAGCCGTCTTCACACATGCAGTGGAAACTGCCGGGGAAGTTGTAACATTTTTGGTTACATCCTGCTGGAAATTCAGGATCTGAACACTCGTTGATGTCTGCACAGTCGACACATCACGCAACAAAATTAATCAGCAGTCGGTTAAATCATTTCAAAAGGTTAAATCTATCTGTTTTAAGTTGAATTAAAAGGCTGAACTAAAACATTTAAAATCCAGAATGATGCTTCAGATCTTGCCATCTTCGCAGCGCAGCCCCTTCCAGCCGGGTTTGCACACGCAAGTGAAGGAGGCCTGGCCGTCCACACAGCGCTCTGAACCCTCCTTGTAGCACGGAAATGGCGTGCATTGGTTACTGATCTCTGCGGATTTGGACACACACACATACACACACACACACACACACAAGATGTTGATGAAAGCCTTGATAAAAGCATTTCGCAGGCATGGTTAACCTAAACCTTTTCAATTAAAAGGCCCCTCACCATTCACACAGGTGCGAAGGTCGAGTGGGATGACAGAACCTGAGTCCTGGTTGATGCCGACACGGTGTGAACCCACACACGCTGCAACACAATGCTCTTTATCAATACAAGCATGTGAGAGCAAAAACTGATATCACAGCATACTAAGAAACAATTAATCAATAAATACTGCAAACTTACCAATATATTTGGGATAGAAGTATTCCTGGGAAAGAAAGGAAAGGAAAGATTCACAGAGATTCTCAAAGTTCACATCTGACAGTAAAGGAGAGGAAGAAAGCAGGGTGTGATTGCAGCCAGCTGTGCTCTGGTCAAAATATTTTTCTGGGTCATACTGGAAGGGAATCAAATCTTTCAAAGATTTAGCCTTGGATCTATAGCTGAACTGCATTTAAAACAACTGAATGAAAATTACACCATACTGATATAAATCAGCATGTTCGAGGGTAAAAAAAAGATAGTTCTCTATAATAGTAAATGGAATATATTTGGATTTTCGATTATTGGTCAAGATAAGACATTTGAAGATGAAAATAATCAGCAGAATCATCGAGAATCATCAATTCTTCTTCATCCTCCTTCCCATAGTGAATGGACTTGAAGATGGTGGAAATGCATGGTTCTCAGGTTGTTTGAGTTGCTGCTGGACCCTCAGGATCCGGGTCACGACAGCTCTTCTTACCGTCTCGGGCTGGTTCTCAAAGATCTCCCTGGCCTCCTCCTTGTTGCACAGCTCCTCGATGCACTCCCTCTCCAGGTTGCCCTTCTTGCTCTCCTCGAACAGGGTGTTGGCTCTCCGGTGCCTGCTCAGGACCTGGGAGGCTGCGCTCTGGCTCAGGACTAGGAGATGCACAGACACACACTATAACTCAGATATACTGTGCAAAGCCATCTTTCCTTTGCCAGGGACAGTTTTTTTTTTTTTTTGCATGTCTGCTTACTACAGCCACATGCCTGTGACTATGCAGGGCAACATTAGGGACACTCTCACATGTGTGATTAATACAGCCAAGGCACAGCTACATTTTAATAACACATGACTGATCCCAGCAGGACTCGTCTCTTTCCTCATGGCAGATGGCTGATGTGGAAAAGTGGACGGACCTGATTACTCTCCTGTGAACTGGCCTGAAAACAAAGGTCATTGCGAAACCGCTGTTTCCCAGAAATGACCCCTAGTTGTTTTAACAAGCAGCCCGTGTTGACTAAGCACAGTTTCATGGTGCAGAGAGGAGCCATGACCCCCCACACTGCTCTCATGTTGAAAAGACATCTAAAATAATAATAATATTAATAATAAAAAGTCTTGAAACGGTTCCCAGCTGGTCAATCTGAGCCACTAAATGCTCTGCAACAGGCTGTTCCGTGAACTTACTTGCCTGCCTCGGGTTCAACATGTCAAACCGCAAAAACCAAAGCCTCTCATACTCACATCGATAAGCATCGACGAGCGTCACGAGAAATACGAGCCCGGCCAGCGATTCCCCAAGTGCCCTTTTCTTTCTCCACATAGTCGAGCCGTTCTTCCTGCTAGGCCACGGTTTGGCTCCGGGTGAAGACTGGCTGGGCGCAGGTCCGTGTGAGTGAGGGGGGAGAAAACTTTATTCTTCCCGAAAGTGTTTTCGCAGGGAGAGAGGGGGAGTGGTGAGAGGGGAGGCAGCTAGGGAGCGCTGCTGCAAACGCTGCCATTGTTATAAATGACATGTCGCTGCCGCTCAATGGGGAAATGTGTTCACAGAAAAAAGTTGACTCACAGGCTGTGCGTCAAGTGTTGCGGGACGACCCTGAGCTCGCAGAAATGCATCATTTTGACAGAAAACGTTAAATTACACGGCACATTATATTTGACTACTTCTTTAGTCAAATATAACTTTACTCTTTCATATCTATCTATCTATCTATCTATCTATCTATCTATCTATCTATCTATCTATCTATCTATCTATCTATCTATTTTAGTACAATTCTTGCATTTAAACATATGCTCCACTACAGTTCAGTTGCAAACATGATTTGTTTTACTTCTCTACATTTATTTGATAGATAGATATAGATAGATAGATAGATAGATAGATAGATAGATTCTACTAAATTTGTTTGTTTGTTTGTATTTTTACTGTTATTTTTACTTTTGCTTATGCATAACTTTTACTAGCAGAGTGTTTTATTTTTTATCTTTTCCAAAGTAAGAGATATAGTACATATACACACACACACACACACACAAAATTGCAATTTTGTGTGTGTGTGTATGTGTGTATGTACTACTACTATTTTCATAAGATAAGATAAGAAAAACTTTATCAATTCCAAATCAGGAAAATTCACTTCATATCAAGAAGATAAAAGTTTTTTGTTATGTTTTATAGATGTGATTATTCAACATTTTTGAGTCTGCAGCTTGTGGTCCTGTTGAATTGTATTGTCTAGTCCTGATATGTGTTTCTTATACTTAGTGTGTTGTACCCTCTTAATACAGTGGCAAATCCACTCTCTGCAGGACTGCATCCATGGTTGCTAGCAGGGCCATTTGGGTATGTGGATGCCGGACCTTCCACCTTCAGGCAGAGAAAAACTCCTCTATTGGATTTAGGAATGGGGAGTAGGGAGATATTCCACCAGTATCCTTTCATGTGCTGCAAACCACCGTCTGACCAGATCTGAGTGGTGAAAACGCACATTATCCCAAACAACAACATACTTGATCAGATGGTCTCCAATTAAATCACTTTCAATCTCAGGGATTATGTCCCTGTAAAAAGTGTCTAAAAAGTCAGCAGATGTGTTTTGTATGGACCAAGATGGGGGATATGGGTGAGGACGCCATTGTCTGAGATGTCTGCACACATTGTAACATTCCCTCCTCGTTGGCCTGGGACATCAATGGTTGCTCTTTGTCCAGTGCGATTTCTTCCACGCCTTCTACCTTTTACCAGAAACTTTTGAAACCTGCCTCATCAGTGAAAGCTGAGGTTCACCTGAGAGCAACAGTTCAATTTAGGAGACATTTCCAGGAAAAAAAATTATGAAGAAATGTATAAAATTTACTTGACAGATTTTGACAACTAGTTCAAATTTAAATCAAATTTTATTTATTTAGAGCCCAAAATCACAAACAAAAATCGTTTGCCTCAGAGGGCTTTACAATCTGTACAGTTGTGACATTCCCTCTGTGTCCTTAGACCCTCAAACCGAGTCAGGAAAAACTTCAAAAAACCCTTTATGGGAAAAAGAAGAAACCTGAGGAAGAGCCACAGATGAGGGATCCCTCTCCCTGGGACGGACAGACGTGCAATAGATGCCACATGTACAGAGAACAGCATCATCAATCATATTATGGAATTATACATGGGTCGTAATAAGATGTAGATAATACTGAGTTCATTGGGTTTAGTCCATGTGTGAAGGTATCACAGGTAATGGAAATGAGTCTGTGAGTCCAAGGTGCATCTCTAGATGTCCTCATATGGAGCTCTGGGCCACTCGACCTTCTCTCCACAACACAGACACAGATCATGTCCCCACAGTGCAACATCTTTGTATGCAATGACTCAAGCAATGAAATGAGGACTATTAGTTTTATAGGGAATGACTATTCAGCATTCCATAAGTATAGTTCATTTTGACTGACATGACATAAGCAAATGATAATGTTATAAAACAGCAGAGAATTGTATGAAAACAATTTATGCATGTCCAAAAGCATTTGCAATTTGTTCAAAGGACTGAGAAATTGCTACTATGATGTGCACAAATGACTAAATTTTGTGGAGGTTAAACTAATAGTTATGAAAATTTTAAATCTGATCAGAGAAATGCACCAAAGCAACTAAGAAAAACTGTAAAACAAGGGCACAAGCAATTCTTTAACACACTGATTTATATATTGATGAGCATAAACATTTACCATCGGAGTATTTCATGGCTGGAGTGCACCAAAACCAAAATAAACAAAGCATCAAAAAACACAGTAAAGATTGGTAAGCTAATAATATTCAGCCACATGCTGCACATGGTGCATTGAACCTGCTTCCAGCAACTCCTTGCTCAGTCATCCTCCCACCAGCTGTGGGATAAACAGTGGGAACCCTAAACTGTGAGCAGACTTCAGCCACGTTACAAAGCATTTAGATGGATGTGGCAGATTCTTGCTATCTGGGCTGTAACTTAAGCTCCTTTTACTCATGTAACTTTTAGCATGGCTGCTTTTTACATTCATACATGGCCCTAGAGTCAACATGTTCTTCTGTCCAGTGCAGTTCCAGTGTAACTTTATAGTCCCTTGTCAGACTGTGTCTTTACCAGTAATTTAAACCTACATGTGGGAATTGAGGAAATTGTGGTTTCATTGTCAGATATGTTGGTGAAATGGGCTGAAATGGTGAAAATGAGATGAAACAGAAAATGCTGAGGATCCAGTACAGCAAGACACAAGACATCATTGTGGACTCGTTGTTTGGCTGATCTGAATATCATTTTAAATAACTGATATCTAGTATCCAATGAATGTCTGTGTGGTCTTGTAGTGGGTCTGAATCACAGACTCAACATAAAGACATCTCTTTATATATCCTTATATATAGTCAATGATCTGGATTTGTTTGCTTAGTTTGTTATTCTAGTCCAATAGTGGCATCTTGTGGGTGTCAGTGGATCTTACAAGAGACACCTCTCCTTTTGTCTCCACTTGTCATTGGTGAAGGACTTTGTTTTTAAGAAAATACATGTGGATGATTATGTTTGTAAATGTTCTGCATTTCCTGTACGTAAGGTGATTCTCGCCTGTCAATATTAATGTTTGTGCAGACAGCATAACAGAGCAAAACTGCATAATGACCCACAAACATGGTTTGTTGCGTGAAGAAAGTGTGCAATGTTTCCGTGGTAGATGCGCTTGGTTAAAAGGCTTTTCTTTTTTTCTACTTCCTCTAAAGGAGAACGTCTTTTATTTTAAAAGGAATACAGTCGGCTGTGATCAAATTAACTTGACGCTAACAAGGACAAGAAACTTAAATTGTGTGGAAGAGAAAACAAGCTGCGTTTATGTAACTCAAAAATAATACAGATTATAGTCATACTGATTATAGTTTCTTCCATAATTATGGTTGTATAAAGAATACAACATCTCTGTAAATATATACAAGAGAATGAATGAAATCACGAATAAAATCATGTTTAATTACATTGATATATCATAAACAATATTTTATACTGGCATCTTTACTTAAAAGAACACTTTCCTGGACTGTCTTGTGTTTGCTTGGTTTCAAATCCTAGTGTCTTTTTCTCAAAATATAGATTTGTCCTTTAACTGAAAAACATTTAAAAGTTCAGTAAAATCTTCAGTATTAATACTTAATTAAGGGGATCCAGCAAGGTTAAAATTGGGATTTCTGAAGACTGGGACAATTATCC
Organism: Scortum barcoo; assembly: GCA_023238725.1. NCBI lineage: Eukaryota > Metazoa > Chordata > Actinopteri > Centrarchiformes > Terapontidae > Scortum > Scortum barcoo. The sequence goes on from CM041531.1 coordinate 12,685,560, forward strand.
ACTCGACTCAACTATAGCCAAGTTCTTTTCCCTGTTACAGAGGAATAAGGTCAGTTAGATTTTTTTCCATGTTTTTACATTTTGGTCTGGTCTAGAATAAGATTTGTGTTAATATAATCAAACAAACGTATTCTCAAAAGTAAAACTTATAACTTGCAAACAAATTATTTGTGTAATCTGTTTTACTTTTTTGGTAACGTCCTTTCGCTTAGAGTTCTTGCTGATCAGACTTTTGACTTCACCGTCAGCTTTGTGGTTGCACTGACAGCTGTCTTGTTAGCGTTGCCTTGTTTGCAGTTCTGACAGAAACCTTGTCATGGTACGGTATGGACCTCTCCAACACAGGGAATGCCAATTCCGCCTCCTCAGACCCTTCAGCACCAACCAGTCACCATGGTGAGAGGGATGAGCTCTTTGTCACTCCCCCAGTGGCAATGGAAGAACTGCTTTCACCTGGGCAGAAATTGAACTTGTGATCCGGGTTAGCGTCCTACAGTAGGTCACTATGTCCTCACCTACGAGAATCTGATATGTATGTGATCCTTTGTACCCTTTGGCCCATGGGCATATTTTTGCCTGTTAAAATTTCATATGTTGATGAACCTATACAACAAAAATATTGGGATTTTTGTTTGGCTTCTGATGTAATAGTAAATAAATTACAGGCAGAATAACTGTTGGATCTGTTTGCAGAAGTAAGGACCCATGGCTTACATTATGTCAGGAGTTCACCTTGTGAGTGAATTAAGGGGTCTCTCAGTGATTGTGGAGAACTTGTATCAGCGGTGCGTTTTTAGTGATCAAGAGGTCATCAGAATACAGACATAGTGAGATGACTACGATAAAACCAGAGCAATACTGGATTCAGTCACAAAAAAGGGGGAAGCAGCCTGCAACAAGTTCCTCAGGATAATCCATATGACGAGGAAGAGGACCTTAGAGAGAATATCCCTTCACCCTGAGAGTTCATCTTCTACTGAGACCGAAAAGTTTGACCTGCATCACTGGATCAGCTGCTATTCTTTCAAGGAAGACACACAAGTGGAAATAAAATACTAAGGTATTTTAAATCAGAATTTGGATTGATAGTGTGTCACATTTTTATATCGATCTTTTTGATGTCTGATTTTATCTGATAATTTTAGATAATGCACTTTACTGTGTCTGTGTGCAAATATGTATCTTCTATTTAGTGTTAGGTCATAGCAGTTCATTCACACATCCATAATATTGGGTTTTAGCTGTGATCCAGAGCTCTTCCAGAGTCTGTGTATGCTCATCTATGCAAGATCCAGAGAGGAAGCCAAGCAATTGGCCTCTTTGCTGCAGCTCCTGGGGTTCACACTGATGTTAACAGGAGAGTTATGCAGGAAAACTCTCTCCTCTTTGGATGAATATCACACCTGCACAGCCTGAGGTACATATTTATATAATTACAGGCTTTTGATTTTCTAACTCTAATATATATGTAGCTAGTGCAAAATGTCATTTATGACATCACTGCTTTTGTTTCTCTCCTTGACTTTCAGACTTTCCAGTGACATGGCCTTGCTACTTTGTCGATGGGTAAGGACAGGGAGAGTGGCATGTCCATTTGACATTGGAGAGCTTTCTGTTGCCCCTCAGAGAGCCCGACCATCGACACAGAGTGTTTGTCATCCCTGCTGAGATACTGGGCAGTGAGACGGTTAGATCTGACTGACTTCTGCGTCCCTGCTCAGTCTCATTCCACTGCTGCTTCACGATGGTCCTCTAACAATCAAGTAAAGTTTTTTTCTGATTCTTATAAACGTACTAATGAATGAACAAGGAAAATATGTTAATAATTAACCTTTTAATATATATTCATAAATGTTTACCTGCAGACTGAGTGAGGAGATTTGCCAGCAGCTACCCTCCTTCCTGCATGAAAACCAGGACAAGGACTTGACTTGGTCCTTCTTGAGTAAGGTTAGTATAAACCTTCTAAGCGAACTTTGGGATTTATAAAAAACAAACTTGACGAGAGAATGTATGGTCCTCCACGGTAACTCTGACCTTTGTGCATGCACATAAACTGGAAAAATGAGGAACTGATGGTAGAAGGATGAAACGCAGACACTGTGAAATTGATACCGTTGTGTAGAATAAATCAAACTTCCTATCAGGCTTCCTTTTACATTTCATATATGAAGAGTTCATTTACAAAAATGGATAAAAACCATTCTTATAATGCATAAACCAACACCTGTTTGATACTCCCTGCAGTGCACACACACAAAACACAGTTTAGTATAATAATTACAAACGGCAGTATCTGCTATTGTAAATGAACCCCTCAGATATGTACAGTTATTATTAAACAAAACTGTTTACATGACATACATGACATTCAAACATGTTGTGAATTATGTTCTTATAGATAATAAGGTGAACAATAGGACCAGTTACATTTTCACTGTTGTTGTTTTAAATGTGTGTCAGTCAGTGTGAGCAGATACGAGTGCATAGTTTCATACATCATTATCATAAAGGCCTATTGTGTTTTATAATGTGGCACAGAAAACGAATGTGGCTTTACCCCCTGACGCTGATGGTCGTGTTGGCCCAGAGCCCGACCCCTATCCCAGGTCAGTTGAGACAAACGTTGCTGCCATGCACTAGCCTCTGGATGTGAAGCGTTACTTTTAAAACACAAGATATGGAAAACACCACTATTTATTCAACAGTTGTTTCATTGTACAACTCATGTCATGCAGCACATTTTTTAAAATTCCTCGGCAGCCTTGTTAATGGAGATGATTGTGTCCATTTGCATCTGCAGGACTGCAACAGGGAAGACACAGCCGCTGCCAGAGGGTTGAGTCCAAGAAGGTGCAGTGGAGATACTGGGTACACTGGTGCTCAGCTACTGCAGCACCACTGACCCTGTTTGTCGCTGGTGCTGCCGCTCAGATAATCAGTGAAGTGAGGGACTTTGGTGACGTATGTGCACTGCAAGCAGATCAAGTTGGATCTGAACTTGTCAATCAGGTATCTGAAAACACTCTCCCATCTAAAAGCAATACTTTCTAATTACTCAAGAACAGCCTTGGTTACTTACTGTTTGGCAATTAATTTCACCATTAAGTGATAATTACTATCCCATTGTTTGTTAAGGTAAAGCAAAAGTTCACCATAGTCTTGAACACATGTATGTCCCAAATTGGCAAAAGACAGACATAACCATGATGGATTGCTGCACAATAAACACACCTCCCTCTTGTCTGCAATACCTTAACCTTCAACTGCTGTTACTTGAGATATTTATTTATTTATTTATATGTATATTTTCAGGCATATCCTCTTTGTACTATGTACTGGGGTAATTATTTATTTTTAATTTTATTCATATTTAGTTGTGTTTTATGTTCTGCTTTGTATATTTTCCTACTGTTATTCCCACTGTGTCTTACTGCTGTAAAAATGCAAATTTCCCCTCTGTGGGACTAATAAAGGGTTATCTTATCTAATCTTATCTTATCTTTGTCCCAACAAGCCATACCAGGAAAATAAACTATAATTTATGTTATCACTATGCTTAACCTGTACTTATACAATGGACACACACACACACACACACACAAAAGTGTCCACTGCAGCACCACAGCTCTCTATCATCTTACTGAAACAAAATGAAGCTCTTGATGCATGTTTACACAGTTTAGACTGAACTGATAAATAAATGACACAGATGCCACATTTGCATTAATATTGGTTTCATTTAGTTATTCAGGAAAAAAAACACATCACATTTTCACCATTCGTTCAACTGTTTTCTGTACACATATAACAGGCTTATTTTAATACTTTTAAAATATTTGTACAAAATACACTGTTCTCCCTTTATAATATGTGTTTATCTGAAGAGGCATTTTACTGCAAAAGGTCAGCAGATGTGCGTTGTTAATTTGTGATCATTCGATGGGCTTATTGAGGGGTTGTTAATATTATTGCATGCTGAAACACCATTATTGCATAAGTCATTCATTTGTGGGCTTTGGGGGGTGGTGGAGGAGGAGTTGCCATTACTGTAATTGCATTACCCCACCAGCTCAGCTGATGTTTCTGGGAAGGTTTTGCTGAAGATGATAATAAATATGATTACCGAGTTAGGGGTGAGAGACTGAACCATTTGGTGGTTTCATAAACCTGAGGAGAGTTAGTAACTGGTGGAAACAAACACTCACCAAAGTTCAGAGGTTGAAGCAACGCTTCTCTCTTAATGTTTCATCAGTGATATTACCGTGATTCATACATAATATGTTTGGGGAGAATGGGAAGAATATATTGGCAAAGGTTCCTTGAAATGGAACAGTGGTTCTATACAAGAGGAACGAGGAGATACACGAGACCAGGCCAGAGTAGAGTAACTGTTTCCACAGTCTTACTGCAGTCTTTAGTATAATTACAGGCAGTGATTTTCTCTTTTTTAACAAGTGGGACTCTGCCTTTCCTGACCTGTAACACTGGGTGAATTCGATTGGCAATACAACCCGTCATGTCAGTCACTCGTGCACTCATACACACAAAACACACATACACACCTCAGTCATTCGATTCAGAGACACAGCAAGATTTCTGTATGACAAGACAAAGATAGAAAACGGAGTCAAACTGTTGGGAAACCTTCCTTACAGTTCGCAGATCAACATATTCAACAAAGAAAAAAGATGTCTCAAAACTGATATACATCTCAGAACCTGAATACTGTTTTAGAAACAGACATGCAATTATTCAAATGACATCTTTTTTCTTTGTCAAATATGTTATATATATATATATATACATATATATATATGCGTGTGTGTGTGTGTGTGTGTGTATATATATATATATATATATATATATATATATATACACACACACACACACACATATATATATATATATATATATATGTATATAAAAAAAACAATATCTAAACAATGATTCTTTTTTTGTTTCTTTTTCAAAAAGAGACTTTTATAAAAGTGATGACTGGCACTGTTTGGGAACCTTTGATCACACGGAAACATACGCTACATAACCAGGTATTCTGTATTGGAAAATACAAAAAAATATGTTGTGGTTTGTAGTCACAGAAGTGACTGTGGGGGCTACCTTCGCTGTGACTACAACTACACTTCACATGCACTGGTTTTGGCGAGAGTGCGTGCTGATGAAAATGGATAATAATGAGCGTGCTCGTCTTTGGGAAGTGTAATACAAACACAACTGGTCAATGACAATAAATCCTGTACCTTCAACAGACTCTGGGGTGCTGGCCGGTAAGATTCACAGCAGGCAGTTTCTCAGAGGAATGCACATATAAATAGATTTTAAGCTACGGGGAGCAGCTTTTCCAAAGTAAGACGGAGCTAAACTCACAAAACAGAAGAACTACATTATTAGGCAGCCAACAGGGCAACACACCCAGTAACACGCTATCCATTTCACAATCATAACTTGAGACAAGACTGGTTAAAATGTTAGTATATCGATTAATTAAAAGCTAAAAACCATCCTTGTCAAAGAGCTTTGTGAGCACATCATTTCTGCTTTGTGATAGATGGAGGGATAGTTTGGCTTTGACTCATTTTTCAACTTGCACAGAAAACCGACATCCCTTTCTTATGTCCGCATGTAGTCTGAGGTTGAGTTCAGCCTAGCAGAGATCAATTACCAGACGTTGACAACAAGTACAGTATCAGCACCCTTTAAAAACAGCAAAATACATTGTTTTCATGTGACTGTAACCACTTCATTACGGTTAAAGCTACATTTCTGGAATTAATCATATTTATCATTCATTCAATTAATATTACTCATAGATAGAGATCAAGACGGAGTTCAGCTTATCAGCCATTGCGTGTATTTTGTCTTACTTAAAAGAGAAGCTGTAACTTTGACACGCTAAGGAAACTGTACCTTCTAACTGCATACAGACATACAAAAAAATCTGACTTACTGTAAGCAGAAAAAAAAAACAAAGAAAAACTCTTAAAAGCCAAGCTATTCCTTTAACCCAGGTACTGGTTACGCAGGGGGGCTCGATATCCAACCACAGCAGAACAAGGCTTCAAATAAAATGTGAAGACTTGAAACCTATACATCTGTCAACACGCTGCTGAAGGATTAAAAATGAGGGATAAAATTGTCTGTGGAGTGATTTTTTTTTCTTTTTCTGATAGCTAACATCAAGCTGCTCTCAGCTGTGCTTGGTCCCCGACAGTCACTTCTCGTGTGCCCTTGACCTTCACAGCCTTCCTGAGGAGGTTGGGGACAAAATTACACAAAGCAGGGATAAAAAAACAAACAAACAAAAAAAAACAGGGTACATGGGAACAACACCGCCCAGAGGGGGGAAATGCCGCTCCCTCCTTCCTTCTAGAGTGAAATACAATGGATCATCTCAACAACCATCAAAAATAACCAAATACAAATCAAACAAATAAAATAAGCTTTTTGAAAGTGTGCTGCGAGGCTTGTTCATCCAGATTTGGAGGCGAATAAAGTGCGTGTTGGTCACTGTCAAAACTGTCCAGTGAAAACATTTCTTTGTTCTCTTGTCACATCACAGAAAGGAGACTCAAACAGACGCATGGTGTGATTATCTCTTCCTTCGTATCCCTCCGTTCCTCCACAACAGTTCCTTTTTATTCCTGCTGATCTGAGGTCTGCTCCACATTTGGAGTGATGCACCTTGAGACACTGCAATAAAAGTCCACCTACATGGCTGATTCGGTCTGGTATTGACTCTTTAAAATCTTTTTTTCCCCCTCAAAACTGAACAAATGAGCCAGTCAGGTAAAACTTGTTTCCAAAACAGCATCACCTGCTTTCAGAAATGTGTTTAAAAAGTGAAATATTCCTTTTCAACAACATCTTCAAGCATCGATGCTGCATTGGAAACCGGAAAAAATAATTACTTTTTAAAATCTTAAAAATAAAGATTTAAAACTCAATACTAGACACAGAGCCTTGTTATAGTGGATTTCTTTTTGCAGTAGAGAAAAGTATGCTGGTTCTGGGCATCATAGAAACAGTACAGAGCGGCCGTGGCTAGATGGAGTAGGTGGAGCTCTCAGACTGCTGGCGGATGTAGCACTGAAAACTCTTGTCTCCAATCGGATGCTCCCTGAGGAGACAAAGAGAAAGGTGGCATTCATTTGTTGGCAGGAGTTTGCAGAGTGGTCTTTGGAGTTAAAAATAGAACATAAATAACAGCATTTTCTGCCACGACTATTAAGTGACAACCAGAGATGGAGGCCAAAATATCCACAAGGTTCTGAACCAAACACTAATGAGACTCAGCTTAAGGGAAAATCCAGAAAATAGCTCAGAATCGTGGTTAAAGCTTTGATGTTGGACTTATCTTAAAAGTTAAAAGTGCTACATTTAATCACCAATTTACGTTGTACATGTTAAAAGAATGCAGTAGTGATCAGGTGTGTCCAGGTGATATTGATCACTATTAGCAGATGATTATTATGACAGATTCTTTTCTCCTTTTCATTGTTTCTCATGCAAACAGCCATCTAAATGACATCTTTATATTACATGAATATATGCATAATTCATGAAACAGACAGCTGCACTATTAAGGGGGCATTGTGTAACCAGGCTATATGTTTTCTATTTTTTTACACATGTTGTCATGTATAGAAAGATCCAAAATATCAAACACAGCATTTGTGATTCTGTTCCATATAAGGGGTTGAACATTGTAGCCATGATAACTATATCCGTATTAACTGTCGCAGGAAAACTGTATTGGTGGACTGTGTGACAGCACCACCTGCTGGACCTGCTTGAACTAGCTCTTATATACAGTATGTATGTATGTTACACACACATATACACACACAATAACTGTAGTTTATAACATACACAACAAGCATAAATAAACAACAAACCACGTACTGGCTGCCTATCTTTGTCTTCTTGAACTTGTCACGCTTGTACTTGGTGTGCTGCTGCTCCAAGGTCTGCACAGCCGACACAATCTGTTTCAGGGTTTTGTAGGTCTCCTGGGGGTCGTCGATGACGAAGCTGGAGTACTCCTCCTGTTCAGGCCCGTCGTACACAGATTTACTGCCACAGGCCTCTGCAGGGGTGGAAAGGCAGCGGAGTGAGAGACAGGACAAAAGGGACAATGTGAACATGAACACAGAAAGACATGGAGATTACACGGTCACACACATGCTCACAAACATATTTGCCAGTTCCCGACCTTGCATCTTGATCAGTTTGGTCATATATGTGCTGAACAGGGAATAAATCCTCTCAGTCTCTCTGTCTCCATCTACGTCCAGCTGGATGTTTGCAGGCAAGCCGCTGAAAACAGATGCATACAGGAGAATGAGAGAGTGGAAACAAAAGGAAAGGAACCTGATATCTGATGGGGTCTGACAGCATTGCATACCCAGTGCAGGGCGTACACCCAGGGGCTGTGTCTGCTGAGAGCTTGCAGCAGAGCCAGTGGCCGTTGAGGTAGGCTGAAGGATGGTAGGTGCTTAGACGTTTGCGGTTGCACTGGCTGACTTTGGTCAGGATGTCGATCCAGTCCCGCGCCTCGACGCAGTTGTTGGCCTGGATGTAGAGTGCCCGCTCTGGCTGAATAACCTGGAACATCTGGAGAGAGGGAAAAAGGGACACCAAGTGAGCGAAGAATTTAAATTCCAAAGCACCTAAGATTTCACAGGGGCTGCTGATGTCCTTACATTTTTCATCTTGAAAGACTCCTCCTCTAGTCGCTCTACAGCCAGAATGTTCTCTATGGGAATGCTGCACAGAGCTCCCTCACCTGAAGGCAAAAGGAAACATGTGAGAAATGACACAAAAAGTCAAGGATGGAAGAATGCGTAAAATGATCACTACATTTATTAACTTGAGTTAACAAAAATGTTAACCATGCCATGTTAGTCTGCCATCAGAGTCATTAGAGTCTATCGCCATATCTCAACCCCATACTAAGACCTAATTGTATGCAGCAGGTCTTTTCAAAGATCTACAATGTGGTCCCCTACAGAAGTTAGTTGAGACAAGTGCCACCCCCCTAAGTCCCCTGCAATCCCCCAGGAGTGATTTCAAATTGTTGATTTTTTTTTTAAGTATCCCCACAGATTTTTATGGGAATTATACTGTTGCTATAGCTGAGTTTGATATTTAGCCTAAATTTATTTACATGTTGGTAAACATGCCATCCATGGGTACACTGCAAACAGTACCCATGGATGTTCAGACAACTATCACTGGATTACTTTAATAGTGATGAACGAAAATGAAGTTCTGCAGTTTTTTCTGAGCGTTTATGAACGTTTATATGAGAAAATGATATGAGAAAAGCGTAAATCACACTGAATTTTACAATATGTGTATCAGTTCTCTCTTCCTTTTTTGCAACAACTTCCCCTCCCGCTGAATCAAACGCGATGACGCACGCAGATGGGGAAACAACGCGACTGTAAGAAGATCCAGAGAAAACCTCTGAACTCACCTTTTGTCTTGTGGTAGGTGAACTCGTGGTTGGTGAGGCGAAACCATCTCTTCTTGAAGTTCTTCATTCCGAACCGGTTTCTTCCTTGAGCTCTCTTTATCATAAATCTGAGGGGGAAAAAGAGTGAGAGAAATACCACTGAAAACCTTGACAGATGAGGTCATATTTCAGAAAAATATCTAAATATATCAAAATATTTTTACATCTCCGGCACAGCTTATCCCTTATGTATCTCTACAGTGGTAAAATAGTGCAGCAGTTAAATGAATAAATGAATAAATTACTTTACATAAAACATCGGTAACCACCATTTCATTCTGGTTACAGGAATCCTGTGCAGTCAATAGTCTACATCCATCATTCCATTTACATGCTTGCAGTTCCCCATAATCATCGCTGCTGTACATGTAAAACACTTCAGTACAGCGCTCATAGATCTGACAGTCTATGAGTCAAAAAGGAGATGGGTCAGCAGATCAAAGGTACCTGTGTTTTTGCATATTTTACCCCATTACCTAGGAGCTGTGATTTCCGTCAAAACAATGGACTAGTTTCCATTTTACATTATGGGAATCAACTTAGATTAATCTCATTAATCTCCAAGAGAAATTCACATTAATACGGAGGCTTGAAACTTGAGATGGCTAATCCATCACACCAAACTATTCATGCCATGTTTACTTTTAGGTTATATTGTCACGTGGCAATGCAGTCGCAGACAGGCAGCATTTTGTAAATGCGTCTCGTTGGCCTGTTAAAGTGTTGGCTGCTGAACTGCAAAAAATAAATATGTTGTTCAGCAAAAACAAACAAAAAAAAAAAAACATATGCAACCATTTTGGTAGTTTATTAGAGAGAACAAAGAAGAATAAATGCCAAAAAATTTAAACTCGTCACATAGGGCTCTAAGAAAGTTGGATGGCCATGTCACGATTTTCATTTCATAAATCAAAAAGTTTATCAATCGAGAAAATCATCCGCAGATTAATAGGTAATGAAAATAACTGTAAGTTGCAGCCCGACAAGAAATTCACATCGAAGTTTTAGCAAGGATGTTCATGTTCGCTTACTTTTTAACATCTGGCTTTAATTTTCATCCAACATCCAAAAGCTCCAGAGTGTCATGCTTCTCGGCTTCCAACTTATTTACCGATAAATACATGTAAATACATGTCCCCTTTGATGGATTAGCTATCTCAAGGAAGTGTCCAACCTCCGTAAATGAATTCTCACACTGTAATAAAACAAGTGGAACCAGGAGGATCTGGTAACTCGAAATCAACCTAAAAATGTAAGATATGCTTTGGAAAGTGTTTGACAGTGATGTGAGGTGTAAAACATTTGTTGTTTATGGGGTAAAACACGTAAAACCACAGATGGTATGGTCCTTTTTAAGGGAGAGTAAACACCAGGATGTCTTTGCTTTAGAGCTTGAGGGCTATAGCATACGTGGAATATGTAGCTCCAAGGTTATAACCACCAAAGTCACTACTCTCCCACAGGAAGACCTGTACTATTTTCACTCTACTGAGCCAATGACGTGCTGGTTTTGACATCTGCCGTCGCGCTTCTTGGAGCTGCGCTGGAAACTCTCATGTGTATGGAGGCGATGCGGTCTGGACAAAGGGTGTAAAGGGTGACGGGATGCGGGGCAGATATGAGATCCCAGAAATGTTTGTACAGTAACCAACCCCTGATGTCACTGTCACACCAAGCATGTCTGGCACGGCGAGGAACGAGAAGGGCTATCAGCACTAGTGACGCCGCCTACGTAAGCAGGATCAAAGGTTAACACTTTACTTTATACCATCAAAGTCACTGTGCGCATCAGTCGACTGCGGAAAGACTAAAGTCCACCGCACAGTGTCAGACGAGTGTAGCAGTTTGCTTATACATAAAGGCCAAGATATAAAGTAAAGTGCAGCAGCATCTACAGTAGCGTATGATGTTGGCGGGAGAAAAAATGGCCGGCTTGGTTTGGAGGTGGTGGGGGAAGGTGAAGGGGGTTACAGTGCACACACAAGGGGTCACAGGGGCAAAGCCTTTATATAGAGAAGCTCTTACCTGCCCTTCGTGCCTTTTGAACCCTTCCCATCAACCCTCTTTATAGTGAGTTTTACACTCCTATGCCCGGTAGCAGAAACAAAAGAGGGTGGGGATGTTGATAAGCGAGGCGCCGCCACAACTACCCTCCTTCCCTTTAAAACCTCATTAGAAATATCACCAAAACAAAGGCCCATGTGTTGTTAGCAAAGCCCTCTGTTTACAGCCACAGGTGTCTCTTTACTGTCACTCTTTCCTTTGGAATCAGACCACGAGGGGTCAGACATGTCAAAGTAAAATCCAACTCTAATTTAGTGACAGCTCAAAGGGCTAGTTTGGGAAATATAGTTATTCTGGCAGAGAGTTAGAGGAGAAGACTGACACCAGCCTGATGTCTGTGTGATGAATATGAAGCTACGGCCAGCAGCCGGTCAGCCTTTCATCAAACTCTTCGTCAGAAAGGGCAAAAATCTCCCAAAACCTTGAGCTGTTCTGAATCTGAACACCTCAGCTTTAAAAGTTAAACCATCTGCCTTGAGTGAAACTAGACACAAGTGCAAGTTGGTAAAAAAAAAACAAAACACTGCAATGACTGATGCCACATTACGCGAGACAGTTACTACCATTACAAAACCTCAAACTCTATGTAGGTTTTCTTAGCTTAGAGAGCTGTTGACAGACATACATTCGTTTTTTTTATTTGGGGTGTCCCTCTCCAAGAATAACACTTTCACCACAAGTCAGCTCCTTACCCCTCTTTGAGCATGATGGGTGTTTCAATACTCTTCTGATCCCATTTGCCAGAAGTGGAGATCAGGTCCAGGAACTGTGAAAGGGAAGTACAGGACGTTACATATCCATATACATGTGTTTTGTTCACTCAAATCATGCTTTGATACCCATCTAGCCGTTCCATTTTCTTTTTTTCAAATGCCTCCACTCTTGTGATATATATTTGATGGTGCGTCTACAAACTGGCAGAGATTTACTGCGTGCAACGAGAACAGAGGCCGAACACTCACATTCTTCACAGCGTCCGCATATTTCTGCTCATTGAAGTAGTCATAAAATGCAGCCATGTAAGACTCTTTGAAATTGGCCTTGAAAGGAATAAGGAGAAAAAAAGTGACAGAGAGAGAGAAAGAGAGGAAGAATTTTAATGTTTTAGACTGAAATGCAAATGAAGTCTAGTGTAGTCACGGGGATGAAAATTAAAAAAAGAAATGTACACGTCAGTCAGAGAAACTTACAGATTTAGACTTGGCGAGACTTCCCAGCGTCTGGATCGTCTTGGAGATGAGGGTGAGGGTTCGAGAGGTGGCAGGATCCTAGAGAGACAAGCAGACATTAAATACAAGAACTGCGTTATTAATATGAAATGCAGTCTTAACCTGGATCTGGCTGAGCCATGTAAACAAAATAAAAATGAACTCTGAACTTAACGAAGTCTTTAACGAGAAAATAAAAGGGAAATTTTAGCATAAAAACTAAGCAAACTCTGCCAAGGAAAATCACGTGACACAATCAAAACCTACTGTTTCCAACGGCAGTACTGTTTTTAGCAAAGTATTTTCAGCAGTGCTTATTTTCAGAGAGACTTGTGCTCATGTGAAATATGTTGGCTGCATGAATGTTGGTTATAAAAGTCAGACTCACTGGGTGGTGCGGCCGTAGATGGAACAAGTTGGGGGAAAGGATGGCCGGAGCAAAGAAACGCAGGAAAATGAAACTGCTCACTGCTGTGTATCGGACGTCCTGGTCAACTAGAGAGCAGAAAGACATACAGTGAGTCTGGAAGAAGGATTTGTTCCATGCGCTCTTTGAATAATTGCAAAAATTTTCTTTTCTATTGTCCTTTTTTTCCCTCAGTACTTTGTTTGGTAAGATACTGATTTTGTACATATGGCAAGTTGGCTGTTCACGTATGAAACATTTTAATTATCCAGCTGCTGATTAATCTGAATGAACAGTAGGCTTGTAGATGGTCTTTTCCCACATAAATATACTATTTAAAAGCATACGGAAGTACTTACAATAAGTCGTAGCTGATGTTTTCTTATTTATACATGTTACCTCAAGATGTGTGTTAACCCATATGTGATGGCCCAGATGTGTGATGTGACACAGAAATTAAAGCTTGTTATTTATCGTGTGTACCAGCATGCGGTTCACAGTGACGGCCAACAGGAGGCAGCACAGCATTTTACTCTGCACTCCTCACATAACCATAATAAGCGTGTAGGAGGCTTAATTGTTTTCAGGTTTGACACAAATAGCAGACCACAGAAAGAAGAGCGTGTCCTTGGACAACTCGCACATCCTGTCCTTTATCGACTGTTTCCTGTTCCTTATTAGCAGCTCGCTCTCTTTCTTCCATCTCCCGCAGGTCATTCGGGAGGTGAGTTACCTTGGAAACGGGTGGCAGCGGACTCTCTCAGGGAGAAGAAGATGTCGCACATGACGGTGGGACAGCGGACGCCGGATGTGGTGATAACGTTGAAGATGCGGTCCACATAGTGACGGAGGTTTTCCTGCGGAGGGGAGGCGGAGCAGATCTGTCAGATAACACGGTGACTGCACACAAATAATCACACAAACAATCACACAAACAAACACGCTCGTCTTCTCACCCTGTTCGTGTCCAGGTTCTCCGACTCTTTGAGCTTGACCGGGTCGATTTCACAGGGTTTGTGTTCTGTGCAGATCTGCGGAAGATTTGACAAAGATTTTTTTGAAAGCACTGAAACATCCCTTCACAGCTCATTTAGCGAAATATGCTACAGAGAGACATAAATTCAGTAAATATGAACACTGTGATTAAAAGGAGTGCCGTCGTGTCATACCTCATCTATGATGGGTTTGAGTGTGACCTGCAGATAGTGCATTCCTGCCAGCTTCATGGTCTCGTCAATGCACTTGGAAGTCAGAGAGTTTCCCCTGAAAATGGTGTTTGGATCCCTACAGGGGGAGAGGGAGTACATTTACTCAAGTGCTGTACTTTAAATTTGAGGTACTTGTACCATACTTTTTTTGGGTCATTTTTTTATGCCACTCTCTACATTTTACTCCACTACATTTATCTCACAGCTTCAGGTGCTTTACAAATAAAGAAATGAACACAAAACATAGGAAGAACTTTTAAAATGAAGCTACAGTGTATACAAGTACAACTGAAATTACTAGTTAATTAATCAGTTAGTCAGCTGACAAAAAATTAATAGCAAATATTTAGATAAATGTGAAAAAAGATTTGTTGTTGAAGATCGAAAACTGAAGATTGAAGTCTGGACTACTTGTGTGACAAAACAAGCTTTGTGAGGTTGTCACTTTTGGCTCTGGGTAATTGTGATGGCATTGTTTTTTAGTTTTTTGTTTTTTTACTATTTTCAGAAACATTTAACTGATTGATTAATGGCAGAAATAATAATCAGATTAATTCATATTGAAAAAAATCATAAGTTGGGTAAAAATAATGTAATCAATGAGACGTTTTTCTGCATTGAGTGCTTCTACTTTCAAAACTTTAAGTGAGCTTTTCTGATTGTGTTTAAACACTTGAGTGTTTTAACAGTGTGGTAGTAGTACTTTAACTAAAAGGTAAAGGACCTGAATACTTCCTCAGCCTCTGAAAGAGAGGCAGGGTGTGGGTTTTTTTTGGAGTACAAATCAAAACTGCAGCATAATAAACAACATGTTTTTCTAAGAATCATTTAATAAATTACATTACTGTGGCCGCCTACATTTTTCAGAGTCGAATCAAAATGCTAAGCAAGTGTGTTTGCACACAACTCGATGACTTCATTTCTGCAGTCATATCAAATAAACTAAACGTTGATTCAAGAATCACTCATATTGCCCACAAACATAAAGCTGCAGCATACATAATGTGGAAACATCTGATGTGTCTTCTCTGCTGTGATAACGTTCACAAAATGGGTAGAGCTGGACTCTTAGGTGCTGAACTACAATAACACAAGTGTTAATTGTCGAGCTGTGGTTTCTGATGTCATCATAAGTGCGAAAAGATGCGACGAGACGCTCACTGTGTGCGGTTGACTTCAGCGTGAGCGATAGTGCTGATGAAAGGCACGATCTTGCCGTAGTGAAGAAACAGACGCACAAGGGGAATGGCAGCTTCTTGTTTCTCACGACACACCTCCCCTAGAATATGAGCCGTAGACGCCGACACCGGCTGAACAGAGAGGAGGAAACATGTCGCGTTTAGAGAGTGTACAGCAGTCAACAGTACAAGGTGCTGCAGTGTGTCCGGGCAGAGCAGAGACACTTTGGTGTGCACATACCCCCACGTTAGCAGAGTGCAGCAGTAGATCTCTGAGGGGGGTGTAGTGTTCGGAGGGAAAGACGTGGTCCTCGGTGTAAACGATGTTCAGGCGCAGAGAGCCGAGCTCTTCTACCTTCACCGACTTCCCTCCGTTCTCCCTGGGCTGGAGAAAGTACCTGAGGAGAGAGAAAGTACATATCAATCGGATTTTCTCACATACTCAATTTTGAAGATACTTGAAGGTATGATCTGTGACAGATTGGTCAACATTGTTCTAAATTAGACTGATCTGCCTAAAATATTGCTAAAATGTTTGTTTAACACTGCAAAAACTGGTATTTTTTATACCAATACATTAAAAATGAGCTAAAATCTGGTGAATATTACATTACTCATGTTTCTTTGTGTCTGACTTGATGTGTAAATATGCATCTTTTGCAGCTTTTTAACATCAGTTAATTTGTGTTTTAACTGAATCATCTAATGTGGAAAATTGTGTTACTGAATGTATTCTTATGAATTGTATTTCCAAGGCAGTGCTCCTATTATTCATGCAGTATTCAGTTTTCCAAAAGAAACACGTAGTCTGACGCAAAAAATACAAAAAACAGGCACTGTTGGTCAGTAAATGTTGGAAAAGAGCATTCGTGTTCAGCGAAATCTACCCTGGTTAAATAAAACTTTAAAGAAAGTCTGTTGTCAGTCCTCGCTGTTACGGCTCCGCTGTTGCTGCGGCAACACATACTCAGAACATCAATGGACAATGATAATGAAATCAAACCCACCCAGTCACGGCAGGGGTACAGCACAGTTCTTGTTCAGTGGAAGAAGACATAAAACAGATCTGAAATGTTCCTCTCACCATGCGTCGTGGACTCCAGCCTGACCCAACACCCGGAGAGGAACACGCACACCTCCCAGGAACTCGTCCCCGAACTTGAGGTTGCTGGCGTTCCACAGATCCACCCTGAACACAAACCACAGGGTGCAGTTTAAACATGGAGGAAGTTCGGCACTGATACTGACATGCTGTCTTCTAATGGAAGCTACCGGCCCACCTCAGCGCCAGCTTGTCCACGTCCTCCTCTTCAACATCAAACTGCCGCTTTGTATAGGTTAATGGACGTGTCACCTGGAAACGGAGACAGAGGAAACATTTAGCATAACTTATGAAAAGGTCAGTCTTTCCTCCTGTTAGCTTGCTTCATTTTTTTATATTTATTTGTTTATTTTTTACTTTTGGATGAATAAAACAAGCTATTTGAATACGACACCTTACGTAGAGTTTAACGACTTTAGCTTTGATTTTCTCGCTGGCATTTCTTGCAGATCGCTGACAAAAGCCTCAGATCAGCTGCAAACTGGCGCTTGCTCCCATGTGAAATCCTCCCAGTGAAATGTCTGGTGATGTGTGACCCATTTCGACAATCAGTTGCGTAATGTGCAAACCACAACACCTTCAAGATACGCATTGTAAGACAAACAGTCGTCTAATGTGATTAGTTTAGCAACCTGATGACTCTGAAAGTCCCATAATGTGAAGGTGCCAGCATACTTTGCACAAACAAACACTGCACATATTCTAAAACCATTCATCGAGAAAATAATCTCCAAATTACTAAATAATCAAAATAACAGTTACAGTAGCAGCTGTTATAATCAGTGACTAACTATTTTGGGACATCAGCTGAGAATCTAAGGGCAGTGCTTGTCGTACGCTGTACAGACTGTAGTCCCTTGAGGCAATATTGCTTATATTGGGCTCTATAAATAAAACTGACTTGACTTGACAGCTCACTATTACGTTGCAAAGCACATGATACAATTTTGATGTGTGGAAAACCTCATCTTCTGAAATTACGGATCATTTAGTTCAAATTGGTGGCTATTTTGTTTTTAATCTGAAATCAACCTCTAAGCTCACTATCTGGCAGATGCAGATCCAGGTGAGGGCTATCGGAGATCAGAATGTGGCAGAATGTGACTCCATGTGAGTTTGGATCAATGAGAAAATCAAATTCTCAACAGCAACAACAACAACAAAAAAAAAGAAGGACAACCGCGTGACAGAAACATGATAGATGGCCCGTGTTTGCGTGTGGACGTGGACCTCTGTGTGCGACCCAGAGAGAGGGGGGGCTGCAGGCAGAAAGCACCACGGGGTATGTGGCAGAGTCCTGCTCATGTGGTGGGGGGGAACAAATGAGACCGTCTTGTCGGATAGAAATCAATGGGCCAGATTGTTTGGTGGTTTGTCCGAATCAATCATACTCTTGTCCTGCTGTCTGCCAGTACTGCAGCGGGGAGGCCGGAGGGAGGAGCGACACAAAAATGTCAGAGCAGTGGCGCTGGTGAGCGAGGGTTAACGGGGGCAGTGTGAAGGGAGTTTGTGTGTGAATGTGTGTGTGTGAAAAATATCTGGAAAGTTGAACTAGTGAATATAAACTATCTTTAAACTGGACTTTTCTGAGCTTTTCTGCTTCGCACAAATCTCAACACTTGCATCGGTATTGGTATGAGAGGGTGTTTAAGAGTGTCTGTACAAATAAAATCTCAAAATATTAACTAATTAAAAAAATATTAACTGTGACATGCTTTTGATAAGACAAATCAGACAAATATAATATACAGCACACAATTACAGTCTTTGCAGTTGCTTCTGCGAATATTTACATAAACCTCAATACCTCACCACAAAAATGTGTATTGGTACAAATACTTCCATATTTCATGATTTTAATAGACAAATATGTTTTATATATACATGCATTTATAATGATGAACATGAAAACACATCTTCACAACAACCGACAAGTTCATTTTAAACAAACTGCCTCAAGAAATATTTACCTCGAAATAGAAAACCTCCTCAAACTGTGGATTGTTGGTTTTCCTCTTCACCTTGGTCTTCTTGGCTTCTGACCTGACGGCAGCAAAAAGAGCAGAAGGAGATGAAAACCAAACATTTATCCAAAGTGAAATGTCAGATGAACAAAGTGTATACTATCAGTGAAATCCAATCGTGAGGGAGATCTGACCTTGACGGTCCTAGTAAGGAGACAGCAGCGTAGGGATCACATTGGCCGTTGACGATGGGAAGACCTTGGCACTCCAACACTCTGTAGAAACACACACAAACCATTAATGGATAACCTGTGGAACAATAACGTTTTAATGCATAATCATCATGGTGTGATCTCCTCCGGTGGTCCACTCTGACTGCCTTATCACCCAAAATACTACAGAAATACTCAAAATTGAATGGCAAAGAAAAAATCCTAAAATAGACAACTTTTCACAAACATTGATTAACTGATTAATTGTTTGGCTTATAAAACATTTAAAACTGTGAAAAATGACCATCACAACAGATGTGATAGCCTCATTAACCTTCTCATTGTTGGCCCAAATCCCAAAAATATAAAAATTATCATAATATATGTAATGAAAATTTTTCACATTCGGGAACCTGGAACAATCATTTTTTTTAAATAACTTTATTTGTTCATTATCAAAATTTACTAATTATTTTTCTGTCAAACCATTAATCAATTAATTGTTGCAACTCTAGTCAGAACAAGCTAGCTTTGCTCTTTTTAAAACAAAAAAATAGGAGCACAGCTTGGAAAGAAAAAGGATGAAAAGATCTGAAGCCACACAAACAATCCAGATATACTGTGAGAGGACTCTTAGAGCTCTGTTAGGCTCTGTATCATCACTTAAACAAACGACTTATGTGAAAGGGTCACCAGTACCACAAAGACCGCTGAGAATCAACACAACACCTGACACATCTGCAAAGGTGTCAGCTTCATCGGCCCACACAGACCATATGAGCCTCACTGCTCTCATCAGCCCTCCTGTACAGTCCAAAACAATAAGAAGCTATTTCCAGTAAACAGGAGGACAAGTTGAGTCTGTGCTGCCCAGCATGAGACAGCAGATCAGAAATGTGAGCGTCCAGCAGCTGAAGACACAGATATTTGTCTTTGGAGCGGGTGGAGAACCGACTCCACTGGGATAATAATTGTGCAATCTTGATTCAGTGAATTTGATTTGGAGGCTTTCGGTCCCCATGTGGTTAAAGCGCTTAACCCAACGTTGACTCCACTTGAAGTCTGATTACAAAGAGTTCTGAGCAACAAAGAGTAAGGAGATAAAAAGCTTCCATCTCAGTGAAGAGCTGTGGTTGATGTACACGTGCTACTCGTGTTAGATATAATCCCATCACACTTCTTTAAAGATGCACACATGGAGCGTAATAATTCCTTGATTGATTCATGATATTAATTACATTTAACTCAACCAGGTGCACACACAGTTCTAATAAATTAAAAAACAATTAGCAAACATCCACATTATCTGTGGATATTGATTTCTCTCTCAGGTTTTTGCAGCCATATTTTGCAAGAACTGTGAGAATACTTATTAAAAATAAACTTTTTTTTTTTTATTACTGAGAGAGGTTTGTTGATTAATTTTTATTGACCAAAAAATACATCTTAAGAGTTATATCAAGCAGCACACTCAGTTGGCCCCTTTTCGCAGACATAAAACATCTGTTCCATTCATAGTGTAGCTCACTCCTACGCTCGGAGTACTTCCTAGTAAAACTTGGGCCAAGTTGACAATTTTTTTCTCTTTCTCAGGATGTGAAAATGGCCTCTGGTGTCAATGTTAGGTGTGTCCGTGTGTGAGAAGGGCAGAAACAGAGAGATGAAAAGAGACAGAGGGAGGTAATTCCATTTGAGCTGCTGGCAAAGCGCCGTGCCAATTTTAAATCCTGCGCGATCCAGCAACTACATACACGGCTCAGAGACCACTTGAGAGACGAATAAAATAAAAAGCAGAGGTGACCGTGTGTTGAGGAAAAACGGACAGACCCCTGACTCTGTGGTAGAGAGATCAGAGGAGGACAAAGCTCAGGTTGGTTCAGTCTTCAAATGTGTGTCCAGAGTAGTATCTTTGAACATTTTAATTCAACTTTATCATCATTTTAACAGAGTACAATGAAAGAGTCAGCATGCTAAAATATTTAAAAGAATACACTACAGGAGGGGAACTCTTTTAAGAGAAAACCAATTTCTGAAGTTGAAGAATAGACATATTGATAGAAAATGTACTTAAAGTATTGGAGACTACCAGCACCAGATGAAGGCACAGATTTCTTAATCGATTATTTACACAAAGATTATGCTAATTCATTCATTCATTCATATCTCAGACTATGTTGTACTTTTACTTCAATATATGTGTCATCATCAAATTGTCCATCCAAAACATAATCTCTATCTATCCATCCATCCATCCATCCATCCATCATTCATCCATTCATTCCTGTGACACGTCTGTCCTGCTGCTCGATGACATCATGCTGTAAGGGGATTAGCACCCAAACAGGACCGAACACCCAGCGGGACGAATCACTTCCTGTGTGTCACAGTGATGCACCACTACTCACGCCACATGATGAATTACACAGCGCTGCCCACAACTGAACTGACACACATGCAGCAGCTTGCACCATCCCACTGACACACACACACAAACACACACACACAGGTTCCTAATAAGGAACGGGGAGTGGACTGAGTTAAGCATCACTAATGCCAAAGCGCTTCCTGTCCAATAAGCTTGTTTATGTAACCCCTGCTTGGCCTACTATCCAGCTCTCTCTCTCTCACTCTCTCTCTCTCTCTCTGTCTGTCTGTCTCTGCCTCTCCACCGCTGTGAGCTGACATGCCAGACAGTGGTGGCGAAGCAGACTTATTTGTTTTAGTCAATGTTACTCATATTAGGTTAATGTGATTCTTTTCTGTGCCCACGTATTCTGTCAAAAACAATTTCCCTCACATAAGAGGGGAAACGAATTACATCACTGCCCCAAAAAACACACACAAAAGGCGGATGTGATAATGACTGTGTCATTGACTCACTATTCCGATGAAAATGAAATAAATTAAAATCACATGTCAGCATTTTCCAGTGGTGTAAGAACTATTTCTTTATTTTACCGAAATGACAACGCGACTCTGTAAAGGTTCTCTATAAAGTCTATATGTGGAAAAAAATGTGTTTCAAGTCTTCTGTGGCTCCAGAGCTGCACAAAGTTTGATAAACTGCCTCAAATAATGTTGCTTGAGTCAATGTCAGTCAGAACTGAAGGAAGTTGAAAATGCCAAAAACTTGGAGATGTGGTGGAGTTAAGAAATATGTGAGCTTACCAGACCTCTGTAGCCAGTGGTTCATCTCTGTTAGTGGCTCGAGGTAACATCACAGCAGCTGCATTATCTCCGACTGAAGTGTCGGTGATCAGCTTGCTTTGTCGGTAATGCAAGCTCCAGGTTTTGCCATAGAGGAAGAGTATGTGGAATAAAAAAAGATTCTATGGCATCGATTTTGATATTTTTCTCTGTCGTGAATCGGTCTATGTTCTAGGAGTGTGATGCCACATCGATGGAGGACTATTTTAAATAAAAATCTTTGCTGAAGTGAAAGTACAGAAATATTGATGCACCTTTAATACAGACTGCCTACTTTACCATTTAGTTTGAATGTTTTGTGTATGATAAATCAATGGAGTAAAAATTATTACTGTATGTAAAAAGTACAGAAATACTGGCAGAAAAGTTGTCATAAGCATTTTAAGTATTTGCTATAAAAAATATTTCCACAGAGTTTTATTTTTAGAGCTGCAACAATAAGTCGATGAAACGATTAGCTGTCAGCTATTAAATGAATCAGCAACTTCTTTAGTAATTGATTAATCCCATTGACTTATTTTTTTAAGAAACAGAGTCCAAATTCCAAAATTAAGCCTCTCAAATATGACCATGATCATGTTTCTTCAGTCCTCAGTGACAATAAACTGAATGTTTTTGGGTTGTGGACAAACAAGACATTTGAGGACATCATCTTGAGCTTTAGGAAACAGTGATTTAGATTTTTCACCATTTTATGACATTTTCTGGACCAAACAACTAACTGATGAATTGAGAAAATGCTTACAGAATAACATGTGTCATACGATCTCTTTTGATAAAGAAGCGTGGATATCACGATTTCTTTCAGCTGGCCAGTTCGATCTGTTGAGCTGAATGAACGCCGCTCTCTCACTCTTTCCCTCCTACACGTGTCTTTCTAGAGAAATCTGACTAGATGACCTCCCGCTCTAAGCTTCTTACTCACACTGTGCTCTGGGAACGGAGCCACGCTGGCTCATCATCAGACTCTCCTGCTGGATGTTACAGAAGAAGAGCTGGAGAGCAAACCAGCACACACACACACACACACACACACACACATAAGCACAGAATAATCCCTTCGTACGCATATCATTGATCCCCTGCAAACACCTTAAGTGCATGTGTGTGTCCAATCACATTTTACACGCACAGCAACACACACAGAAACGATGTAGTAAAGGCAGATTTATGAGTTCATAACTTCCACACCCACATGCACGGATTCACACATGAAAGAAAAAACAGATTTATTGGAAAAATAAAAATCTCACTGCCAGTTAAAAGTTGTTGCTAGGCAACAAGCCATGCACCTTGGATGAATGAAGTGTGATGCATTGAGGAAATTTATCCATCATACTTTGCCTTCAAAACATTTCACAATGGAAGAAAAAAATGAGTGTTCATGGTATGTACACTACTTCCTGCTTACAATCCCATAATGCAATGTGCCACACTTTATAGATGTATCATAGTTAAGAGATTCAACAGATGTCCAAAATCTCAATTTGCTGCTCAATATTGAGTGTCAACTATATATGAAGACGTGAATGAATGAACAAGGGGCTGATTTAGATTTTTTTACAGCACAAACTTATCCGTAAAGCTTAAGCTTATATATCTGCTCACACACTACATCCATATCAGACTGCACTTTGGCACAGCGGTGCTTCAAGCTGAATGCTAACGTGTATGACTGATAATGCTGAAGTTTAGCAAGTATAATGTTTACCATGCTCACCATCTTAGTTTGCATTTTAGCATACAAAAATGTGATAATGAGCATGAAACACAAAGCGCAGCAGTAGCTGATGGGAATGTCCTTAATTTTTGCAAAATCCAATGTAAAATAAGTGTTTTTTTTATGTAAACAGGAGAGAATCAATCTTTCTCATCAACAGAAGGTGATGAGAAAATGTCTGAAATCTTTGCATAAACTGGTCAAGCTTTATGCAACTGCACAAGTCAAATAAAATCATGAGGTATAGTATTGTTACATGCGAATGACAACATAATCAAAAGCAAAAGTCTGTGTGTGTGTGTGTGTGTGTGTGTGTGTTCGTGCATGCAGTCTCACCGTGTGGCTAGTTTATGGTTGATGGCTCCACTGTCTGTGATGACTTCACTCAGACGCAGCTCCAGGTGCACTTTTCCCTGCAGAAAACAAACACACACTTTTTTAATCCAACGAAAGTCCATAAATGTTCTAATGAACACCTCAGCACATGGACAACACAGGCGTCCATCACACAGGCGGGACGGTCAGCGTCCAGTGGAAACCATTGCCTAATTTATTTGTGCGTTTGTGGAATAGCGAATTTCTGCTGAATCTGACAACAATGTGCAAACTAATCTGAAAATCAGCTTCTTAATCCTATTTTAGGCTTGGTGACAATCCACCTCTCACAGTGAATAATCAAACGGGTTCAACTGTGGGTCTCAACTCATAAAAACATGTAATCCTGTACATGTAAGTCTGAAAACATTCACCAAAGTTGGAGACACATCCAGCCAGTTTCCTTCTTAGATATCTTTTCCAGCATATGAATTCTCTCAGTATTACCAAATACAGTCTATACTATGAGCCAAAAATTCACTGATAAACAACAATTCTTCTTTAATAATCCCTGTGTGACGCAAAAATAAACAAATGTAAAAGAAAACGTGGCATTCCTCCACCAACAGACACACAGTATGAAAATTGCAGCGAGCATGAACATCATGCTGAAGTTATTTTCCCTCTGAAGTGATAGGATTAATGACATAATGACAGTGTAGTGCTGCAGCTGTCTAGAAAAGCTCCATTAATTAAACAGCATCAGTATGCAAACTCACAGGCGTTGCTCTTTCTGGCCTATTCAAGCAGAGGGGAACAAACGCGCGCACTTACACATGTGTGCGCACGGGCCAAACAATGTGTCCTCTATTGAAAAGAGAAGAGAGACACTCTATCTTTCTACTTCATTTGATCCGTCTCCCTCATTTTCTCTCTTTTTCTCGCATTCTCTCACACATCCTTCCTCTCCCCGGCTCCTCGGATGAATGTGTCTCTGTTTCAGATCCCTGCTCCAGGGCTGCACACACCCATCTGTCTGCAGATGTTACTGTTCGCTGTGTGTCTGACTGTCAGTCTGTGTGTGTGTGTGTGTGTGTAGCCATGCATGTGGGTGGGTGAGACCAATGAATACTGAATAGTAGAAAATTGTAGAAAAGTGAGGAAAAATGCAACAGCTCCAAACCCGAAAACTTGAACTCACAGATAAAACAATGGCAGCAAAATTGTGACAACTTTATGGCATTTTCCCAAACATTTGCCAAATATTCATATATATCTGCCCTAAGACAGTAACTTTTTAGCTTGTTTATAACTTTATGAGAATGCTCCCTCTAGGATGTGCTGGCTGTGTGGCAGATAAACCACCTGTAAATTCACTTTGATGTGATTTACACAGACAAAGAAGCGCCATCTTGTTTGTTTCTTGTGTTTCAGTAACATGAAACACTGCGCACCTTTGACCTCTGGCTTGGCAAGAAGTGGCGTCAGGTGTGTGCAGCCGTGGAAAAAAGTCATACATTTAGAAAAACTGACATTAATATATTTGTTAATGTCAGAAAATAAAACAAAGTGCAACCATTGAGATTAAACTGAGAGAGAACATTTCAGTCATGACTGTCTCTCAATATCCCCCCAAAAACAATGGGACTCGTTTGCTTTGATCTGCTTCATCACACAAACCTATTTATATATATTTACGTTCATATCAGCAGCAAATCAGAACCACATACCCACATACACACTTCAACATCCACCAAAGGCTGCTGTCAGTTATGACACGTGAGAAAGGTGGAAGATAAACTGATGTCTATCTGCAAATCTGCACGTTCCCACCAGCCGATCACAGACTGAGCTGAGATGGAAGTGAACGGACGGGATCTACAGTATACGTGCAGAGCCAGGTGACTTTGACCCTGCAGGCTCGGATGTTTCAGGTGCACACATGCTGCTGTGCTGTGTTTGTTTTGGTTCTGCCCTGCTTCAAACATTAGTATGCAGACACACACACACACACACACACTAAGGCTGGTGTCTTTGAGATGAGTGCATCTGCAGTAAAACAATAATTTTTTCAGACCTTTATTTGAGGAATATAAACATGTCATTCTCCAAAAATCCTTTATTAGTTTAAGAACTTCTCAAATGTTTAAGAGACTTTATGTAGCTTTTGATGAACCGCACCTCCTGTGGCTACAAGTGACAATAACAAAATGAAAGTAAAAGGTTAAAATTTAGTGTAACTGTAGAATAAAAAGAAAGAAAAAGAAGAATATGTTGTTTCTTTTAAAAGTCACATACAAGGATGGAATTACCTGTTAGCTACGACAACAGCTGACATGCGAATTTCAGTGTGAATTTCCACACCCCCAACTCCACCACTACAACAGTGTACGTTCACGACCCTGCTGAGTTTCTCTTTTTAACAGAAATAATTCATTTCAGATCATTTCAGAATTAAACATTTCCTGATTTTTTTTTTCACAATAAAAGCCAACATGTAAAGGGAAAGCTGCAAAATTCCTAATGTGACTATTCTGGAGAAAGTGTTGAGTAAGTGTTGAGTTTATTTGTGGTAGCTTAACATGGTACGGGGTAAAGGGTGACAAGGATCTCCTGACATGACTCTGCTGTTGTACTGATGGAATTAATGAAGAGGAAGTTTTAAGTTTGCATTAACTGGGGAAAAATTATCAAGAACACTCCTGTCTCTAATACAAGCCTGTCCCAAATACTATTGAGAATGTACATCATGTCTGAACACAAGCAAAAACCATAAAATTTTAAAGAATAAGTGAAGATTTCTACTATGAGCAAGTGTTCATTGATAGTGTTATTTTCATTGATACTAAAACATGAAAAGTATTATGTGGTTTCTGTGGAGAAGCTGGGAAACAAAACAAATGGAGTACAGAGAAGAGAAAAGAATCGAGCGCTTTGTGAGTTTTGTGAAAATGTTTGTGTGTTTTTTGTCTCTGTACTGACCTGCACCTCTGAGTCAGCGCTGACAGGTTGTATTTGAAACCAGGTGTCTTTGCCATGATATTTCTGCAGGTCCTCTTTTTTCACTGCAACCTTGCCTACACACACACATGAACACAGAAAAAAGACAAATGAGCTTAAAACATACCTCACTTTACGCTTCCCAAAGAGCTGATGTGCCAACATACACACGCACATAATGTGAAACCACACGTCATTCTCTTTTTTAATGCACGTAGGCACCAGGTGCAAAAATACTCACAAAGTGCACTGTCAGTGGCCTGGAAATGACCTTGTCAATTCACTCCTGAAACTACAAGTTAACTTTTCTGTTTACAACACCCAAAACATGCAGTACACACACACACACACACACACACTAACGGTAGCTATGATTGTGTTGAAGATTTAAATCACACCCTGGTAAGGTTTTTCAGTTTGTGGTCACACAAACAGAGACAGAAACCCAACAACATTCACACTAACACACCCTTAACACTGATGAAAACATCCGCCCATAAAAACAGACACACCCTTCTAGTGCGAAAGCAAAGGGTTCAGATTATATCGAATCACATTTCATTAGAAATTATGTCAATTTTACAGACAGGGCAAACAGCTAGCCTGGCTCTGCCTGAAAGTAACGAAATCGGTACCTCACCTTTAAAAGCTTACTAATCAAAACCTCTCGAGTATTAGAAAAACAATTTTTTCAAACTGAGGTGGCAAAGAAATAATATGGCACATGGTAAAACCACAAATTTTCACACTTTGGTGTAAATCATCCATCCATCCATCCATCTTCATCCGCTTGATCCGGGACAGGTTCAGGGTCGCGGAGGCAGCAGTCTGAGCAGAGATGCCCAGACTTCCTCACCCCACTTGCTCCCCAGACACTTCCTCCAGCTCTTCCGGGGGGACCCTTCGAGGCATTCCTTAGGCAGGCCAGCCAAGAGGCATAGTCTCTCCAGCGTGTCCTGGGTCTTCCCCTGAGGCCTCCTCCCGGTGGGACATGCCTGGAACACCTCCCTAGGGAGCTGGGTTCCAGAGCCAGAGCCCAAGCTGCTATGCGTGGAAGTGAGCCCGACTATCTCTCTAGCCTGGTACCTCTCAACCTCCCGCACGAGCTCAGGCTCCTTCCCCCCCAGCGAGGTGACATTCCATGTCCCTATTGCCAGAGTTTTGTTCCAGGGATTGGGTCGTCGAGGCTCCCTGCCACGACTGCTACCCAAACCACATTGCACCAGCCCCTCATGGACCTTCCTGCGGGTGGTGAGCCTACTGGAAGGCGGGCCCACGTCGCCATTTCGGGCTGAGCCCGGCCGGGTCCCGTGGGTAAGAGTCCCGGCCACCAGGCGCTCGCCTGCGAGCCCCAACCCCAGGCCTGGTTCCAGGGTGGGGCCCCGGTAAAGCCATACCGCCGTAATGATAATGTTTATTAAATTAAAGAAAGAAATTATCGAAATATCGAAATCGAAATCGAAAATAATTTTATACAATATTCTTTATTTATAAGTACATTTTTCTTATTTAAAAACATGTAACAAAAAAATTGCGGTGTTTTTGGGGGGCTCCGGAACGGATTAATGGCATTTCAATTCATTTCAATGGGGAAAATTGATTTGACATACGAGTAATTTGAGTTACGGAGCTCCGTCACGGAACAAATTAAACTCATAAGTCAAGGCACCACTGTATATGACTTTTTAACATTTGTTTTTTTTTTGTGTGCAAAATTTGCAACAATATTGCTTATATGTTACCTTATCAGAAGAGATGAAAAGTTCATAACATTTGCATTTACTTTGTACTTCTGTACTTTTTACTGTGTACTTCTTCTACTGGGTTGTTGGCTGGCGCCTCATCGCGCACTCTCCACTATTTGAGAAACACTGGTGTAAATCAAAGAAACCAGATATAAAGTGATCATTAGTGATCTTTCGAGGTGCTGATAGGTGATTTTGTTAACCTCAGAACAGAGGCAGGTTTAGCTCCCTGTCTCCAGTCTCATTTCACGCTAAACTACCTGGCCGCTGGCAAAAGCTTTTATTTACTGTACATACATGAGAAGTATCAACCTTTCTTAATGTATGGTCTCCTGCAGCTGTTTACTTACCAATGCTGGAGTCCCTCCTGAAGACGTCCCTGTCGAAGATGTAGAAGGAGAGGTGCCTGAAGCTACGTGGGATCTCGCAGTAGAAGTCCTCCCCGTAGAACGGACTGGAGGTGAGCAGCGACAAAAGAAAAACTGTGATTACAAATTTTAAACAAATATATAGTTTTATTTATTTGGTTAATGGAAAAAAGGTGTGCGGCCAGAACACAAACACACACACCATTTTGGTGCTAAATCTTTGGTGCTAAATCTCAGATAGTACCAGGGGTAAAAGTGGTGACAGAAAAAGTTCTAATATCACCACATTTAGGCCTATGTTCTCCATAGCTACAGAGAAAAAGTGTTTTAGTCAGCATCTGAATGATTAAGACAGAGAAGAGAGTGAAAATATATACACTGTT
The DNA here is from genome assembly GCA_023238725.1 of Scortum barcoo. NCBI lineage: Eukaryota > Metazoa > Chordata > Actinopteri > Centrarchiformes > Terapontidae > Scortum > Scortum barcoo. The sequence continues at coordinate 12,715,178 of CM041531.1, forward strand.
GAAGATTAACAACCCCCGACGACCGGGAAGGACTGGGAGTGAAAAATAATCATGGACTTTTTGGACTGACCCACCCAACAATAACTGTCCCAGCAATACACCACCACCCCACAACCCACACTACACTTTATGTAAACAGCAACATTATAGTGAAATATATGGCATAATATTATAACATGAAATAAAAAGTATAATATTTTAATGTTGTATAATAATATGCAAATTCTATAATACTAGTATATCCATTTAAGTTTAATTAAATAGTCTTCCATTGCTATAATATTGATTCCAATTGGACAACAAAGCAGTTTAAGCAATACATAGCCAATATTTATAATTTTTGTAGGCTTTGTTCCTTTGTTGAAATGCTCTATATTGACGGTTATCATGTGTTGATGATAAGTACTAACTTGTCAATAATCAATAACTATTAATGCATAACAATGAGTGGGGCTTTACAGAGGTGGTAGTGGGCCGGCAGCCCACTCACCCAGGCCACATGGCTTTTATTTAAGCGGGGGCTGGTTATCGACCTGCCAGGAAAACCGCCGGTGCTCCTCATGACTGGTCTGTGTAGGCCCAACATAACCCCTGGATATTATCAGATTTCATTAATGATGTTATCAATTTTCAAACTAGATTTCCTTCATGGAAACTTCCTCATAAAATTCCCTGAAAGGAATAATTCAATATTTTGTGAAATACTTTGTGCAGGGGAAAAAAAAAAGGGTTAAATGAGGAAAACATGATATCCTGTTAATCATGTTCTGTGGTGGTCTGAGAGAAAAAAATAAATCTTTAATGTTCTGTACAAATTACTGTGTAAAGAGATTATACTATACAGAAATTAAGTTATTTGCTGAAAAACATATTTTAATAAAAGAGTTTTTCATCCAAAAGTCTCTATAAATAATTTCAATAGTAAGTCATTTAATGCCATAAAAAACACTCCTACTATTTCACCACAAATACCACATATTAGACCATCTGCTGCTTTGTGCCATCTCTTAATAACTAGATATCTACTTTGTGTAACAAACAAAAATATGTGGAATCCTGTTTTCTACAAAATAATCTTCAAGTTATTATGTTGTCTGTCTGCAAATACATCTTTGTATAGTGAGGAGATGACCTGTCCACCTAACTAAAGTGTGATAATCACATGCTCGACCTCTTGCTCTTGCACTCTCTCTCACTCTTTAAAACATCCATCCAACGATTGATACTATATATTTAATTATCTTCAGTGCTCTCTGACTGGGTGTGTCTTGCTTTATGTTGCTGGTGCTTCTATCCAGAGCAGTAAGTGCATTTGCCCACATGAAAACGGCCACAGTACCAAGTGCATCAACTGCATCATCAGATAAGATGATTGATTTAGTCACTTGGGCGGACATAAGATGAAGACCCCATGTATTTACATCTTGCCATGAATGGACAACTGGCCTGTTGGTGGCTGAAAGGTATATCAACTGACACACGCCTTACATAAATGACGACCATAGAAATCACGGCAATGAGAACCTCGTGAGCTGAGCCCTCAAGGCCGCTACAATTAATGACTTCCTCTCTTACTTAGTGGACATAAAGACAGAGAGAGGGATGCAGGGACGGATGGGCAGGCAGAGGCATGACTGCACTTATAAACATCCCTACAAACACAGGATCCTGAAATAAATGTAAATCATCTTGTGGGTTGGGTCTCAGTTGTTTCCTCATCATCAGCTCAGCCAAACAAAAAAATCAGACATCTCTAGGGAGTGTGTGGTGTGTGTCAAAATAGAAGCAAATCACTATCTATTCAGCCATCTGAAATCTTTTAGTATTACTTTAATACATTATACAGTATCTGCAAAGCATCTGGGTGAGAAAAGGTGATATATCTTTTATGTTTTGGTTGAATTTCTCCTGCGTTTGATATATGTGATATTTCTACTGTTTATAGAGACGTCTGCTTTTTTGTGTGATGACGCACCTTAATACAGAGCTCTTCTATGACCAAAAACTTGCAGAAAAAATATTTTCATGAGCAAGCTCAAGCTAGTAATGGGGAAATTAGTCATTCCCAAGATTAGTATTATGTACTGTAGTAGTCTATCCGAACAAATGAACCAGTTCAACCAGTGAGATATGCAGTGCCGATGGTAAATGTTCATGAGACCTCTATTCATTAAGTACTTAAGGATTAAGTAAGCTGAAATGCTTAATATTATTAAAATAAGCAGGAAATGAAAGGAAAGAGAGAGAGATGGTGGATGACATGATAAAGGTCACCAGCCAGACTTGAACTGGGAGCACTTAGATCAGATGATCAGCCCCACAATAATACATACATACATACATACATACATACATACATACATACCTTCCATCTAGATATAGTGCGTGTCATAAACACTTATGTAAGCACCGACTTATAACCTGTTGATGTTTTAAGACTCAACATAGTTCAAAATATCAACAGTAACAGAAAACTTTTGGCATTTAGGGACGTTTTAGGCAACCTGTTACAAATCCATCTTTAAATGCTATTAAAGTTCAGCAGCGTCACTTCGGACACCACAACTATTTGGGATGATGAACGACGACAGCAGGCCTGACTGGGTGAAATCAGTTTTAAATCAAAAGGCAGGGAGTTATATAAATAAAAGGTGTTTTGACTTTATAATTTGACTTTTATTGATTGCACCTTTCCATAAACACAGACTGAGAGAGAGGCAGACGTAGAAAGAGGGTGGAGGGGCCCCTCGACATACCAAAGAGACTTCTCGATGATCTTGGTCCTGAAGACCTCTTCTTGGTCCAGGTTGACAGTGCAGTAACAGTCCCTCATCTTGTTTGGCCCCGGGTACGGAGGGATGTTTTTTGCTTCTCCTGCAACAAAGACAAGGGAGGAGAAAATGTAGGAAGGAGAGAGGCCAGCGGTTATTATTCAGGAACGCTGTTGTAAGCAACAACAATGTGTTTATTCAGGCATGCTGCTATAAGCGATTACTTATTTACGAGTGCTGAAAGCACGCAAAGTTTAAAAGAAAATGGTATTATGTAAGTTCACACCTGTTTTAGCTTCGAATAATCTGACAGCACATATAATGACCTTAGCTCAGCTTGGGACATTGCATGCTCTCAGAAACATACAAACAAACTATTTAACATTGAAAATGACATGTGAAATCTGTGTGTGCGTGTGCATGTGTGCGCTTGTGTGTGTAAGTGCTGTCAGATCTGTGAATGAAAGAATGCGTGGGATATTTCCTGAATCCTGCTGAAGCTCAATCTGTTCATCAAACATGTGTGACAGATAGCACTCCCTTTCACAAGAATGTGGTCCAACCACCCACTGAGACACACAAACCACACATGCAAAACACACACACAAACCACTCACACAAACTACTCAGGTGGTGCGGCAGTCCCTCAGGAGAAATGAATTCCCTTTATGAAGCCATGGATCCATATTAGTCATATCTCTGTTCCTTATTCTGTTTCTCTCTGCCCTGGGGGCCCACAGGACTCTGTGGTCTCTAGTAACACGTGTGTTAGTCCAACATGATCATTGTTTGCTCCAATAATGCTCCATTATCTGCTCGGGAATCTGATGCCTCCATTCAGCTGGCAAGCTGAGGTGCAACATAATCTGTTTCTTTGTTATTTCTTTATTTTCTTCTGTTTATTTCTTTAAAAAAGAAACTTCTTCACAGTGACAGCACAAGTCTGTGGTTGCTGTTCCCAAGCTGACACTTTTGCATTAATATCTGATCCTTTACAGCAGTGATTCACAACATTTCTGCCTTGTGACCCGTAAAACTAAGAGACATCCGCTTTTTGTTTTTATGTCTTTAATGATTTCAATAAAATTAATTTGTGTAGTTTTTTGTTGCTCCTTTGGTTAGCTGCACTAAAGATTTCTTAGAAATCTTAAAGCTTTTCTACCGCCTCATCCAGAAACAGTTTAAATGTACACTATACAGTAGAAATCATGAGCTACTTGAAAGCAGAACAAGCAAGGTTTTTTCACCTGATGCAGCATTTCCAACCCTGAAGGGCTAAAGGGGAGAGACCTTTTGACTAAAAAAAGTCATATTCCCTATCAATATATGTGCACGTGAATGCAGCAGCCCCATTAGGCTCCTCAATTTGCACCCTTAATTCCATCTCTATGAATGGGAAACACTACCCTGAGTCCATCAAACTCTGACAGTTTAGTTTTGCATTTCCTGAGAACTGCATCGCATCAGAGAACCAGTCTCAAATTTCGGTGTTGCAACAGCGAAAACGCATCATGTGCACGTCACCAGGAGGAGGTTGGTCATGAAGCACTCTCTAACATGCAAGCCTGCTGTTTGGATTAAAGCTGTGATTTATTTACACACCGGCAGGCCGGCACCTACGAGAGACTGCCAGCTTCTGCTAAAGCCGTGCACTGAAATGTCACAATTTAAAGGGCATTCTGTATGTAACAAATACTGTGAAAAGACAAAACTAACAATGACTTAATCTTACTGATGAAAAACCACAACATTTTACTGGGTGCCATACTTGTCTGTTACAGTGACTCTGGGCACTGTAGTTTATTCTGAGTCAATCCCAACCTCTTGCCATAAATACGCACTAAAACTTGTAAACTACATGTGTATTAATACGCAATTGAAAATAGTCCATAAGAAATCTACTCCTGTTTGAGTGACATTTGCTAAAAACTACAGTGTCCAGCTGTTTTGAAATTAAATTACTGAGTGGCTTTTATAATTACAATTGTGAAACATTTTTTTATTATTTTTAATTTTCAGTAGGAACCGGTGGGCCTGTATGACAGTAGGGATGCCAGAAAGTATTAACTATGAGTCAGGTTCTGCTCCATCAAAGTTCGTTCGTACAACATGTTGTCGGACCACGACAGAAATCAAAAGCATTTATAGCTGTTCTGAGTGGCGACACTGGAGGGCTGAGCGAAGAGCTGTCAGTCATGGGGGGGGGCTGATAATTGTTAAAATATGGGATCTGAGTGCACATTTTCACACAGTCCCTGCTGGAAGGCAACAGGAAAAAAGTGACAGTAATAGTTGTGTCAAGAATAAAAAAAAAAAAGTTAAACTCTGGCTCTTTTCTCACCCCTGCACAGCTGGCCATTGACGGCGTGAAGTGTGTGTGAATGTCAGGTTATCGGTTTTGGAAAATTACAGAAATGGTTAGAGACAGCCCACCAAAAATCTGACATGTGAAAGGTGTGGTGTGAGGCAGTATGAAGGAGCATACTTGCTGTTTCAGTCTTTTAGAACTTAGAAAAAAAAGATCATTTAAATGAGAGTGACAAATGGCCACCTACAAAAGAGAGCCTATCTGGCATCTCTACCTGTTCATCCATAAGTCAACACAGAGGATAAATATAAAACCATGCTGAGACAAGCAAAGGTGATTAAGTGCCCTCCGTGGGGTTTGTAATACGACACAGTGTTATGACTGCCCCTCTGGGGGAGGACAAAAATTCCCAATAACAACATCCATTCACAAACCGAAGCGACGCCCAAGCGGTAAAACGTGACACACACTCCGTCGCTCCAGTTTGTTGTTACATGATGCGGCTCTGTCTGTGTTTATGTGTGTGAGAGCAGAGCGATGACGCAGGTGTCTCTTATCTCTGCCTTTATCCCTCTACCTCCCACTGTCATTAGATCTCCCTCCTGTCTCCACTTCTCCCCCACGTTTTCCTCACTTATTCTCCCACATTTGGTTTCTCTCCACTCCTGTAATCCCCCTCATTCACCCTGCACTGCTGATTTTCCCTCCAATCTGTTTTCCTCCCACTCTCATTCATGACCTGTGAGGTCCACTGATTGGATTGCACCATCCGGGTCATCCTAGTAACCAAAACATCATGGGATTACCACAGCTTTCTCAGCTCTGTGAGTGTTAGTGCGTGTTACTGTGTGTGTGTGTGTGTGTGTGTTTAATGACTCAACTTGCAACATAAAAACAGATTTCTGTGCCAGAATCAGAGCTACTGGAAAGTGGAAAACATCTACAAACCACGCAATCCATTAAAGGTTTATGTTCATATTTTCATCTATGCGCATCACATACATACTCACAGGACCGTTCAAGTGATTTAGCATGTTTTAGTGTGTGTTTAGAAGGTTTTTTTTTTTTTTTACCTTTCTCCAAACCTTCTTAGATTGATGAGTGCATTTTTCTGCCTTTTTCCAGCAGCCAGAGGTTTCAACTTTTGCCAATGTGGCATGTAAATCAACCTGCAGAGACTTGAATCTCGCTTCAGATAGGTGATCCATCACATCTTCTCTTCAGTTTTCTTTCTTTTTTTTCAAATTGATGCATGGTAATGCAGGTGAAAGGTTTCCTGTGAGAAGCCTCAACATCTGAGAATCACAGACCAGTCGATACTATTGGTGTATAAATTGACAAGTAAGTAACAAAAAAAAAAGAAACTGCAATATAGAAATTGATGAAAGCCATTGCCTTTGCAGTCTTATGACTCAGGTGTCTATGGTGACTTTCCCAGAAAAATCACGTGTGTGTGTTGCGCAGTTCAGCTTTTAACACAACAGTTTTTTCTTGTCTCTGCTAGCGTTGTGAGTAAAAGGTTGCTACGGATGAACAAACAAAGAAAATATTGATGACTACAGACAATGAAACTGAAGTTTCAGTGAGGTCCAAAAACACACCTGCAGTTACCACTTATGGCAACAGGTGTCAGACAAGAAAAACAACTAAATAAAAATCTTTGACATTCTAGCTTTAATGTTAAAAAACATGCATGTACTAATATATGTTGTCATATGTTGTCATACTTTTTCATTTATTTAGTTTTTATATTTGCTCTACATTTGGATGAAAATCTGACTGTTGATTGAAGAAACTATAAAATTCCCATCATCATTTAAACTAAATCCATGTTGGAGCAGTGTTGGGTAAGGTACTTGAAAACCGTAATAACTTACTCATTATATATTACTCATTAAAAAAGTAATTACGTTACTTCACTGCACAATGCTCTCCAGCTTTGCGGTTCACACACCCTCCGACTTGGAACAAGGCAAGATGACCCCTGAATGCAGACATCTCTGTGGCTAAGAGCGCATAACATGTATGTAAGGCACTGGTGGCGGCCATCTGTCAGCCAAACAAGTCCTGGATCGCTTAATACAATGAGTAATGGAGTAATCTCTCACACTACTAAGTAATCACATTTACTAAGTAATGTGTTACTGGCCAACGCTGTGTGTGAGCACCTGAACGTACCACCTGAAACAACTGTTGCTTGCAGCTGCATTACCAGAAAATGGAAATCACAAAAATAAAGGCAACTGCAAGAAATGTTGACTGTGATTAAAGATAATCTAGAGCTTGTGTATGTTGATTTTCCTGCTGTCAGTCTAAGAGGCTTGAATATGCTTTCAAAATGCTCATCAGTAATTTAAAGACATATACAGTCTGTAGTTATTAGATTAAAAGATGCTAAAATCAAAGTCTGTTACGCAGCATCAGCCTGGCCGTTGCCGCAGCCACAGATGCAGAGTGACATCTCGCAGCTTCCTGTTCGGTGGAAAAGGAAGTGTTGGACAGCTGTCTCTTTGGATGAGTTGATAAGCTTGTCAGTTTGAGGGATGTTTACTAGAGCAGTGAGGGTGGAGTATACCAGTTTCGGTTTTGTATGTGTGTGTTTGATGGAGAGCGAGTCCGTTACAAAAGAGAGGTTAAGCCCTTCCAGTAACCTGCCATTCAACACGTTAGATTAAACACTATAAGATTATAAAACCAGAGTCTGTAATCCTCTATCTCATCTTCTAGTTAACTCATACTTTCTTTTTACCCTGCTCTGTTTCCTCTTTTATTTATTTTTTTTTGCCCGTCTCCACCTCCCCCTCCCCTTTTTTTAATTTCGCTTCTCATCTATGTAGGGCTTATCTTGCACCGTCGCTTTTGTTTTCCTTTTCAAAATTAGCTTCAACCTGATTTCCCTTTCCTCTATTTCTGGTTGCTCCCACCTTTTTTTTCATCCCTCCCTCTTTGACTTTCTCCAGAGGGGTTGTGTTTTCTCTCCTCAAGATTCAAAATAAGCAAAAAGTTTAAAAAACAACAACAACAACAACAGCAGCAGCAGCAGCAGCAGCGGCGGCAGCTTTCTCTTTTCATCAAGCACCACTGCAGCTGCCCTTGGAGAATATCTTGCCCAAGTATCTGAGCAAAACACACAGCGAGAGAGACTGTGGGCACGTGTGGGAGAGTGTTATGCCGTGTGCACGCAGAAAAACACGGGGGCGTCGAGCAGTGATTGCAGAGAAATAATGATGACAGGAACAAAGAGGGCGATACACATCAAAAGCAGGTCGACTCCCCACCTCCTGCGAAGGAAAGTGAAGAAACAGGGAGGGGTGGGTGGAGGGCTAAAGATGGAAGAAATGAGGAAGCACAAGTGATTGAAGCAACGCAAGGGACGCAGTGAATGTGCAGCTTTGTTCCTCTTCCCCGTCACTCGACTGGTCTCGGTCGGCCACACTCATGCGTAAGGTTACAGAAGCGCCGCGCGGCTCGTTATTCTAATCTCCTCTGACATGAACACATTCGAGGATACGCAGGCGTGAATGCTTTCAGTGGCTGTGCACTCGACTGGCAGGCCTGGGAAACACGGGCTTTGAGGGAAAGGAAGGAGGGGGCGGAGGGGTGTTACTGAGAAAAATACAAGGAGTGCACTCAATCGAGGGTGAGAGAGGAGGACGACTGCAGAGGGGGAGAGAGAGAGAGAGAAGTCAGTCAGACAGAAAACTGGAGAGTGGTTAGCTTTGGAGAAAGCAACGACAGGAAATGAGATGAGGAGAAAGGAATTTCAACTGGATCCAAGATGTAGTTTAAAAGCAGTGAACACAACCCAGTTACCCCTCAAGTGTACCCTGTGAGTGTGTGTGAGAGTGTGTGTGTGTGTGTGTGTGTGTGTGTGTGTGTGAGAGAGTGTGAGGGTAAGACAGAGAGAGACACCGTGAGAATAGAAAGAAGGTCCGAAACGTGTAGGAGCACAATTTATTATCCCGCAGTTGATACTCGGTTCCTTTGATGCTCTTTAAGCATGCGGAAAGTCAAAACAAGAACCGAAACAAAACTAAAAGTCACTGAAAGTCACTCTCTGAAAGTGACTAAACCTAAAAACATCACTCACACTCTGTGGATATTCACGAAAAGGTTTTGATCCCACAGTAAAACATTTCTGTAAAACTGAAACTGAAACTTCCACTTATTTTCATTATCAGTTAGCATCTGGATGACTCATTTACTCAAACGTCAAAAAAACACAACACTCATTAACAGCGTTCATATTTCAAGTCTTTTCTGGGATTCCTGAAGTCAGGGCACGTCTGAGAGACGGATTCAAACAGGAGCGGTTGAAATCAACAACATGATTTCATGACCTTTAGCCCAAACCTGAACCCTATGCCTCCCACAATGCAACTCGGCGGCGTATGTTGTTAGGCACGTTGTTAAAACTCAAGAGTGGCGCTGGCAGTTTTGACATAGTTGTCACAAGAAGGAACTGCAGGTCATGTGACAAGAAAAAAGACCTTTTCTTATGGCCAAGCGAAGACAAGCAAGAGCACATTCCTGGTGGATTACTTTGTAACGTGAACCATCATTTCTACCATTGACAAACAATTGAAAACCTTCTTCAGGCATCTGAGCAACTTTCATTGAAGTCAATTGGGCGCCATCTTGTATCCAGTTCTCTTAATACCTAAAAGCTCCAGTTTGTAACACAAGATTTCCATTAAAATGTGAAGACCAAACCCAGATAACCACTAATGACAACAGCAGACTGTGTAAAGCTCTCTACAGAGCCACAGGCGACACTATACAATGGGATATCCCATTACCAGTACAGTGATGTTATGTGTAAAATTGCTGGAATTCCCCTTTAAAGCAGCTTAAAACCAAACCAGCTGAAAGAAATGGAAGCAAATGGTTGTATTTGTGTATTAACTACATTCCAAGGTAGAGGATGGTCAAGAGGCCAAGAATGAAACACACTGAAATTAGCATTAGATAAACTCACCACATTCAACCTGCTCCTTCATCTTGAAACCCACAATGACTAAAAAGCCTTCAATCCTCCAAACCCCCCTCTTAAGTTAAGTTCACCCTTAAGTTTCCGTTCCACCTGCATGTGTTTAGTGTCAAACTCTCACCCACTCTTCGGCTTCAAAGAAGGTTGTTAAAGCTTCAGTACGTCATAAGAAAGACTGCAGTCTACTCAGTTGTCAGTTACAGTTACAGAGAGTGACAACGTTTCACAGCTGAAGCATGGTCCACTTCTCTGCGGTCCAAATACAATATATAATACGCCATGTAAGATTCAGGCGGCATCAGCAGGTCAAACTTTTTACAGCTGCCTTTCAGCTCAACATGGACTCAATGTTTGATCGGAGAGATTGATAACAGAACACATTACACATACATTACACACCGAATCAGCGTGTTTTGTACTGAATGAAATGAAATTAAAAGAAACTACATTTAGGTCTCTGACAATGAGTTTTCAAGCCCAAGAGACAGACTTTTTAATGGCCTCATGGTAACTTTAAATATTTAACGAACTGTGTGCATCATTCAGAAATATTCCTCCTAAATTAGACATATTTTGTTTCTTTTAGAGAGTTGTATTATGTTCTCTGGTTTTGAACAAAATCTAGTCATCACATTTTTTTCTTCAATAATAAATGAAATTATCTATTAGAATAAATATTTTTTTCTGTCCATTGATCGATTAACGAACTAACTGGGATACTAATTCAATGTTAGAGGTAACTTTGATTTCTCTTATTTAAGCAGCTGGTTTGGTTTATTAGCTAGTCACAGCAGCAGCAGTGTCGACTGCTGAAATGCAGCGCTGCTTGTCAAAATTGTCCACCATGATAAATAAACCCACAGTGAAACCAGCTGAGCTGTCGTTGCAGCAGCAGGAGGAGGAACAGCGTGGAGGCAGAAAAAAAGTTTACAGTTAAAGTCTGGCTGCGGCACACACCACAGACTGTGATAAACCAGCATTCAGTTACTGATCAAACTCACGCTTCATCTAACGCTGCCTGGAGCTAATGTTCAAACGGATTCGTTAGTCTCAATGGAAAACCTGAGTAAAACAAAAATACACAACCACAAACATGCACACAAAAGGGGGCATGCAGTGGAGCTCCACTCTGTGGGGAAAATGAGCTGTAAAATCTGCTCACATGTTAGAAATCAGAGATCCGGTGTGTTCGCGCTGGATGTGGAGTCTAATCTTTCAAAGCAGTCTGGTGTCTTGGTGGAGTGTGGACAGAAGGAGAGGACACAGTTCAACCTCAACGCTCCCTCCAGTTTCCTTATCCATTTACATAATTCTCAGAACACTCTGTTTTTTTATTTCTAGAAAGAAAAAACAACACATAAAATGAGGACAACTTTCCCCTCGGTGCCCTCACAAAGGGGCATGGCATACACCGCGGTGAGAAGATATGATATCTTTTGCAAGCACAGGAAGGGGAGAGTGAGCTGGGTGCAAGTCCCTGTATGCGGCAAGCTGACATTGCTTGCGCTGCCAGAGGAGAGCGACACTGTTGCAAAACCTGATTTAATCAGAGCGTGGTGCCTTATTGCTGCAGAAGTTTTCTAACCACTTTCTGTTGAAGTCATTTCTGTCCCACAACACAGAAACAATGTGGCGACACTTTCTCTTTCGGCTGTGAGTGTTTTCGCGCTCGTGTCATTGCCAGCAGGTAGAGGTCAACCCAGGGAGGGATCGAGCTGACTTCTCCCGCGGGGCATCTGAAGGACATCCTGAAGGAGCGGCACTCTGGGTGAGCTCTCAAGCCCTTTATTTACCCCTGCTGACCCTGCATGCTTGGCCTACGGCGATACTTCCCCACTATTCCTGGTACTGTGTTCTCGTGGAGGGGAACATTAACAGCGCAGGGAGAGCTGCTGTACATAACCCGGATTATTCCACCAGCCTAAAGCTGCCTGGACCGAGTCTGCGTCCAAACAGTCAACACACCTGTTTACAGCAAACTACTTCCCAGAGAGCCGGCCTTCTAGGACTACATGGACAACTTGCCACATATATATGTATATACACGCCCGTGTGTACACATTAAGGGGCGGTATGCGAGCTACTTTCCCCACACACAACTTCCTCTCACTATTGAATATAGCAGAATATAATCATAGCCGCTTGTCATTTCTCTTAACGGACGAAATAAGAGCGCGAGTCCTTCACACAGACAGAGCGTTACTAAAGCATTCCTCCTCTCCCTCTCCCCGTCACTCCATGTCTCCTGTTCAGTTGTCTGGACAGCAGGAAGTTTGCGAACCTCTGTTGGCCAGCTGTCAGGGGAAGAAGGAGGGGAGGGGGTGGTGGGTGGGGGGGCGCTTTGTCACTACAAACCAACTTTTCCCTCCAGGCGAGTCATCCAGTCCTCAAATTCAGCCGCCCACTCCCGTTTCCCAGACCTCCAGCACTTTATCTCCTCTGTCATTTTCAAAATGACACTTGTGTTGTTATGAAGCTATAACACAGTAACACCACATTGCTGGGATAACAGTATAAAGGCTCAGCGGTCCAGCCTGAGTGGCTTATGAGGAGAACTAAAGCCAGACGGTGCCATGTTGAGTGGAGATCTGCTCTCAGGCCAATCCAATAATTTCTCCTTGGCCACATCACCTGGTGCCAGGCACAGGGAGGATCTGAACCTTTAAACAACAAACTGCAAGTACACAAAGGTGCTTTATACTGACGAGGGAAAAAACTCATTGTTTGCAAATGTGCCAACAATAACAAATTTGTATATTTCATTGTTCCACAGATGTATCTGGTTTGTCATCTAGAGTCCAAAATTCACTTCCTTTAACCATTTTATTTTCTCATATGTAACTTTCAGTCTGTTGGAACTAAAATTAAAGTTATTACAATTATTATATTTTTAAAGTTGCAAAAATAATTTTATTCCATCCATCTTCTGTACCGCTTATCCTGCCTCAACAGGGTCGCAGTGGGGTGCTGGAGCCTATCCCAGCTCAATGGGCGAAAGACAGGGTACACCCCTGGACTGGTCGCCAGTCAGTCACAGGGAGAAGGGATGATATGCAGCAAAGAGCCCTGGGGGTTCGTCTCTACATCCATAGGCGCGCACTCATCTAGCTGAGCTATCTGGCCACCCATTGTTTTATTCCATTTTGTATATATCCTTCATCATGTATGTATATGTATATGATGATTACATAACACTTTTTCTTCCATCAGATGGAAAGATTGCAGGTCTCTTGTGGAACATTTTATGTTTCCCCCAAACTGAGTCTGACTTATTGCAAATCTTTGGAAAATTATAGGATCTTTTCTAGAACAGAATACGAAAGGTGTCCTGTGGAGTTTTCCTGTTTTTTTGGGGAGAAATACATTTGCTTCCTCATTTGGAAAGTCGATTTTTGGAGATATTTTGAATCGTCTACGATTTCACATCCATGTTTGCCGGTTTTAAATCTTCTTCTCCGCTGCCTTTTTTTAATGCATTGTTAGGCGTGTTGGGACGTCAGCACCGCAAGCTGTGGATCACCAGCAGCAGAACGAGAACTGCGCCGCCTGTACGTTCGCATCGTACAAACAAAATAGGGCCCTGCTCACAAAAACATTTCTCAATATTGCTTCCAGGGGTCAAAACCTCCACAGGGAACCTTTAAGTCATGAAGGCTTGAGCAAAGCTTGGCTGCACCGAGTGAGTTTGTAATCACTGACCTACTGGCAGTGAAATTTAAGATGTTAAAGTCATTTATTTCTACGCTTTTCTTCAGAATTTGCTGCCAAGATACGGTTTAATGTGTTTTCCAGTGTTACCTCTGAGTTCATTCAACTACGTTTCTGGCGGTGACAGAACAGCTGAATGCACATATGTTGTTGTTAATTACTGCAAAGTCCCGACTCCAGCTGTGCCACTGAGCGTTCCCATCTTTCCCAGCGCTGACAGAGACACGGCCGCTGACAGATGAAGCACAGCCTGCTCCTGTTTGTGAGACGCCACCTCTGTCCCTCACTCCGTGTCTCGCTACATCTGCTTTGCATTAGCTTGTTGCCATGCAGGAAAAAACACAATTCTTTTGTAGTCTATTCCAGCCAATCAGGAAGTGAATTGGGGGTAGTTTCCTGTTTCCTGTGTTCCCCAGACGGTGCGGACTCGGGCCCAGTAGCCCCGTTCGGTTTCCGAAATTCGTGTGTTCCTCCAGGAAACTGAGAAGAGTCATTGCCGCAGCAGTAATAAGCTCCCTCTCTTTCTCCCCCTCATACAAATATGGGGCAGATTTTCAGCTCTGAGTCATCGGCTGACCGCGGTTTCATGCCAAAGGACAAGACTTTGATGAAAACAACATGATGCAAGGGTTACATAGACGTTACCGTGAGAGGAGCTCTGCTGGGATCAGACTGACAGCGAGTTTGACTGCTGCTAGGGAACGAGAGCGCACAAACTGTGCTGTTGTGAGCGTACAGCTTTACAGAAGAACGCGGACAGGGAAAACTCACAGAGTCCGGGCTTGGAAGTGACGACAATACAAGTCATGAACACCAGTCAACTGTAAATAACAAGTCATGACATATTAATGAAGCATGTTTCTAGGTAACATGATGTCTGTGTACATTTCAGCTCCTTGTACTCTCCTTAGGTGTTTTCTATTGATGCCACTTTATAATTCTACTTCACAGCATTTCAGAGGGATTTTATTTTTTTGACTTTTTACTTTAAGTATGTTTTTGTAATGACACTTCTGTATTTTCACTTAAGTAATATCTCCAAAACTGGAATTTTTACCCTTTACCTCTAACAGAGTATTTTACAATTTGGTCCAGATACTTCTACTTCAGTAAAGGATCTGAGTGCTACCACTGCACTGTGCTGGCGTGATTAGGAAGCAGGTTTGTTTCTAGGAAAGAGGCTGCAAGAGGTCGTCCACTCATTCAGCTTTCATTCACGGGGACTTGCCGCCGCCGGCTGACTGAACGTTCATTCAGAAAAGTGCAGCAATCTAACGAGGCCTGTGTGATTTAACATTACAGCTCTCCCCGGAGTTACACGTCTGCGCGTATCATCTCGCAGGGCCTGGACTATTTGATCAACTCGAATCAGGGCGGTTCTCTCTCCAGCTGTTTCCCTGCAGCCAATTTTAACAGCAGGTGAGGAGCTCAACAATACAGCAACATCGAGTAAAAAAGGCCTATAGGAGTCGTTTTTTTTTTTTTTTGGTTCTCCCTTCCTGGTTGGCATCACCACACAGCACAGTAACCTGTCTTTGTTTGTTGTCTTTTTTCTTTTTCTTTTTTTTGCCCCTGCTCATCCCTGTTGCATGTTTGTAGTCAAAACAAACAGGAAAGCACAGCCAGAAGGAACCGGGTGCCAGATGTCGGTAAAAACGAGAGGAGACGGTCCCAAACGGCCCACGTTTACCTGAGATAACAGTTAGAGGAAGTGATTGTTTTTGGATATTACAAAGGAAAAAAAAATAGATTATCAACCAGGTCAGACTGCAGCATGTTAGGCATCTTCTCCTCACAAAACAAACACCATAACATTGACTATGACTACAGCTGAGGCAATAATCCATTAGTCAGTTAATCAACTGCTATTTTTATACTTTTATATCCTATTTTATATACTTTTCTCAGCACATTTACAACAAATTCCATCATTCTTCTCAAATGTTAAGATTTGACCGTTGGGTAAACAAAACCAAGCATTCGAAGGCATCACCATTGTTTGCTTTCTTCTGACATTTTGTACACCAAATCAATGACCTAACCTAGAAAATTATCTCCGGATTAATCAATAGTGAAAACAATCATTACTCAGAATCCATACACTGTACATGGCAAAAGTGTTGTGTGCAGCCAAAAGTAAGCTTTAATATGACTATTTCCTCCCCTATAATACTCTCATTATCATTAAGATCTGCTGTAATCCATGAGGTACATGTGGTTAGGTACACCTCCAATTATTTAATTAGTCCGGTTTCATTCAAGACAAGGGAGAGCAATTTCTTGTGCAGGCATGCCAATTTTCTGAACTGAATAAAAACACTGTCCTCTCCTCTAAATCCTCCCCACTGCAAAACCGCACTCAGCCTCCTCATGGCTCCATTCACAAGATATGCATGCACCACCACATGCCTCCTACAAACCGAGGGAAGCCACGGGAGACCAGCTCGATATCTAAATATAGAAATCTGGGCTAACAATCAATACCGAGACAGTTAAGCATGAAGCTGTTTGGAGGAGGAGGAGGAGGAGAAAGGGGGGGAGGCTCAGTAATAACGTGACTTTCGTCGGCTGCAGTGTTGATTTGAAGTGATCAGAAAAAAAACAAACCAAAAAAAAAAAACAAAGGTCGCATCTGGATGTTGTGCAGCTGTGGAGCCTTTCTGTCGCGCAGCCTGATCTCTCCAAGTCTCCACACGCAGACCTCTAACGCTGCTTTCTTGCGCCAGATGCCAAATTCCCACCAAGCCCCCACCGGGCTTTGGACTCAAAATCTCTCTATTTCTTTCTTTCTTTCTTTTTTCCTTTCTTCTTCTTCTTCTTCCGTCCGCTTCACATTTACAGTTTTCTAATTTGCGGTTTTCACACTGTGCGCTCAGAGGAAAACGTGTGATTTGAATTACAATAACAGCAGGAACAACACAGACCTGCGCCCCCTCCTCTCTCTCTCTCTCTCTCTCTACAGTCTCCCCAGCCTCCAGCGAGCAGTGTGTCCAGCTCGGCCCATCATCACACTGGGAAGGGGGGGGGGATTTTTTTTTTCTCCTTACCTATTTTTATTTTAACGCTCTGGAAAACCCGGAGACCTTCCTCTTCCACCGCCATGCTTCCCCCGTGGCTCTTTCCCTTTTGACGGCTAAATAAAGACACTCCTCCACGGCGGTCGCTTCTGGCCTCTCCAGCGCACGGATAGTCCGGGGGGCTGTGCACATCTAGGCTCTCCGGACGGCGATCATGCTCCGGCCCCGACCACTCGCTGGTGCTGCTGGCTGGGTGAGAACAAGCGAGCGGATTCAGCCTCAGTCCCGCAGCAGCAGCAGCAGCGGCGGCGGTGCCAGCCAGCGGGGGTGTGGCCGCGCACGGCACCGCCCACACGGCATGTATGAGGGGCGATCAGTGCCCCGGAGAGCCGCTGGAGAGGAGGAGGAGCAGGCGAGCAGAGGTTGGTTTGTCATGTGCACAACAATAACACGAAGCAGCGACTGGCAATGGAACATTTTGAGGCACAGGCTCCTTGTAACGATGCTTGGAAACATTTAGAAAGAAAACCACGCGAGTTAAAATGACAGCACGTTCAAGATGTAGGAATAGACTCTATATTGTATTATATAAAGTAAAATATAAAAAGAAAATAAATAAAATGTAAAATGAAGTATAGCTAATATTATTGAGCAGAGGAGACAGAGTCGGCTCTAGCCATTTTTGTACCCTGGGCAAGATTATGGTTTGGTGCCCCCAACCCTCCTCCGCACGCATTGCACACCACCCCAAACATTAATGGACAACAGCTGTATGACAGGGCTGCAGCAGCGCCCCCTCCAGCAGGTTTATTTAGACTTAGAGACTTGGCTTTATTTATCCCTTTGAGATGGCTCCCTCAGGGAAATTTATTATGCATAAATAAAAATTGCCATTGAGTTAACACAATTTAGATACATAGCAGAAATTAATGTTTTTAAATGCAGTTTTGCACACAAATTACCTCGTAAAATTAGATTAATTAAAAGTGAGCGAGGTCTCGGGGCACAAACACGGCCCATGCATGTATGACAAAGCACTCTTATGCACCAGCCAGTCCTCAGTGTTGTCGATATGATGCTAATTCGAGTGTCTCCATGACCACAGTCATAACCAAACATGGCTTCTAAGTATGTGAGTGTGTTTCTGAAAGACTGAACGCATGACAAAGTGTCATAAATCTGATGAAGCATACAAAACATCAGCAAAACCTTCAGCTAGAGTTTCCTCGAAACTGGTCAGCCAAGGTTGTTTTGAGTGGATATGAACCCAGACAGAAGGCACCAGCTTTCCCTAGTGGTTTCATACATAGTGCCCCCTAGCTGCAACATTTAGAAACACTTGCATTGCATTAAGATTTTTCAGTGAAACACTTGAAAAAAATCTGTTTAATAGTAATGTCTCCTCAGCTATATCAACATTATGGTGCAACGACATCACAGCATCATGTTGAATTTAACATTTTTATCCTTTATATCCTGCCTTTATATCACAGTGTAATGTCAAAGTGTATACATAACGTTTTCTACTCTTGTGGTGTGCAGAGTGAAGTTTTGGTGAGCAGGCAGAGATGAGGGTTCGTACTAGTTCGTAATAAGGATTTTAAATGAACTTTTCATTCATGCTGATTAACAGGACTCAGTGTGCTGACTTACTGCTCCACCAGGAACATCTTTAAATGCAGGCACAGATTCAAGAGAATATTTTGTAACAGATTAATTCTGACAGTAAGCTAGTTAAATTGCCTTAATATCAGCAGAGGAAAAAACAGTCGTCAAGCGTGAATGCACCTGAAGGCTACTGTGGTTTCTCCAACATGCTTGGAAAGGGAGATGTGGAGGCAGAGGTGTTCAGATGGTTGCCATCTGCAGCCTCACCGCTAGAAACAACTGAATCCTACAGACCTTTAACTTTGTGCCCTCTCTAAAACACCCATTATCTTGTACTTTACTATCATTTTTATTGAATAAAGTGTGATAATGTAAATGCTGATCATCCAGAGCCTTGTTTGAAAGGGAAAATAAAGTTTTTGTATTTGTTCATGTCTGCCACTCATATCTGTTATTTGTGACAAATAAATTCTTTCTCCTGTATTTTTTTTTTCAAATCAAACCACCACTAGTGTGCAAAAGTGATTCATAGAGATTCATATCTCTGTTTCCCACAGCAGTGTTTAGGTGAGGATGTCAAAGGGCCTCTTGTGTGTAGTTACGCAACATGTTGTATTTGACTCATAACTGAAAGTGAAACTCCTCAATAGCAAGAGCAATATTCTTACAAGCAACTCTATTTTTTGTGACTTTGGCAGGAGCTACAAACACTTCAAAATACCATTTTTAATTGTGTTGTGGATAACACTGTTTGTCCTTTTCATGTCCCTTTTCGTGTGTCCTGCTACTGGCAGTAATCACATCTCATAAATTTGCTTCAACGTGCCTCCTCCATTCTGGCCTTGATCACCCTTCATACAAGTACAACATCATGAGGATAGCTAGACTTTGAATTGACAGGAGCCAGCTCATAATGTTGAATGATTTCAAAAATATCATTGTAGCTGCCTGCAAACCTGGTTCACCACACTCCGATACATCAGCTTTTTATTTGTACCCTCTCTCACTGAGGATTGGCAATGTGGCAGTCCAGTGAGTGCTGCTCCCCCTTTATGGGCCCCACATGCAGCAACATCGGTCTGTCTGCTTGTTTCCTACATCAGATGGACTGCAGATGCAACAAAAACAACAAAATAGTTTTATACTGTTATTTCTTTTGTGGAGCAAATTATTTATTGCCATAATCTGATCTTTGCAGGCTGTAAATGACTCCTATTTCAGCTACTGTACACACACTCTCAGAACATGTTGTACTCATAATATGCTTAAAACTGACAAAATAAATCATGGGATACATTTTAAGCTTTCATAGAGAGAGTCAACAGGCATCGATTCCGCCCAGTGAAAACAATACTGAGAAATAAAGTGAGGTGAATTATTTTGCATTGATTATCTTTGCTATCCTTTCAAATTAATCTGGATACCTCAAGTGTGCACATTTTCATGGGATCATCCTTAAAACACAGTCTTGAAGTGAGAGAGATCATCTAAATTTTATGGTGAAGACATTTTTCTTGAATGTCCAGGATTAGGAATCAGGTCTGTGCCTTTCAGCTATATTGAAAAATGCTGTTAATTTGTCTGAATCACCACAAAACTCCTGTCAAGCAACCTCAGTCACAGACTGGAAACTTAACCTCTGTGACTGAGGTAGCTGTGGAGCTAAAAGAGTCACAAAGCAAGATGGTAATAACCCGGAAAGAATAAGTGGTTTTACTGCTGACACTGATCTTATGCCAAATTTAAAAGATGGAAGAATAAATGCTGTCCTGCCCACTGGGAGGGATGTCTGAACAGGATTTAAGATCCATTCAGGTGAAAGGTGCAGGGTCATCATCAGCACACAGTTAAAGCCTATTGGGCCACGCCTCTGAGATCACTATGACCACATTCCTCAAAATAGCCGAGTCTGGTCTGAGACACTCTACAAACCCAGCTGGCCGAGCCCAACCCAGCAGAGATGTGAGACTAAAGAGCAGTCGGACAGTCTCTCCGCTGCAGTGCTTCTGCTGCTGGCCAAGATGTTGAGATTAGCTGTGACTCCTTTAGAACAGCTCTAAATCTAATTAGGCTCTATGTCACATTGCTACCGTTGGCCTATCAACCACCTCAAGAAGAGACGTCACATCGCAGTCTCCACACAGTAACGACGCTGCCATGCACTGCATCTAACTGAATGCAGAAGTGGAAAGTACGATTGCTAAACAGCATTTAGAGCAGTGCTTGAATACAGTTTTGAAGTACTTGCATTTTACTTGAGTATTTTACCATTCTATGCTATTTATACTTGTACTCCACTACGTGTATTCAAAAGCTTCTATTACAGCTACCAAAGTGCTGTACTCAAGTACAATGGTGAGATCCTTGTACCTTAGGTCAAGACAGTTCTTCCTGTTTTTTTGGCTTGTAAACATTTACCCTAAAAAGCAGGGTCAAATAGGAGCCTCTTGTCAGAAGTCTGTACTGTAAATTGTCAGTAGATCCACCAAAGAGACATTTCCCACCTAAATGTTTCACATGGATTTACTTTAATAACCATTAAAGGTTTAGAGAAGTAAAATGATCCAGTATTTCACAAAAAACAAAGCAAAGATTAGAGAAAAATACAATGAAATAACAGCAGAATCCTCTTTTCTCCCCCAGTAATCATCTCATCACCCCTCAGTATAGTAGGATTAGTCAGTTTCTGTTTGAAAACGCTGCATTCAAAATTTCACTCGTCACAAGTCGAGCACCTCACAGTCTGCGTGCTGTTATTGGCTGGAGGTTACACACTGCTGCCCTAAGGTCAATGCCTAGAAATACCCCGAGCACAGCAAAATAAGGAAATACAGGCAGAGAGCAGAGTCTCTGCGGATTGAAGGAGATTATTTTTGTCGAGTCCATGCATTGTTTTTCTTGCTCATTTACTCACCTTTAAGTAAAATATCTGAGTGCTTTCTCCACCACTGACTGAATGTACATATTGTTCCTTTGCATGCATATCAGTGACACAGTTAATGCATGAATGCAGCTTGCTTGCCTTTGACTATCTCCTCTAAAACTCTCTGTATTTTCATAGATAATAACCATGGTGGTATAAATATCCTCTCCAAACAGGCCTACTTTGTAGAAAATCTTGGTTATAGCATGGGGGAAAGCAGTAGTAATGTAGGTCCTTCATGTTGGCCACATCCTGTCAGCTGCATGCTTGTGCAGCGAGCAAGATGGGTGAGCAATTTGGGCTCTGGCTTCATTCAAAGTTGATTCAGCCCAGGAGGTAAATTGAGAACTCTGCTCTTGACTGTAGCTTTGCATTCACAGATGTAACTCTGGTCAAATCATCATATTATGAGGCTATAATGCAAGAGTCAAGAGTTGCCACTATCATGACATACTAACCAAAGTAGTATCATATCTGTAAGCACAAAAGGGAGGAGGAGAGTACAGTTTTTTCATAGCTCTATGCACGGCATCACATAGGGAAATAATGCCTTAAAGACATTTATGACAGGAATTTATCTCAGTTTAGCTAAAGTGGCTACGCCCTGTGGTAAACCACAAGTTTGTGTGTGTAACTGTATGTGCATGTGTGTGTGTATGTGTGTGTGTGTGTGTGTGTGTTAATGGTTTCAACAAAAGAACAGAGAAACTCCTCATATTTTGGAAGTCTTACTTATCTCAAACAAAGACAAAATGAACACGGATATCAAAGTACGTGTCAAAATATGTGCATGGCATCAAACAATGTTCCTGCCAGAGTGTGTGCATGTTTTTGTATTTGTGTGTGAGACAATGCAGAGCCACTGACAGAAAGAGGAAGAGAAGGCAGATGCCTAGTCTAAGCAGATTAGTAAAAGGATGCTCACTGTTGTTTTATTACAAGCCAGCAGCCAGTGCAGCATTCGAGGGCACTGGCGCACTTAAAATAACTGCACACTGACAACTAACCCTCCCTACAGTGGCTTGTGCTTTTTTGCAGTACAAATACAAACACACACCATAACATATAGGATATATATGTGTGGAATATGTGTGCGAGACAGAGAGCACTGAATTGAGCAGATGGCGATTGACATGTACAAATGTTAATCCCGGTATTATGGAAAAAACAAATAAAATCCCCATGGATAGAGCATGAATCAAATGGTATGTGGAAAGAACATATAGAGCTTTAATTCAGAGTCTCAGGATGCATAGCTATCTCTAATGTATACAACTCACATGAAGAGATTGTCCATGTTGATCATATTTGTTATTTTTGGTTTGACTGTTTCCACTCTTACATTCTCAGCACTGCATCTGTAGGAAATTAAAATACTAAAAGCTGAAAAATAATACTGTAGGCTAGAAGCAGGGATACAGAAAAACTAGTGAGCAACACATGCTGATATGCTGAAACCTTCTCTGTCCTGTCAGTTGAACCAGGGATCCAAACATTTGCCCAAACACAATCTTTTTTTCCTTCTGCCACACTCTTTGATAGTACACAAGAAAAAAAGATAAAACTACATACCATATTTTATCTGTTTATTTTCTGTAAGTTTTCAGGATAGATCTGGAGTCAGAGGTGATGTGTATTTTAGATAATAATAGACAAACAGCAAACATGGATCAGTATAAATGTGCATGAAGCAGAACCAACCTGAAACAGAGGTGAACTGAGCGACTGCTCAGGGCCGCCAGGTTAAACTCCAAACCAGCAAATTGCAGATCACTATTTAGGTTTTAGATTTGCATATCAAAAATGTAAACCTTCCTCACACTAAGAAAACATCCTTGTTTATGTTGGCTTGCTTTATTATCCTGATGGTTTGGAGGGATTTTTTTTTAGCCAAGGAGGTTACGAATCATGTCACTTCATGGAGGAGTTTGTGATCATTCCAACCACTTAAAAGCATAAAGATCTTAAACACACATAATATTTTACACACAATTAAAAGTTAACTTTTCTGCAAGTGGTTTGTGCAAGCAGCTACTATTTAAAGGACAGATGTTTGCATGAAGGCCTGTTTTGATAAACTACTTTGACATCCATGTTCATTATGTTGTACCAAACTATGGTACAAATCCATTTATTTTTCATTGTAACAGCAACACTGTCAAACTTTACTGTGACTAATAATTTCACTTTTGTATAGTCAGACCTGAGCAGTTAAAAGCATGTAGTGTGACTTCAACAATCACACAACTATCAGTATTATAGCACCACCTAGTGTGCACTGCAGTCAGTGAACCCAACTACAACATTTACAGGATGGAGGTAGTAGTTTGGTTTCAGAAAGATATCTCTGACTGCTCTGTAGTTTTATGCCAGTCTTAATTCTGCTCTTAGATTTATTTAATGCAAGTTAGATAGTTTAATGTGAAAAAAAGACGTATTTTAAGCCTCCTGACCCCTGACTAAGTCTGAACTAAGAGCTAGGTTTCCATCGGTGAGGCAAGAAGTATTCAGATTGTAAGTAAGAAGTAAAAGTAGCAATTATGGCTGCAACTAATGGTGAAATGGTTAAAAATGTTGATCAGTGTTTGCCAAAGCCCAAGGTAACATTCTCAAATGTCTTGTTTTGTCCATAACTCAAAAGATATTCAGTTTACTGTCACAGACAAACAGAAAATATTCACATTCGAGAAGCCGAAATCAGAGAATTTAGACACTCTTTATGAAAAAAATGACTCAAAATGATGAGTCAATCAAAATGCTGCAGATGTCACTTTATATACTGCTGGGAAGCGTAACCTACGATCATGTAACATAATTTCAATGTTTAACTGGTTCTTATCTCCCACAGAAAATCTGTTTGTTCATACTTGTACCAAAAGTAAAAGTACTCATTATGCAGGATTTCAACTACTTTATCTGCTGGGCAGCCTGTGAAATTGTTCACCAGGGATCAATAAAGTTTTCCCTTAGTCTCCAACTTAACTTACAATATTACATAATGATTTTTTATTATTATATCTTGCATTATTAATCTGCAAAGCAACCACTGATTAATCAAATAAATGCAGTTCAGTAAAAAGCACAAAATTAGCCTCTGACATTTAGTGGAGTAGAAAGCAAAATACAAATACCTAAAATCTGTACTTGAGTAGCTGTATACAGTTACTTTCCACCACTGTGTACAGTGGAGATGTGAGTCTTTGTCCACCAGGGATCAGTAAAGTTTTCTCTCAATCTACAACTTAATCTGCAATGTTACATCATAATTCATTTGCTGATGACATTTTGCATTATGAATCTGCAAAGTAACCAGTCACTAAAGTTGTCAAGTAAATGTAGTAGAGCACAAAAACATGCTTCTTAGTTGAGCTGAAATATAAAGTAGCAGAAAATACTCAAATAAAGCACCTTAAATCTGTACTTTAGTATAAAACTTTGGAAAGTGTACACAGTTACTTTCCACCACTATGTCCAGTTATGATTGTCAAAATACTGACTAGATGTACACATAAGTGTAGTTTATAATCGACATAATTTTGCAGAAAGTTTAGAGGGAGATGTGGCCGTACGCTGGAGCCGCGCTGCCCCTTTAAAGCAGCTCTCCTCCCCGTGTGTCTCTCCCTCCGTGTCGCCCTCTTTCCCCATTTCGCTGCTTTTGTTTTCATTGTCGCTCCTCCGATCATGGCTGCCCACTCCGCCGAGGAACCGTTCCCCTTTCACGGGCTTCTCCCCAAGAAAGAAACCGGCGCCGCATCTTATCTCACCAGGTTCCCGGAGCACGATGGCCGGGGCGTGCTCATCGCCATCTTGGACACCGGTGTGGACCCCGGGGCCCCCGGCATGCAGGTAAATCTGCGCCGCTGCTTCGCGTTAGCTGCGAGCTGAAGGCCCGACCGGTTCACATTCATTTGTTAGCGAACGTCCGGCTAACTAACTAGCCTGCTAGCAACGATTGACACACACACACACACACACAGACATAAACACCGTGACAATTACTGCTGTCGTGACAACCAAATTAACACACAACAATTAAAATCAGGCGTTTTCTCCTGCTGTCAAATTGTGTTTACATTTTAAAAAAAACTTAAAATTAACTAACTGAATGACAGCCAACCTCTGATAGCATGTTAGCCTGGAAGCTAACTGAAAGCTGGATTTGTTCGCTTTCCTCTTTTGCTCGTTTTCCTTCACTTTCCTCCATTACTCAATAAATGAATCAAGATATGTCCGCTCCAATGTGAAAAATACTAATTCACGGCTTTGACCACACTGGTAGCTTGTAGCTGAACTAACTGTGTAGCTAGTTGTCGGTCAGTTTATTGAGTCGTAACATGTTAATTAAGTGCAAAGTCACACTTGAACTAGATAGCCAGCTACTCGGTATTGAATAAGTTAACAGGAGCCTCCGTATCTGCGCTTTGGACAGTATTACACAAAGTTCCTGTACAACCACATGTCACCTTTCCTCAGTCGTGTTTAAAAGGGCAGAGGCTCAATCTGACCCTTTCAGTGTCTGCAAACCAATATGCATAATGGTGGGGGGGCACTGGAAGTTTGTTCACTGTTTTTAGGACATCTTCTAAAAAGAGATTATGTTTTTCTGTTTCCTTTTATTAGTTTTAAATATCGACAGTTCTCTCTGGTCAGGATAAGATTATCTTATTTGCATTGACATGCACTTTGCATC
Organism: Scortum barcoo; assembly: GCA_023238725.1. NCBI lineage: Eukaryota > Metazoa > Chordata > Actinopteri > Centrarchiformes > Terapontidae > Scortum > Scortum barcoo. The sequence goes on from CM041531.1 coordinate 12,741,193, forward strand.
CATTTCAGTCTGGCTGGATTACTGAATTTGTTTTCTTTAACTACTGCGTCTTTAGGTCACAACTGAGGGGAAGCCAAAGATAATAGACATTATCGACACAACAGGCAGCGGCGACGTGAACATGACCACGGTGGCAGAACCTAAAGATGGGACAATCGCCGGCCTCTCTGGTCGAACCCTCAAGGTTAGTATGATAAGAATAAATGAGGAAACGTGCCATCACAGTTCTTGTCTTATGGCTGAAATAATTGTGTCTTGATGTTGGTTTCTTTCATTGATTCTGTATTGGACATTTTAAAATCTAACTGTACTTGACTGGATCATCAAAGCTGTGCTTCATATGTACATATTGCCTCAGACTGTCTTTTTATGTCTTCCAGATTCCTCCTGCCTGGGTCAATCCATCAGGGAAGTATCGCATTGGAGTTAAAAATGGCTATGAGTTCTTCCCTAAGGCTCTTAAAGAAAGAATACAGGTAGGCAGAGATGACATGTACTAGGTCTGTGTTGGGTGTGATTTTACAAGACAGGCTAAATGATTTGAATGGAAAATCTGTTGGATTGCCAATACTCTGTGAATGTTTTTTTTTTTTTTTAAAGTATATAATTTTGACACTTTTGTCTTCCAGAAAGAGCGAAAGGAGAAAATGTGGGACCCACCACACAGAGCTGCACTTGCAGAGGTCTCTCGCAAGACAGAAGAGTTTGATCTTTCCCACCCAACACCCTCACAGGTCAAACACGAGTTCTGTGTGCTTGGCAGTATTTACATGCAGTCACAGTGATGTGGTGTTCTCTAATGAGATTTCTCCCTGCTGTCTCTATCACACATTTCTTTCATGTTGCTTCCTCTCTCCAGATGGAGAAGTTGCAGAAAGAAGAGCTGCAGTGTCAGTCAGAGCTGCTGGCATCGTTAGAAAAGAAGTACAGTGATCCTGGTCCTGTATATGACTGTGTGCTCTGGCACGACGGCCACACATGGAGGTAAACCATACCTATTGCATTATCTTCGTCATCTACCAGTGTTTACCAGTAGTATTGTTATCCTTCACATTGTTTGTTACTGTTTGTTCCTTGCAGGGCTGTAGTTGACACTTCGGAGTGTGGAGAGCTGTCTCAGTGCACTGTGCTGAGCTCTTACAGAGAAACGCAAGAGTATGCCACGTTAGGAAATGCTGAAATGCTTAACTACTCTGTTAATATTTACGATGAGGGAAATACACTCTGCATCGTCACCAGTGGAGGTGAGGTATCCCCTCATACGGAATCTATCTCCTCTGGAAGGAAACGTTTTTCGGTCTAACTTGCTTGTGTGCTTTTAAAGGGGCTCATGGGACACATGTGGCCAGCATTGCGGCAGGTTACTTCCCAGAGGAACCTGAACGTAATGGTGTGGCCCCTGGAGCTCAAATCCTGGCTCTGAAGATTGGAGATACCCGTCTCAGCACCATGGAAACTGGCACAGGACTCATCCGCGCGGTAATATTACCCAGATGTCTTCAAATATAGACTAACATTTTGCATACCTTTTTTTAGGCACCCTTTTTAATTTTCCTCTCTCTTGTCACTGAAAGATGATTGAAGTCATCAACTACAAGTGTGACCTGGTTAACTATAGCTATGGGGAAGCCACCCACTGGCCCAATTCGGGGTAAGTATTAATAGTATAAAAGAGGGGGTTGTGATTATGTTTCGTTTAAGCTGTGTTTCACACTGTCTCTGATTTGTCTTTTAGGAGGATTTGTGACGTGATCACAGAGGCCGTGCAGAAGCACAATGTAATGTTTGTTTCGAGTGCAGGAAACAACGGACCATGCCTCTCCACAGTCGGCTGCCCGGGGGGAACCACCAGCAGCGTCATAGGTACAAACTGTTGTTATGAAGAATCTTTTTTTAAACTTTTTTTAAACCAACCAAGTGCTTATCATTGAACTCTACACCGTCAAACACCAAATGTGATCATTGAACATGATGTGTGCGGGGAAAAAAAGCTAAACAACAAAAACAAATTCTGTATCATTGTCTTTACATGTTGTGTTGACTCCTCCTCTTTTTTTTTTTTAAAGGAGTTGGAGCATATGTGACTCCTGACATGATGGTGGCAGAGTATTCCCTGAGGGAGAAGCTGCCTCCTAACCAGTACACCTGGTCATCCAGGGGCCCCAGTACAGACGGGGCTCTGGGAGTCAGCATCAGTGCTCCTGGTGGTGCCATTGCATCTGTGCCTAACTGGACTCTTCGTGGCACCCAGCTGATGAACGGCACATCGATGTCATCCCCTAATGCTTGTGGAGGCATCGCATTAATCCTCTCGGGTACGTCCAGGCTCATGCACCGATACTAGACGTGGGGATATTTTGCATATATGGAAGTGTCTGCGAATGCAAATCTGATGCTAGTGTTTGTTTTTTGTGTGATAAAGGACTGAAACAGAGCGGGATCCACCCCTCTGTTCCTGCGGTGAGGATAGCGCTTGAAAACACAGCTCTGAAGGTTGACGACATTGAGGTGTTTGCGCAGGGTCATGGAATAATCCAGGTGAGGTCACCACAGCTGCTTTTCTGTCTCTTGTAACAGTCTTAGTATGTCCTTGTATTTTTATTTATAGTATTATTTCTTTACATTTTTGTTGTGTGCAATCCAGTAACCCACTCCCCTCCTTTTTTCTCAGGTGGACAAGGCATTAGACTACCTCACTCAACACGCCTCTTTACCCACAAGCCATCTAGGCTTTTCAGTAAGTGTGGGAGCACAGAAAGGCATCTACCTCAGGGACCCAGCCCAAGTTCTTGCACCCTCAGACCATGGAGTAGGAATCGAACCCATCTTCCCAGAGAACACAGGTACCATTCATACTTCGGTTGCACAGTCGTGACGGGCTTTTTGCATGTACTTTAACTGCATTTTATTTCAGTATGTGCAAAGGTAAATTTTGTTTTCACCATCTGTCCTTCTCTAATGTTCACCACAGGAAACTCTGAGCGAATCTCCCTGCAGCTGCACCTGGCGCTCACATGTGCCGCTCCTTGGGTCCAGTGCCCCTCCCATCTGGAGCTGATGAACCAGTGTCGTCATGTCAATGTCCGCATCGATCCTGTGGGACTGAGAGAGGGAGTGCACTACACAGAGGTAGAGACACAAACAGGAGTAGGAGGAAAAGATGCACATTGTTTATGTCCGAGTGTATTAATGTTAATGTGGGCACTTTTTATTTGTGCTTTTCTTTTTGTGTAGGTGTGTGGTTATGATACAGCAGCACCCACCTGTGGCCCGCTATTCAGAGTTCCAATCACGGTTATCATCCCTGCCAAGTAAGTTTTTGCATCACGATGCCATGTCACTCTTCCAGCATGAGGTTTGTGTGTTTGGTTGTGTCTGCGTGTGTGTGACCGCTATCACTCTCTCTCTTTCGCCTGACAGAGTGACAGACAGCCGTAATCAGGAGGTGTGTTTTACAGACATCCACTTCAGACCAGGCCAGATAAGACGCCACTTCATCACTGTTCCTCAGGGAGCCTCCTGGGCAGGTCAGTATTGGCGCTTTTCCATTGCATAGTTCTAGCACTACTCTACTCGACTTGACTTGACTCGACTCAGTTTCGGTCGTTTTTAATTACAATAGAGTACCACCTCAGCGTGCAGTGGGGTCGCCATCATAGCAACGCCTTGGCCAAAACTCCAGCGACGTCATTTGTTATGCAACACAAACACGAAACAACTATGGAGGCCACCAGACAAAGAAATGTCTTCACCTCATCGTTGCTCCACACGGGGTTGATTTCTGTGCAGTCATCTCTGATCGTGTTTGTTGTTGTTATTGGGTTTTAAAAATGGCGGGATTGACTCTTATGAACGAGTCTCTCTCTTGACTCATCTAGTGATGTCACGCCCTGGCCAATCAGTGGCCTGCCGTCTCTGCCGACGTCACATTTTCGGCTCGGCTCGACTCAGCTCGCTTGGAACCCCGGCCGAGTAGGTACTGAAAAGAAAAGTACCTGGTACCAGGTACTAACACGCAATGGAAAAGCCTAAAAGTCGAGTCGAGCTTGAGTAGGTGCTAGTGGAAAAGCGCCATATATGTGTGCGTGATAACGGGTGTTTTTATGTACATGGTCACCTTTAAGCAAAGTTACAAAGTTAGGTTATCAAAAAGGGGAATTACTTTACCTCTTTTTTTTATTTGATTTAACATTCAGCTTTAGTAAAGTATTTTCTCGCAGATTTCAAGTTTGGCCTCACTTAATTATTCGGTGTGTTCTTATCAGAATTCAACACTAATAAAGACCTCTTTTGCACCTTGCTTACCTTTGTTTCATGAAAGTGGGCAAATTGACCTGAAGGCCAGCACCCTGCGTGATAGCTCGCTACCATCAGTGGTCTACACAAAAAAGTAGAGATAGTTGTGCATATTTTTTTTTCATAACTCTTTTCCTCATCTTTTCTTCCTCCCCCACTTCCTTGCTTTTTTCACCATCATCTACATCCTCTCTTCTCTTTGTTCTGTTTTCTAGAGATCACACTGACCTCTCATTCAGGGGATGTGTCGTCAAAGTTTGTCCTCCATGCGGTGCACCTGGTCAAACAGAAAGCATACAGAGCTAATGAATTCTACAAGTTTTCTTCACTGCTCGAGAGAGGCTCACTAACTGAGGCTTTCCCTGTGCTGGTACATTTATAATACACTTTTATTTGCACATAAGTCATTCTGAAAATGTTATGGCTAAAAAAAGGTAGTCACAGCATTTTGCAAATGCACACATAAAAATTACATTTTGGTGGACTAATTCCTGCAATCCTTTTTTTTTCCCCTCTTCAGTCAGGTAAAGTGGTAGAGTTGTGCATTGCACGCTGGTGGGCGAGCCTGGGTGATGTCACAGTGGACTATAGCATCTCGTTCCATGGACTCAACATTTCCCCTTCTCCCCTGCACATAGTAAGAAGAGTATAGATACACAGACTGGCAGCACCGTTAAGTAAGCTGCAACCCAGACGGTATCATTTCTCTGTTTTGTGACTGTTATTTGTGTCTGCCCAGCACGCCTCAGAGGGAGTGACAAGTTTTGATGTTTCGTCGCCTCTGAGGTACGAGGAGGTGTCCCCCACTATCACCCTCAAGTCTTGGGTTCAGCCTCTCAGGTAAGTGCACACTCACTCACACACACACAAATGTGTATTTTGTTGTTCCACAGTCGCACCATTTATTGACCCATCCCTGTTTTTTGTTTTTTTTAGACCTGTAAGTTCAAAGATTAAAGCCCTGGGAGCGAGGGATGTTCTGCCTAACAACAGACAAATCTACGAGATTGTCCTCACCTACAACTTTCACCAGGTACTGACAACACTGAGAGGAAAAAACACTGAACCGCAGATTTGTCTTTTTATTTTTTGTGTTTATAATATTCTTCTGCCCTGTTTTCAGCCTAAGAGTGGAGAGGTTACCCCCAGCTGTCCCATGCTGTGTGAGCTGCTGTACGAGTCTGAGTTTGACAGTCAGCTCTGGATGCTGTTCGATCAGAACAAGAGACTACTGGGCTCAGGGGACGCCTACCCACAGCAGGTACTCTGAGATGACCATGCCTCTAATGTTACATGTTTTTTCTTGACCAGGAAGAATAAGCTCCTGGTGTACGTTAGCTAACAACTCTTCCCTCTGTCTCTTCTACTTCTCCAGTACTCTCTGAAGCTGGAAAAGGGGGACTACACTGTGCGTCTACAGGTCCGCCACGAGCAGTCCAGCGAGCTGGAGCGCCTTAAGGACCTACCGTTTGTGGTTTCTCACCGTCTGTCCACCACACTCAGTCTAGATGTCTATGAAACACACCGTGCCGCCCTCATGGCCAAGAAGAAGGCAAACTCTGTCACTTTGTGCCCGGGTGCCACACAGCCCTTCTACGTCACAGCCCTACCAGACGACAAGTAAGTCAGTTTGACGAGGGGCTGTTTACTCCCAGGAGATTCACAGTCCTTCATAGCATGACAAGGACATGCTGAGGAAGAAGTAGTTGTGATGCTCAGCACAACTGTAGATCCCCTCAGACTTAGTCACACATTAAATATGCTTTGAGATAAAGGTTGTGTCCTGTGTAAACAAAGGAGAACTGTATCATTTACCAAATATGGGGCAGTGCTTTCCTTAATGTTGGAAAATCAAGCTTGTAGTTGTGAGGACAAATTGAGATTTCTTAGCAGGGAACTTTCAGTCCTTTCTTAATATCAACTATTAACATATGCTCTCTCAGTGCTCTTTTGAGTAGCTTGAATCAGCTTATGTTTAATGTTCCTGTGTTTATTCTCTTTCTATTGCTGCTCTCTCTCTTTCTTCTTCTTTTTTTTTTTCAGGATCCCGAAGGGGACAAGTCCAGGATGCTATCTCTCTGGCTCTCTTGTTGTCCCCAAGAGCGAGTATGGCAAGAAAGCAGTGAGTGGCCTTAGTTCTTGTTACTCTCTGTCCTCCAGAGCAGTAGTCAGTGCTGCTCCTCAGGATCTAAAGTCACAGCTGGTTTCAGTCTCCTTTTGCAATTAGGGACTTAAACATGTTGTTTTGAACACATAATCTACACAGCAGAATATATGTAGTTACCATGGCCAGCGTGTCAATCCTTTATATTAATATAATTGAATTAAAATCTGAAATTGAAAATATGATGAAGTACTTGTGGTCCTGAGGATCAGAGTTGAAGACCAGTGCTCCAGTGCTTGTTGCCTCTCTGTTTCCTCTTTCTCTATTTTCACCTTAAGACCTGGGCTGAGTCTGGTCTGTTGCTTCTGAAACTGGTCGCTGCCCTTTTGGGATACTGCATGTCATCGGTGACTTTTTCTTACTCTGTTTGCTCGTGCCTCTGCCGTTGGTCCAAAAACACAATTTGTTGTTTCTCACGCCATCACCTCTGTCAGATCTCAACACACTGGATCTGACTGTTTATTTGATCCTTAGATTTCAAACATGATCAAGTCCACAGGCTGTCAGCCTGGCTTGTGTCCGTTGTGGTCGACCTCCTGAAAAGATATTTGTTGGGAATGAGAAGTAAAAATTGTGGTCTAAAATTATTTTTGCCCCAGGTTATGTAATATGTTCACTAGGGCTGGGTATGAATGGACATGTTTTAGTATTAGTGTGAATATGATATGTCTTTTAAACATCACTGGGATACATTTTCATCATGACTCTACACATTGAGTGTCAAATGGTCAAACAGAAACAACTGCACAAGAACTCCTTAAAAAAAAAAAAAAAAAAAACAACCTAAAAGAGAGAAACATTCTGTTTTAATTCAGAAACTCAGAAAACTCAGAAAATCTCATCAAAAAATGAAAGGACTAGATTATGAATCTGACCATCTTTTATTGCTTTTCATGCTTTGTGCTACACTTTGGTCAGTACCATTTGTTTTATACCCAGCCTTAATGTTTGCTCAATGTTGGCGTGTTTTCTAATCTGTGCTACTTACTTTAAGTTGAGATAAGTTGGAGTCATATGTGCAAAAAGGGAATAACAGAAATGCAATATTCCCTTTTTTGTCCTTCATTTCTACAATTGAATGGCAAAGGTTTTATTTCTGGAGATTATTCTCACTATGTCTTTGGGCTGCAGGGGCTGCAGGAGCTGCTCTTTACATCTCATCACACACGTCTGAATGCTTTTGTTTCAACAGCTTTAATGTGTCTTTGGCTGAACGTGCTTGACTCAGTGGCTCAAGTGCAAAGATTTTCCAGTCAAACGTCACCACCCATTTACAAATCAATGTTTTTTACAGTGTTTGTCATATTGTTTCACATTACATTACAGAATTTTACTCTCTCCAAGTCAAACATTCACCCATTTGTTATATTTGACTGTAGTTTTCAGTGCTGAGTGAAGATGCAGAGCTTAACCTTTCATGGCAGAACAGAAAAAAAAAAGCCGAACAGATTTTTTTTCAGATGTGAACAGGAGATAGAAATTAGAGCTTGTCAGAAACAAGGATTACTCCACTGTTTACCACTGTGCCAAATTATTTAAGTGCGCCAGGTAGGTGGATTAGACTCTGAGTCACTGAGTGAGGTCAAAATGAAGAAAGAGAGAATCCTTTTTGGTGTGTTTGTGTTGTCTCTTCCTTACTGTGTGTTATTCTGACCACCAGGGGCAGGCCTCTGCAAAACGACAAGGAAAGTTTAAAAAGGTACTGGAAGAGCTAGAAACACTGTACAACAGAGCGTCCACTGCTCTCCAACCATCAGGAAATGGCTTATTCCTTACCTTAAGATGGGATTTGTTACATCTTCATTATGTCAAAGCATGTCAATATTGCTGTACTGAAATATGCAACAGTCTAGTCATAATAGATATTGATTTTGATGTAGAGTAGTTAATGTTTTCTGGTGGTCAGTAAAATCACTAATTAATAATGAGCTCTACTCTTAAACTTGTATAAATGAAAAAGGTATGAAAAAGCGTTGTTCTTAATTTAAAGAGAGATAACCAGGAGTTTGGAGGACTTGACATTGGAAGAAAAAGAGGGTGAGGTTTTGGGATGCTGATTGAGAGTAGCAGAAGAGGTTATTGATTTTGTTAAATGTATCGGTATTATGATCGAATGTGTTTTGATTCAACTCTTGTTTTGTGTGTTCGTGCAGGATATCGTTCCAGTCATCTACCACTTAATTCCTGCTCCCAACAAAACAAAGAACGGAGGGAAGGAGAAGGACAAAGAAGGAGACAAAGAAAAAGATGTGAAGGAGGAGTTTGCGGAGGCCATGAGAGACTTAAAGATTCAGTGGATGACAAAGTGTGCACAAGTTCCTGCCTGTTTGTTCAGCAGCATATTGCTTGTTTTGCCGTTTTCATTCCTTTAATTCTTCGTCTCTCCCGATCATCTATCATGTTCTCCCTTTTGTTGTTTAGGTTAGATTCCAGCTGCATCTACGATGAACTGAGTGAGAACTACTCTGATTACCTTCCTCTGCATGTGCAGAGACTTCACCAGCTGGACTCTGAAAAGGTAACCAGCAAGTGAAAAGGCAAATAGAGTCCAAACTATGCAACAATCTCTGCTCACATTTGTCATTTGTTCATGTCCTGTTTGTTTTTAGGAGCGTTTAAAACGCCTCAGGGAGGTGGTATCAGCAGCTGACATCATCATCTCTCACATCGACCAGACCGCCTTGGCTGTTTACCTCACCATGAAGACAGACCCTCGGCCTGATGCTGCTTCTATCAAGACGTATGTGTCAAGCTGAATAATAGTATTAATAGGACAAATATGAACACCATTGGAAGCCTTCAGCAAGGCAGACTCAATCGATAGCAAAGAAGAAACAGACATGACAAGTCCGTAATGTTTTTGGCTAACAGTCACAATATCTATGGTTCGTATCTCCCTTAAAATGCATCAAAGGATGTAACATGAGTTGACAGATACAGTGGTAAACCCAGAAGGTCCCGACACATCTCACCTTGTGATCAAGTTGGTTTGTTGGTTAGTAAGGCGTGTACAATAATCACACTCATTAAAGCGACACTTGAACATCTGAAGGAAGAATTAGTGCGTTCTTTCTCTCATACAGGGGAAAAAACACTGAACCTCAAAGACTTATTCTGACCTGTCCTAATGTCTGTGTTTCAGTGACATGGAGAAGCAGAAGTCGTCCCTGCTGGACGCTCTGTGTAGGAAGGGCTGCGCTCTGGCTGACCAGCTCCTGCTGCCGGCTGCGTCGCAGGACGGCGCCGTTGCTGTTGCCCCAGGACAAACGGCAGTGGAGGAGGTTGTGGAGCAGGTGCCCAGCAGCTCTGACGACACCCTGCACAACGTGGCTAAAGCCCTGATGGACACATTTTGGGAGGTGCAGAAGTGGGCGGAGCTGACTGACTCCAAGGTGAGCAAACAGAAAGGCCGGCAGCTCTTTGTATTAATCCAATAAATGTAGCGCTAATGAATTTTCTTTTCCACTATTCAGGTGTTGATGTTTTCATACAAACACGCTCTTGTGAACAAGATGTACGGCCGAGCCTTAAAGTACGCTTCAAAGATGGTGGAAGAGAAGCCCAGCAAAGAGAACATGAGGAACTGTATCCAGGTATGAGACCATAATAAGATGTTTACTTGATATTCTTTAAAGCTTATCCTCTCCAAAAATATTTATAGAATAATATATGGTTGAATAAACGTTGGCTTAATGTCATTTGTTCACTTCCTGTTTGTTTCTTTGTTTTTTTTTTTCAGCTCATGCGTCACCTCAGATGGACGCACTGCGCCACCTTCAGTGAGAACTGGCTCCCTGTCATGTACCCTGCAGACTACACACCATTCTAGACAGACACACACATGCATGAGCAGCATGGCCATACACGGTCTATTATTTGGTAACGTCAATATCATGTCCCTCAGAGTCACATTGAGTTTGTGTTTAAAGTCTTAGGTGAACACCAGAATAAAGGATAAGGTTGAGTGTAACCGATTTGATGTTCTTGACACCTTTTTATAGGGCGAATTCATCTTCAGATGTGTCCTTAAACATCACATCATGTTCAAAAGTCTTACCCAGGCTTGTTGACACTGTGGCTCAGTACTTTTTTAGTTTTTTTGTTGTCCTTTTATTTTGGTGTCATCTACACTTTTGGAGGCTTTCACATCTACCCCTCCTCAGCTGTCCATACTCCATATCATATAAATGTCCTCTTTCTCTCGTGTAAATACTGTAAAAGGGCCGGTGTGACTCCAAGGATGCATCCCAAGTTTTGAAAAAAAAACAAAAAACACAACACCACATCTACTCAGCAACATCAGAAAAACTTAACTGGCCATTATGACACGTCAGTGAGAAGACAGGAGGACTCGCTGCTGCACGAAGTTCGGACATACGAGGGCACGCCAAGTCACCCTGATCCCCGAATTAAAAAGGGAGGCTTGGACATAACTTGATTTGTGTTTTTCTTTGTTTTTTTCTTTGATCGTTCCAACAACACCGGGTGGATACAGTTAACATTTAGTCTGTCATTCAAGTACACACACAAAACAGTGTTGAGGTGCCTTTCTACATGTACCGTACCTTTTTTTTTTTTTTTTCCTGATGGGGTGAAAAACAGTGCGAGGGTTTTGACCACAGGAAACTGTCCATCAACACTTGGCCACTTGCAGTAATTTCTCTCAGCCTTTTGGTGTCAAAATGTGCTTTGAAAGCTCATATCAGCAGTATGATGTGTCCGTGCACTGTATGCAGGCCGTCAGTGACTTGTCGGGGAAATAAGAAGCCACTTTTTTTTTTTTTTTTTTTTTTTTTTTTTTGGGCTTCTTATTTACCTCCAGAGGCGTATGGCTAATTGGCCACCCACTTCATACTGCGGTTACCTGCGCAGCACATTTGATGACCCATCTAACAGACCTCACTAACATAAGATGCAGTTGTGGACAGCGTTCAGATGTTTAGATCAGATTTCATTGTAAAATGTTCACACAGTGTTAAGACATTTCTCTGCAGCATTCAAAATGTTGCATTTGTACACAGTGTCATAAAATAATGTACATACACGCATAACATAAAAAAATATTAAGATGCAATAGGTATATAATACAAATATTATTCGAATTGATGTATTTTGCATATATGCATGTCTTCTAGGATGTAAGGAAACAAATAGTTTTATTTGGAAGCAGATTTTAGTTTGTTTCAATTTAAAAGATTTTTAATCCCAGACAAGAATCTGACGAAATCCACTGTTGTTTTCATGAGTGTGTGTTTGTGACTTCACATGTACTGCTGAGCATATTTTGTGTACATGAAGATTTTCTCCCAACAGAAGTGAAATGAAAGCTATTTAGAGGGGGTTCAGCATGAGTTGTTGTTTTTTCCTGCAGTTACTGTGTTCACTTTAAAGGACCATGCCAGTGGTTTTGTATGTCACCTGATTTACTACCCATCACATACACTTCACATCACCATTATCCATTTTGCATAGTGTGTTATTTTTAGAATGACACAGCCATTGTTTCAAGTTCATTTATTCACAGTATAACAAAAAGATGTGTCAACCAAATTTCTTTTTTTTTCTTTTTTTTTTTTTTTTTTTGCTATAAACAGTAGCGTCCTATATGAACAGTTTTCATTATTTCACATGAGAGATTTCAGAGATTCATATTTCTGAGCACCAATTGGAATTAAGTAATATTTTAAGCAAGACATGATGACTGTTTCAGAGTTGCTGTTACCGCTGTTGTTCTAACATCTGACTTCTTCTAACTAAAAATGTTTTTTCCCCCACACACAATCTGAAATATTTTTATTGACATCACTTGAGGCAACTTATCTTTTGCACAGCTCCCCTTGTAGCCAAATAACTCTTTTCCTTAACATATGTATTTGACCTCACTAAGACTAGTCACGGCAGAAACACTGGTATAGTCCTTTAAAGTGTCTCACCTGAATCATTTCACACATGGGGATGTGCAGCAGTTTGTATTCACAGTGCCAGTGCAAATGAGGACCATGCTAAACATACGTCAATTTTTATCTTTTATATTTGTGATTGTCGCTTATAAAGCTGTAACACGAGAAGTGTCGGTTCCTTTCACAGCCTGTAATATCAGTTTAACCAAAGAATTATTTTCCCATAATGTTGAGGTGGTTTGATGAAAGCTGTAAATTTAAGTTTTACCAGGGGAAAAAAGTGATTAAATTGGACATAATATTAGACAGAAGGGGGAAGTAGATTCAACCTCAGTATATCAAACCACCCAGTTTCAGAAGCACTGGCCATCTTTCCCTGATCTTGTTTTACGTCCTCTCACAAGTGGAAGGTGCATGATTAAGAATGTAAAAACAGCTGCTTTCATGCCAAGGCCCTTCGTCCTCATGGGAGTTAATAATCTTTTCTGGGATGACTCTACACACAGACTTGGTGGTCACGACTCCTGTTTACCCAGGAGTAACGGCACCTTGTGTTTCTGTTTTTAGATGTCTTCTATGCACTTTGCAGCAGCTTCTCCGAGTGCGCAGAGTCATTTGGGTTTGGTTTCCGACAGAATTTGTGCTCTTCATCTTTATTTTTTTTTTTTTTTTGGCCATCTTCTTTGTCCTGTTGCTCCTCTTTCCTGTGTTTGAGATTTGGTTCAGACAGATGTTAAGTTCAGGGCTCGGCTGTCTTCAGTACGCATTGCCAATGACAGTCTCTCCGAAAATGGCCTTAACAGGACCGTACCGTCCGTTTCTGGCACCTCTGTTGCTCTCACTCTGCTGGTGTCAGGAAACACTTCAGAAATGCTTCTTCTGGATGTTGAGTGTTTATATTTATAGTCATAAAATTTAGTAAATGCCAATATTTTACAGAATGTTACAAGATAAGGTTATATGCTCTTATTAGTATTATTTTATACCCATTCTTCCTCGATGATGTGGAAAAGACCTGAGCTACTGTCACACTATTTTGTGGTCACATGGAATTAAGTCACAAACATGGAAAAGTACACTGAATAAAAGTGATTTGGAAGAACTCGGGTGCTCATGGGATTTCTTGAACTCGACCAGAGTTTGTCCAGAAATGATTAAATAAAATATGAGAGAAAGTGAAGACATTATTTTTTATTTTATTAAGCAATAGAAATGTAAAAAACATTACAATTCACACAATACAAAAAGGCACATTTAAAAACTGATGGAATGCAACTAACAATTATTTATTGATTCAGCTAGAGATTTTCTCATCAAGTGACTGAAAATGTCAAAAATAGTCAAACATCCCAAAGCACAATGTTACAAATTTGTAGTTTTATAACCCTCAACCAACTTCCTTACTCCTTCCTTCCCAACTTTGGTATAAAAGAATCTTGTATAAAAAGAGTAGTTGGGAGATTTGTCTAATTCTCTAGCTGGACTTAGTTGAAAGTGTTCTTTGAGAAGTGGCTGAACACTGGCAATTTTTAAATAGTTGTACACAGTACATAGACATTTTGTGGGAACTGTATAACAGGAACGTATATGAGCTCCGGCGTTTAAAAGGGTCTGAGATGGGAGCAAATGCAGTACATGCCACAAACATGCAATCACAGTGCTTCTTATCTCTGGAAAACTATTATTTTAAGCAAATCTGTTACTTTGCATAAGCAGGACGAGGTGCGACCAACAACAGACAGACTGGATGTAATGCCAGTCTTGATGCCTAATATCTTCTTTATTTATTATTTTACAAAAAAAGATAAACACACAAACCTTTAGAAAACTTGTAAGGGGAGAACACAGTATCGCCATATAAAAAGGTTCTTTTCACTTTCCTATCTACCATTAATATTGATTTTTAAACAAATCTGATAAATGAACTTAACAATTTAATGCATTTAAATTTGATTTAAAAGTAGTTTCGCCAGCCTCCGATGAGATCATGTTGCTCATGTCACACCAGGTGTAGCGAGTTTAATTAAGTGTTGGCAATTTGGAAGTGAAAATCAAAACTTTTCATATTATTTGATGTTTCCTTGTTTGGCTGCTGGTTTTGTTAGTGTTGTTTCAGCCCCATCTAGTGCCTGTTGTGAGACCACATGCTGAACACCTGGGACGGCAGTGTTTGTAGTATGTATGTGAGAGTGTCAGATCTGGGATGTGTTTTGAGGCCTGTGCTTAACTCACTGACTGGCTTTGTAATGTTGGTTTAAGAAAGCAGGAATGGGTTTTTTACTTATGAAATTTCTTATATTTATTATACAAGTTAAACTTTTTAGATTCATTTTCAGGCAGAATGTTTTTAAGATTATACAGTGCAGGCATGTTGTCACAGAGTCCCTGGACCCCCAGGGGTCAGTATAAAACACCCTCCTACAGCTGATGTTTCAGAGTTGGTTAAGAAAGTGTTGTGAAGGAAAAGCAAAATCTCAGTAAATCTGTCCATGATCATCTGAATATACTAGAAAATTACTATTAATGGCTAAAGTACATTTTGGGGATGTAATTCAAAATAAGACAGTGATCAGATAATGAAGTTGCTACTGTATATCTCCAGTGAATTATGTGTGTTCTGGTCATCTTTTGTTTTTTTCATTTTTGGTGCAAAATATTAAATGAATCCAAATGCACTGAAGAGTGCATCGCTAGTGTCTAATTTATATGTTATGCGTTGAATGAAACCATTTTACAAATACGACTCTATATCACAGCTTGTTTCCAAAGTTGTTAGCAAGAACACTTGGTTTGGCTAAACTAACTCTTGTCTTGATTAACATGATGTGCTTGTTTTGAATAATGTAAAATATTAAATAAATGTAGAGTAAAGTAGAGAGTAAAATCAAAAGTAAAAAAAAGCATAAAATGGAAATACTCAAGGGAAGTAAAAATACTCAATATATGTAATACTCAATACTCAAAACTGTACTTAAGCACAGTTCTTGAGTAAATGTACTGTGTTACTTTCTACCACTGGTAATCCAGTCATATCTTGTGCTGTCTCTCACTCTCTACACTTCTGCCATGAAGATCTTCATGTCCCCATCTTCAAACAGCAAGGTTGTGTGAAAAGCCTTTTTAAAGTTCTCAGTGAAAGTCAGATCAGACTCAAATCTGACCTTGTTGGCCCAGATCAAAGTTGTTCCTGGTTTGCAGAAATGCTTCATGGTGGCCAGAAGCTCGTTCAGGAAGTCGTGGTGGTAGACCACGTCCGCTCCCAGCACATAGTCGTAGTGATACACCGACATAGGGAAGGTGCGCTCCAGGTCGTAGCCCCAGGACAGAGCTTCCACCTGGGGGGTGTATTTGCAGTGGCCCCTGGTGTTCCTCATCACATTGGCCTTGAGGTTGCTCAACACCTCTGGTAAGTCTGTCGCTGTGACTGAGGCTCCTGAGGATGGAGAAACAAGACCTGTCATCATCATAGCTACAATAATGCTAAAAGCACAATACAGGTGACCTTTCTTGGTCAAGTTTCACATTTTCCAGATTCATTTTATTGTCTCCCTGTTCCATTTTCTCTCTCAACACAAGAACCGCAGGGGGACAATTGAAGTCTCATCATCATTGACCATCATCCCACTCCCATCTGTCCTTCCTAGTAAACTCTTTTGTAGATATATAAATGCTATGGTCCTTGTTAGTCAATGTAGAAATATGCTATTTATAGCATATATAAGTTAAATTACATGCAAAATAATGTCTAAAAATGCCAGAGAGAGTTTTTCTATCATGAGAGTACTTTGACATAGTAGTCTTTTGTGATGCTCATTTGTTGAAATAAAAAAAGGTACCAAAACCCAAACAACAGTTAAAATAGAGTTTACTAAAATCATAAAACAATAATAATAGCTCACTTTAGCCCTATATAAATCCACTATAGCTTCTGTACTGTTCATCATTATTGAATTTATGTATTGGTTACTGGAGATTGCTCACCTAGCAGACTGGCCACGATGGTCACCAGTCCTGTTCCTGCTCCCAGCTCCAGCACCTCCTTCCCCTGCAGGTCCACCGTCTGCCTGTTGTTGTCCAGGAAGGAGCACAGAGCCAGAGCCTGCAGGACAAACACATACACCCCTCTTACTGTGGCTTGTTAAGACAACAGTGTTTACTGACTGAAACCTGTAATGATTCTGAAAATATAATCCAGAAACTGTTCTATTCATGTGTCAATGTCTGTAACTGTCAGTGTATTTGTTTAATGTTTTCAGAGGTACTGACTGCTGGCCACATCACTGCTCCAAAGGTGTCTATGGATTCATGGATGACAATGTCCTTCCCGGCGTAATGGTAGACATCTTTATTGAGGCCTCTGTTGATTCTGTGAACCCAGGCTGGTGTTGTGTCCTGCTGCACCACTGTTTGTTGGATATGTGCCTGACCTGTGAAGAGAGGATGGATATAACTTTAACAGGAGTGACAAAATACAGACAACTCAAGTGAAAAAGGAAAGCCGACGAGAAGCTTTATATGATGTGATAAAAAGACATCGGTGCTCTGACAGGCACAAGATGTAACTTCATTTTGTTTGTGGACTAAATAACCTCACTGCAATGGAAAAAATGAGTCCCTGCTTCTCTTCCTTATAAGTTCAGACACTCTACACCGCTGGACATCAGCCCTCCGATTTAACTGAGGAGAGTTTATAAGTTTTGACCTCACCGCATTTTGGCTTCATCACTATTTGGTTTGACCATAAGTGTCTCACGTCTCAGATTGTCACTAATCTTTGCCAGATGCTCTAAAGTCCAAAAGTGTTTTATTCACTCAAGAGTAAGCTGAGATGGACAGAACTAAAAACCAAAGAAAACCACTTGCTGTTGTTCCCACTTGTAATTATAATCAAATGTTTTTTTTTTCAATTCATTCATTCATTCAATTCATCTATCATATATCAGCACTGATTACACTTAAACAAGAGTCTACACCTATGCTAACGGCTCTGTAAGGTCAATAAGCTGACATAGTCACAACAACAAAGCTAACATGTTAATGTTTAGCAAATATAATGTTTGCCATTCATTGTTTACTGGTAAGCACTAATACAATGCACAGCTATGGGAATTATCAGCTCTGCAGATATTTGGTCATGAACTAAAGTACTGGACAAAGTTAAAGGATTTACCGAAGTGATTACTATTCAACCTGTGGATCAGTGAATGTCAATACAAAATATTATGCATTAGCAACATAACTGTATATGAAGTCTATTGTTGAGACATTTCACTGTAGATCAAAGTTGCCATCCATAGTAAAAAAAAAGGAATATCACCAAATCAGTTTCCCTTTTAGTCTAGATACTCCAACGACTATGAGCAGATTTAATCTGCTTTCTGATAGAGATACTTTCTGAAGAATTATTCCCTATAATGTTGAGGTGTCAGTTAGAAAATGAAAATTAAGAAAATGAAAGACTAACCTGTTGATGGGTGGAAAGAGAGTAAACATTTATTGTTGTTTCAAAGGGCAGTTTGGGTGGACTGGCCCTTTAAACAGAAGCCAGTGAAGTCAGTCTAAGTAATGCTTTTGATTGGTTGATGTTCAGAGATCATGTGGGTGATTTACCTGTAATCTCTTCATCATTGGCTGCTGTGTGACAACTTGAATTACAGTCCTCTGGTTTATCCTCCTCATAGTCTTCATCTCCGAGGGCCATTATCTCCTCCATCTCTTCCTCTTCATCAGACTCATCCTCATTCTTTTCTTCCTCATTATATTCTTTTTCAGGCTCTGACATGTGGGGTTCCTCTGTAACATCATCATCTTTTCCTTCCTTTTTCTCCAGATTCCCACTGTGAAGCTTCTCTACTTCCTCTCTCAGTAGATCTTTAATATCCAGTCCAGTGCCATCTTCATCCTCCTCTTCTCTACACTTTGCCATGAAGATTTTCATCTCTCCATCTTCGACCAGCAGGGTGGTGTGAAAAGCCTTTTTAAAGTTCTCAGTGAAAGTCAGGTCAGACTCAAACCTGACCTTGTTGGCCCAGATCAAAGTCGTTCCTGGTTTGCAGAAATGCTTCATGGTGACCAGAAGCTCGTCCAGGTAGTCGTGATGGTAGACCACATCAGCTGCAAGCACATAGTCATACCGGTAGACGGATGTTGGGTACGTGCTCTCCAGGTCGTAGCCCCAGGACAGAGCTGCCACCTGGGGCATGTGTCTGCAGTGACCCCTGGTGTTCCTGCACAGGTTAACTCTCAGGTTGTTCAGGACCGTGGGCAGGTCAGTGGCTGTCACCCAGGCACCTGAGGACAGTCAGAGAAATCATTAAAACCTTTCTAATCCACTAAACACATGTTTTTCTCTTCTTTCAGGGTAAAGAAAGATACTCCAGGCCCACTGCCCTTCACCTGACCTCTAATAAACACAGGGATCTTGAATTACCCACAGCATGCATGTACTCATACTGACCTACTGACTCGTAGTTTTAATACTACGGCCCATGTGGCATAAGCATGATGGTAAGAACTGTACAAGCTAGTACAATATATTCTATCTTTATTTCTTTTAACTCTATTTTTTAAACATGTGTTACCAGACTCAGACTGTTTGAGGAGTAGGGGCAAAAAATAAAAAGGGCACCAACTGTATGAGGCACATGCTCTATATTGAGTTTTCTCCACTGAAAACTCTCCATTATCATATTTTATCTACCACTGAGCCATCCCAGAGGTGCCTTTTTGCTGCGTTTTTTTAACATTGAGCCAACCCCCACCCCTCCTTGAGTACACCAGTGTGAGTGACCTAGAAATGTGCTCTGTGGTGCTTTTTTTAATAACTCGTTACACTCCCACCCCTCAACAGCCCCTTTGTTTCTCGTCTTCTGATTTACTTGTCGAACCTCTTACCGAGGAGCGCTGCCACGACAGATACGAGGCCAGTTCCTGCCCCGATCTCCAGGACTGCCTTGTCCACAAGATTCAGCTGTTCACGATGCGTGTCCAGGTAGTGACAAAGAGCCAGAGCCTGAAGGCAATCGAGAGGAATTTGAGTCACAGTGAGTTTTTATGTTTAGGTAGATTATTCCATGAGGTTGCTGTCTTTGTTGATCATAAGTACCAATGGGTTTTTTTTTCTCTCAGACAGGCTGATGACAGAGAGGTAAATGGAGTCTAGGACATAGTCACAGGAGCCTCGCAGAGGAGGCAGCATCATCATCCTACTATATACAGTACAGACAAGTGTAATGTTGTACATAGGTGCTGTTGCAAATCTCAAAAAAGGGTGCTACTCACCGCCGGCCATATCATGCCTGCATAGGAGTCAAGAGCCCCTTCAATGGCAATCTCCTGCCCGACATAATAATGCACCTCTTTGTCCACTCTGCAGAAGAAACACGGAGTCCAGGCTGGTTTTTGTTGCTTCTGGACAGCTGATTCTTCTGAATGGTGCAAAAGTTGCTTGTTATCTCTGTGGTCTGAACCAACAGGAAACCCATCTGTGCTCAGTCTGAGTCTGGAAATGTTACTCCCTGCCTTTTATTGCATCTTACCTTTTTCCTCCTCTTTTTCTCCTTCCTCCCCATCTTCCTCCTCCTCGTCCCCTTCCTCCTCCTCCTCCTCCTCCTCTTCTTCTTCTCCGCTACTCATGTAATTGGTTTCCTCCACAAAGTGTTGGGACAAAGTATCCATATAAAATCCTTTGCGCGGTTGGAGTGGAAACAGACAAATATTATCAGCCATACATGTAAAAAACAGAGAATGCGTAGTACATCAGACTGTTCTGTTTGTTTTTCAGCCTTTCTTTTATGGATCTTGGTTAGTTTTTCAATCTGTTAAACGAGTAAAAGGGAACAGACGAGACTGTATACAAGATTACATTCAATATTAAAGTAAATTATTTCTTTTCTTTGCACTATTTTCTTTTAACTGCAGTCATACAGCAGAGCCAGCAAATTAAGCAAAACAAGTTTGTGTATAAACATGCACAAAAATGCATGAATTCACTTTTGAATTCAGACATTAGGGACACTTTTCTAAACCCAATATACTATTCAAATTCCTCTTAAAAAGATTTCTCCAAGAGCACTTTCCCAGTAGCTTTAACAAATACAGTAACAACATAATGTTTTTACACCCTACCCATGACCTTTGACCTACCTTTTGCTGCTTTATTTTCCAGTGAAAGATCTCAGAAGAAATCTGACTGCATCTGGAGACCTCTGAGTACAAGGTTATAGAGGCTCAGCATCCTGTAGGACACACCCATCATCATCACAAGGGCATGAGGGTATTTTTAGATCCGTGCCCACGAGAAATAAATGCAAGCAAGATAGAACAGCAGAGGGCACGTAGATACAAACACACTCCCACACACACACACACGACAGAAAAACACACACGAGATGTCTTGGTGAGAGAGCCAAAAGGAGAAAGAGAACGACAGGAATGTCATGATACGGCCACGCACGGATCTTTGATTCCAGTGTTGCTTATGGATTTCCCTGCCTGTGCCTCTTGGAAGCCTTCAAGGTCTGTAACCTCATACTGGATATAATGTGAAAGGAGGTGATATGAGGGAACACAAAACATGTAAAAGCTAACTTTTGTACAAACTGCGCTGAATGATTTCCAGCTGCGATGATCAAAGAACTCAAGAACTAAGAACAAGGAACTACTTTCATTGTGGGTTCAGATCAGATCAGTCATCACACATCTTGGATAATGCATCACTTTTATTTAGCCATCTTCAATTACAGACACATGAGCCCTGCTGAAAACCAGACCAATACGTGATTTTTATTTGGCTGGAAAGCATCTTTACAAAGATCCACTGGATGTGTGTGTTGTCACCAAAACATTTAAAACCTAATAGCTTCACAGACTCATTTTAATTGCTGTTAAGTTGGTGTCACTTCCTTTGCAATACTTTTATCAGACAAGAAAGAAAAAAACAAAAGAAATTAGGTCTTATCATGCAGCGGTCTATGTAAAAAGGACGCACCAGGTACGTGGCTATGTTGTGTTTACTTTCTTGCTTTTACTGCAATGACCTCAATTGCTTTAGCAGAGATGTTAGGTAATCGGATCGGGCTGGCAAGCATCTACGCGCTGAGAAAAAAAAGGGGCTCCTGTAACATAAACCTCAATTAGCCCTCACCCTGGTTACACTTAAACAGTCTTTCACCATGAAGTATCACCCCCCAGTTTCAGGTGTCGTCAGTCTAAATCCACTCACTTCCCAAAACTTGAAATCCACCCAGGACATCCAGGGTGGTTTGACACGTTAATAGGGAGTGCACAGTGGTTAGGTCATTGCCCAACCCTGAGGTAGATAAAAGTCACATATAGTCTATGTGGATAAAAGAAGAGTTTATTAAGCTTGATGACAGGCAGCATCTGTCTCCCAGTAAAAGCTTGTTTGTTATCAAGAGACTGTTGAAAGAGCGATAACATCAACCAATACCTCTACAAGGTCGCAGACAGTTTTCAGCTGTTGGGTGTTTGTTTATCCTGACAATGAAACACTACGCTTCACTGCCGCCAGCTTAGATATCCTCTTTGCTCCTCTTTAATCCAGCTCTCCAGCGTGCCTCTGTTTCTCTAGCCAAACAACACACATCTATCACACGGGCAAAAAGACAAGGACTGACGGGGCAGGATTTAAGAACTATAACTGGGATATCACATTTAGTGGGTCACATCAATAGCAGGTGGCTCCAACTCGCTCCCTCCAAGATAATCAAGCTAACTGGCAGGTTTCCAAAAGATGCCAAATTTGTGTGGGACATGCTGGTGTTCATGTTACTGAGAGGCGCACACCACCCAATATGGATGTGATCTTTGGCTTGACCTCCTTTAAGTTTTGCAGATGAAATATCACCCAAGGAGTTCTCATCCAGGTGTGACCATAATCAAATTAAAATGAGCAATGACTTTGGACTTTTGTTTTTGTGATGATTCTTAAATGTGAGGTCTGATCATTACATTCATACAGAGGCAGTGAGAAGCCTATATGATATTATGAAAAGGCCTGTCCCATCATTTTTGCGTGCATTCGTGTATGTCATATCATGCTGAGGTGATGAATATCATCTGAAAGTCTAAAAATATTAACAAAATATGTTTTCAGTTTAGCAATACCCTTGTTCTGCTTTTATATACATTGTCCTGTCCCAACAATAAAGTGTGACTACCAGTAATAAAGGAGCATTGCACTCAGATTTACTTTGATATTAGAAAGTCACAGTTTGCTTAGTTTCTGATAATAAAACAACAAAACAGCTAGTCATGCTGGTAGTCCCGTGAGGCTGTAACGTTAAACCTGTAATAACAGGGGGTTTTTTGGCCAGTTTGGGGCTGTTGGAACAAGCTATGAATACAACATTTACATGTCTTAATTTTTTAAGTTGATATTGTGAACTTACACATCCAGCAATTATTGAGAAATAATGTCATTTATTTGGAGTTTCCATGTACCAGATGAATGTAAGTCCATATTCACTCTCTTTTAGCTCTATTTTTGGTCTCCACCAACTCCCGAGGGAAATGTCTCTTCAACCACTAAATGCTCCACTGTGTTATCTAGGGAGTCGCTGTCATTTGATGCTGAGCAGGTGGTGTAAAGTGGGGGTCTTAGAGCTGTTTATGTTGAAACAGATGGTATTTAAAAAATGTGTTACTGCCGCTTTAAATAATACAAAACAACCTCTGTGGATGTATAAATACTTACAAAATGGAGAATAATGTTTTTTTTTTTCAAAAGCCTTACCACTGGAGGAGCAAAAGAAATTTGGCCGTGGTACAGTATCCATTTTAGAACATCTCAGTTTTCCCTTTTCAGGCTCAGCTCTACATTGTCAGACTTGTCTAAGCTTTCACCAACAGCTTTCACCACTAAGCTTTCAAGATGTGCTTGCTCCTGACTGTTATTAGCAGGTTCACACTCCAGCCATTCATGGTCCCCAAAGGAATCATTTTAAGAGCACGATCAGTGACATTAAAGGCAGTACTTCAACTTTCATTAAGATACTAAAATAAATATATGCTCCTCCTGTCCTTGTAAAGCCTGAGCATATTGTCCATGTGAAGTCAAACAGCAGCAGACCTCCTGAATAAAATCCACAAGGTCATCAGAAAACCACTGGAAAAATACACTGCCATGTTTCCCGGATGGTCAATGCTGTGAGCTAACTGGACCAAAACAAGAGTCAGTCAAGACTTCAAGAGTGAGAATGTGCTGCTGACAGATGACAACCATTTTTCTTTAAAAAAAATCAGTGAATGTGATCCTCTAGAGGGGATCCTCAACTAGTGTGACGTCTTTTGACTAATACAAAATACCCACTTAGTGAGTGCCAGTATGAAATAGCTTTGAGTTTATGCAGAGTGCTTTTGCTGACACCATACTAGATTGAAATCAATGGTCATTCTGTAATGTTGTTGCATTATATTGAAATGCCCCTAATCGACACCAATAAATATATCGATATATTATGTTACTAAAATAATAAACTGTGGAAAACGATTGGATCACAATTTGATATTGTGATATAGTGGCATATCAAACTATGAACACCATAAAGTCTCTCAAAGAGATATTTGTCAATGAGATCTATGAAAACACAAATAAATTAAAACATTCCCATTCTGCAGCACAGTTTACAAATTCTCCCCAATTCAGCAGACACACTCACACAATGAGTATTGTGTCCTCTGTCTGTTTAACGGTTCAGGCAGCAGCCTGTCCTTGGTCCTTGGTCCCCTTGTCTTTCCTCCAGGCCCTGAACAGTTTGATACTCAGACTCGGGAGGTCGTACAGCTCCTCCAGGAAGAAGCGCTGCCGAAAGCGATCCACAAAGCTGTTCTCTGGGTCCAGACGAAAGCGCATGGCCCACAGGATCTGCGTGGTTTCCTGGCACAGGTGGTCAAAGGTGTCCATCAGCTCATCCAGGTAAGGGTGGGCGTACACCACGTCAGCTGCCAGGATGTAGTCGAAACAATGTGTGGCACGAGGGAAACGCTGCTCCACCCCCTGACCCCAGATCAGCTCTGTGACCTAGAAACAGATGACTTTACTGTATTAAATCAAAATATCATATCTCGTTTCCAAAGGTTTGCTTTTAAAAGGAGGAGTCCCCTTTTGCATAATTTAAGGTTGAATCTTTGGTGTTAGCATTAGAAATATGGAATGACAGGTTTGTCAGGTTCTACAGTTTGTCCATGACCCAAATATACACCAAGAAAAACATGGTTCAACATGTGAATATATTTTATATATTTTCAAGCAGACAGTATGAAATAAAAATATTTTAAAAATACCACAGGGATATACTTGCATCGGTCCTTGGTGTTGCGCATCACATTGTACTGGAGGTTCCCCAGCACATCCGGTAGGTCAGTGGAGGTCACCTTAGCACCTGGAGAGAGAGACGGTGCAGCTGAGCATTAAAGGGAATGAGATCCAAACAGCAACAGAGAGAGAAAAAGAACCGAACGATTAAGTCAAAGAGGCTGAGTTCAAACTAAAAGTTCAAACCAAAGCCGATCACTTGTTGTTTGTTATTTATCCCATACCTAAAAGGCTGGATACGATGGTGACCAGCCCAGTTCCAGCCCCCAGTTCAATCACATTTTTATCTGCCAGGTTGTATTTGTCTCGGTTGGTCTCCAAGAAATGACACAAAACCATTGCCTGTTGGGGGGCAAAAGTTTATAGTTCACTGGCAGGACTCAAAATAGAGAAGTTATACAGCAGCTAAATATTGGGACAATGTGTAAGTGGAGACGCACTGAGGGCCAGAGTACAGCTCCATAGAGGTCTGTGGACTCTTTGATGCGGATTTCCAAGTCAGAAAAGATGTATCCCTCCCAGGCCTCCGGGCCAAGGACAGAGGGATGGAAAGCATGAGCCATTATGGCTTTGGCTAGCTCTGCATCCACAGCAGCACCTGCTTTGGCATCCACAAGAGAGGGATATTAAAAATAATGATGGTTATATTTCTAAAACAGTGACACTGCACGGTGAGTGAGGAAAATGCAGAACCTAAAATAAGACAAAAAACACCTTTTTTCTCTTCAGACATTTGACATCATAGCAGAATATGTATAGGTGTAATCAATTACATTAATGATGGCAAAATTCAAACATATTTTACTTAAATGTACAGAGCAGTATGATTGATCATTGATCATTAATAATTAGCTGCATCTGTACTTTTCCTGCAATTACAAGTCAAAATGTCTGCTGTGAAAAATGTTGGTTTTCTCCAAAGGATTTAATTTTGCACAACAGTACACGTAACTCTAAAACTCTAAATTCATATTTTTTACACTGATAACTCAGTTATACAGCACACAGTGTTGACTGTTCGACTTCAGTTTGAATTAGCTCTTTAGCTCAGGGTGACTGCCTTGATACTTGGCTCTAGATTTACTGAAGTTGCTGCCTGAATTGCTAATGTGTAAAAAATTCAATGGGAAAGGACTACTAATCTGTGCAGCATGAATAACAGATGGTAACTGTATTAGCTAAGGGGAACAAATAGAAGGACTATACTCTGATTATATGATTCTAAACTACAATAGTTTACATGACAATAGTTCATCATAAGGGCTGTCAGTTATCTGGATTAACAGGAACATTATATTTGATTTTTAATGTGAGGACAAAACAAAATTTTATTGTCCTCCATTGTAGAGGAGTGGAAGCAGAAATTTAATAAATGGAGATAAAAAAAAACTATCTGAATGGCTACAAGTAAGTAAGAGACAAGTAAGAAGGTAGGTAAGATAACATTGCTTTTTGTAATTTGGGTATACCAATTCTTTAATTATCCCACCAACTCCAGCCTCAATCTCTGTAGGAAAAAAAAAAAACTCATCAACAACTACATGATGAAACTACAGGGCTACTATTGGTAGTTGTTTCTGCACATCACCTAAACCTGTCACAAGCAGATGAGTGATGTTTTTTTTCATATCACATTACGGGTAACATGGGCTTCTCCGCTCTATAAATGAATCACATTTACGTGCATAATCTCATCATCCAACTGTTTGTTTGTAACGCCAGGGTCTCCGGCCATGTGTCCGAGCTATGACGGCCACTCGGAGCATCTGAAACACAACTTCAGTTATGCAACGCTGGTTTAGAGAAAAGGTCAGGAGAGCCCACAGAGTGACAATGCTCGGGAACTCGATTTATAGCTTTTGTGTGTGCGTATAAATATCTCAGTTACCTCTGTCATTAACTAGCAGAGATGATAATGTTTTAAGGGAATAAATATTTTTAGATTGCAGCTGGTTTATGGGATTTAAGTACTGCACATGCAACTACCTCTGAACGTTTTTAAAAACAATACCTTAAAAAAATTTGACCTTGTTCCAAAAAACAAAAAACTAATCAATACCACTGAAATTAGAAGTAAAAATGTTTAGTTTTCAGTTGTGTATTATTTACAATTCTCACCTTCTTCCTTGGTGTTGAAGTCCTCTATGGCCTTGGACTGTTGAGTCTCCATGTCTGAAGGAGACCAAGGAGAAGGGCAAGAGCGCCCAAAAGAGAAAATCTGTAGCTGCCGTTCTTGGTTTGCCGTCACAGGTGAAGTCCTTTTGGGTCAGTCTGGATTCAAATCGCTCCAGCAGGCTTGTTTGCTGTCACCCTCTGCAGTTTTAAATTACACACAAATACAGCGTTTCACAACTTCTTGTCCACTCCACCCCACATTTCAGGCTCTCTCTCTGGGCATGCTTAGACCCCTCTCCAACGCAGTAAAACTGACAGACAGCAACAGCTGCCCCGTCCGACTGCTGAGCCAGAGCTGTGGAGCAGAGTGGAGGAGTAATGTTTCCTCTCTTTCATTGACAAGTTAAAATAGGACTTGATGCACATGATGGAAACTTCAGGTATTTATTCAGAAACATCAACAAAACAGCACAAGAAAAATATTCTAGAATACAGAAAAAGTTCAGTTCATCACTGTTAATGAGTTCATGATTCATTTACACATTTAAATACCAAATATAATGTCACATTTTCTGGGAGTGTTCGACATGATTCACATTGCAACTGTTTTGACAATTTCTGTTAATGTTTGAAGTTCAGTTTTGTTTTTCTTTCATAATTTCTTCCCCCTTCCCCTCCCTCTCATGCTCCCTCTCCCTCTTGTGCTCTTCGCTCCGCGGCCTTGTCGGCTGCCTTCGAACACAGATCGGGCTGTAACCATAGCGACTTCACCTCTGCCGTCGCTGTCCTCACCATCGCGCTGCTGCTGCTGCTTCTCGTGGCCCTCTGAGGTGGAGTCGACTGAGGGACCTTTACTGAGGGGGACTCCTGGCTGCTGCTCGCATGCTTCAGAGGTGTGAGAGGAGGGTCAACCACTACCTCCGACCCCAGAAAACCTCCTCCTGTCGCAGGCCTCTCTTCTTCCATCCCTCCTTTCTGTGGACTTTTGCTTGCTGCCTTCCCTTTCTTGGATTTAGACGGGGATGGCATTTCCTCCTCGCTGTCCTCGTCTCCTCCCTCTCTCTCCTTTCTCTTCATGCAGGTGACGGCCCGGCGGAGTCGCTGGCTGCGGATCACCTGCTTCTCCTGCTGCTCCATGCGGAAGAACGAGTCGATCCGGAGCTGAGTCTGAACCAAAGAGGTATAAGAGATATGGTGTGAATGATGAAAGACTACAAAGTGGGGTTTATTTCCTCCATTTCTGACCTTTTCAAATGCACACAATCAAACTTGAGGCCTTCAAGAGAGCGTGACTAAGAATCCAAAACACTGGACTGAAGTGTTGTAGACATCTGCTGTCACCTCTTATAGCAGTTACCACCTTTGTTTGTCTGATGTTTCCTCACAGTCCTGACATGTTCCAAATATATTCTTTTGAATGGTTTTACTGGTCATTGTAAATATAATAAAAATCAGCATCACACCAATTTGTAATCCTATTTTCCTGTTTATTTAATCCCTTAACACTTGAGTGGATGTATATATTTTTTAAATAAAATCTTAACATATATATATTTTAGTTGACTTAATTCAACTGTAACAGTATATTTTGGTTGGGAATCACTGCTTGAGAATCGCCACAGTTACCTGCTGAGTGTTGAGCTGCTTCATCACCGGCTGAAGAGTTTCCTCCGTCTTCCGACTGCTCCAGCCAAAACGATTCAGGCAGAATGTAAAGAAACCGGTTAAGGAAATGGCACATATTCACGGACGCACACACAGACACACATTGCACGCATAAAGAAAGGATATTCTTTGATCATGTCGAGGTGCGGGCGTCCCCAGCTGAAGGAGCTGTTGGACTCGTCCACAGCAGGCTGCAGGTAAGCCTGAGCCACCGCGGGGCTGGGGAACCCCGGATGCAGTTTCAGGTCCCTCAGCTTCTTCTTAACCTTCGTGTCCCGAGGATCGGCCACCAGGCGCTTTTTCTCCTGAGCCTCTGACCACCATTTACTGAAGGGAAGAAACAGTCACCAGGCAAACACTAATAAGCCTTTAGAAACAGAAACCATCAGCATTAAAAGTAAGCAGTTAAGTAAAGCAGTTAAAGGTAACGTTATATTAACACTTTATATGATATATGATATGATATGATATGATATGATATGATATGATACATTTATTGTAAATGTTTAAACCATATTTCTAAAATTAAGGAAATAATCATAATATTGTATTAAGTAAGAATTTTGGCCAGGATAGTTACATTTACACTAAACCATCTGAATACTAATAACACATTCCTTGTACACTGAGTTGACATTTATTCAGTTAAAACACGGAGGCAAATACAAAACTTTAATCAAATTAGAACTTAGAGATAATTTATCAGTCCTTTGAACTATTCTTTAACAAGATTATTTCAGACTTTTGTCCTATATTTAAAATCTTAGTAAAAAGAGATGGGAGCAGTCAAACTTAACTATGTAAAAGATTTGAAAAATGAGTGAAAAAGAGAAAAAAGGTAGCAGCAAGATGAAAGTGTTGGTGATGAAAACATAAAATCAATCATTATTCCATTATCAACCATTATTAACACTTTTGAAAGTTATTTTTAGATCTTTTGAATCTCCTGGACTAAATAAACCAAATCACAAAAAACACACATACACTAACATAAACACAAACACACGTACACACACCTGAACTGTATGAGGGGCTCCATGCCTGGCCCTGGGAACTCATTCAGTATCTCCATGCCGGTCACATGACCGACCCCTGGCACGCCCTCTGTGTAGTCACTTCCCAGCAGGTAAGCCAGGTTTATCAGTTTGGTCCTGTCCAGACCTGAGAGGCCCGAGAGACGGACAGAGGAGAGATAACAAACGCACAAAAATAGGGTGGGCAAAGAGAGAGAGAGCAGTAAAGCCTTGTGCAGTGTGTGTGGTCAGTTTGTTGACAGCCCACACCTGTCTCTGATATGTGCAGTATGAACTCATCAGATTAGCATGTTAATGTGTTATGTTTGCACAATTTCAACACCTTACTCTCAGGAGGCAGAACAACATTGATCAAAGTTAATGAGACAAAGTATTGAATACTTTATAAGGACCAAATAATAAACACTGTAAATCACACACACACACACACACACTGACCTAGTTGGCTCTGCAGGTCACTGTACTGGTAGTGTTCAACATATTTGTTCTGGCTGAAGAAGTTCTTGTAGACGTGTCGCCCTCCGAACAGCCACACGTCTGAGTCGTCGGTGATGGTCCCATGTGTGTGGTCAGCGCGGTCGAGAGCTGCACACTGAGCCTCGGCCTCCATCGGAGCTACCAGGAACGGCACGCCAAACAGCCGCAGCAGCTCCTGGTGTCACAGAAGAAAACTGTCAGCACACGCAAAGTCCTCAGCACTGAAGCTGACAGTTTGTGTGCATTCCTGGAATTTAGTACATTTTGTACATGAGTACAAATTTAGGGTATTTGTACTTTTACTTGAGTGTTTCCATTTTATGCAACGTTTGTGACTATACTTTCTACTCCTCTACATCTCAGTAAATATTGTACTATAAACTGTAAATATTGTATAAACTGCTACGATTCTTTGACAGCTTTAGTTACTTTTCTTATTAAAATATTTCTTACCTTTCCTGTCCAGTGAAAACCTAAGTATCTATGTGGTTTTGGATTTATGAGTTGAGAAGTGTTTCTTTATGAGTTGAGAAATTCCCCTACTTCTTTAGATAAACTATTTGAGCCCTCCCTGGATTAGCTAGAAAGTGTCTCATTACAAAGTTGAAAACAGGCTGTTTTTCTGATGAAAAATAGACTTTTTAGCAATTTGCGGTACTTACAGGACAGCAACTCTAACATATAATGATCTTACAGACCGTGATGCTTTGCTGTAGATTAAACAACCTAACAGCATATAAAGCAGTTAAAATGAGCTGAACCTCACACATCTACAGCAGTAAAATGCATAGGTATAACCGTGTCTCAAGGGGTATCTGGGATGCATGTTTCTCTAGTCATGTGAAATACCTTCGGTCTTAGCAGCATTATCAAAACAGCCAAAAGGATTAATGAAGGTCGAGCATTTTAGAGGTTTCACATTAATTGATTGTGATTTTATGAAGGAGGAAAATGCTGACAGCCTGTGACATTTAAGAGTGAGTTGATACAGAGCGCTTGGCTCTGTGAACGTTTGGCAGAGGCACCAGAGAAATTTATCCCCGGTTGATCTCACACCCTCTCTGGGTTGTCAAATATGAGTCTAGTGACTGAGTGGAGGCATGTGTGCACTCATAATCATCTGATAGAGGCTCATCAGTCAACTACTTTACTCGAGGGTGGAATGCCTCCGTGTGCATCCCTACATGTCGATGTCATTTCATGGTGTCTTTTTTTCACCTGGCTCTCCAGGCACATCTGTCCGGTGACTGTGTTCGCCATCCTCTCCTGCTGCTGCTTCAGCTCCTTCAGGCTGCTCTGCTCCACCTGCAGGGAGCTCTCTAGAGCCTCCAGCTCATCCTGCAGTACAACACACAGCCACTGCTTCAGCCCTGTCTCAGGTACATTAAACTGACCGATTCAAACACAGCATTCAAATCACAGCAATATTTCTGCTTTGCCGTCCTGCTCCACCAGCTGATTGGTAACAGAAAGAAAGGACAGAAAGTACAGTTTCATATTATTCATTATAAACCCCAAAATAACCCCAAACATTTATCTAAAATTTAAATGGAAATTGGCTGATATATTATTGTCAGAATCTAGAATCTAGTATAAAATTGTGTCATTGGTGTAAAACATACCTTGACAGTTTTTTGTTTGGAATACTAAAACTAATATTACTGTTTTTATATGGTGGTTCACCCAAGAGAAATAAAAAAAAAACATATTGGTGGTGTGTAGCCATGCAGATAGTTTTGGTTTTAGATATGGTTGAGATACATGTGAAATATACCTCAATACAATGGAAGTGAATGGATTTTGGTTTGTGGTGCTCACACAGGCAACAAGCTATATGCATGGCTAGATACCACTGGAAGTCAGCAATTTTAGTTCAGAATTAAAACAGTCAAAATCTTGTGTGTAAACAGCACTCACCACATCAAAGTGTTCCCATTCATTGATCGCTGGAGATGAGCTGGATTCTGCCTCTGCTGCCTCCTTTAACTCTCTCTCTTCCGTCTGTCTCTTGTTGTTGTCCTCTCTGTCATCTAATATCAATGCAGCGGCTGGTTCGCTGGGAGCCTCCGACAAACGTTCCTCTGATTCCTCTTCTGTCTTGGTCCCATCCTCGTGGACCTCATCTAGAGATCCTTCCTCTCTGATCACTGCAAGGGAATCATCTGCATCCTCCTCTTTAAATTCTTCTTCTGACACATCGACGAAGCTCTCTGGCAAAAACACATGAAAAAAATGTTTTTGTTAACATCAGCTGGTTAAAGAGATTACAGATGAGTGTGATCTTACCCCAGCTGTTACTGCACCTTCTGACTCGCTCTCCTCGCTGCTCTCTGACTTCACATTATTATCAGGTTGAATTTCAGTCTCTGCACTGAGAGGTTTCCTGTGTATTTGAGCAGACATGTTGATGGATAATGTGTTTTGATTGGAAGCCGCAGCACCCTGATGATGAACCAGATCCCCGTTCTTCGTGATCAGTCCGTGCTCTGATTCCCCTCTCCCCAGCTCTTCCTGTTGTTCTGTCTGTCCTCTATTTCCTGCTATCACATCCTCCGCCAACTGTCCTTTCTTTGTTTCGTCCCCTGACTTCATCTCTCTCTTCTGAGGTTGTTGCAGCGCCGCAAAACGAAGTGCTTTATTTCTCTGACCAATCACTTCCTCCATCTCATCTTCAGAGCTGCTGACTAACAAACTATCTTTGATGTGCAAACTTTGGCCCATAAAATCAGTTTTTTCATTAGGCAAAGGTTCTGTCTCCTCCTCTGAGCTGCTGATGACCACTTGTGGCGCAGGTTGATGGATGTTCGCCTGCAGTTTGGTGGGTGAGCTGCTGATTCGTGTCCTGTGTTCGGCAGCACCGCCTTCGTCCTCAGCGAGAGCATGCTGGATTGCCAGAAGGGTCCGTGGAGACACACTACCGTCCCTCTCACCCTTGTCCACCTTCTCCTCATCTGAGCTGTCGTTCATGGCAGCCTGGATCGCCTCGAGTGTACGGGGCGAGGGCGGCGACGCGTCTCCCTGAGATGGATTTGAGACAGAGGGTTTGGAGTCTTGTGAGGAAACGTCCTGCGCTTTCTCCTCTTCCTCGCTGATAGGACGCCACAGGGGCTCAGGTCTGCCTGCAGCTCGTCTTTTGCAGCCTGACAGGGAGCTCCCGGCCCAGGGTGCAGCTGCAGGTTCGCTCTCAGTGGCAGCCTCACTCTTTTTGGAGCCTATACAGGAAAAGTGGAGTGACATGAAAACATTTGCATTTTCTTATTTGTGTCTAAAGCTTTCTTTTCTGATGAAAACTTCTTAAAGGACCATTCCAGAAATCATGAAATCTTTACTAAAACACACCATGAGATTACTAATTAATTTCTTATCTTCGCTGAACCATGGGCTTACATATATTTCAATATAACACCAAATTTTTATTTAAGAAATCACTGAAATTAGATGATTTGTCACACTGAACAATTAGTGTGCTTTAATTTAGATCAAAGTAATAAAACAGTTATAAGCAGTTGTCTTTTAGATGTAATTCTACAATTTTCACAACATATCAGCCACCTTCACCTTTAATAAGGATATAGTGGGAATGGTCCTCTGAAACCAGTCGGTGTGACTCTACGCTGTGACTCTGCTTGTCCCCGTCCTGCTGGTAGAGCTGCGGAGCGGTGCCGGCACTCCGCTGGCTCATCTCTTTCTCCACACCCTCCAGGCGCTGGTTGAGCCGGTTCCTCTGCAGCAGGCCAGCCAGCTGGTACTGTGAAAAGTCTCCCGAATGCTGAGAGGGAGAGGAGAGGAGTTCATGCTGAAGAGGAGGAGCTGGGCGAGTGTGTGAGTGTGCGTGAAAGTGAGCAGTACCTCTGGAGGTTTATAGTACATGGTCCGGCGTCTTTTGGAAAACTCTTTCATTTCTTTGAGAATCTCGTGCTTCATTTCAGGAGGCAGGCTGGCAAACTCCTCGGAGTTGATGTCCACTGAGTTGGGGTTTTCATAGAATTCTCCCTGAGACACAGAGAGTAATCTGGCTTCAAATATGAGTTATTTAACAAGGGATTCATATCAAGAAGAGCTGGCTACGCTGGCCAACCAATGTAAAGAACAAAGTAAAAATGTGAAGCTTGTTTATGCGTGACTCTAAATACTTTAAGACAGTGACACAAAGTATAGTTTTATAAAACAATCTTTTTTTAAAATAAGATATCATGGACAAACAGACAACCAACCCAAGTACCAGACAGTATTTTTTCCTCTAACCATCGGTATTATATTGATATAATTACCAAGCTTGAATGCACAGTATTTGAAGCTTCATTACTTGGTGGCAGTGCTGTATAATTTGATGCTCTTTTAAATGTTATAATTTTACCTGATACATGTGATTATGGTCACCCATGTCCTCCCACTTGTTCTCCTCCTCCTCCTCCTCCTCCTCTTCTGAACTACAAGAACAAAACACATTTAAATGATTACAGCACCTGTATTATGTGTAAAATAACTATATAATGGACATAATCATATATCTCACTCCTCATACATATCTATGTGCAACTCACAAAGAGTGATTCAAACATTTTCTCTGAGGATCTAATCTATGTAACTTTCTCTTATAAAACACAAAAATTTGCTTAGATTTTCCACTAACACATGTGAAGATGATCTGACTGTATTACTCATCACTACATATATTTCTGACCTGCTTTTGTCTTTCTCCTCTGCAGCGGGCAGGGCCGGCAGAACGTACATGTCGTCCACCTCATCTCTCCTCACACTGGAAAGGCTGGGTAGAGGATCCTTACTGTGGCACGGGGGAAACAAAAAGAGATTTAAATGATTCTACCAGGAAAGCAGACAGTACATCTTGCGGTTTATATAAAGAATTACTTCGACAGAAGCTAAATAGAGAGGGAGAAACTTGTCAGAAA
The DNA here is from genome assembly GCA_023238725.1 of Scortum barcoo. NCBI lineage: Eukaryota > Metazoa > Chordata > Actinopteri > Centrarchiformes > Terapontidae > Scortum > Scortum barcoo. The sequence goes on from CM041531.1 coordinate 12,776,094, forward strand.
GCAGTAGTTTCTACCGTTGGGATGTGAGAGCATGATTGCTGTCCCAAACCTGCTCCTCACCTGCGGTCTCCAAGTGCAGCTTTGATAGCTTGTCTCTTCAGGAAAGTCCTGAGCAGTTTCTCATTGGTCTGTTTGGACTCCCGGCTCAACTCCTCCTTCCTCTTCCTCCTCAGAGCCTGCAGGAGGGAAAAGCAAAGAATAAGTGGGAGTCACAACAACCATATGGAAGAAATATAATAGCAGACTGCGTTGAGGAAGCGCTGAAGGTACCAGGGTCTGTTTCTTCAGCAGCGGTGCGTCCCCATCGAACACAAAGACTGGCCTGATGCGGAAGAAGAGCAGCTTGCAGATGCGGTGGAAGAGAGTGAGGAGGTGGGCGTTTTGGACACTGTTTCCCTCCCGGTCCCTCACCCCCTTCACTGCCTGGTTCAGCCATATGCTGATGTCTGGAGGAGCATGGTTAAGGTTAAAGCTCAAAAGGAGAGAGTCATCAGCATCAATGCATCTGACTAAAGAGAGAGCGTGAATATCATATTATAATTTAATCATCTTAATATTTGCACCCTGCTGCCTCAATAGTATTATATTATCTATATATTAGTTTAATATCTTATCTCACATACTATTTTCTATTCATATGTAACGAATTTCATTAAAAGGGTTTCATTGCCGACGACTTGCTTGATTTAATTATTGTGCACATGACAAATAAAACTCCTGATTCTTGCAGGGAAAGGTCAAACAGGCGGACAGATGTATACAAAGTGCAGCTAAAGCCCATCTCCAGTCACTGATGAATGCAGACTCAGGATACCGACAGCGAGGACCTTCCCCTCCAGAGTCTCCGGGTTGATGGGCTTCCCTGTGCTCTCCAGCAGCCTCCACAGTCCGTGCACTCCCATCGCAGCTGTGGCTCTTCCTCACACCACCAACATCCACGGTGGAGAAAGCGAGAAACTCCTCTCCAAGTTTATTGTTAATCGGTATTTGTGTCCGTGGAGCAACAAAGCTGCGCATGAAGGTTCCGGATTACGCTCAGTCGCCGGGTTTAGGGAGCGCCAAGATTCTGATCTGAAATCAGTTTTATGTTTAATTGATATTATAACAAGTCGGTTGAAATGTAAAGAAACTGACCGGAGATCAGTTTTGTTCTGAGGAGACGGACCGGATCTGTTTGTTATGGGTTTATATTTTCCCAAGTAAAGCCTGCCAGGTTTCTTAAATAACGCCATTGCCAGGATTACGATTATTTTATCGTTTATATCAGAATTCTCTGATTAAATCGTAGATTTTAAAATAAGATATGTGTACAGCACTGAAATTTGAACTCCCAGCTGCTCTAGTTTTCAAGAGAAGAACTGCATCTTGACAGGAAGTGTTTCCTGAAAGAACAAGCTCAGGGTTAAAAAGTGACACTCCATTGTCGTCAGAGGCCAACCGTGTCCGGTGACAAAATAAACAGCTTACGGTGAATTAACCGGTGAGGTCGGACCCATTGTCATCTGGTACGTTATTTAACAAGTTATCTGAATATCCAACACGAAACTAAACCACATTAGACATGTTGAGAAGTGTACTGCCGTGTAGTTAACACTTATCCCGACAGCGTTAACGGCAAGCTAACGTTAGCATGCACAAGCTAACAGCCGTTATCAGCACCGGACTGATATTTGGTTTCTGTCGTAAACACCGAGGGATACACGCGTAAATAACAACAACGAGTGAACAACAACGAAGCGGAAATAACCACAAAGTACTTTTCCTCCTGTCGTCACAGGACGAAGAGTCAGCTGGTCTTCACTGAGCCTCAGACTTCCTCCAGGATGACTGCTGCTGTGAGAGGTATGTTCCTAATAATCCGCGTTTATTATCACACCGTCTGAACCAGATTGATAAACAGGTTGCTTCTTATCTTCTGTGTGGGCCCAGTAAAGGACCTCATCCAATCTATTTATAGCACCAGATATCGGACGGCCAAAACTATTTTTTTTACAGCTAAATGTGGATAAAATAGAGACTGAGAACACCCCTGTTCTTATACACCCCTTTCTAATATCTATACCCCAGCCTAAGACTTCCTTTTATAATCTTTGAAATATATCAAAAGTTAGATGCCTCTTCTTGCAGTATGATTTTGAAAAACTTGTTCGTGCATTTATTGCCACTTGACTAGGTGACTGTAATGTACCTGTAACTGGACTGAAGTGTTAAATAAACCACAGTACTAACTAAAACTAAAAGGTTTAAACACATCACTTCTGTTTTAACTGGCTCCCAGCAAAACAAAAAAATTGATTTTAAAATACTTCTTATTGTTTTTAAATCTGTGAATGGCTTAGTTTATTCCCACATGCTCCCACCGGACAGATCCCTCAGATTGTTGAGTAAAGGTTTCCTCGCTATACCCAGAATGAAGTCTAAATCGGCCTTTGGTTTCTTCAGTCTTTTTACTCTCTATGCGTCATGATCTACGGTCTGCTTTAAGTCTTCTTTAGAAAACTAAATCATGTCTGTATTCAGAAGCTTTTAGTTGGTTTCAAAGTGTGTGCTTAACTGGTAAAACTTTTCATTTGTAATCAGATTAGAATGACTCTTTTTTTGATAATAATGAAAATACCTTCTCATCTTATCCTCTTTTTTTATAGTAATACCTGATTATCTTATACATTTTTCTTACAATGTAATCTGTAATACCTTTGTCTCATATATGTTGTTATCTTATACATTTTTGTCATGTATGATCCTTGTTTTTTTTGGAAGCACATCTAAGTCTAAACCCACTGATGAAATGTGCTTTTAAATTTACTTGACTTCTCGTCTAGCTTACACAATCTAAAGATAACATCTACATTGATTCATACAGCTATGGCTTCTCTATTTTATTTGAACTTTATCTGAACTTTCACTTAAGTCACAGCACTTCATGTTTTGTGTTGACTTCCCCTTGTGCTGTCTAGAAAAAGTCTCTTCAAAACACACATTGTCTTACTGTGTCAGCATAACCAAGTCAAAAGCACACTTCTAATATCATAAATCCCCTCACGAAAAGGTGAACAAGTGTACAAGTTTGACAGTTTTTGTTAGCAGCCCACCTCTGTTTTGATCACTCGGGATACATTTAAGTACAAAATGTAAACTTTGCTTTGTTTTACTTTTTCAGAATCTGCCAGAGTGCCTATCCGAGGTGCTGGCGATGGCATGGAAACAGAAAAACCGCCGGCTGTGCTGGAAGTAAACACAGATACGCTGCCACCAGGTCCATCTGCAGTCCCTCTCCTGAAAGTGGCGAGCCCAAAACACAGCCCCAAATCTTCGCATCCTGCCCCTCCGACTGCCCCACAACCTCTCGGGGTGCTCCACCTGGGTAAGGTGAGTCGAGAGTCCTGCACAGAGGTGGAGGCTGTGAGGATCATTGTCCCTCGTGCCGCTATCAGCCGGAGCAGCCGCACAGGTCCTGCTGAGGGGAAAGGGGAGGCTGAGGAGCAGGGCTGTCCCCCACTACCTGTGGTGGAGGACTGGAGAGGACAGCTGGAGAAGCTGCAGAATTCTGAACGGAGGCTGCTGCAGGACAAGGAAGGCCTTTCTAATCAGCTCCGTGTGCAGACCGAGGTAAGGCCCTAATGAAAGCAGATACGTACTTATTTAGATATTAGATATACTCGACCTCACACTACCAGCCTTATTTGTTATTTCAACTTCAGTGTTTCACGTTTTTTTAATTATCATTCTGTCTAAATCTTTATGTATTTTAATGTAATTATGCTCCTTTTTGTCTCACTGAGTGTGTTTAAGTCCATGTAAAGAAAACAACTGTAAAAGAGATTTGGTAACTTTTACTCTCTCTGTGCTCCAGGTGAACCGCGAGCTAAAGAAACTGCTGGTGGCGTCAGTGGGTGACGACCTCCAGTACCACTTTGAGCGTCTGGCACGGGAGAAGAACCAGCTGATTCTGGAGAATGAGGCTCTCGGCCGCAGTCTGGCACACACGGCTGAGCAGCTGGAGCGAATGAGCATCCAGTGTGACGTTTGGAGGAGCAAGTTCCTGGCCAGCAGGTATCAAAAAGACAAAAGCAACTGTGTGGCAAATAGAAATGGTTGGAAATGAAAAGAGGATGGGAAGAGATGGGACATTTTATTTCAGAGCTGTCGTCTCATCCTCAGTTTACATAAAAGCTCCATGTGAGCAAACACCTATCAGGGATCCTGCAACCTATCTGAGTAAAGACAAATAAAATACACAGTCACATAGTTACTGCTCACACACTAAATAAACACTTGCATCAATGTTGTGTCTTCAGGGTCATGGCAGAGGAGCTGACAAATGCCAGAGCAGCTCTGCAGAGACAGACCAGAGAGGCGCAAGGAGCAATTCAGGACCTGCTGTTGGAGAGAGAAGAGTTCTCCAGGGACATGGTTCTCACTCACAGGTAACATAACCATGATTCACATTCAGTTAATCTTTTCCTGGTGATGAGAAAAAGACAGGACAATCAGACTGGGTTAAATTAAATGTGCCAGGCCACCAGATAAATAATAAATACACTCCAGTGTTTCCTGGGGAACAAGATGTTGTTGCTGTAGGGGCAATGTTATGAATGTAACTCTCAGCACTGCTGTGTTTTACATCCGTCCACGGTCCTGCAGTCAACCTGTTACCTGTTGGCAAAGGTGTAATGTTTGTATTTTACTGAATTAAAAAGCAGTTATTAAAGAAATTGCACAATTATGTTGTCTCCTTAACCCTAACCCTCAGACATCCACACATAACTGTGTGAAGACTACATCTCAGCCAAATCAAAAACAACTAAACACTGTGCTAATGTTGCTTGTACTTCTGTTTTCAGATCTCTGGAGCAGCTCCTGGTGTCTCTACAGTGGGGCAGACAGCAGACATACTATCCTAGTGCACAGCCGCTGAGCACAGGAGAGCTGGCAGTAGCCAATCACAAACTAGCAGACGCCATCAATTCCCACCTATTGGGAAACACCAGCGGCAGCAGCGTGGTGAAGAGCAGCGGTGCAACACCTGAGCAGCTCTGCAGCACACCGGCAGAGAAGATGGCTGAAAAGGTATGAACTTCATATCTTTGTGTAAATCTTACCATTTCTTAATGTTTGTCGTATAATCCAAAAGTTCACAAATGTGTTTTCTGTCTTAGGTGCTGAAGATTTTAGACCCAATTTCCTGTTCAGAAAACAAGGCAGATCCTCCACTCGGTGACTCCACCCCCTCAACCTTTCTCAGCAATAAGAAGAGCATTGGCAGGTTTCACCCGTACACCCGCTACGAGAACATCACTTTTAACTGCTGCGAGCGCTGCACTGGAGACATCCTGGTGCTGTAGAGGTCAAAGAGAGGCAAAGCGTCCCATTGGACGCCAACGAGTTTATTTCAAAATGACTTCTTCAGTCAACAGCGGAAGTTAGCTGCTCAAGTGGGCGCTTTCTTTTTAAGTCTTTTGCTACACATTTTAGTGCATAGCAGCCTTCAGTGTTGAGATTTCCACAATTTTGTATATATGCTTTTTCATTTTGATCAACCTGCTGTTTATTTTGCTGCCTTTAACTTGAAAAAAAGCTAAGAAAGACAATTGAGTTGTTTGCTCAGGAATCATGTGAATCATGTAAATCATGTGATGAAAGCAGAATGCATTTCACAGCCATTGCATCCTGGTTTAAAACCATGTAAAGTGCTATTTATTGCTGGGAAGTGAGGTCAAGATGTGTCAGTGTTACATGGTGAACAGAGGCCCTTAGGGAGCCTGCTTTTTCACACTTGAACGTGAGGCTAGTTTGAATTTACATATTTCTGTATCCGCAAATCAGTTTCCAAATGGGCTGTAGTCCAGAAGTTTTGAGGCTTAAAAAGGCAGCCTGTTGTGGGAATACCCTCCAGATCGTTAACAAATACACAAACATAATGAGCTAATTGCACACGTCACACTGTCACATGTGCAGTGTGACTGTAAAATAACAGAAATGTGTGAGGATGCCTCTGATACTGCAGGGGTCTCCTTATCTTTTTGGTACGATGGTGCTATCATTTTTGTTTTGTTTTTTTTTTAAAACATTGTATTAATATATTTTGTATACTGCATGCTGCAAAGACATTAGGAGTTAGTTTTACTGTACTAAAGCAAACTGTGCAGCAGTAGTGTTCAAAGAAAGCCCTGATATTATGTAATACTTACACACACATAAATACATGTCCAGTTATTTGCAAAAGGTTTAAATTTAGTGACATTTCAAAAAACTTTTCAGAAAATTTCCCAAAAGATTACATTTGTTTTAATTTGATATTTTTCATTTGAGTGATGTTTCTTGTATCTTTATTTAAAAAGGGGATTTCTTTTGCCTCAGTATACACTACAATGAAGTGACTAGTAATATATTACACATGCCCTTTTTTGTTACAATTTTCCAAAACCAGGCTGCATAATGTTTTAGTCTAATTCATCTGTGTGGAAAAGTTTACTTTTTTGCAGTCAGGTGACAGTATAATTTTACTGTGAAAGCAGAAAATATCTATACATCTTTTATTTTTCATGTCAAACCAAAATAAAGACCAAAGTAGTTTCTGTCTTTTTCAAGTGTCTTGTCTTTATCTTGTTTATAACTCTGCACTGGAGTCAAAAAAGCAACAACAATCTATTATAACATTTTATTCTCCGCTTGTCTCCGTTTTTGACTTTTCCTCTGACAGTGATTGTAAACGGACATGTCTGTGTTGTTTTTGACTTCACTCATCATCCCACCAATTCTTGCTTTTGCCTGCACCTTTTTTCCCCTCCATTTTGTTCATAAATGAAGTCCGTACTCTGGTTGGAGCTGGTTTGTTGTCTCTGTAACTGGACTGTCTAATCATTCCATCTCTACCACTGAGCCCAGACTCATGAGGGTACCTGTAAACATTTCGGCCTTCATTTTTAAATGTCCTTTCACCAGATCTTAACAGCCGGTCGCCGTCCTCTCTTGGCCTGTGATGTCCTCTGACTCTGTTGTTGTTCATTTCTTTCTGTGTCCGCTGTTGGTGGAAGCCATCGTGCTTCCTCTTAGGCACAAACTCCAACGCCTTCTCCCAGCTGCCCGTGTCCTTCAACGTGAGCATGATGCGTATCATCTGGTCCAGAGTCAGATTTTTGGCTCCGATCTCCCAATGGAGGAACTCATCCAGTGGCAACCGGGCTGTGGCCAGCTTCAGACGCTTGGCGTTAGCCAGTGACAAACCTGACTGGATGGTCCGGTCCACCAGAGCGCCGATGATGTAGACTTTGGAGTGGTCAAACCTGCGGAGAACATTGGGGGAGTCCGCGGTGAGGTATACCAGCTGCTCCCGGGGGAACACATCCACATGCCGGCGGCGTGTGGTGGTGATGAGCAGGTGGGCCCATGTCTCTGCGCCGTACCGATTGAGCAGCTCCTGCTCATAAGCTCCGTCCGCCCGCAGGTTGCAGAAGTGGAGGTGGAAAGGCTCAACAGCACGGCGGTTCCACCCTTCCACCTCCATCAGCTGGGACACAGAGTTTCGCAGCTCCTGGTTGGACATGTTGGCGTCGTAGCTCAAGTCAAACACCAGAGGCTGACCGAACAGCATGGCCTGGGCACTCCTCCAGGCCAGCAGCTTGTCCAGGTTGCGGCTCCAGAACTGGAGGAGGAACGAGTTTTTCGGTCCCTGTCCTCTCTGGCCTTCCTCTGCGTCGCTGTCCTGTCCCCTCCTCTGCTCCATCAGGGCTTCCCTCTCCACCTTCTTCTTCTGCTGCTTCTCCTTGCGAGCCCTTTTGTGGCCCTCCCTGATGGCCAGGTACTTCAAGTACTTCTTCTTGGCGGACTTGGTGGTGAGCTCCGCCAGCGTCTCAAGCTCACTGTCGGTCATCTCCTGAGGCACCAGCTTCCCAGCGTGCCGCCACATCACAACCAGATCCCGGGTGGCCTCCAGAGAAGAGCGGCCCTTCAACTCCCCTCCTGCTTCTCTGAGGTCTTCACCATCATCCTCATCATCATCGCACACGTCCTCCTTCTCCTCATCGTCGACTTGCTGCTTCCGTTCTGACGCCGCCTGGGATCTCATGACAGATTTCCATTTATCCAGATCTACGGTCTGCATTTCCTCGGATCCGTCTCCTTCCGGCTGGGGGGCATCTTTCCACGCTGCCCTCCCAGCGCTGAAGCTGCGAGAAAGGACGTGCGGTCGGCGAAGGCTGACCGGGAGAAAACTCCTCTTGGTGACACAGGAGGCCACAAAATGACTGCACTTCAGGAGCTCATAGAGCCGCGACATCACGATGGATTATTTTAACCAAACTACAGCTGTTTGAAAAGCTCGTCTGACACAGCGGGACTCTGCTTTATACTTTACACAAATATCACATCTCGTTAAATGTCCAAAGTACTACCGGAGTTGTGCTCACTCGCGTCCATGCTGTCAAACATCTTGGGGGAAGGTCACGTTGTTACACGGTGTCACAGTCTAATGTGTCGTAGTGGAAAGTTACTTCGTGACTCATCTGCTGCTAAAAATGTTCATTTAGGGCTCCATAAAAAAAGTTTAAAGCACTGAATTAAATCTTAAAGTTTACTACGGATTTATTTCTCTACATGGCGACGATATAAATCACAATTATTATTTCTACGCTAATCTTGAGTTTATGTTTCCAGACGGATTTTTATACAACGTCGTCATTTCCGTCCGGGTGCAAAACAAGGAATAAAAAGAAAGAAGAGTGGAAGCGATCACTTGTTTGTTTTAGCTTCTAAAATGAGTCTGTTTTTGCCCAAATTAACTTGTAAAAAAGACATAGATGAGGTGATCAAAGGCGTGGCAGAGAAAGTGGTCGTGCTGAGGTTTGGGAGGGATGAAGACTCTGTTTGTCTGCAGCTGGATGAAATTGTGAGCAGATCGTGATGCAGCTCATCTGCTTTGGATGTCTCTCTACAGTTTCGGACTTATTCGTGCTAATTCGTCTTTGTTGTCTGTCCTTTTGTAGCTGTCAAAAACTGCCCATGACCTGAGTAACATGTCGTCCATCTACATCGTCGATGTGGACAAAGCTCCAATCTACACCAGATACTTCGACATCAGCTACATCCCCTCTACTGTTTTCTTCTTCAACGGGCAGCACATGAAGGTGGATTATGGGTGAGTAACTGTGGGGTGTGTCTGAATGTCAGAAGGCTTCAAAGCAGGGCTGAAATTATTATTTTTTCATCATCAGTGAACCTGATTCATTTCTCAATATGTTGATCTGTTGGTCTATTAAGTGTCAGAGGAAGGTGAAAAATGAAATCTTCAAACTTCTTGTTCTGAACCCTCAAATACTTAATTTACTACCACAGAGAGGCTGAAGCTTTTTTTTAATGACTTAATTGATTATCTAGTAAGTTAATTAATTTTCTGTTGATGGACAAATTAATCAAGTGGGGAATTGTTTCAGCTCTACAATTAATGGATTAAAAAATTGTTAAATGGATAGTTAAGATCCTTTCATTTGGGGTTGTATAAGGTAGTTGTCTTCTATTCGTCTATATTTTCTACAGTAGATGGGGGCAGAGAGCAAGGCACAGAAGAGAAGCAATGTACTTCTATAGCCACCTAAAACAAAGGCCACCAAACACAGTCAATTTCTGTGTGTGTACGCTATATTTGAATTATTTTTTACCACTTTACCTTGCTGTCAGACAGACCTTTTCTTTGGCACAACACTCTTACACTTTTCTCTACCGTACATCTGCTGCTGCCTAACAATGGCTAATGACATCTACTGTAGGAAATACACACTGACTATTAATACCTCATATGTCCCCAAATCAGATGATCCAAACTGTCCTTTTAAAGTTGTGTAAAATTTCATGGACCCCAAATGGACATCTTTAAACTGTTAACTAAAACCTCAAGGCTAAAATAAAATAAAAATATATCTGCATTGGAGATGCTGGCTTTTGCTTATTTGTTGAAGGATGCATATTAAGAAACACACAAATGAATTATAAGTTACCACAGATGCTCACACTGTAATAAAGAACAGCCAGACCGACCATAATTGGTTGATAATTCTTCTTACTTTTCTTTCAGCTCCCCAGATCACACCAAGTTTGTCGGCAGCTTCAAGACCAAGCAAGATTTCATGGATCTCATTGAGGTTATATACAGAGGAGCCATGCGTGGGAAGATGATTGTCCAGAGTCCCATTGACCCCCAAAATATTCCCAAATATGATCTCCTCTACCATGGAATCTAGGATCAATGTCTCCAGTGTGTGGCCTTAACATCAGAAGGATTTCCTGCTGAGTGGCATTAACCACTGCTGGTTAACTGACAGACACAAAGTTTGATATTAAAATTAAAGTGTTTTAGATGGTGTTTTGAGACTTAAATAAATATTCTCATGTTCCTGTAGAAGGAAAATTACCAACAGCATGTTGCCCTTTACTTCCTCAAAGCTGACTAATACAGGCAATGAGCTTTGTTAAAGTCAAATTTATTAACATCAGGATATTTTATCAATGAAACCCAATAATTTTTCCTTAATTGTTGCTGTTTTCTGACCTTCTCTATCTCTCATGTTTCACAGAGAAGGTGTGTGTCTTTGATAAATCAGCTTCTACAAATTTATTCTGTTTATTTATTTGTTGTGAAAATGCAGTGTCATCTTGATGTTTCCCATGGAAAAGAGCTGCAGATCAGCAGAGAGATACAATTTATTTATCCAATGTACATGCTCTGTTTTTATAATAAAATTTTATATTTTGTCTTGGATCATCCTCCTCCTCATGTCTTTTCAGCATCTATGTCTTTTTTAAAATTTATTTTGGAGTTACTGTAAACCTACACTTTGTATATATAAAGAGTAGCAGGCCACATCTGGATTGTAACTATAATTATTAGGTTTTAGGGAACTAAATATTTGAAATAGTTCAATACAGTTCAATAGCATCACAAACAGCCTCCACTTAAAGGTGAATCAATGGCTTTTTAAACAGTTTGAACAAAAATTGAATAGTATAACCTTCATGAAAGGATGTTTTATTAGACTGCATCTGTTTTAGCTATGTTTACCTAATAGGTTTAATTTCTGAACAAGTAACTAAATAATCAATAAAAGAAATCACTAGATGAACTAAAAGTAACTAGTCCTAGTTGCAGCCTTAGATTATCCAACAATGTCACATCTTGGTGCAGATCCAAAATAGCTGTCATTCATCTGTTCTCTGCAACTGATTTACTCTCCATCCATTTAAATTTAAAGCTGTATTTGCACGTTTACAGTTGACTCCACGCTGTCTCTTCTCCCCTCTGATGGGGGCCTGCATGCTGCATCTTGTAAATGGCGCCCACTGGAGGCAAGACCAGCTACTGATGCTTTGTCAGTGTTCCCATTCCTCTCTTTAATCCAGACTCCATACAGAGAGTTGGACCTGTAATCAAGCTGTATTCAAATACAAATCCATGGGAGTAAGTCAGATGTAATACGCCATAATAAGTTTTCCAGTTTGGTTTAGTTTCCACCTCAGATACAGGTGTATTGTTAAGAAGTGCTGGCTCACCTCCGTCTATTTCTCATCTGTCTCAGTGTCTTGTGTTTGCTGTCTTTTGTCTGAATGGAGATAATGTGATTAGACAAACCTCGCCTTACCAAAGTAGTAATCACAATCTTTCCAAAAGTACTGGCTTAAACACTGAATGCACCCAGAACAGGCCACAGCCACTGGACCCCACTGGCTGTTGTTTCCTCTCGAGACCCTGATAATGAGGGAGATGTTTTTTAATGTTCAGCACCATGGTTCATACAGCCATGAGTTATCAATCCTTTCTTTTCATAACCATCTCTACCTGCAGCCAGTCCTGCCACGCTGCTCCCAGCTCCAGCACGACGGAGGCCGTGTTCCTTGTAGCTGTAACCGAGGCTCTGGCTGTCCCTGCCCAAGTAGTAGTTGTTGGTGCTCTCTGGGCTGGATGGACCTGGTCACTGTCAGGGTAAGCCACTTCACTGTGGTCCTGCAGCCACCTCTCAAGAAGCCTGACACCCATTTACACAGCACAGAGAGTTCATAGATTTTGTATGGACAGCCAATAACTCTTTAGCATTCACTCAGCTAAAACAGACAAGGTGAAAAGGGGGGTTTCATTACATCTGTACTGTTATAAAAACATGCCAGAAATGAACAACTAGTAGCATATTTCTCCTCAAAATTTGACAGTGGACTGCCTCTCTCAGAAAAAGCTATAATATATTGTTGCTGAAAATCAGGAAGTCACACTCTGTGCCACATTCTGGATCTTCTATTCTGCTTCTACACAAAACAGTTTATCTCCAGCCCGCTGGTTGAGACACAATTACATTCTTTTATCTCACCCTAATGTCAAGCTTTAATGCCAGCAATAAATCCTGCTGCTTTGGTCTCAAACCACAGCTGATGGTGAGCTACATGATTGTTTAGCAGACACAAAGGTTTGCAGGACGAGAGCAGACAGCTCTTCCCAGCTCCAACTGTTCGTGGTGTATCGATGTTTGTGCCAGAAAGAATGTGATGAAAAATGTAGTAAGTGATTACGACATCAGTGAAAGTTACCGTCTTTTTAGTCCCCACAGCAATATCACTCTGTAAGGGTGAAGCTCACACTAAACATAGCCTGGAGAACAGCTGGATGTACATGTATGACTGAGGATGGATGTTTATTTATTTTATTTTATTTTTTTACATCCAAAAAATATTTCTCTATTATCTATTTGTCAAAAGGAGGGATGGTGAATGTGGTAAACAAACACTGGTTAACTGGAGGCTTCACAGACACTCGCCATTTTTTTTTCAAAATGTTGTGTGATGCTGTGTGTCCAGTCCAGTTAACTAACTAACCATCTGCAGCAGCATTGTGCCTATGACACATGGGACTCAAATGGATAAAAATACTGCCATTAGCGCTAATGGCCATGAGAGGATGGAGAAGGGCCAGAACACGTCTGTCACCATTGGACATATTCACAGTCAGACCTTTGAACTCCGAGAACATTAAGTCCTTTACTCAAAAACCTCCAGAATCAGAGCAACACGCAGAAGGAACTGTAACAGGAAAAAACTGGCCTGATTCTGTGAGAAGGAAACAACGCACTGATTAGGGTCTAAAGCAGTCATACTCATAGAGGAAGAGTTACTTAACTTCAGGATGTAGATCTAACACTGATAAGTAGAGAACTAAATGACTCATACGCTGTGTACATCACTGAACTCATGCAATACAAATACGGCCTAGACTCAGGACAGAAAACCATGACTCAGTTCATAATAAAGATTATTTAAAAATTACATCACTGCCTAGAGATATAACTATGTGACACTGTAACCGTACATTCTCAAAAGGACAGTAGTTTATCTTTTCCAAAGAAGGTACAGCGGGAAAGAGAAAGAAGCAATTCTCTCAAACTAACCAGGTTTAATGGTGATGTCAAATGTTAAAGGGCTTTCCTTTTTACCACGTTCACCTATAATGTCTTAAAATGTTTTTCCTATAAACTTTGTTCCTATGTCAACCAGTCATCAGCATGATATTAATTGGTCATTATTGCACACTGTAAATTCTTCATGCTCAAATATACTGTATAAAACTCACACAAAAGCACAAAACTCAGCATTTTGCAGTATTACCTTGGAGTATTGATCACAATGAAAAAAATGACTGAACGTTTTGATTTAAGTTATGCATTAAGTTATCTATTTTTTACTGCAAACATCTGACACTGATTGATAGATTGGTAATGGTAAACTTAGTACCAGTATCAAGTGCCTTAATCAGCAAGTAGTTTTTTTTCATCATCATAATCAGGAAACCTGGGCTAAATTGATCAACAGGACTGTAGCTCAAGTGAATGATGCTGGATTAAGATATTATTAAAATTTAGTCTTTTAGTGTTTATTGTTTTGTATTGATTAAGTTTGATTAATTAATTAACACTTATATTAATTTACAGTTGCATTTGATTCAGTTGACTCAGTTGAGTTGAGGTGTCCATTTTGTCATTATTAAGTGACTTTGATTTATATGAGTGATGTTATGTATATATACAGGTGTTAGATTAATGACAGATATTTTTGCTATGTCTTAAACATAAACTTTAATTATTGTATTTTATACTGGTGTATGCATGCGTGACTTAATTAATCACTGAGTGCTTCTTGGTTTTCCTCTTACCATTTTGAGGTGTTTCCTTTTTTTGCATCATATCGGATCTTTTAACTGGCATACTAGCACTATATTACTGTCTGTTACCAGGAATTTAAAGGCTTTAAATGACATCACCTACTTGTCAATGAAGCTGTGATGCAGCATGAATATGGGGTCATTGGCTGCAGTGGGCACCAGAGGCATTGTGCCATTGAGGATCAGAGGGGTCAGAGTGGATGCAGATTATACCAAGACTTTCCTCAAACGGACATATGGTCTGTGGCGAAAACCAGGAGGACACAAGTTAGAAGAAGAGAAGACAGGCACGTGACAGGCAATGAGAACAACATCTCACCTTCCACTTTGAGAAAAGGGAAGCGCTGTATATACAGCCATCTTGGCCAACTCCCCCAAAGTACTTGTTGGTGCAGATGTTGAAGTGGTTGGTTCGGGTCCAGTCCCAATATGGGATGTAGAAATCTTGATTCCCAGTGAGCTCCCTGATCTCTTGCTCCATAAAGAGTAGAAACACTCGGTGCCAGAAAATAAAAGCAGGGCCCCGGTGTGCAGCATTATCTTCAGAACCAGCATACCTCTTGGCTGAGTAGTAGTGCATCCACACGTACAGATCATAGAGCGTCTTTTATTTTCTGGCACCGAGTGTTTCTACTCTTTATGGAGCAAGAGATCAGGGAGCTCACTGGGAATCAAGATTTCTACATCCCATATTGGGACTGGACCCGAACCAACCAACCGTGCTGTGAAACATAGTTCCCTTCCACTGTTGTGTCATTGCTTGTAAGGATCATATACCGGCTGCTGAGACTCTGTTTTGCTTGGTGCAGACTTGAGAGGAAGGTCTCCCTCTCAGAATCAGCAGATCTCTTTCCTCTCCACGTGGTGCCTTTGTAGACATTGGGGTCCTCTTCAGCCTGGGAGGCACTGACTGCAGTCAAATCCATCAAAGTTTCCCCAGCATGTACACACTGAATCATAGAAGGCACGAGGCCAGCTCACCCTGTAGTCCAGTGGCTTTGGGAAGTCTCTTGCAGGATGTGGTGTGCAGACTCCTCTCCCTGAACTAAACCCACAAGGAGAGCCATTCCAGTTTGGGCAACACATGCGGGTCTGCAGAGCCTCTGGCGTTGTGTATGGATGTGGAAACTGAGCCTTCACTCCTCTGAGGCTGGTCAGGAGTGGCAGAAGGACCAGCCAAAACCAGTGGAGCCACAGCTGCATGATGTAGGAGATGGAGACACTTTTCTCCCATCAAACACCAGGAGGAGGATACAGCAAACTCACCAGCTCATCACTCGCAGTTCAGTTTGAAAGGGTAAATGTCATAAGACTCTAATACTAAGTCTCTAGACAGCTACACCATCACGCTGCTGTCTGTTGCACAAGACTGTTACATCAGTGGGCCAGCCAAAGAGGTTCAGCACTCTCTTTCTGCACCATATAGTAAATATTTATGGCCAATGGCACTACTTGTGTTATATCAGCTGTGTAAACTTAAGATTTGTCTACTTTGGTCAGTGTCCTTTGTGTGTGTGTGTGTGTTTGTGTGTGTGTGTGACAAAGAGAGAAGGAGATAAGAAAGGTTACTGATCACCCGTGGTGCTTTACAACAGTCCTTCTCATGAACAGCTTTCTGTGTTGTTTTTATCAATTATTATTTTATCAATTACACACAGAGTAGGCCCATTAACCACGTGTCAGTGTACGTTTCAAGGATTTGTTTTTAGGACAGGAACTATCAGTAGCCTACAAGATGGAGATGTTGAATTCATTAAATGTTGGTAAATAAAAACACCTTAAAGGCGGAAAAGCACCTGATGTCCCTTGTTTTCACGCATACATTCATGCAACAGAGTGGGTACACACTGCACGTTTGAAAAAAAGGTTATAACCCTTCCAGGTTAACCTCTGTTAACCTCATTAATTAAAATATGGTTGCCATGGGGGTACTGTTGTCTTGAAAACAAACATTTATTGTGATTTCTTTTTATATACACAGATACTGTCATTTATGTCATTGACAGTGACATTTAATCATCTGACATCTACAAATCAGGTTTATATACTACTTAACAGGCACATGAGACTAATTTAACCTAACTGAGGCTTTTTAGGGAAACCAACGAAAGAACCCCTCTATGGAAAGTAAATACACAAAAAAGGTCTGCACAGAAGGTGTTTTTTAATCTCTCACCCTGGGCAAGTGGGAAAAACAGTAAAATGCCCCCAAAACTACTGTATATCTGTAATCACACACACAGTATTTCATTATACAGTTACTCTACGTGATTGCCTTTTGATAACCAGTGTGATAACTAGCAAGCAGTTGACTTTCCCCTAACTATTAGAAATTACCATGACCTGGATGACTAAGAATCTTCACAGTGTGATAACTAATGAATTTTTTTTCACTTGCATTCACTTTCTTGAAAACCTC
Source organism: Scortum barcoo (assembly GCA_023238725.1). NCBI lineage: Eukaryota > Metazoa > Chordata > Actinopteri > Centrarchiformes > Terapontidae > Scortum > Scortum barcoo. The sequence goes on from CM041531.1 coordinate 12,792,704, forward strand.
TGCTCATAGACTGTATATACCCATTTACACTTTACATGGAGCCAATGCCTCTGCTGCGGAGACATCGCGCTTTTATTGTGAAAATCACTCGCACCGGTAGTGTCTCGTTTCCTGGCGGAGCGGCAGGAAGTGACACAATGATGGCAGCGACCTTGCAGCAAGCATGGCGTCCCGAGCAGTTTGATTAGTTAACCACATAAAATGCTCGTTTATCGACCACACAAAGTGACAGTTTGTTTGTAGTGCCTTTTGAAGCTCACATCATGATCTCCCTCATCAAGGCTGCAGTCGGCGGACTGACCGCCATCTGTCGAGCACCCGGTCACCAAGGTAACAGACATTAAAGTGACATTTACGTCCTCATGGCCTGAGAGCTTAAAACTATATTTATTTATCTTTCTGTAACAGTCACTGTACACCTTAATAAATATTGTTGTAAATATCAGAGATAGCCAGGGGATAAAAACAATGTAAAATGAAACTAGTTATTGAAGGGTTATTCATGTGAGTGTGCAGAGCCAGGATATTATTGCAGTAATTAAAGATAATATGTACCACACAGACCAACTAGAAATAATACAGCACTGCAGGAGAAAACACAAAGAAAAACGCGCATTTAAAGTAAAGGCGTAAATGACTGTGGTGGTTAGAGTCAAATAACAGACATGCAGGAGCTGTGGCTTAAGACAGGTACACTTCACAGAGATATACAGGTGACATAAGATGACAGCAAGACAGGTGCACAGAGAGACTGAGCATAGTAAGAGGCACTGGTGGACCATAGTAGAAAGGAAAAAAGAAATTTGCCTCCTTCATGGTGATAAAATGTCTTCTGAGGTGCTTTTTCAGTGGAGAAAACGTGATTAAAATCTCCTTTAATGTGCTCCTTCAGTGGAGAAAGCACGATACATCACACCAAGTCTGTGGAAAAGACTGGAAAAAAACGATGGATTTTAATCCTGGAAAACCTGATCCCCGGTTCCTTCTATGTGATAAAAATCTCACTGTCTTCTTAAGCTGAAAAACACACACAACTGAGACTTCTAGAGAAATCTAAGTGTTTGTCACCCTTTCCACTGTATATCCAAATAGAAAATCACACTCATAAAATCACTAGAGTCTTTCTCTTTCTTTCTCTGTTGTCCGGCTTGGTTCAAACTGAGTATTACCTTACCAGCTGTCACATAAGGCAGCTCTGTGTTCGACTGAGTTTTGCCAAACATCATGCCAACACGTATCAACAGCTGTTTCTTCCACAGGTCCTTTGCACAGCCACTTGAAAGTCCTCACTGCCGGACTGAACACGTATGACATCCCTCCAGACTACAGTGGTAATCATTCATCTTCCTGTCATTTATTTATTTAACCGATTTCTTAAATGTTTTGTTTGTGTTTGATTTAACCAATGGCATTGTCGTGTAAGAGGTCCCCAGGCCTCTGACCTCAGTTTAGTCTTTGTATTTTTTTATTTTTGCTTAAGTCAACGTATTTGCCTGATGCCGTACGTTAATGTTGACGATTCCTCGCTCTTGTTTTTACCTCCAAAGATGTGGTTTTGCCGAAGAAACCCAAACTGAAGTTTGTGAACAAGGTGCCTAACTTAAAACAGGTCAAGAAAGAACCGAAAAAGCTACGGGACATCCAAGGCCCAGCCAGAACAGCAAATACCTTTTCACGAGGACAGTACGCTATTGTGGTGAGTGTATTTATTCTCTGTATATGCTGCAGTAGCTGAACTATGTTAAGTTTGTATCACCTGTAGTATTTTATAACTGTAATACTAACCCTTTTGTAATTGTATAGGAGCAGACTTGTCATGCCAACTATTCACAGCTCTCACAGGGTGTGATTACAAAGACACTTCTTATCTCCAGCACACAATTACACGGCAACTTTTCAGTTCAGTTTTACATTCATGCAAAGTAGGAGGTGACTCCCTCTGTAAGAGAACTGTTATTCTGTATACTTACATGTCATCCAGTCTTGTCTCAACAACAACATCACTGAGAGAAGTGATCAGCAATATTAACTTTCCACCGAGCTGTCTCCCTCACACATATGTTGTAGTTAATCGGAGCGTGACTCTATAATTGACTTCCCTCTTTCTCTGTCTCTCTCTCCTGATGCTCAGGCTATGGGAGGCGGCTACCTCCATTGGGGTCACATAGAGATGATGCGTCTAACCATCAACCGCAGGATGGATCCCCGGACTATGTTTGCCCGCTGGCGCATCAATGGCCCATATAAGCCCATCACACGTAAAAGTCTGGGTCAGCGCATGGGCGGGGGCAAGGGAGCCATCGACCACTACGTGACACCTGTCCGCTACGGCCGTTTAATCGTGGAGGTGGGAGGAAAGGTGGAGCTGGGGGAGGTTGAACAGATCTTGACTGAAGTGGCAAAGAAGCTACCCTTCCCTGCCAAGGTGAGATGACAGATACTGTAAATACTGGCAGAGTTTCAACAAATGTAGTTTTAGTACAGAGGTGTAAAAGTGATGACTACATAATGGCTCATTTTTGATCATTTAGACTCATTAGTCACACCAACCACACCAGTAACTTTTTAAAAATGATTTTTGGGGGGGTTCTCACCCTTTATTATTATAGATAGGACAGCTGACAGCTGCTAAAGATAGACAGGAAAGGTGGGAGAGAGAGGGAGGAAGACATGCAGCAAAGGGACCCCAGCTGGGAATCGAACTGGGGTCCGCCGCTGCCCATGGTCTCATACATGGGCAGCACGCACTCTACCACTGAGCCACCTGCACGCCCCACACCAGTAACTTTTAACCTTATTGAAGGACTGTTGTTTTAGAATACATAAGACTGAGGTAGGTTGACCCCTACCCCATAGATTATGACCCCATAATCTGACAGCTGATTATAAACATAAACTAAAGAAGAGTGGACCAGGGAACAAGTGAATATGACTTCTCAGTTATCTAGAAAGCTCTGATGAAGCTAAATGAATAGTTCATCTGGAAGAATGCGCAAAGGCATGTAACAAAAAAGCAACTATTGTAAATATATACAGTATGCTGCACATTGAATTTGGCCTTTGTTTATCACCTGCTAACCTTTTAAACTCCTAATCAATTATAACAATTTCTCTTCCCAAATTAACTATACGTCTGGCTCATTTCTCACAGCATACAACCTTTACTGCAACTCAAAGAAAGAAAAATATAGGTATTATTATTGGAATTCAAATATTGTGCTCTTTTACTCACTATAATTTTCATTCATCTGGGATTAGTACACTTCTGACCCCCTCCCGGTACCTATGCATTACAATACATTGTATCTATTTTTTAAATTTTTTTCAGGTTGTGAGCAGAGAGAGCCTTGCTGCCCTGCAAAAGCAACATGCTGATATGGAGGGGAATAACCAAAATCCCTGGACCTTCAAGAGGATAGTGGACAGCAACATGCTGGGTATCAGGAAGGTACTCAGCCCCTTTGACATGTACAACTACGGACGCTTCACGGGCAAATTTCACTTCCCCAGCAGGGTGTGAAAGGCCTGAGGAACAGAAATCAATACAGTGTCACACTGTGACATCGTCCAGACTACAGAAGAAGAAGCAACCTACACTTTGAAAGGCTCTTGATTTTCATTCCTGCTGTGAAATCGTCTTTCATTTTGTTTTTTATGCAAATGTGCTTGTGAATTTGACACATTATTCAATGGAATTTTTTCCCTTTTCTGCTAAAAAAACATAATAAACAAGATTATGTATTTCAGTTTAACATGGCTCAAGTCCAATATTGAATATGAATGTCTTTCTGTCTTATCAGATGTAAAAAAAAAAGATTAAAAACAATGTATCTCTACAGATTTCACTAAATTAGGAATAGATAATACACAGAATTGTTTGCACAAGTATTTGTCCTCTTTGATCTAAGTTGCTCAATTGGTTGAAAGGAGATCGCCTCTTTGTATTTAAGGTGTTAAGTGATTTCTAGGTTTAATTTGAAATTCCAATAGCTAGTTTGTTCATTTGCTGGTTAAGATTTTCAGACAAGACATCATAAAAACAAGAAATGGAAAGAATATGGCACACGTGAATTTACTAAGAGCAGGTTGCCCTCAGAAATCTCTGAGAGACGTATTACAACTCTAAAAGAGTAGATACATTCTGTTCTCTTGCTGCAGCATTTATTTATTTTTCAAATAAATATGACCAATCTCTTTGTGGCTATATTTTGAATAGTACTACTATTGGTAGGTTGGAAAATAAATGTTTTTTTGGGGGGGGACACTTAATACATTTAAAAACACATCATCAAGTTTCCCTACTGACAAATGAGTAGACCAGACAAACTCTTCTAAGCCTACACAAGAACAGGCAAGTTAAGCTATTTGTAATGTCCTGCATGGTTGCAATCAACAAATGTAACTTTGGCCTCTCCCTTGCCATTTTTCCCGGAACACATTTTCTGTCAGAGCTTTTGTATTTTAGGAGTTTTGCTAAATTTGACAATAATACAATAATTTGGCTCATTTATTTTAATTTAGGTGGTGCTTTACACTGTTACTGTATATTTATATATATATTACGTTTTGACACAGGAACGTAAATGATTGTAATGTTAGTGAATGAATTAGGTGTTAATAGTGCTTACAGAAATGGCAGATTAAACCTATTATGTTATTAGTGTGTGTGTGTGTGTGTGTGTTTCTTTGTGTGTGAGCATCTACATGTGTTTGTGTTTGTGTCAGCACCCCACTTGGGCAACCTCAGTCAAATTAATCTGGTTTAATGACGCTTGTCCGTTGTGTGGATTAGAAGTTCCCTATATTACAATTCCGTATTTTTTTGTAAACATCTGTCAGGTGTTAATGAAGAGAGGGTGAAAAAACAAGACAAGAGGAGCCTCTGCCTGTCAGACCGGCTTCCGGGTTAAAACGCTACATCTTCCACGCATGCGCGTTGTTGACTTAGCGATTCGAGAACAGCAGCGCGAAAAGTTGCTCAGCTAAAAACAACTCGTATATTTCGCGATTTTATGTACAAAGGCCTGTACCGCGGTGGTGTTTTAAATTGATTTAGGTTTTAGTCACTACATAAAAAAAGCCTCCTGTTTATTGTCGCCTCATTTGTGTCGTCTTATTCCTGCTTTCTTAGCCTCACTTTGTTACGGTACCTGGCCGTTAACGAGCTAACGTTAGCAGACATGAAGCCTGACCGAGCAGCGTCCAAACATCCCGCCGAGAAAAACAAGAAAAAATCACATCAGACGGCCAAACAACGAGCAGCAGAGCCTCAGGTAAGACCAGGTAAACACTCAGCAGACCTCCTGACAGTCTGATGACCAGGAACAATAATCCTGAAACACACACAACATCCACTGGACCTGTAAATTATATATTGTCATCGTTTAATAATGTAAATATCATCACCCAAACACAAATCTATGCTCTATGTATATTCTGTGTTTACTGTCATATCCAGCTCCTTCATATATAGAGCTACCTGTTGCAGTTATCAGCATCAATTGCATTATTGCCTCACTGTCTACATGTCACCATTATTATTTTTTCCCTATATGTATATACGTGCAGTGTACTCGTACATAGTAGTTTAATGTTTGTTTTTGCCTTTTCGAGCTGCTGTCCTTATTTTAAACCGCATGTATCTCTGTTTCTGTGAACATACAGTGAGAGTGTTGTAAAAACTGGAGTCAGAAAACTTGTATGTGTCCACACACCCGATCAGTAAAGCCGATTTGATTCTGAACTTGTCACCTCACGTCAATGTTTTTCCCAGGAGCCGGGACCCAGTGACAGCAACCACGACAGAAAACCAGCACAGAAGAGGAAAGGTTTGAATGTCTCTTACAGTATGGTGTCGAGTCAAGTCATTATAGCCTAGTATCACAAATCGTAGTTTGTCTTAAGGGGCTTCTTTACAATTTGTATGATATACAACAGCCTCTGTTCTTAGACCCTCAACTTGGAATAAACATTCAGTGGTGTTACAATGTGATAACGTCCTGCCCCTTCAGATAAATAAATTATGGGTCATGTAGGAATAAAGTTGCAATAGTACTTGATGTTTTTTTTTGTTGCTCCTCTTTGTGTCCCAAACAGCTGACGGGTCATCTTCAATCCCAAACAAAGTCAAAGGTCGGGAAAACTGGAAGCTGATGCCGGGGTACTCCATCACTGCTCTGGAGAACATGCTGGACTTGTCAATACTGTGAGATTTACTGTTTTAAATCACTGCTCAGCTGTTGTTGGTGCTTTGCAAAAACAATATTTCCCCATTTATGGTCTATGTCCTCCTTTACTAGTTGCATCAGCAAAATCTACTCTAATTCAATACAGTGTAGTCATAAATTCTACCATCTTCAGTTTTTTGTGTATGTTTTTACATATATTTATGTACTGTATCTAGAACTAAATGGATAAATTGGCCAGCTTATTCCAGACATTTTGATATTGGTGTATATGTTGGCTGATAAGTAACAAGGAATTACAGTGCAAAAGTGCCAACTGAGGTTTGAGATAATTTAGGAAAAATGTCACCATTACCTAGTTTGTTCCTAAGAGAGTACTCTGGTTGATTTAAATAGTAAAACATCCCTGTCAGTACATATATTTTTAAATATTACTATCAGCTGATATCGTCATCAGATTTTTTTTAACTCCTACATATTGATATTAGCCTCAAAAACCAAGCAAATAATCAAAAAATCAACTATAAGAACACTGTTTTTTCACAGAGGCACCCTTGCTTTGAAGCGGACGGAGAAGAAGGAGAGCCAGGAACATCTGAACATAATGAAAAGCAGGTGAGCAATAAGTGTGTGTGGGAATGAGAGGCACAACTGTAAAGCACTTTGTCAATTAAAGTAGAAAGATGCTTTATAAATGCAGTCAATTTACCATTTTTTCTCAAATAATCCTTTGGCAACTACTAATCACTCTGAATCCCATAATAACATGTTGTACACTAGTTTTGACTGCAGTGTAAAAAGACTTATCTTTAAAATATAACATAACCCATAGTCACTGAACACATTTTATGCCCGCTTTGAGACCACCTCTCCAGCTGTGGAGGTGCAAAAGGCTCAGGAGGACCACTGCCCACCTGTGATAACCAGGAGCAGACGTGTGTAGAACTTTAAAATGGATTAACACACATAAGTCTCCTGGACCTGATGGCATCCCCAGCCGAGCTCTCAAGGTGTGTGCAGACCAGCTGGCAGTCGTCTTCGCAGACATTTTCAACCTCTCATTGCTCCAGTCTGTAGTCCCCACATGCTTTAAGGAGACCATCATTGTCCCTGTCCCCAAGAAATCCTCTGCCTGAATGACTACCGCCCAGTAGCACTCACCTCCACCATCATGAAGTGCTTTGAGCGGTTAGTCAAATCTTTCATCACCTCGTCCCTCCTGGACTCACTGGATCCACTTCAGGTTGCCTACAGGCCCAATAGATCAACTGAAGATGCCATTGCCCTCACCCTCCACACTGCCCTTTCCCACCTGGACCAGAGGGACATATATGTGAGAATGCTGTTTATTGACTACAGCTCAGCGTTCAACACCATCGTCCCCTCCAAGCCTGTCACTAAGCTCAGAGAACTCGGGCTCAACAGCGCCCTCTGTGACTGGATCCTGAACTTCCTGACGGGCAGACCCCAGGCTGTGTGGATGGGCAGCACCACATCCTCCACCCTGACTCTGAACACCGGCGCCTCCCCAGGGCTGTGTGCTCAGCCCTCTGCTGTACTCCCTGTTCACGCATGACTGCGTGGCCACCCACAGCTCCAACACCATCGTCAAATTTGCTGACGACACGACCGTCATCGGCCTGATCACTGATGATGAGACGGCCTACAGAGAGGAGGTCAGACCTCTGTCCTCGGGGTTCACATCAGTGAGGACCTGACCTGGACTCACCACACTGACTTTGTCACAAAGTCAGCCAGACAGCGGCTCTTCTTGTCAGGCTGCGGAGGCTCAACATGGACTTCATGATCCTCTGCAACTTCTACAGGTGCACCATAGAGAGTATCCTGACTGGCTGCATCACCGCCTGGTACAGCAGCTGCACCGCCCTCAACCGTAAGGCTCTACAGAGGGATGGTGAAAGCTGCTCAGCACATCACCAGGACGGAGCTGCCATCCATGGAGGACCTCTACACCCAGCGGTGTAGGAAGGAAGGCCACCAAAGATCATAAAAGACCCCAGTCACCCAGCTACAAACTGTTCTGTCTGCTGCCGTCTGGCCGACGGTTCCAAGCAGCATTCGAGCCCGAACCACCAGGCTCAGGGACAGCTTCATACCGCAGGCCATAAGACTTTTAAACTCTAAAAACTCATAAAACAATAACACCTTCAATAAAAACTTCAATCACTTACATTGCACTGTTCTCTTCAAGTTGCATATTTTCTTAGTTGTAATATTTATATCTAAATTGTTTAATTTAAATTCTTGTACTATTATTTATTTCTATGATTTTTATTTTTTTTATATATTTTAATCTATTTTCCCTTGTTTGAGTGTTTTATTATATTCTTAAGCATGGTTGTAGGGAGCAAGAGACTTAAGAATTTCATTGGCAATGATTTCATGTTGTTGTTGTTCAATGACAAATAAATTCTTGAAGTCTCATAAACATCACAGTACATTGGATAAGCCACAAAAGACTAATATTCAATGTTACAAAGATTGTGTAGGTAAATTAAATTTAAGTCATGTATATAGTCTCCAGTTCAATGTTTTTTTTAATGTTTTTACTCTCAGAAGCAATGGAAATTCATTCTCATATCTTAATCTCATTTAATGGAAAAGAAGGTGGCATTTGTTTATTCACTGTTATCTACACCACTAAAACAATGTTCTTGAAATCTTGGAAAGCGAAAATTTGAAAACTGAGAAAACTTCTGTAATGATATATTTGACTTTAAGGGTTTTTGTTCTATGTTCAGTTGAGAACAAGTGCAGATGGTAGATCATCAATGTATGGAAAACATATGTCAACTCTTATAAGCAGTTAGAATTTGCAAAGGATCATTGATTTACACAAAATTTAGTAAAAAGATGACTTGATACGTGATCTCATTATGATGATACGTGAAAGGTGCCACCCAACACTCTAAAGGTGACACTCTAGTATTGATTCATCATTATTTCAAAATATTGGCCATAAAAAAAGAGAGATCAATGGGTTGTAGTCACATTTTATTTTGCTTTTTATTTAAATATTTTCCAAACTTTTTTTTTAGGTTCCTCACTCAGTGTGCACAGCTCAAAGTTCCAGTGCCGAAACAAAAAGATTTGGAGCGTTCATCTCACCGTCACCAGGAGGAGACCAGGAAGTCGCTGGTTGGAAAGAAGACTCTGAGCTCCCTGGAGGTAAAAAAACAAAAAACAAAAAAAACCCAGACCCTGTAGTCTAAGTAGGTGGGAACAACTACACTGACATTTTTATTGTGATATTTTCTCCTTTTAATCTGTTGCTAGTCTGTTAATCTATTAGGTTTTATGGAAAATTAATTTGCAGCAATTTTGATAATCCGTGTATCAATCAATGTTTATTGGATTCATCTTTTTAAAGGTGAGATGACTACTTTGACTACCTTATATAACAGTTGGCTGGTCAAAATAAGCAGTGTAATATCAGATGTTGTATCTTAAGGACTTACTGATACATTGATTTTGTGAAAAATAATCAGTAGATGAATGAAAGAAATCAATAGTTGCAGCCCTAATATAACCAGCATGGTAATCCACTAAGTAATTGCATGTGATCTCAAAACATATTTAATCAGCTTGAAGTCCACATACTCACGTGTAGTACACATACCACATGTCTGACCCCTACAGTGAGGGGATCTGTTGGCTCTGTTATGCTGTGAGAAGCATTTTGCTGGTATGGTTTTTATCCACTTGTCCCCTCAGATGGATAGGTCACTGCAAATCAATCCAAAGTTGTTCTGAGTGATCACCTTTTATACTGTGATGAAACATTTCTATCATGCCCCCATCCAGAGGTCACGAGGGGTCACTGAATGGTTTGATTAGAATGAAAATAATGTGAATCACATGCTGTAAGAGATTTTGGACCGATGTGTTCTCCATCACCATCATCAAACCATCTTTTAGAAGAATGGTGTTCATTCCTCCAGTAGAGTTCAGAGACTTGGAGAATCAATTTCAGGGAGCACTGAAGCTGTTTTGGTGGGACATGGTGGCCCAAGATCTTACTGAGACACTTTATTTTAATTTTTCCTTTAATTTTGCTGATGTTTTACAGGAGGACTTGGGGGCCGTGGTCAGTGCTCTGGAGAGGATAGAGGAACAGACTGTCTCTTTACAACACACCTGCAGCATGTTGCGAGACCAGGTGGAAGATGAGGAGGAGAAGGCCAAAGAGGTGTAGAAACACTCACACATGCAAACATACAGGAATAAAAGCATCAACAAATAAACAAATGAAATGTTATTGTGCCCTGAACTTTTGATATTTAATAATATACACAGTGTACTGCGTGTACACATATTATTACTTTAATTGCTCCGTTATTTTTTTCCCCAATATGCTTGTAATTATTTTCTGTTAATCTGCACTTATGTCTGTTCTTGTGCTGCTGCAACACTTTCTTTAACTGACTGTCCATTAGTTAAAACTGGATAAGATTTTGTTTGTCTGTCTTCAGACATGCTTGTGAGGGGCAATTTAACTTACTGTTGTCATTTTCAGGAAAACACAAACATTTTGGTGAAATGATTGATTTGGTTTCCCTTTATTTATTTATCCTTTTGAGATCTCTTCTCCCAGGGAGTTCAGGTCAAGATGACAGCATAAGCAGTTTCCCATAAAGAAACAGTTTCTCAAGGGAAATCGAAAAAAAAGGGATGCATAGAGGCCATACCAGTGAGATACATAACAAGTTTCCTCCAGGGCAGCTCGTTAAAGACTTATAAAGGTATTCAAAGAAAGGAGTACTTCTAAGGTGATGATATTTTGTAAATCATTCCATGCCCAGGGTGCATAAAATGAGAAAGCAGTCTTACCAAGCTTTGAATGCACCCAGTTAAAATAATTCATCCTTCTACTCTTCTGTGGTGTCCAACAGATCATCTTTAAATCTCTTTGCACTCAGACCTGTTTTTTAATCTGTCTGATTCGCTCATCCAAAAGCAAAGTCCGTCTTGGTATATTATTTTCATAACATAGCCAAAGCCAAAACACTCAGGCAGGCATCTTTATTGTGGTAAGGTGTTCGTGATATATATTTCCTCTGACAAAATTGTCTTTAAAATTTCCCACATGAATTAGGTCATTTTATTTTGGTAGACATCAGAACTGAGGTGACCCAGAAACAGAAGTGGTAAACTGCATTTCTGCAGTCTGCACACTTTTCATGCAATGTGTCTGCAGTGTGGTTGTTCTGTGGAATCTGACATAATATTTTTATTCTTGAGAAAACATGTCTGAGCAGTGAATACAGGAACCATCCCTCATCGTTAGTATAATGGTTTGCAGTATCTTCAACCTGTTAGATGAATAGATAAAGATATAAAATTCCACTCATGCAGTACCTTTTTCTCATGTGTTCAAACAGATCTTGGAGATAACTGAACAAACAGTTCTCAATCTTCCCCCTCTCCTTCAACAGAAAGATAAAACATCAATAGAGGTGAGTGCTGCACAAAATATTTCACAATATTGAGTAGCTGCCTGACTTGCACAATAGCTGGTTTCACTACTGATGGCATTCATAATAGCTTCTTTGCTTTTTTTTTTAAGTCAGCACTTCCTTTTCAATGTAACAGGAAAGTCTAAACATGTCTCCTGTGTTGCAATTTTTTTTGTGTAATATTGTGAAAAAACTATGAAATCTGTCTTACGAAAAAGGCAAAGAGGAAATGTGGCATCTTTAGTTCTTTGCTGTCTGAGCTGATTTTATCAAATAAAGTGAATGCCTTGTTTTTGTTCTTCATCCAGAGAACAAAACAAAACACTGTCATAATACTCCACATTTGCTAGAAACATACAGAATCACTCAGCAGTGCTCTGTATTTTTGTTTTCCTCAGGCGCGATTGAGAAAAATCATACCAGACAGTGATGCTGAGGCCACTGCCCAGAAACTGGGAGAAATCCTGCAGGAGTCAGAGGCTGTCCAGGATGCCCAGGCGCTGCTCCTACAGGCGCACAAACATGCCGATCAGCTCTTCAGCCCTCACTTCACCCCGATCAGCGGTGCACCTTGTTCAGACTGGACTCTCGCCGATCCCCTTCTCACACAGGTCTGAAAAAGATTTTCAAAAAGGAACTTCACAAACGTGCACACATTGTTTAGAGACTGACTCAGTTCCACTTTATGCTCTTGTGGAACACCTGCAAGAATCAAATGCAGAACCAATTGAATCCACTGTGTGTAGAATTTGAACATTTCCAACCATAGTGGTGCTTAAAAAAAGACACCATGGCAGTTTAAGCAGTAATCGTTGTAAAAGCTTCAACCATGGTGTTTCTGTGAGTTTTTTTGACAATCTGGTCAAATAAAAGAAATCATATATCATCATATAGGTAGATAAAGTAAGACAAACATGTATACAACATAAACAAAAACTGCTCTGATCATTTCTGCTTGCCACTCAGTGAACTTTTATCCGCACTCTGCACCATGCTTCTCCAGTATTCTTTCTTTTTTTTAGATGATTATTATTTTTTTCTTTAATGTAAAGCCGATAATATAGATGGAGGCCCACAGGAAATGGTGTTGGGGGGGGGGTGATTTTCTGCCTTCAGCATTTTGCAGCATACAATTTTTTATGAAGATGAGAATGCGATTGACTGTTACATGCATTCATTTTTTGAATGATTTTTGAAGAAAGGTCAGATAACCAACTTCATATCATCATTTGAGCCTCAACACCAGAACACAAAAACTTCTTTTTGTGTTAAATACTGCTCTTGCAAATCAAGACTGACTCGTTTTTCATTTTTCAAATTCCTCACCGTTGGACCTGAAAGAGATGAGTGCATGCTGAAGACGAGCATAAACTGTGACTGTATGATGTAATTAAACAGATGTAATTAAACAGACACCATTTAAAGAAACTACCGTGTATTTATGTTTTAATGTAAATTCCTTTATTAACAACAAGCGACAGAAAAGCTATCTTAACATTCAGGAAGTCATTGATGTGGTACATTTATAACATGTTTTTTTTTTAGATACAACTGTGACATCTTGAGTGTAAGTTGAAAAGAGTAACGGATGTGAGTCACTCTTGATAAAGATAAGGTGAATTCAGGACCACAGTACGTGCAAGCATAATGGTGCATTATCTTGTAGGAGTTCATGTGACAAAGGTCTGCCTGGGGCCAGTAATCTGTGGAACTGAGATGATGCTGCGTTACTGTTGTTTACCATCAAGGTGTTCCCTGCCCACTGACATACGGACAAGATGATTCATGAATTAATTTCTATGCCAAATCATGACCCTGCCTTCAGCGTGTCGCAACAGAAGCAGCATTTTTGGAGTCCTCAGTCATCCAGTTTCTGTGATGAAACATGTGTCCTGCTCAGATTGATGTTCAGATTTTTGCTTGTCCTTCTCCACTCCACTGCAGTGATCTGCCTGAGCTGTCTTTCTCACAGTCTCTGGCAAGCCTTTCAGTCAAACTCTTTCATGCCAAGGATCCTCCATTTGAGACAGTCTTCTTATCAAAAAGTGTTTGGTATGTGAGGGAATGACAGAAGTAGGTGTAATCAAACTACAATTCCTCTCCGATCAGATCGCTTGAAGTTACAGTCAAATCATGTACACATACACAGGAAGTATATATTTATATATTTAATACCTTTTACATTTTTACATATAAAACTACATATAACATTTTAAAACATTAAACAACAGTAAACAAAACAACATTGAGACCTCTCTGCTACATCTGTGAGTTCTTAAGTGAGTTCTTGAGTGACTTCCTTCGTATGGACTCTGTAGAGTCATCATTGAAAAGGCGTTCAATGGTGGAGACAACTGAAGCTTTGATAGCACGGCTCAAACCTCGGGCAGCGAACACATACAGTACAGGGTTAAGAGCACTCTTGATGTACACGAGGAACAGAGAGATGTATGTACCATAACGTGCTCCTTTATACAACGAAGCCCGATCAGGGTGTCCCTCGGCCAAGGCCCTCAGGAACCGACACACAAAATAGGGCACCCAGCAGGTGAGGAAGAGGAGCATGGTGAAAAAGAGCACGTGGTACACCCTGTTCATCCTGCGGGCAGTTGAAGGGGTGGAGGAAGTGGGTGTTGGTGGCATTGCTTGTTGAACGGTGACCAGAACGGCCAGGTTACTTCCCAAAAACACCAACAGAGGCAAAATGAAACCTGCAACAGTTTCTGTCACAAACAGCCCTATGTTAAATGTCCCACTCTCCAAGCAGTGGTATTTTCCATTTACTTCCTTCAGGACGGCACTCTGGAGGTAAGGGGCAGAGAAGATGGTGGCTATTAGCCATAAGGTTCCACAGGCCAGGGGAACGGCCCAGGATGGGCGTCGCAGTCGAGCCCACACAGGCCTCAGCAGACACAGGCATCGCTCCAGGGACACAGCACAGAGGAGGAAAGCAGAGGCATACAAGCCCAGGCCTCGCAGGAACATGATCAGGTGGCAGAAGACTCGGCCAAACGGCCAGCTGTAGTTGTGTGCGACGAAGCCCAACATGAGGGGGGTGCGCAGGAGCAGCACCAGGTCGGCCAGGGCCAGGTTCAGGACATAGATGCGGAAACTGCTGGCTGCACGCGTCTCCTCGCTGCTGCCTCTGCGCACCAGGTGACGTTGTTTTCGCAGTCCAAGTGCCCAAACCACCAGCCCGTTCAGGGGGACACCCACCTTGAGGAACCAAGAGGACCGACCATCATTTACATTCAGGATGACAGACTTGTAAAGCAGCAGTTTGACATCAGCGGAATACGCTTATTTGTTTTATTGCATAAAGTTAAATGTTTTGTTTTGTTAAATTACTATAAAGCCAAGTAGCATAAATAAAGGTAAAAACATCCAACTACCAGCTCACATATAGCTCACTAATAAGCATGTTATTTTTCTGTACAAAAGTGAAAGTATAAAAATTACTAATTGTGGGGCTTTGGGGGGTTAAATGCTGGAATATTTCTTGACCAGGCACTTCAGTTTGTGGGTAGATTGAATAAGGTTGTGTTTGTGGCCCCATAACAAACAGATGATCCCAACTATTATGTACCATCATGCAGGCACCTTATCAATGTTTCCAGCTCTAAACAATCGTGGATTTCTCACCAGGAAGATAAGCAGAGTAGCTGTGATTTGGATTCCCCGGTTCGCCTCCGTCTGCCAAGAGCTGCTGTTGGAGCTGTTCATTGTATGGACGGGATGAGTTACATTCATATTGGCCATTGAGGATGGGTCAAACTGGAGATTAGCTGAAACACAGAAGACATTGACTTCATATCACAGGTGCATAGATCTGTTTTTCTGGAAGAATGAAATATCACAAAACAAAAGCAGTCCATTTTGCCATTAACAAAGATGCACTGCACAACAAATTGAATGTGGATATCACACATTTGCTAAAATTCAGGTAAGACAACACCACAGACTTCCTTCCGTTTGCCCAGTGTTGTTTCATTACTGAGAACTCTTTTCTTTGCCACAGATTGTGTTAGAAGATAAATTATAAAGGGTAGAACTGCAGTCTGTGTCATATCTCCTCCATCAAACACTTGTTTCATTACTTTGCATGTGCATTCACGTGCCTGTTTTTGTGCAGCTGGAATGAGAACAGCATGCATGCAAACACTCCCACATTAATGAACACGGTACCTACCTTCGGTCTCCACACAGTAGCAGCGCTAACCTTCTACTATTGCTCTCTGATTAAAAGCTCACAAAGTTGAGATTTGTAGAAACTATAGTAACCAAGCAGTTTAGAACTTACAATCTTTTGTGTCTTGAAGTCCGCGTCGATAAAAGGCTGCTTCATGTGAAGGTTAATTTAGAGTTTGTTTCTTACCTCTTTTATTTGCCTTGTGTGGGGGAGAAAAGGAGCAGGAGATAAAGAGAAAAGGAGTGCCTGCTTGCTGCTATAAGCTCTCTCTCTCTCTCTCTCTCTCTCTTTCTGTCGTGTGTGTGATTGCAACACACTCTGTTGTATGAACACATGTTATCTCAATGAAAGTAATTTTTTGTGTTTCATGTTGCAATACTAATTTTGGCATTAGATTTTAAGCTTTAATATTTTTCTCTCACCTGGCTCTCAGGTCTTCTTTACATTTCCTTTGAATCCAGATGACTTTGTCAACTGCTCTCTATGACTAAACATTAACCTCAGAGTGAAGTGAAAATGGTTATTCAGTTTCCGTCCCGTTTCTCTAATGAAACTTGTGTTTGTATATCGTCTTGTTCTGAGCTGACAGTGGATAAACCCAGCCTGGCTCAGAAAAGAGAAATGAAAAAGGTTATTTCATTCAATTATATTGAACTGACACTCAATTTCTTAGCATGTAAAAAGATAGAAAACATTTAGAATTTTATGTTTTTGCACAATTTCCTCATGTTTCCGCAATGATGCATGCTCATGTCCTCCAATTTATTGCGCTATTCCTCGGCTTGTTCATCTGGAGAAAACTTTGGCATCCACTGTCGATACAACCACATACTTTCAGCAAGAAACATTTTTTTAATGTGTTTTGGCCACTTAGTGAGAGGAGTGACAGGAAGTGAGAGCAGAGAGAGAGAGTGAATGTCATGCAGCAAAAGTCCTCAGGCTCTTCTTAAAATGAGGATTCTGCATTTACATGACAAGCATGTTTGACTCGTGAGCCACCATGATGCACCAAGTTTGCTTTGTTTTTTTTTTTGTTGTTTTTTTTACATATACACCTTTTTAGAATTATACTTCAAACATAGTATCTATTTTTTGCTCCGTTATTTGTCTTTGGAAAACTTGGAGTGGCAGCTGACTTCATCAATGTGAGAAACTCTGGTTTCTAAGACCGATAAATATTTAACTGGTTTCAATCTGATGCTGTAGCACTTAACACATGCACAAATGAGATGATAATATGTAACCACAAACCTCCTCTGTCTCAAAATGTAGGTATTAAACCCACAATGGTATGAAGTGTATGAATAGTTTATGATCAGCTGCTCCTGCTGAAAATCACAAGTTCTAAAGCTTTTGTACATACCTTATGCATTTAACCCTAATAGGACACAGCAATACTGGGTTGTGCTACAGCATTGTGTGTTATCACCTGTACTCTTTTCACTTGTTTCATTTTCATTGACTGTCATTGACAGTCATTCGGGTGTCCTTGTATAAATACCCAGGTGTCTACATAGACAACCGTCTGTAATGCTAGAAGACACAAATTGATAACCTGTGCAATAGACTGCAGCAGAGATATTATTTTTAAGACGGCTGAGGCTGTATAGAGTGAGCAGCCAGATCATGCTGATGTTCTCCTGATCAGTCCTAGAGAGCGTCATTAGATAACTAATTACAGCATGGTTTGACTCCGTGTAAATCATACCACCTAAAGCTATTTGTTCCAGCCTCCATCAAGCTGTTACACCCTGATACTAAACCCTTGTGCAATAAATACACAAACAATTTAGCACTTTTGCATTTTAATTTTTACAGTTTCTTTTTAAGACGCCATGTTGTCAGTGCTAAATGTCTGTTTCTGTGATTTTTTTTTTTTTATGTGAAGCAACAGACTGTAGCATCGTAGACTAATTTCTCCTCGGGCGCAATAAAGCTCATTATATAATATCCTACTTTTCCTTGAGTATTTAGATTTTACACAACTTTGTACTTCAACTCTTCTACATCTCAGAGGCAAATATTGTACCTTTACTGCTTATAGTTAAATACATACTTTTATTTGTAAAAAGATCATGTTCTAAAACAGCTGGACATTGTAGTTTTCCACAAATGTTACACAAAAAAATATTGAATTTATTAGGGATCATTTTCATACACAGATTTAGAAATGTAAGTATTTACAGTAGCAGGACGAGTAAATAAACGAGTGCCCCTGTTTATGTGAATGAAGGTGTGAACACTGGTGTTTTTAATAGTTTTTGGATAACCATGCTTATCCTTTAAAATAAGATATTTTGATTAAAAGCAAGCTCTTACGTCAGGATTTGCTTTGATGAAAACTGGCTGCTGTGTTGGGGTCTAAATCCACACTTTTTTTAATGACGTCTTTTTTTTTTTTTCTTTTTTTTTTTACAGATGACATAATGATGTAATACTTAACATTCACCAGTAGATGGCAGTGCTGCTTATTTGGTAAACACTCAAGAATCTTAATTACTCATTTTTGTTTTTAAGTGTTTTTCAGGATTTGGATGTTATTTTTAATGCTGATTTTGTTTGTGACTGGTCTGGAACAAGACTCTAAATACATGAGCAGCTTTAAAGGATTCATGAGTCAATTAGATCACCTTAGTCCTTTTAGAGGATCCTAATGTCACATTTGAAATATTTGTGACATTTAATTAGCGCTGTCTTTTTTCAGATGTCTTTCCAATGTGTCTCAAAAGAGCAACTTTTCTGAAGAGCATTTAGTTACTATGCCATTTTAAGTCATTTGCAAATTTAAACTCTACAAATACAAATACAATCAAATGGTTGTAGTCTTAATAAATGAATATATCAGTTTCTTTTTTTTTTATAACTGTAATCATCTTGTTTTCATTCATTTATTAATGGCACAAAAAGCATAACCACACCTGTGTTCATAGATTTTAAATATAATTTAAAATTTATACACGAAACATTGCGTCAGCAGTGCTGTTTCAGAAAACAGACGGAAAAGGAACAAAATGTACCTTTTCAGACAGTATTAGAAATCATCATCATTTTAGTGGACATAAGAAGAAAAGTTATTAGATAAGGAAAGTAACAGTACAGTACAGATGTTGGACAATGGAGAAAAACAGTCCAGACTCTTCAACACCGACTAAACTTAGACCCTTATGCTTTGGGAGAGAGAGCTGTTTTAGTCTGTCTACATAAGATTAAAATGGTAACCATAACTTATAGAACCTGTTTGTTGAATTTCTAAAGTAAGTAGTAAACTAGAAAAAAATAAAGTGAGTAAACTTTATTTTTTATAAAATAAAAATGGATAAATATGGAAAAACTGCTTGAGATCTGCATAAGAAGATAAGATTCCACTGAATGTGTGATTTTGATACCGATACGGTGATATGAGATGCTGAAGAAGAAATAGCTACTGAATCAGTGTTTGGGGAAAAAAAACAAAACATGCTGATAGAGGGGAGGGTTCAAGTGGTATTTTTATATACCTCTGGTCTTGGACAAATCCAGAGTGTGAATAAGAGAGCCTAGATGTGATTTACATACAGTCATGGAAAAATTATTAGACCACCCTTGTTTTCTTAAATTTCTTGTTCATTTTAATGCCTGGTACAACTAAAGGTACATTTGTTTGGACAAATATAATGATAACAACAAAAATAGCTCATAAGAGTTTAATTTAAGGGCTGATATCTAGCCATTTTCCATGGTTTTCTTGATAATAACCAAAATCACTTAAGTTCTCACATCAATAGCTATGGCATTGTACTGCCAAAAACAGTGCTTTTAGGCATTCCATGTTTTCTTTTCTGTCTGTTTTAGTCACATGATACACACAGGAGTTAGTACTTGACTGCAGCCATGCATCTTGGCATGCTCTCCACCAGCTTCTGACATTGTTCTGCTGTCACAGCAGCCCATTCCTGTTGCACAAATTCAAACAAATTTGCTTTGTTTTTTGGGCTTGTGGTTCTCCATTTTGCGTTTGATGATTTTCCACAGGTTTTCAATTAGATTTAGATCTGGTAATTGAGCAGGCCAAGGCATGGTTCAAATGTTCTGGTTCTCCATCCAGGCTTTAAATGACCTTGCTGTGTGGTAAGGGGCATTGTCTTGTTGGAAAATCCAGTCATTCGAGGCAGGAAAGAGTTTTCCAACTAATGGAAGAAGACTGTTTTCAAGAGTAGCCCTGTACATGACCTGGTTCATTCACTCTTCACACAATTGCATTTGCCCTGTTCCACCCATACTGAAACAACACCAGATCGTCACTGATCCACCCCCATGTTTTACTGTAGGGGCGAGACAGTCTGGTTTGTAGGCTTCTCCAGGCTTCCTCCTAACTAGTAAGTTGGCTGGAGTGGGCATCAACTGAAAATTGGATTCATCACCGAAGAGAACCTCAGCTCAATAACAAACAGTCCAATCCTTGTGATCCCCAGCAAAGAGTAACCGGGCTTTCCTCTGCCTTTCGTTGATGAAGGACTTCTTCCGTGCCTTGTGTGACTTCAGACCAGCTTCAAGAAGTCGGTTTCGAACTGTCCTTGCCGAACAAGTCACATTTCTCAGGGTCATCTTGTGGGGTAGAAAGACGTTTCCTGCCGCGACCAGCTAGCAATTTGGTAGTACCAGTACCACGTTCGGCTTGTTTTTTCTTGGTGTAATGAATGGTTGTCTTGGAGATCTTCAGTTTTTTCGCTGCCTGTCTCTCACTCATGCCAATTTCCAGCAGTGCCAAGATGGCTGCCTTTGTGGCTTCACATTAATTCTTTTGTTTTAGGCATTATGTGAGAGCTGACAACTTCTGAGTTGTGTTACGGCTTGAATGTAAGCAGGAAACCACTCTAGGCCTTTGCATGTGCAGTGCTGCTTATGACATGAAATGGCCTCTGGGAACACAATTAAGCTTAAGCATGTCAAATAGGACATAAAGTATTATGTAATCAGCTGCATTTTTTTGTCGTGTTCATTGTATTCTTCAGGTAATATACCTTTAGTGGTACCAGGCATTAAAATGAACAAGAAATTGAAGAAAACAAGGGTGGTCTAATAATTTTTTCCATGACTGCATATTACAATTAGACTCAGAGTCAGAGTCAGTTTTTATTTGTCAATTTCTTCACATGTGCTTGACATACAAAGGAATCGAAATTACGTTTCTCACTATCCTATGCGTTACATGGACAACAGTAAAGTGCAGATGCACAACAAGACAAGTTCTAAAGTAAAAATTTAGCATAAATAAATATTTAAAGTGCAGTAACTTAAGGCTACTTTTCACCTAATGCTGCTAAACTAACTAAGGTATGACAAGACAAGACATAGAGTACACAAAGTCCGCTGCTAACATAGCAGGGAATGACAGGACAGGACAACACAGTGTTTCAGCTGTATGCATTTAGAGGTAGTTGTTGTTGTAAATGTAGGGTTTTAGTGCAAAATGTTTCCTTATAGACAGTACTTGGATGGTAGTGGTAATAGTAATATGGGTAGTGCAAATATAAATATAAGTATAAATAAATAACAGTTAGCAACAGATGAGTGCAATTTGCATTTAATATTTAGAGTCTCAGTTGGGTTGGGGAGGGAGGGGGGGTCCAGTGTTTAGAGTCTCAGTGGGTGGGTGGGGAGGGAGTGGGGGGGGGGGTCCAGTGTTCCTAGACTCCTCCTCCCAGCCTGGTGCTCCTTTCTGGCTGGGGCTGGGAGTGGGGAGGGGAGAGAGTTCAGCAGCCTCACAGCCTGGTGGATGAAGCTGTTCGTGAGTCTGGTGGTGCGGGAGCGGAGACTCCTGTACCTCTTCCCAGAGGGCAGGAGACTGAACAGACTGTGTGCAGGGTGACTTGCATCGTTGACGATTGTGATGGCTTTTTCGGGTAAGGCGGGTGGTGTATAGGTCTTGCAGGGAGGGGAGTGGTACACCAATTATTCTCTCAGCTGTTCTCACGATGCGTTGTAGGAGCTTTTCTGTTGTGGACAGTGTAGCTCCCGCCCCAAACAGTGATGCAGCTGGTAAGGATGCTCTCAATGGTTCCTCTGTAGAATGTGGTCATGATGGGTGGTGGAGCACTTGCCCGCTTCAGTTTGCGCAGGAAGTGTAGAGACGCTGCTGTGCTTTCTTGGCCAGTGATGCAGTGTTGGTGGTCCAGGAGAGGTCGTCACTGATGTGCACACCCAGGAACTTGGTGCTGCTCACCCTTTCCACTGCAGCACCTGTCGATGGTCAGTGGGTGGTGTTGGGTGTGGCCTCTCTGGAAGCTGACAACAATCTCTTTGGTCTTACTGACGTTTAGCAGGAGGTTGTTGTCTTTGCACCATCTGGTCAGCAGCTGCACCTCTTTCCTGTAGTGGGTCTCGTCGCCTTTGGTGATGAGGCCCACCAGTGTCGTGTCATCTGCAAACTTCACCAGGTGGTTGGAGCTGTGGGTTGGTGTGCAGTCATGTGTCAGCAGGGTAAAGAGGAGAGGGCTGAGCACACAGCCTTGTGGGGCCCCTGTGCTCAGGGTGATGCTGCTTGAGATGTTGTTGCCAACACGCACCGCTTGAGGCCTCTGGCTGAGGAAATCCAGCAGCCAGTTGCAGAGGGAGGTGCTGAGGCCCAGTTTGTCCAGTTTGCAGATAAGTTGTTGTGGTATTATGGTGTTGAACGCTGAGCTGAAATCAATGAACAGCATTCTCACATATGAGTCTTTCTTGTCCAGATGGGTGAGCGCTGGGTGGAGGGCAGAGCAAATTGCATCGTCTGTGGATCGTTTTGCTCTGTATGCGAACTGGTACGGGTCCAAGCTGGGGGCAGGGTGGATTTGATGTGTGACAAGACTAGTCGTTCAAAGCACTTCATGATAATGGGTGTCAGTGCCACAGGACGGTAGTCGTTGAAGCAGGATGGGGATGATTTCTTTGGCACAGGTATGATAGTGGCAGCTTTGAAGCCTGATGGCACAATGGCTTGCCTCAGGGAGGTGTTAAAGATGTCTGTGAAGACATCTTTCAGCTCCTCTGCGCAGTCTTTCAGCACACTACCAGGGATGTTGTCTGGACCCGCTGCTTTCCGGGTGTTGATGGCGGAGAGTGTCCTCTTTACGCTGACAGCAGACAGGCACAGGGGCTGGTCGTGTGAAGGTGGTGGTGTTTTCTGCGGGCAAGTGGTGTTCTGTTCCTCAAAGCGAGCAAAGAATAAATCATGATTAATGATTAATCTTAGAAAGCTTTTCATTTGAGAAAACAAAGGCTACTTTATCTCTTTAAACTGAGAGCAAATAGAGAAAGTATGGACTCATTCAAGAAGAGACTTCCACTCATCATCTGAGAATTCAACGTCCAAAGGAGACTCGATTATATTAGGGGAAAGGCAATTGATGACTGAGAGTATGTCCACATATTCAAGAGGTCACTCCTTTATTTGCGGTTTTATTTCTAGAATCTCATCTAGAATTGATTCCTGTGGCATTTGTGGAAATGCCACAAAACGTTTTATTACGTTTAAAGTCATGGATTTATGGATATTGGGAAAAAATGTGAGGCTGGAAGAGCCCCTGTTTAGAACTGGACTGGACATTAGGCAGTGCTTGGCCACCAGAGGTCTTTGTTCCTTAAAAATCTTCAGGTGTGTATCATTCCAAGTATAATAAGATGTCACTTTGTCTGGTAAATTAACGAATGTGTTAGAAATAAAGACGGGAATAAAATGAAAACATTAAGAAATTTAGACAATGTATTCATCTTAACACAACTGACTGAAGATAATGAAAGGAGTGCCCATCTGCTAAGGTAATTTTTAATGGTTCCACAAACAATTTTTTACATATACACAACTCCAGTGTTGTTTTGTAGTCAGAATCACCGTCGTTCTGTGGACATAACTGTTAAACAAATAAATACAAAGTGACTAAATACCCAAAGTGACTAAATACCCATATTTCATACATACATAATTTCACAGGAGCAGACATATAAAAATGATCTTTTAGAACTTAAATAGGGTCGCTTACAATTTATAGTGCCGTACAATTTCATTTTTGTCTAATATGGCTGCTTGTCACCACATTAGTGTGCCAGACCATTTGAATTAAGTGTATATACATAAAATTCATGTTACATGCTACATTCACTTCAGTTTTACTGTCATTTGTTCATTTGTGTTTTAATAATCTTTTAATCGTTCTCTCATCAGCTGAATGGTTACAGAGTATTAGGCTAATGAAACTAATTTAAACACCTAGAAGAGGCAAAAAAACCCCCACTAAAAATAATTACCAAAAAAATCCATGTATGTAAATCACATATCCTTAAAGGAACCATATTCATAAATGGCTGCTCGTTTCACATTTATTATGATTATATGTTCATTCTGGAGTACATTTAAGGTCCAACACATTTTACGCTCTTGAATAGATGCATGTAGGTACAGTGTGCAGGTCACTTAATGCGTCCTCTCAAACTTTCTCAGCATTGTCTTTGATAAAAATGCATTTTTGGCAGCCACTAGTAAGGAGTCTTGAATGCGAGTCTTGCAAACACAGAAATTTATAAAATTTCAGCCTGAAACTGAATCAGTTTCGTGATATCAAAGTGACAAAACCTCTTAAAAGCCCACTGGGTACACGTTACTTGAATTTGCAAATATGTTGTTATAAATATTGATAATTTATGTCTTCTTCCAAAAAAATGATTTGCTACAATACAGTTAATACGTTTCATGTTTTTAGTCTTTTAAACACTGATGTTTTTTTGATAAAAGTGATTTCCTAATGACACTGTATTTGTGATGCACAGTTTGAAAATCTTGGACATGAATGCAATGTGTGTTTAATTTGAGCTCAGAAAAACCCAGCAAACTTTTTAACTTGAATAAATAATTAAATAATAATTAAAAAAATGATTTAAATAAAATTTCTTTCTTACATACATACATATCAGATTTAAGATAGGAGATATTTCAAGTATTGTTTTTTAAATATGTTGTTTTTAGATAAATATTAGAGTTCTGGAAGTGACATGCGCTAGAAACCAAGCCTTTAGGTTTTCAGTGTTTTACATACAGTAAGTGTGACATCACATGTTGGAGACAAAAGACTTTGCTTTAGTTTCAGTTTGGAGACAGTGGAGCCATTTTGCAACATTAACCTAATTTCTATGAAATATGTAACACATTGTGAGGTAGTTACTGACAGATCATCAAAGGAACAAAAAGCTTTGTAGGTTCATCAAGAAAAAAAGTGACATTTTGCTGCGTAAGTCGTATTTTCATTTACATTATTAGCAGTAACATTGATTTTCATGGAATCAGTTCCAATAACCATAAAATCGATAAATCTACGTATATTTAAAGTAGTTTGTGGAATTGAATCATAAGCGGCTTTAGTCTTTCCACCTCTGAAGCTCGCCCCCACACTTCTTTTAAACCTGCTAATTATAGATGCTGGGGTTTTGATCGGGGGAAACCAAGGGCTTGTATGTCGCGGTAAGAGAGCAGGAATGAAAGACGGTGCTGAGCTTTGTTGCTCTTTGTTGTTCATACTGTTTATCTCATCATACGCTGTATAATATTGTTTTGGAGTAAAACCATAGCTGCCTTCAATCTGAAACCGGTGTTGGTAATGATATGAAAATGATCCATGTGTCTCATGTAGGAAAAAAAAAAAGAAAAGAAAAACTCCGGCTGTGTCGTCTGAAATTTTCCCTGTGGTGCCACATGTGTCACACTTTGAGAACACGCAGACCAAGACAAGATGACGGCATAGAGAGCTGGAAATGTTATCAGATCATATCAGCTGTGTGTCTGTCGGGCCTCTCATGCATATCCCACATATGACAGGAAAACAGAGTGAAGTCAAGACCTCAGGTTGCCCACGTGGAAACACTGAAACAGAGCTCTGTGCTGTAGAAACAGAGAGAAAAAGAAAGTGTCTTTTGTCTTCCCTTGACTAGACATAAATACAGCTCATTAAAAACAATCATTTACAGACTTGCACACTAGTTTTCACCTCTGGCGTCTTCTCACAAAAAACTCAAAAATAGGTGAGGTTATGAGTGAAGGCAACGGGGGTGATAAAGGTCATTTGATGTTTTGTCCTTTCCGTAGAATTTCAACAGAAGATTAGGATCTGCCGTCCTAAAAACACCTAAATGTGATGTCACTTTCTTTATATCTCAATATATTTTTTATCATGATAAGTTTACTCCAACTTTTTCTTTTCTAAAATGAAAAGGGAAACGTACAGAGCTTCCTCCCTAAATGTATAATCTGTAAGAGGAGGAGACAGAAAGCAAGACAGAAGAAGTGAGGATTGTGTCCTCAGCTGGCATATTACACATTGTGAATTTCCAGTATACGTGAGGAGAGGAGGAGGGGAGGGGGGGGGTGTCCCTGCCGCAGCGTTGCTTCTTCCCCCGCCTCTTCATGTACTTTCAACCTTTTCCTTTACACGAGCTACACACGAGTCTGTCTATTTCTGGGCGTTTTCTCTTCAACACGCTCACAGGAATGTATTGGACTTTACACTCGTCCACTGATTGAGTGTCAGAAAAAAAGGGTTTGTGTGAAGCCAAAGTGCTGCAGCCAGACAGACAGAAAATACTCTTCTCAGTGTTGAAGATGGGGGGAGGGGAGGCAGGTAGTGAGAGTGGATGGGGAGGCACCTTGTCTTCTCAGAAACGGAGCAGTATGACTTTGCTACTAGGTTACCATAACCAAACACTGCAAGCAATGAGATTCTGGGCCACTTTACAGGCGGCATCTGAGATACGTAACGAGGATCGTGTGCAGGATCACAGTCATTTAGTGGAAAAGGGTCTCTCTCAAAATCCCCGCTGGTGACACTCCCATAACGGTCAAACAGAAATCCAATTCATTTCATGAGGCTGTGCAGTCATAATGTTCAGTCATTGTACAGGTGGCCTGTTAAGACACAAGTAAAGGTGTGAATATGAAACTAATACAAACTTTAAAGTGATTTCAATACTGCCATCACAGATAGAAAGTCTATTAAAATATTGTCAGGAGTCAACTTCAAAATCCTGATCCAAGGAAAAACTGTATGTATGCTACTACAAACACACAATTTTCCTCTAGCGCCACCATCAGGTTGTCATTTGTGTCAAGTTTTCGCTCATCCAGTGAAATTTCTTAGCATCTTTGGATGGATCGGCACAAAATGTCACATTTCCAAAAGGACAGGAAAAGAAATGTGAATGTAACATGAAGGGACTACAGCTGGCATTTCGTAACACAACCTTGTGATGGATAATAATAATAAATAAATGAACCCTTGAAACCCTTAAACATTAACGATTTCCAGACAACGAATCCCAATGATTTTGATGCTCTTCTGACCTCCACTGCCACATAGAGGTTGACATTTGTGTGCGACAACTACTGACTGGATTGCCATAAATATTGGTACGCGCACGTCCATGTTCCCTTGAGGATGAGTTATTATCAGGTTGGTGATCCCTTAACTTTTCCTCTAGTTTTTGACCAAATACCAAAAAACCTAGTAAAGACTTGCTGTCTTAAGAAAACCTCAAAGAGCTGCTAGCACCACTGTACGGCACATCCCAAACCCTCACTACACACTAATTTTAAGATTTTTAAGTGTGTTCAGACTGGAAATGTGACTGAAGTAGCATATGCTCAAACCAGAGCGAATGAAGGCTAAATATGGTTGATTTAGAACTGCTGATGGAAACCATTCTCCCACAATGCAGTTCAGAGAGGAAATGGAGGAGCTGCTCACAGCTGGAAAAAGATTAAAATGGTGGGTGGTAGAGAGACAGCTCCAGAAAGATCTAGAAAAGCAAAAAAATAAGTATTAAATCTTGGGAAAGACATTTTTCTTTCTATTTGTGAAGCAGATTTTAGTTTAATGGAAGTCTGACATTGTGACATTATGTACATTGGGGGTTTTTTTGTACACTAACTGCTAACACCATACACTGACACGATTATGTACTCTGGATTTGGGACACAGCGTCAGTCTTATTTCTCAAGGGACAATGGGAAATCACCAACAGTTATTCCTCTTTATTGTACTTATGTGAAACAGGAAAGAAAAGCTGTGAAAGTTAGAGCCAGCAGGGTTAGCTTCAACATACAGACCTCAATTATTACATATATAAAATATGTCTATAATATAATATATATTAATATATATATCACATTTCATAGTATCATCAGAATATTTTAATGTGTGAATATAATGCCTCCTTTTGTGGCTCATATTCATTTTGCAAATTCTTTCCAGCTTTATTCAATCTCTCTGAATATCATTAAAAGTCCTTTAACATGAATTTGAAGAGGAGGAGATTCGGTTTTGACATATTGCTTAAACGCAGCCATGTGTTTCATCCGTTTTCTGGTCAAAGCTTTACATATTTAAATTCACAGTGTAAAGGTGCCGTCATCATGTCAACCTCTACCACTGCCATTGTAGTGGCATGGATGTAAATAGCCCCTTTAAATTAAAAAAAAAAAAGAACATATTTTCTCTTCTGTAGGCAGCATTTACATAAAAGATAAATGGCATCTCACTGTCAATTTGTTGCGTGATTTTCTTTTTCTTTTTAAGAGTCATTCTGCTCGAAGGGGATTTCACATGACTCACACACAAGTGTATAAAAGACATGCAAACCTACATTCTGGTTTACTTCTCGATGTGAGAGAGAGAGAGAGAAATACAGAGAGAGAGAGAGAGAGAGAGGCGCTTGGCAGAGAAGAAGGAGACAGACACCAGTTGCTGACAGAGGAAGTTAAGTTGGTGTACACCAGAGACAGGTCAGTAACTACCTAACTACCATTACAAACACACACACACACACACACACACACATTAACACACAGACTTACTTCCTGAGATAGACATCTTGATTCTCAACCATAAGCGGCACATAACAGCACCTGTTACATCCTGTTAGATTCATCGTGTCTCTAGAGAGAGAAAATACATACAGAGCTTCACCGTTAGGTCCAGCTGCTAAACACCTGGACTTCTCAGTCTTTTGAACCCAGTGAACATTCATTCAGGTACCCAAGTCTGCTTTCTTATACTCTTCGCTCTTGCAGACTCTTTAAAAGATCAGAAACATTGTGAAAACTCACAGAAATGTGCTTCAGGTTTCTGATGATGATGCCATGTCAAACTTGAAACCTAAGTGGTTTAAGGGAAAATATAAGGAAGAAAGTAAGAGAAATAAGATGCAGGTTGCTCATTGTGTTTCTGGAGCAATATTTTTAGTTTTCTTTTTAATAGGGCAATTGTGTTTAGATAGAAGTTACACTTTAATCAGAGCAGACTGGATTTCTTTTCCTCAAAAAAAAAAATTAAAAAAAACATTGTATTTAATTCAGTTAAATGCCAGTTTTCTTGTAACCCATGTTCCAAAATCTTACCTGTCGTATCAGAGATCTTAGTCACCAGAAGGTCACAGCGATATACAGTTATTGTCTCGTGTATGTGAATACTTGTGAATACTACTATGTGAATGAAACACTTCAGTTCAAACCTATAAATGATCTCTCAAAGCACAATCAGTAAACAGAGTGTCTGTCGCCCCCTGCAGGAGATCCTCCACAGTCTGATCAACAACACTCAGGTAAGCAGGAATGGATGGACGGATGGATGATGAAACAGCCATGAAGCCTTGTCCCAGGTTGATGTTAATGCTAATCGTGATAGGGGTTGTTTTATCGTCAGACACCTAACATGTTAGCATTATCCTCACCCTGGGAGATCTCACAAAAAAATGCAGGTACGTCCAGCACTGATTGCGCTGGCACTGGGAGGAAGAAGGAATACGATGCACAAACAGACGTCAAGTGAAAAATGGACGTACTCTCTGCTATCAAAGACTGTCCTGCTCATCCATGAAGATGTCAAGATGCTGCAATTTGAGGCAAAAAAACCCCAAAACATTTGAGTTGAAATCTTTTCAGCACAACCCACATCAGAGGTTATTTAAAATTTAAACCCACATAGAGACAGTGTTCTTTAGACCTCTTCCTAGGCATGTGCAGATTAAACATAACTCATTCATGACTCAATTGATTATATATTCAAGTTTACAGCATAGCTCTGCTCAACATAAACCTGTCTGACTTTGAAAATCAGACATATTGTATATTTATCACTTATAACATAGTATAAAGGAATATTTTAGTATTCTGTAAGTAGTATTGGATACTGATGGAGGATTTTAATGCTGATCCAAAAGCCAGCATGGTGAGAATATATTAAAGACAGAGAATCCATTCGATAAAATGAATTTTTTATTTTTCATTAAAACCAAAATCAGCTGTTAGGAAAACTCACAAACTTCATAGAATTTCGAGCTATCTCATATCAGGGGGCATTCAGATTATGTTACTCAGATTATGTGACTGATTACAATCTGTTGATCTTAATTTTCCTGTTGCACATAAATTGACTCCAACAGGGATGCGTCTATTTGAAATATCAGCAGAAAAGACAAAGAAAACCAAAAAATTACAGTTCAATCAGAGACAAAAACCTCTGGCCAGTTTATACAACAAAACCAAAAACCTCATTGTTACACTAAAGACATGCAGAGATTTGTGATTAAATTCAGTTAGTTTCATTTATTTTCATATGTCCTGTCTGTCTTTTGCTTAGTTAATGCTTCAGACAAAAGTGGTATCCATGGATACCTTATGTTTGGAGTCTGCATTGTAAATGTATGTTGGGGGCTGAGTGCATGGCAGGAAAATAAAATCAATCAAAACATCTGAGAATTGCGTAACTGAAGTTTATTCTTGGAAAGCCAAAAGTGAGACCTGTGTAATTTGGTGTTTACATAAGAATCTCTGAATCTGCTTTCTCTGTGTTGTCGATGTCAACAAAACACAAGGTTTAAATGAATTATAAATATGAAAGATGTTGCCAGCGGGAACACAGTCTGTTCCCAACAAATACAAAGGCATGGTGGTTATGGGTCAGTTACTGTGTCTCGTGCACTTACATGTATGAGACATGCATTTGACATATGCATTACCATGTAAGGTTGGGGGGGGGGGGTGTAGGGGCTAGGATGGAAAGGGTTAACAACTACTTCTTAGTCCCCTGTAACCACGCTGGCCCTGAGTGGTCAAAACCATTTGCTTCCTCCTGCAGAGTCAGTAAACAGCACTCGGGTCAGGCTCTTGTTGATGTGGACAACGTTTAAATCCAAGAAATGAATATATTTTCTCTTCTGTGGGCAGCATTTACATATTGCGGCGCCTTAGTGTGAATGTGTTGTGTGAATTTCTTTTTCTTTTTAATGGTGTCTGAACTGGTTCAAAGTTCAGACAAACAAGAAAGAACATACAGGAGGCTGAAGGTCAAAAATTAAACAACGTATTAAAGAAAGCTACGTAACAAGAGAGATGTCAACAATAAGAAACAAAAGTTTCTGTCCTCCATTTTTCAGTATGTTAAGACAGTGGTTTTAAAAAGCTGATTGGAGTGGCTGCACACGTGCAAAAATCTGCATTAGATGAGGCGAAACATCTATAATGTGCCACTGAGCAGATGCTACAAGAAATTACAAAACCTCTAAGAATAAGGGTTGAGACCGCTTTGCTGTGTGGGTTAGTGCAACAGTCTTTAGTGTGCAGCAAGAGGACGTCTAGACCGGTTACTTAACTGACTGGTATCCTGGACTCACTCTTTGTGAAATACTAAGCAGCTGACAGTCTATTATCTATTCGGTGTTATATATTACTATTTGTGCCTGGTTTAGGTCATCTACAGTGTAGTTTAATATCAAACACCCCAGCATGGGTGCATATTTTGTGGTGTGCTCTAAAATTAATTAATCACTCTCATTGTCACATCTCACCCCAGGGTGTGTTATTTACCTGGCAGCAGGGCAGGTTGTAACAGTGGAGCTCTATCAGTTCATTAATTCTATAAAATAGTTGAAGAAGTTTGGGACATCGTTATTTGCAATATACAAATAAAGTTACTTGGTGTCGAACACAAAAATTCGAGTACCCTGTATCCCCTTATTTACTTCAAATTTGCAATAATGGTGCTGTTAAAAAACATGTATTATAAATTTAGAGCCAAGAGGCTTTAAAATTCACATTTTTCATGGGCAGACATTTTTCAAAGAGATTTTACTTGATGTAAGCAGCAAATTCAAGATGACATTTTTTTATTGATCTGCATAATACACATTAGTGAACTTTGAATTAATGTTTCACTCTGGCCCTATGAATGAATGAAATCTATTTAATTTTTTTCTCCAGATTCTGTGTTTTATTTCTTTTCTGAATTCTGAGTTTTATGATTTTTGATTCTCTTTCTGTCATCAGAAAGACTGTCTTGTCATTCACTGCACAGGGTGAGTGAAGTTGAACTAAATATTCTGACCCACCAGAAATTCCCCAAAATTATGCAAAAACCTTTTTCCCGCAAACTAAGTGTTCTAGTAAAACCAACAGAAAACAACTGATGAGTGAAGTGATTTAATTATCACTCGACTGAATGAGAGTAAAGTATTTTTTATAGTAGGGTGAATTCAGCTATCCTGGGACAGTTTTCGAATTCCTACCTTGTGAAGTCGTTCTTGACATCAATCTTAAAAAAATAACTCAACGTGATACATGAATACATGATACATGAATTCCTGAAGGTGATTGATTTTCTTATGTGATGAAATTAAGTGCGCATGATAATTTTTCCTAAGCATGGCTCACTACTTTAAAAGTTTGGGAAACACAGATTCATTCGTTTGCTTTCAACCCAAATGACATAAAATAAAATTCAAATTTTTTTTAAAAAACTGATATCTTGTTTTTCTTCATCTTGACACATGATAACAGACTAATAAATAATATCAAATAACACAGGGCCACACCAAATTTAATTTTAAGATCCATATAATTTATTAATAATTTTTCTTAAAACAATATATCAGCGTGACTGTTACAGGTACCAAACAGTCAGATAATAGTTTATGCAAACAGTGAAACAGCAGAAGGAATTTATTAGGTAGGTTGAGTGTGAAGGTCTGTTGTACAGTATCTATGGTTGAGAGGTCAGCGGCAATTGTGAACACCGCTGGTTGTCTTTGTCAAAGGATTTAGATAGCCTGACTAAAAGTGATTTCACCAACTTATACGGTCATAAGACATGAACAACACCCTTTTTTATAATGCCACCCCCCCACACACACACCTCACGTGACACAAGGGCCATGTGTGCTCATGAAGCCAACTGCATGCGTGTAATGTTCATGTCTCGTGCGCGTAGTGACTTACTAATACTACTGTGGTGCTTTAGTCTTGTGACAGAAGCCCTGTGTAATCTTTTAAACCACTTTGTCATTAGTTCAGATTCCCTGAAAACAAAGGAGATTACAGAGTATGCAGGACTTTAAAGAAGATTTCAGATAAGACTGACATAAAAATCATCACAATAAAACATCAAGCTCAGAATGCACTCTAAGATATCCCCAAGTTATCTGGTCACTGTTTATGATTTGAGGAATTAACTCAGTGTTCAGAGCAAGGGGACGCCTTCGTGACCTGATCTCATGAAGTCCTGTGTCTCCCGTTGGGTCATGTAAGGTGATCACTGAGTCACAGCTTTCACTCATCTTTCTTTCGTCACCACATCAATTTTCCCTCTGGTAGGGGAGACCGCAGAAGTGCAGAAATCAGTCATCTGTTCCCCACTGAAGTCTTTGATTAGTTTCAAGATTCAGTGTCTTTAGTGTCATCATGTGTGAATCAGTCATTTACAATGAAATTCTTACATCTCAGGCTCCCCAATAGGCTAGGTCAATTGTAAAGTAGACTTTATAAACAACGTACCTGCATTCATAAACATACACAAACAGTATACATACATACATACACAAACAGTATACATGTACTGACACAAACACAGACAGACCCAGCAATACTGACAATGCAATACACGCCGCATACATATATAAAAATGTTGAAAATGCTCACTCTCATTAGTGGTGCAACAAATGGTGGTGTTATTAAAGACAACTTAGATAAAAAATGATCATGGGAAATAACCATTAATGTAAACTAGAGTAGGTTTTTCTAACACAAAATCTGTGCACAAATCAATGCAAATCAAATCAATTTTATTTTTATAACCAATAATTTTGCGTCAAATGGCAGTCTGTCTGTACTTAGACCCTGCATCACTCCAAAAAAAAAAAAAAACTAAAAAAACCTTTTAGGGAGAAAGTCTGATGAATTATTAGCTCCCAGGGGTGGATATTATATATTAAAAACTGGGTGCCTTTGGGATTAGTGAGGGGGAAAAAAAAAACAAGTTTTGCAATGAAGATTTTTAAAAGCTGTTGAGAGGATAAAACCAACCCTCTTCTTTATTGCTTTATATTTCTTTATTGATCTCGATATTTATCTCATGTGAGGAAATTTGCACATGGGTGTGTGTGTGTGTGTGTGTGTGTGTGTGTGTGAGGGGGACGCCAACCATCCCCGGTCTGCCATGGCGACGCACGAGCCTGTGGGGGGGCGGACCGGTCAGTCAGCTGATGACTGAAATACTCCTCACAGTCTCCGTCCTCCGTACACGGATTTCGTCACACCAATGATTTTCTAGCCAATTACGCACAATGTGGAGGGTTTCGTGCAAGTGCAGGAGGAAGAGTCGCAACTTGTCGGGATCGCAGTCAGGAATGCGTCCTCTGCGCGCACCTGGAGACATGCAGGGGCCACGCGTCTCGCCGCCTCTCCTCTCCGTTTTATGATACCGAGCCGCCGCGGAGCTGCCGTTCATTTCCCGGGATGGGGAGACTCACGTGGAGCCGCGGCGCCGTGATGCTGCTGGCCATCATCGGCTCGTGTCGTGCCGTCACGCTGGAGTCCGTCCACTGGAGCAGCTCCAACAGCAAGTGAGTGCCCGAGAGCCGGCTGCAACTTTCTGCTGCTGCTTTGGGCTTTTTATCTTTCTTTCTTTTTTTGGCCCAAATGACGAGGTTAATCAGAGAAGGTGCCATCAAAGAGCAAATCATGATGTTTGACAGGAGTGGAGCTGAAACAATTGGGAATCAACAGATTGGAGCAAAAGTGCCAAATATTCCCTGGCTCTTGTTCCTCCAGTTTGAGGCGTTGTGTGATTGTAAAAAAAAGGCTGCAAATCACAATAGTGTTCACTGAATATAATATCAGAATGTCATGGCAAAATGTTTACTTCAGATGACTTTATTTTGGTTGACTGACAGTCTAAAACTGTATTTTATTTCTGGTATTCTGGTATCAATAATTTAATAAATCTGCTTTAAAATGTAATACCTTTGGGTTCTGGCCTATTCCTCAAACAAAACTAGCCAATTTGAAGTCATCTTAGTCTTGTCTAATTCTTTATTCATGGGATATTTAATAAAGAAGGTTTTAGAGACCTGTAGGAGCTCATTCAGAAGATAAAAATAGTATACTTTTTTTTGCCACTTTGTTGTTAACTGGTACAAAGAAAGAATGAAACAATGGGGATTCACTCTGTTTAACATCTCACATCTCTCACACAGATTTAACCCAGGTCAGGGTCTGGTCCTGTACCCTCAGATTGGGGACAAGATGGACATCGTGTGTCCCCGGGCGGACGCTTCCTCGGGAGGAAAGGAGGAGTTCTACCGGGTCTACCTGGTCTCCCGCAGCCAGATAGAGAGCTGCACCATCGACAAGACGGACACGCCCCTGCTGAACTGCGACAAGCCGCACCAGGACGTCAAGTTCACGTTCAAGTTCCAGGAGTTCAGCCCCAACCTGTGGGGTCTGGAGTTCCTCAAGGGGAGGGACTATTATATCACCTGTGAGTCACAGCGTGCGACCTCACTGCTCACGTTCAGCTCAGAGATGATATCCGAGTCACCCCAGTACGCCTCGGCACGTGTGGCACTTTAAAATCAGCAGAACAGGGGCACAAGCTGCAGGTTCCTACAGGTGGAACAGCGTTCGAATCAATGCAAGCAACTGTTTCTTTCTCTTTTTTTTTTGCTCTCTCTCTCGCTTTCTCCTGGGGGAAGGGGGGGGGCCGTCATCCTCGGCTCCCTCTCAATTTGTCAGCTTGTGTGAGAATCAAAAAATGTGACCTCGTTATTGGCCCGCTGACGGTTGAACCAGCATCTTAGTGGCAAGTGATGCATGAGATGGAGAGCAAGTCTGACCATGTAGCCTCGTCCATCTCTCGCCGCGCTCTGACAGCACACCTCGCTCTGGCAGGCCAGTGTGATTCCAGCGGCTTACATGCCCCAAATCACACAAGGCTTTTACAGCATCAGGCAGATTTGATGGGAGCTTTCATGGCAACGTAGCTTGTGGCCTGTGAGATGTTGTTATCTGACCTAAATGCTGCTAACAAGTCTGAGTGTGTGTGTGGGAGTGACAGGGGTGAACAAGAGTTCTTTGTGTGTGAGTGTTTGTGTAAATACATTTACATGTGTGTGTAGGTGTGTGTGTGTGTGTGTGAGGAATTGTTATTAGTTAAAATAAAAACCTTTGTTCACCAACCATTTTTACATCTAGAGCTGAAACTATTAGTCGATTCAATAAGAAACGTTTGTAGTTTAAGTCATTTAACGTGGAAAAATGCCAAACGTTCACCTGTTCCAGCTTCTTAAATGTGAAGATTTGCTGCATGTGTTTGTCTCATGCGATAGTAAACTAAACATCTTTGTATATAGGCCTATATATAAGACAGAACAAACAATATAAAGATGCCACTACAGGCTGTGGGAACTTGTGATGGGCAGCCTTGGTTGAGTCTTTTCAGATTTTCATGGGCTTCGACAGGTGTAATTATCTATGTATCGTGTGTAGCATCATAGTTTCTGCTATGTGTGCCTTCCTTTTCTTGCCCTTTGTGATGCAACATTTGGCAACTGGCTGAACCATCCGAAAAAGAAATCATAATGGACCTATGCATCGCTTGATCACATTGTATTGTGATGATTGCATGAAACATAAACTTAAATACTGTTATGCTCTCTCTCTCTCTCTCTCATCTCATCTATGCTGTGCAAATAAGCCACCTCTACAAGCTCTCTGCAAGGTCTGGAAAATACTAATGGAGGGGTGTGCAGGACCAAATCCATGAAGCTGGTGCTGAGAGTCGGCCAAAGTGAGTACTTTGTGCTTTTCAGGTGTGCGTGCCAGCATGTGTACAGAGCTGGGAGTGTGAATGAGAGGGAGATCTGTGGCCAACAATGCCAAAGGAACAATAAAAACAAGAAGTTCATTCTGTTTATTATACGTGTAAGACAATGATATAACTCCTCCCTGGATCTACTAAGTGGTCGGATAATCTCGATCATCTATTTAGTCTCTTGAAGGAAGATTGCCATCATGAATTATCTCAAATCCCTAATTCAGACCGCTGGCAGCTTAAGGTCATCAGTATTATCTTGCATGCGATTTCGTTTGGACTGTCAGTCAATAACCTTTTTTTTTTCCCGTATTAACATCAAAATAGCTAATGGCCCCCATTTTTTTTTACCCAAAAAAATAAAATAAATAATTTTGTTCTCTTATCAGACATAAAAATTTAATAATGCAGATTCTGAACATATTGACTGCCATTTATCCTACTGTTCTGAGGATAAATAACCATATAACACAATATTCACATGGAAACATATTGTTTTTTCATTTCCTAAACCATCAATACAATACTATAATGGTGTTATTTGTCATTTTATTAGGGAAGCAGCCTTACATAAGAAGAAACAAGCATTTCTTGTGTAGTTGTGTGTACATGTGTCATATGTTGGTGCTGCACAGAATCAGATGAATTAAACAGCTGCCGTGTTTATGTGTGTAACTTTAACAGCTTAAAGGCCCCAAAATGTAATTTTTTAAGCTCAGAAATGTGAAGTATTATTCACATTAATTATTCAGTAGTTTGAGATGAGAAATCAGCATCTTGTGTGTTTCTCAGCAGATCATAACTGAAAATATGTGGCCGCTTTCCTGCCGTGTTTACAAACACTGCTGATGTAAACAAACCTTTTAACAGCAACAGAAAACATTAATAACTGTGATTTAGCCGTAATCTCCCGTTAATCCCCTCATATATTAAAAGTCCCGTCAGTCAGTCCTGAAGTTGTTGCTGTTTCCACGCCTGCGTTGAGATTTTTGATATTGTCACGACTTGTCCGTTTAGATTTGGATTTGCAGATTATGCCTTTTAAAGAGTGAAACTCTGAAC
The DNA here is from genome assembly GCA_023238725.1 of Scortum barcoo. Lineage (NCBI taxonomy): Eukaryota > Metazoa > Chordata > Actinopteri > Centrarchiformes > Terapontidae > Scortum > Scortum barcoo. The sequence goes on from CM041531.1 coordinate 12,830,757, forward strand.
ATGCAGTATTTTTTAAAAATTAATGAACACCAATAGTGCATAAATGCTAACGCACTGAAACTAAACTTTATCTCAGAAGAGTGCAGCTGAAAATAAACCGGCTGGCTGGCGAACATTGAAACATACAGAAATATTGATGAATGTGTGTTGGCCTTATAAATCAATAAATGAGATGAGTAAATAATCTTGAATGAAATCTTTGGAGAAAGAAATTCAGATTTTGTTTTATCCATAGTTCACTCACAGGCCATAGGATATATATGTGTCTGTCTGCAAAACACTTCTTGGTTGTATTTAGTTGGAGAACTGCTCGGTGTCCTTTGCTTAAAGTAGATTATATTAATCGAGAAGAAGTAAGAAGTAAGTAAGGGGTGAAGTAAGAAGTATTGGGATCCTTCTCTTAAAGAAAAGTACAAATAAAGTAATGTAGAAATACTCAATCAAAAGTAAACGAAAATAACCTACTTAAATAAAGTTGCAGAAATATTATCAGCAAAATGTAAAATCAAAGTAAAAGTACTTATTAGTTTCAGGTGTTATACTATGTTATATACTGTGTATGTATGCATATGCTATCATTCTAGGATTGTTAATGCTGATACATCAATCTGTAAACGGCATTTTAATGGAAGACTGAGCTGGTTTTAACTACTTTATATATATACTTATATATATAATAGTGTAACAGCACATAGTTTGGTTACCAACATAGAGTTCTCTGCTGAACAAATCTGTAGTGTTTGGACTTCAGAGGATTTTTTTCTTTGTTTTGTGAAATAATGGATAATTTTACTTCTTTAGACCTTGAACGGTTATTCAAATGAAACCATGTGGGAAGTTTAGAGCGGAAATATCTCTTTGTTGGAACTGCTGACGCTTCATAGACATCTGAAATGTGAAAAGAGGCCCCAGCTGTACTCAGCATTCTTTAACAATGTGTTGTAGTTTATAAGCTTATCAGGTTTTTATTTATGTTAAATCTTAATGCAACTGTGAAAACTTGCAATAGCTGTCAAATAAATGTAGTGGATGATATTTCCATCTGAAATATAATGCAGTAGAAATATAACATGGCATAACATGGAAGGGTTAGGGTTAGGTAAAGTGCAAGTTTGCAAGTGCAAGTAAAATACATGAATAAATGTATTTCTTTACTTCCAGCCTTCCTAGAGAGAAAAAGTCCCTTCAAAATCAAAGCAGCAGAGGTTCGGAAATCCTGACTTTTAAGCCCTATTATGGGTCAAGCTCCGTAAAAACTAGACCATACACTTCCCATAATGCAATTTATTAGCCCTCTCACCTTGCCTGGTAATTGCCAAAAATGTACTGGGGTCGATGCCCAAACCCCACACACCCATCTTGCAAGGCAGGTCCATTGTTTTTCAATTTTAAACTTTAATTTAACCTTTACTTAAGCAGAAAATAGCTTGAGCTCTCTTTTAAAAAAAGACCTGGCCAAAATGGCAGTGTAGGTATTCACATAGTTACATAAGACCCCAGAGAAAAATTAGAATTGGCTGCATTCAGTTATGAACGTGTAGGTGGAGAAAGTGAAAGCATTAGTGATAGTTTTTCCAGTCAAGAAAAAAGTGCCATTCGTGACTTTCAGTGGTCTAATTAGGTTAAAAAATGGTTTCTCCTCCTCTTGTGCGACGCATATTTACCTGTCTGTGCAAAATCATCAGTCCAAAAAAAGCCTTTTCTGCTTTGATTCTGAGGGACTGACACCAAACAGTAATGACTCAACAGACATCATTAGAGTTGCAATAGGAACATTTTGACATGACGTAACCCCACCTACACAGGAAAGACAAAAACACCACTGAAAATGAGAAAATGTGAGGTAAGGTGCCAATAGCCACATGTTGTGATTTCACATCCTGCTTTATGTTCTAGGCTCTTTGGATCCACCTTCAACACTCCAGGAGTCCCCAACCAGGTTCCCACCCATTCGACCAAAATCCAAGGCCAAGGACCCCGCCGGGAACGAAAAGGATATACAAAGCAAAACTGGTATGAAAACAAAGCTTAAGTATTGCCTGTAGTATATGTACAGATCTTTACAGTTAAGGGACCATAATTATAATTTTTATTTTTAGCCTCTCGATCCTTTCAGACTTCACCACCTTATTTCTGGAGTCCACTCAGAATAATAAACTACAGTGCCCATATTTTCCTACATTTGAGGGCAGGAATAATACATTAAACAATCTCTTTGGAAAATGATTTGTGACTTAAGGCTCACAGAATTTGAAGTATAAGTGGATAAACATGCAAAACGCTAGTATAATGTTGTCCATTGCAGATGGACATATTTAAATTTCAGTTGTTTTTTTTTTTTTTTTTTGTACCCACACTGATAGCCAAGAGATCAAAACACAAACAACTACAATGAATTATAAGCAAGTTTTTAGTGGGAAAATTACTAAATTAAGTATTAAGTAAATTTAGACGGCATGCAGACTAAATATGGTTGATTTTTTTTTGTAGCGTACTGTTAATGGAAACTATTTACCCACAATGCCCTTCACAAGGAAATTGAGGAGCAGCTCACAGCTGAAAGGAATTTAAATAAATCGTCGATGGTGGTGAAACAGCTCCATAAAAATCTTGGGAAACAAAAGAATAGTATTCAAGCTTGGGAAAACAACAACAACAACAACAAAGCATGTTGATTTTCTTGCAGTTCACGACACACTACAGTATACCGCTGTATAGGTTTAGAATGAAATATGGATTTGGGACGCAGCGCTTTATTCCTTTGTTTTGTATTTTCATTTTTAGTGTTTTCACATTGCTACTTGAAGTCAAACTCATTGAGCCATTCAGTGCCAGAGACAAACACCACGCTGTTCACCCGAGACACTGAGGGTTTTCATGTTAACACATACCGATCAAGCTGTACATAAACCGAGCGTTTTTAAATTGTTGTCCTGATTTACTCTTTCATCTCAGTGTCTCCGTCCTTTTTCTGCCTCTCCTTTGTTTCTCATGACAGACTCGGGCTCAGAAGCGGGACAAACAAACCCCAGTGGCGGCGGTGGCTCCGAGCCAGGGCTGTTCATGTGGGTTGTCTCTGGCTGTGTGATCCTCCTTCTGGTCATCATAATTCTGCTGGCCGCGCTGTGGAGGTACCGCGGCCGTCGCTGTGTCCCAGATAGCCAGCAGTCTGCCTCTGTGTCCCTCAACACTTTGGCTGTGCCGAAGCGGGACAGCATCAGCAGCGACAACAACGGCTCGGACCGCAGTGACGTCGTCTTTCCTCTGCGGCCCTCTGAGAGCATGATGTGTCGTCATTATGAGCGTGTGAGCAGCGACTATGGGCCCCCGGTGTACATAGTTCAGGAGATAACACCCCAAAGTCCCACCAACATCTACTACAAAGTCTAGCGTTTGCTGCTCTAATGCCATTCTGGTGCAGAAAATCCAAAATTTCAACGGCCGGGGACACTCTATTGCTTCAGTTTGGAAGTTTGAAGTGGGGGTGAAAAAAGGGCACATGGTCACATATACAAATGTCCGTCTCACCCTTGTGTCACACTGAAGCAGGTGCACAAATTGCCGCTGGATCATTTTGTTTTCTTGATACCTTGAAGAGACAATCAGAGAGGAAATTGATGTGTCGCCACATATCAGTCGGTAGTTGTGTTCAGTTTGTTTGGAAGCTCACAGCCACTGCCGGTGGTGGATTGTAACTTAACTACATTTATTCAATTACTGCACTTAAGAGGAATTTTAAGGTATCTGTACTTTACAGATGTACTTACATTTTATGACACTTGATACTTCACTCCACCACATTTCAGAGGGAAATATTGTGGGGTTTTTTTTAATTTATTTATTTATTTTAACTCCACTACATTTATCTGACAGCTTTAGTGGCTAGTTACTTTACAAAGCAAGATTTTACACACAAAATGAAAAATGTAATGCATTATAAGAAATTAACAGAATTGAATTTATAATATAATATAATATAATATAATATAATATAATATAATATAATATAAATGTAATAATGAATAAATAGAAAGTTACATTTGAGCTTAACCAGTTAATTAGTTAATTGGTGAGTTGAGTATTCAGTTTTTAAAAAGTTTAGCTGAATGTTTTTGTTGCTGATAAATTGTTACAGATAATTGTGTTAAATAATTTTTAATGTAAACCATTTTCAGTTTCAGTGTCTGAAATGTGACAATTTGCTTATTTGGACTGTTGGTTGGTCAAAATGAGACATCTGAAGACATCACCTGGGGCTCTGGGACTAACTACAAAAATTAACAATAAATTACATGTAATGGGGTATTTTTAAAGTGAAGTATTAATCTGAATGACCCCTCCACCACAGGCAAATGCCAATTTATTTATGGTTTTATTTAAAGAAATAAATTATTTCTCACTGCCACTACACATAGCAGACCCATTTGTACAGTAAATGTGTATTTTCTCTAATTTATTGATAGATCTGAAAAAAAGATTGATGTGCAATTCAACTCACTAAACTGTAGTAGCACTTCAATGTATTTTTCATAAAAGAATTGTGTTAACTTTAAAATGCTGTCCAGTGAAATAACAATCCTCAGTTTTGTGTTTTTTTTATTAAAGTAAAACTATTTGAAGGGATTCCACAGAATTGTTTTTAGACCATGTTAAATGAAGAACCAGGAGACTGCTTCCCAAAAAATGCAATTACTCAATGTGGGAATGGTTTTGTTACTTGTTAAAAGTGTGAAAGCCAAAAAAAAACTGTTGGTAGTCACTTCTTCAGTGTCTTTCTTCTCTCTGCTTTCCAAAACCAACAAGAGGTTGCTCTTGTCAGTGAAACTGATGGATGCACAGGCAGAAAATGAAAGAATAAAATGGTGAAAGACTGCTGATAAATCACACCACATGCCCTCAGCTCTCCTTGTGGTTACAAAATTACTAAGCAGCACAGTGTATAATGACTTTCTGCAATAGAGGCAGCACCACTATTTGTATTTAAATATTGTTAAGACCACCATCTATTCAGAAATCATAGCCTCTGTATTATATTTAAAAGACTGTTAGACATTTTTGTGGTACATATTTTAGCTGTGGTTGATGTGAAACAAACTTTACACTCCAAACTGTTTTCTGAATGACTTGGGGCGGGTAGACGCATCAAATTAGGCGCCGCTCAGAGGAGCATGACGCGTCATTAGTTAATGGTGCTCATGGGACAGTGACTGTCACTGTGCCATGAACCACCATGTCTTATTAGGTTGAATGGACAAAAAATGTCATAATGAACAATATGTTTTGATTCAGTTTGTGTGAGAGAAGAAAGGTCTGGGTTACATTTGATAACCTTTAAAAATAAGAGTCTTTACTGTCAAAATAGTAATCTTGTACCCACTCGGACACAAGATTAAAAAAGATTGATTCTGATTGTTTTTCCACAACTTTCTCTGAATGCCTCACCCATGAGCATGTTTGATAGCTGCAGTGTTGTCTTTGCAGGTCAACACGTTGGTGTAATCTGCCTGTAAGCTTTCAAACTATCTATAAAGGTAATGAAAACCCTTTTTTTTTTTTTTTAACATAGAAACTCTCCGCATTTAATCACAGTTTCTCCTGTGGCGCCGCGCACAGCATCCATGGGTGAACATGTTTCATGCTCCTTCAGCCACATCATGCTGCACATTTTCAACCTGTCAGCTTCCATGAGCTTCCTCTCCACCAGGGACACTGTTGTGTCTTAAAGCACGAAGTCAGCCTGGAGGATCTTCACAACATTGTGCTCTGTGCACCAAACTGGGAAACGACTAAAATTAAACACATTCTGCACAGAAAACATGAGTAAGTTGACTTTTTCTTAATTAGAATTTTGCAGGAAAACATTGTCTTGAATTCACTTCATATGCTGCTTTTCTTTCTTGCCTGCGGCCCAATATAGGCGTGACAAGAGGCCTCATTCTTCACCTGCAGCAAAATGCAACTTCCCCTGCAGCAAGAGGTGTATTTAAAATATCTGAGGAAGAATTAGAAAATGTGTCAGAGATAACTTCATAACCACTTTCTATAATTGACCTCTTTAATAGACCAACGTGTCTCAGCCAATTTACCAGCCAGCACATACTATCCCGACTCTATAATGAACTATACTCACACTGCGCTGCATTCAGTTCACTGAAACTCAAGTTTTTGCTCAGTTTGAACGACTTGCACATGGCTCTGGTGTCTTATACATTGTGAAAAAACAATACAACACAAATTAGCTTAAGTCTCTGAAACACAGCAGAGCGCGTTCGCAGTCTGTGTGTGTGTGTGTGTTCCCACCCCCTCGCTTGAAGTGATCCTTGCTCTTGTGAGATGTTTTTGTCCTATTTATATATTTTTTTGTCCTATGTGAAGCCTCACAGCTGAATGGGTTGTGGTCGGGCGAGGTGAGTTCAGTTGACCCCGGGGTCACACAGAGACAATGGTGGCCGGTCTTCTATAGGAAGAACAAAACAGAGACCCCCAGGCTTATGGCCCCTGTCGTGGGAGGGGCTTTAATACGGTAGGCCATTTTAGGAAAAAAAAAAGAGAAGAAGCGTTGTTGCATTAGAGGGGATGTTTTAGATCTCAAGTACAGGCTTGAATATCAGACGTACTACCAGCATGGTGGTGTTTTTAAGTTTCTTATTTTACCGGAGGAGTCCTTTCTCTGCATTTATAGTGCAGAAATAACAAAAATGATTTCCTGCCTCTGTGTGCTGTTTTATTGTCCACATGTACAACTGCTTTTTCTTCATCTTTATCCTTAATAATAAACACTGTCATAAGGCACATGTCCTAAAATACTTTTGCAACCGACACCTGCACTGATCCACTGCACAGACCTTTGACTACCATTTGTGCAGATAGAGCTTAAAGAGTAGGGGGGCAGGGGTCTAATAAGAAGAGCCGCAAGCTTTTATCTGACCCCATGGGACGATGTGAAGTCTACAACCTCCCTGCGTCCACCCACCCCCCACCTCACTTCCATATGCAGAGGAACTAGCCCCACCACTGGCTTTGTGTTGGGAGTTGGGGGTCATGACTGAGCGCTCCCACTCCCACAGTGAGCCCGGAGAGGTGGAGAACAACAGATATTCTGGTATTAGGGTGAAAACTTTTTCTATTTGTTGGTCAGCCAGAGGAAAGAGCATTAAAACTCAAATCAAATGCACCTCTTGTAGTGTACACCATCCCAGTGTGGGGACTTTACTGCTGAGTGTAATTTCCAGCCACATCAGCATGCAAAAAACTAAGATTTCACAGTTAAATCGTGTAAAAAATAATAGCAACCAGCTGTTGGAGATATGTTCATCCAAGTTCTCTCTGAAATTCAGATGGTTGCATAAAGAAGTTTTTTTTTTAAAAAAAAAAAAACAGGAACACCACTGATGGGGAACTTGCGGTTTGGTGCTTCCTTTTACAGTTGAACAGCAACCATGCCATCGTACACGTACAGTATTTAGATAGCTAGTTCCCTCTGCTGGCCAGCTACCATACTGTACCACACTCATATTTTTGTGACAATTCACAGGATCCAACACGTTTCAACAGATGGTAAAACAGAATGAAGGTCAGCGGCAGACTGTGCACTCTTAGAGATAAAGAGTAACATCTGCCCCCCCCGGAGAAACTCGTGTGTCTCCTCAACACAAAGTCTCGTTGATAACAATGAGTTGGTGTAATTCCAACACTTTGCACTGAAAGGTAAAAAAAAGTATCTGCATCTCATCAAACCTCCTTTATACTCTTAACTACCAAGGGGTTGCATTAAATGGAGGTAAAAGTGGTGATGAATTTGGAAGCTTTCAAGGTTGAAGGATCATCCCTTGTTTCTTTGTTATTAAACTCCAATGAAATGGGTGCTGGGTGCTCCTGAAAAACTCTTCTTTTATCATTTATTTAACTGTATTTGCCTCTTTGTGTTGTGAACAAAAACATCATTGGAATCATTGGAAGTATTTTTTTACTTGTCCTTAAAGCACCAGGGGGGGACTAATACAAGTACAGTGGTGGAAGAAGTGCTCAAAACCTTTAAAAAACAAATACAGCGATGTAAAAACTGAATCTGGGGGGGTTATGAGAACATTAATGGGAGCGGGGAAAGAAGAAAGTACTGCCACACAAACCTGTGTTTGTTATTTGTATTTTTCTTCAATCTTTGCTATTTTCTTCTGAAATATTGGGTAATTTTAGCTCTCAAGGCATCAAACAATTATTTCAAATGAAACCATCTGAGACATTTGGAGGGGAAATGTCTCTGGTGGAACTGCTGACAACTGTGAAACAAGACATGGTAAGGGATTTTTGTAGTGCATTTCTCTCTGAAATGTAGTGAAGTAGAACTTTAAAGTAGTATAAAATAGAAATACTCAAGGAAGGCACCTAAAAATTGTACATCACCAGGACTACATGGCACACAAAAGTACACATGTTGAGTAAACGTGCCTAATTACATCCCACCACTGGTAGATTTATACCTTTTCCACTTGAAAATGGTGCAAAAATAAAGGTGAATGGGTTATGCCATTTCATGTATACACTTCATTTATTCCAAGTTAGAATTCATGGACCAAAGTAATGAAAAAAGGTAAAATGACCTGTAATATGATCTGTAATGACTGACCATGTCAGTTTTTGATCAAAGTGCAAATTCAAAATATTGGTCACCCCCATAAGAAACATTTTAAAAAACACAAGACACATAAGTTTTGGATCTTATAATCAATATTGTCCACTAAAATGTGACTGTTCACAAAGGATAGTAATTTTGGGGAAGAAAGCATGTCACACTTTCTTATTGATCTTTGCTTTTTATTTCACTGTAAAGAAACAATTATTTGATTTGACAAGTTCAACTGAATCTCATGTTAAACTGCTCAGAGATATTTACTTTTAACTAGATGCAGAAAAGTGTTGAGTCTGGGCACTACATCCTGTCTGTGGGCCCGAATTTGCTGCAGTACTGGACTGCTCGTCTGTTGTGGTTTGATGGCTTATGCCTTTGGTTGTAAAGTCTCCACAACATCCAGCCGTTTTGTTTTAAATCCGAGAAGAAAGCAAGACTGGAGCATGAGCACATTGTGAGCTCTTTGTGAGCATGAAATGTTACAGATATTTTGGTTTATTTAAGACCGGAACTCTGAATCACAAAACCAGAAAAGGCAGTCGTAATTATAAAGATTTTATAATTCTAGTTCAGTTAACAATTTTTCACACAGTGCAAACTAAATATCTGAAGTTTTATTCGGGTTATTGGATGAAAAATACTACTGTACTTTGCTTTTAACTATTTTGAAGTCAAAATGCAAAAATGTTACTACCAAACATGGTTTTAGTAACTTAAAACAATTGTTTAAATATCTTTCTAAAAGTTCTTTATCTGTTTCATTTTCACATTTCACGTTTTTGGCGCTTAAATTATAATTACCATTATTTCAGTTACAAATGTTGCTATGATTAAAAAAAAAACAAAAACAAACTAGTAGATTTATAAATTAGACTGAAACCCAAAACTAATTGTTTTCCCACTATAAAACACTTTGAAATAATGATAAACAACATTTCAAAAATCAGAGAATCAATATTATTCTGACATCACTGTTAGCCTATTTTGATTTACTGGGCATTAATAATGTTTCTTTGAATGTTTAGGCATTTAAAAACTATATATTTAAGAGAAGAAAACACTACTTTTGATGGTCCTTTATCTTCTTATTCACCGCCCACAGTCTCTGGGTTCATGAGAGGTGTACTGGCTTTTATATTCATACTTTAAGTTACTTTACAAACACACTTGTTCATGTCTTCTAGAGTAAACTCAAAACCAAATTAACTCACCAATGTTTTTTTTTCTTTTATTTTTTTGTTGAGCAGTGAATTACAAATTACACATCTTTGTAAAAATTTCAATCCAATTAAAATGACAATATAATAAAAGAAATGTTTTGTTCCTTTTTATGAGGACCAATTAAAATTAAACAAATTCAAAGAACCGAGCAAAAGACAGACACGTGGGAAAACAACACACAAAAAGCTGATTTAATGCTGATGTGGAGCAGCAACAGGTTAATTAGTCGTTTTATTTTGGTAGTTAAACGAGCATACGGAGAGCCCGATGAACAAAACTCAAACATGCAAAACAACTTCACTTTTTTTTTTTGCGCCAATTTTCACTAAAATAATAACGAACTCCACTATTTTAAAAGAGCATTTTTTTTTCATTATAATGCAAAACTAAAAAAGAAAACAGCCATTAAGGTGCACGGCCGAGCAGGCTGTCCTCTGTAATGCATGCACTCATAAATTAAACCATTTTATTATAAATGGTGCTGAATCCTGCAGAGACTCCCCCCCCTGTTTGTGTGCGAGTGTCCTCTCTCCTTCTTCGGGAGAGGTGGAGGCTGTTTGGTGGAGATGTGGGTCGGAAGTACCGTAGTTTATGTATGCAAATGGGCAGAGTTGGGGGGTTGTAGCTAGATATTTACGTTCAGTGGGAGCCGCCCTTCATTCACCCACATGGTTACCAACTGGTCGCCTTCGCGCCACTTTCCCAACCCCGCAATCATTTTTTTTTTAAAGCGGCGTTATCTGGGGCTTCAAATTGACTCGGATTTCACTTTACGTTTCCTTTTCGTCCTCTCCGGTAGAAAAGTTTTCGGATTAGTTGCGTATTTATTTCTCCCTTTCTTCTTTTTTTATATGTCGGCGAGAGACTACACGGCAAGCAAGTGAGCGAAGATGGTGGATTTCGGCTGGTGAGTGTCTAACCGAGCGCATGTTTATCTGCAAGGAAGTCGTCGGGGCTCTTTTTTTCTGAGGGGGGCTCTTTTTTAAAAATCTCTTTCGCCTCGTCTCCCACATTGGCGTGTTTTAGGCGTGTTTAACTCCTCTTAATGCGGTGGATATCCAAACATTAACGCCTAAAATGAGATGAAAACAGTGTAACGTGAGGCGCATGGCAGCCCCCTCTGCTCCACCATCGAGGGAGATTTGAAAAGCTGTCCGGAGCTCTCCCTCTTTTTACCTCCTTGGAACTGTTTCGGGGGGAAAATAATAATACCCAGCCTCCCCCCACGGCAGCCCCTGGAGTTTGTGTAATAAAATATCAGTGCGAGGTGCGGAAAGTAAGTTTGTAAACGAGGTTAATTTGTTGCTGAGTGCAGTGGTGTGTGAGTTAAAGTGCCCCCCAGAACAAAGCAGCAGCACATGGGGCAGATGTAGGCCGCGCGTTTTAGCACGCCGCCTAGCCTAGCCGCGGCAACCCAACACAATCAAGTTTAGCTGGGTGGAAACAACATAAATAAGAGAGGGGTGATATAAGGGGACGTTGTAAAATAAAGATAAGTGTGTAAATGGAGTTAATCCAGCGGGAGAGGTGCACCGTTGGTGTATTTTCAAACGTGTGTCCGTTTGTTGTTGGCTAATGGTTGATCACTGTCGATCAACTACCGTTTCACTTTTATTATCCCAGCGAGCCAGATGTGTTCAGAAATAAGTAAATTGTTAATAATAAACCGACTGTGATTGCTTAGAGGCACTCCAGCTGCCTCTGCGCCGCCTCCAGTTGTAGTTTTGGGGCAGCCATGAGTGACGCTAACACGGTTTGCCATGTTTTCGTGGAGCTAACGCTAGCGGCTAGGCTAGTAGGCTAACCCGCTGCTAGCCGCTCGGCAGCTGTTTGAAAGGAGGTCCGACTCCGCGAGCCACTTTCCTACAAAAACACACACTCAAAACACTGCGGGTTTTTAGCGTGTATCGTAACCTTTGGCGTTTGGCTCGGTGGGAATTTTGTAATTTTTTTTCGGAGTCATTTGTGCTAAAGGTTGGCGCACTTCGAGGCGCCATGTTAAAAGGCGGTGGGGGAGGGGTGAACAACACCGTGTTCATGCGCATGCGCCCCGGTGTCGCAGGGAACGCGGGCCGCAGGCTGCTGCTCATTCATGTTTTCACTGACCTCGTGTTGCTGTAATAAATCACAACACCTCGTGTCACAGCAACAAACTCCAGTGATTAAAGATGCACGCTGATGACGGCGGGGCGTGCGGGTTTAGATGCGTTTTTACCCGCCCTAATTTGATCACACGTGCGCACACATCAACCTGCTCGTATGGAACTTGTTGCAATGCCCAAAAGTCGGATTAATTGTTCTAATGAGCTAAAATATGTTTTGTGTTTTCCATTTACAGATCCACCATGATGTGCAGCAGTGTGACCGTCTCTCCCATGTTGCTGGATGGCAGCTCCGCTTTAATCAGTCTGTGTATTGTCAAAGTGCTTACAGTGCAGGTAGTACTGTGTAATACCTACTGCAGTGGAGGCACTTACAGCAATACTCTGACACTGGTGTGCAGACTCTTTGGTGTTATATGTCATGTGAAGTACTGTCTTTGTGCTAAGGTGCATCTAGTGCAGATAGTGAAATAGACTAGCACCTACTGCCCTAAGTGCTCCTTCTGGCATAAGGGGCTGTGATATGCGCCACCAGACCACTTTTTTTTAAGAAAACAAATTTCTAATTTGGCTCAAATATCTTGCAGTTCTCTGCTAGTTTTGCATAGTTGCACTACAAGAATAGATGAGTTGTGCAAATCTATGCAAAACTGATGGTGGCCTGCTTGCTCTCCACCTGTTAAGATTTTGTTTGGTTTTGGGGGTGTCACATCAAACACTGATCGCATAATACACCTGTAATGTTATTTACAAAACAAACAGGAGTATTTTCTGATTCTCATCCAGCAACTCAGTTTCAGCAGTACTAAAGTGCTTATAGTGCAGGTAGTGTTTTCCCCTATCTACTGCAATGTAAGCACTTGAAGTACTTCTAACTAACTGCATCTGTCCGAAGCTCAGGTGTTTATAATCACCCAAGACTCGTCCGTTAATCGTCACTCGGTCAGTTTTGCTGGTTTGCATTCAGCTTTAACTGTTCGCTGTGCAAATCCATGCAAAACTGACTGAGTCGGTGAACTATGTCCTCTTTTCTCCAGTGAGATTTTTACGGTACGGTGGTCACATTTGGCTGTGTGTGATCTTTTGGGTATTTCTGAGATGTCCCTTCCTGTGCAGGTGGGGATTAGTAGCAATGCTGTGTACCTGGAGGTATTGCACTTGTCCCGGCCTGTGCAGGAGTGAGGAGATGGAGTCGATCTGGATCACGACCCAAGTTGATTGAAAAATGCAAAAGTTACACGTCCTGTAGTGTTTTGTCCAATTTGTGTGTGTATAACTGATGGTGATGAGTTTAACTGGTTAACTGTAATATTTTGGAAATATATTAAAATTTTACACTTTTCTCTGATTGCTTTATTGTATAAATTTACCTGATGTGCTGCAGGTGTAAAACACCTATGTATTTATTTTTGGTAACAGTTTAAGGTGTTTTTTTTCCCTCTCTCCTTCAAAGTTATTTATGTGTATCAAATTTGAAGGTGAAACATTTTGAACAGTTTTAAAATAATGCCATCTTGCTTTAATGCTACAATATACTAACCTCATTTTGGTAAACAACTATTTTACAGCCCCTGCAATCTGATTAAACAATTTAACAATATACAAAGTGGTGTCATGTTGACCACATTTGCCACCACATTAAATGAATTATGTTGCCCAGTTGGGTTTAGATGCTGCTTTGTCTAATCTTGTTACACCAAGCTGAGTTTGCAGCAGTGGTGCAGCCTGCAAAGATCCCCAAATACATTTAAGACATCTTAATCTTCAAGAACAGTTATGGAGAGGAAAGGGGGATTTTCTGACATTAATTTAGCATGTTAACACTTGTATGCCAGCAAAACAGGCTCATACAAAATATTATCTTTAAAGACACTAATCAAGATAATCAAGAAACATTTATTGTCATAATGTTTTCACATGACAAAATTGAGATTGGTGACTTCCAGCTTTAAATATAAATATATAGTAAAAATATGTAATATGTACACAAATACAAATATCATGTCAAAGTTGCAGCAGCAATGCACAGTAGGGGGGTGGTCAGTTGTTCAAGTGCAGTCAAGTGCATGTCTCAAGTTCTCAATAGGGGGAAATGCTGTTTTTCAATCTGGTAGTTGTTTTTATGTTTCTCTATGTAACTGCACCTGTAGTGGTACTTTGGTCTGATATTATTTTTTTCCTTGTTAGAACTCAGTGTGGACCACAGTTCATAACTGGGTATATAAAATTTGACCAGATACTTGAATTTAATCTTAAAACTCCTTAATACTGGTTGGGATGTAACTTTGGGACTTTGAAGACCAGCACATAAAAAAAACAAATTAAACCATGTGTGCTGTTAAAGTCATAAAGGATATTTTTTTCTATTGAAGTAAACTATTAATTGCAGTTATGTAAAGAACGTAGGTGAATATCTGAAATGTTAAAAAAAAAACTTTGAGGTCTATTTAAAGTTATCAGCCAGGTGCTATTTAATCTATCACTCAATCCAGAAATTAATCCCGCAAAAATCAATGATGCTAACTATTTTAAAGGTAATTTCCTATATAAAAAAAGACATCTGTCCTGAGGTGAGTTTTTCTTGCAAAGGGCTGCACTGTGGTTAAAATCGAGATGGCAGGTGTAGTCTGCAGTCTGCCCAGCAGAGGGCGCCGTCAGGCCGCGGGTCGGCCGCGCATCCAGCCGCCGTGCAGGTAACGTTTCGGTTCCGCCTCTGACCGTCCGTCCAACCAACTTGGACAACATGCCGCCTTCAAACACGGGAGCCACACCGCACGGCAACTTTTTCCGTGTGTCCGGATCTGAGGGGATTATCTGGAGCGCCTCCTCGACACAAACTCAGACTGAGCCCTGAAATGTGGACCTGAACTCACCTGAGCCGACTGAAGCTGCAGAACAAACCTTTAACTTCCAAACAGGCGTCCCCTTTTTTCCCTTTTTCTTTCTTTTCTTTTTTTTTGGATGGGAGTATTAACCCGGGATTGAATTAAAATGGGTGTGCTGTGGACGAACTACATCTTCTTCCTGGCGTGTTGTCCTGTTTTGGGGTTTGGGAGCCCAAACAGATGCGACGAAGTGCGCAAAGTTTACCAACTCAGACAAATTGGACCAAATCAATTATTGCCTGCAAGTCCTAGACCAGGTATGTTGGAGCTGTACTTCCAGACTGACTGTGACACCGTCCAGATTATAATATGGTTTATTCAATGCTGTTAAATCTCCATTAAGCAGCCGGTAATGCAAATTACATCTAATTTCCTCTCCTACATTTGTGCATTTTCTTAATTCTCATCTTCATAGCAACCAGAGCATCAACATGTCACCACTGATGGATAGAAATATTCTTGGAGAAGTGCTTCCCCTCCTGTAGAGCTCATTAACTGCACTGCAGCCATTTAACCTGTCATTTTCTGCCACTCTTTGTACTTACAAAACACACCTTTTTAAACACATTTCAGAGGCGTGTGTGCACTTAAGATAATGATATAGACAGCAGAGCTCCGAGCTGCTCAAATTGCATCTTTTTCTTGTGTGGCTTTTAAATCAAGATATTTAAATGAAATGCTGTACGTGTCTTCAGAGACTGCGAGACTAAACCTGAACAGGAGTCCATTCTTCTCTCTGAGTCACGTCTGATATTTGGAGCTGCTCTAGTTTCAGGAGTATGTAATTTATAATAAATGTTGACATCTTTCAAACACCCTGGTTGATGTTCAGCCCATTTTCAAGCAGGATGAGATTCGGAGATGGATGCTCCCAGTGCATATAAAATGTATCACTCATTGTTTACTTGGCTGTATCAGCAGCAGTGCCTGTGCTGATGTGAAATGTGCAGTTTTTAATCCTGCCAAACCAGGAACAGGAGCTGCTGATACTACTCGCCGGTCGTGATGAAAACCAAACTCTGCTTCTTTTCAGCTGTCTAAAGCAGATAAGTGATGGCTTGCGGGGGGATAAACAGGAATTATTTTGCGTAAAGTTAAGTAAACTGGGTTTCACTTAACTTTCTGAACACCGTGAAGTAATTCCACAGGATGCTCGCCCACAAGTTTTTTTTTGTGGAGGAATTACGGGTGTGGGTATTTCATGTGGGTCGTCACTGAGTGGACGGCTTGCTGCTGCTCCCTCTTGGAAAAGTAAATCTTAAATGGTGTTGACTGCCATCCTGCCACAAACTGCTCCCTATAAACTCCACCGCCCCTTTTCCCTCTGCTGCTGCGAGGAAACTGATTTCAATTGACAGAAAAAAAAGCCCTCAAATGCCCCCTAAACCTCTAAATAACCCTCGTAATGCCATCACCACTCTGTGCGGATTTAAATCTCCTTGCTGTTTCTTTGCAGAGTTGCAAACAGAAAAAGCACTTTCTCTCTTGATGAAGTGCGTTCAGTGGGTATCTCCTGTAGTTGTAAGTGATGACAAGCTGCTCATTTGGTGGCTTCTAACAATGTAAAAAAAACACTTGCTACTGTTTATAACTCCTCTGCTGACCTTTCTGGCAGCCTCACACAGCTAAAGGAGGCCAAACACGTCTCGACATTGGGAAAAGATGTTAATCGTTTCCTCTGAGGATTCGGATGAATGTGCTAAAATGCACCAGATAGGGTAATGGGCGATAGGGGGAGGTATATCTGATCCTGGGGCACGATTTTAGAAGTTATCTATAATTGAGCATGACCTCGTGAAAAACAAACTCCAGATATTCCAGGAATCTGAGAGAGAGAGAAAGAGCTGTTTCCAGCCAATAAGACCGGCCTTTGGTGCAGGTCAAAAGTCTCACTTTGGCCGACAAAGCCGTTATCTGCGGTGCTGAAAGTGGAAACAGTTCTGGGAAGCATTTTTAAAGGGGAAAAAAAAGAAGAAAAAAAAGAAGAAGAATCTGGACCTGGGGCGCTTTTAGGTTGTCTTATCTGGGAGAGTTTGAATTCCTCCATGTGTGCCATCGCCTGCTCTGCTCCCTCCTCACACCGGGAGCTGATAGCGTCTCTGGCAGCAGCCCTGCGCGCTCTGCCTAGGCATGTCAGGGGCGCTTTTGCAGAGCTTTTTGGGTCGCTTTTAAGATGTTTTGATTGTCCCGCATGCATGCAGGTTGCTTACATTTGTTGGCGGTGGAAAACCTGAGACATCACGCTGATAACGCTTTGACGCAGATCTTCTCTTTTGGGATCCAGGTGTTTTGTTTTTCTTGCTCCACTAAAGCGTGCCTTATGTCTTAAGCATGTGCTCTACCGTTACGGTTTTTAAAATGACTTACGTGACCAGAATCCCCTGCTGACAAGCCACACATCATCATCAATAATAATTTTTCTTGATCACCTAATAGTTAAAAAAAATAGCCTGTTATACTTTTGCCATCATGTGCTCTTTATTCACCTTGTTCTTAGTTTGTTTTAAGTCGTGAGTCTGCAGGGTGGCAGTCTCACTTTGTTTGTGGGTCAGTCAGTCCACCACTTAGATCCAACCTACAGACATTCATTGTCCCCTGACTTTTCCTCTAGCACCACCAACGGGTTAACTTTTGCAGTATTTACTGAAAGGTTCCCCACTGAATGGATTGGTGTGAAATTTCTTACACACATACGTGCCCACCTGAGAATGACGTCTAATGACTTTGGCCTGTCGATTCACCAAGCACCTACGTTAGGCCAATTTTAAAATTTGTTCAATACTTAAGTTGATTCCTGCAGAACTGACACTCCCATCAGCCTCAGCTGTACCTTTTTACTCAGGGATAAGAAGCCTGTCTTTGCCCGCCAACACGCTGAACTAAGATGTGAACATGGTAATGATTCTACTTTTGGGTTGCTGTTATCAGTGTGTAGCTCAAGGCTCTGAGATCTGCTGATGAATGCTGCTACAGGAAGGGAAGCTTCTTGTCAGTTTGAGCAGTTGCCAGCTCATCATACAGGTAATGGAGAGGATAGTCAGACGTGAAGTTCACTTGTTCATGCCTTCGGGCAGTTTAGGGTGTGAAATCCACCTGACTCGCATGTGTTTGGAATGCATTAAGGAAAGTGGAGCACTCTAAAGAGAGCATGCAAATCCTCAGGTCCTGTTTATGCCTTTCACGTCTTCGCATAATGCCGGAGTTACAGAGGTAAGCATTCCTTTCTCTGAAAGGTAAATACCCAGCAATGTTGGAAAAGCCCAGTTTAACAACATGTCCCGAAGGCATTTCCAAAATCCAAGACTTTTTATCATGGTGAAAATACTTTTTTTAAACCTTTTTCCCAAGTTTGTTTGTCATGTGAATTATACACCAAGTATGTCTTAGCTTAATTTGTTCAATTGAAACTATATCCTTAGTTATATTTTGAAATATGTATTTGCATTTTCAAACAATGTCATGTCTTAACATATATCAGCTCTGACTAACTGGATCAGGAAATACAGTCGTAATTTGAGAAACTTGTTGGACAGGAGAGGAAATTTTTTTGGTTTGAGGTTACTGGACACTCAGAACAGAGGTTTTTCAAACATTGCTGGGAATTTAGTTTTCACAGAAACAAATGCTTATCTCTGTGACTGGAATGCACCGGTGATACATATGAGGCTCAATCTGGGGCTGTCAGATCCCGAACAGAAATGGCAAAAGATGGAGTCTCCCCCACTGAGTCACTCTGCTTCTTAGTCTTGACCTGTTTTAATCTCGGCCCCTGTATGTGTCTGTTTTGGGATTGTAACATTTAATCGTTGTGACTCCTAGGCTCGGACCTCCAGGTGTGCATATCCAAGAACCTGACGTGCTGCACCAAGAAGATGGAGGAGAAGTACCAGGTGGCGGCCCGGAGAGACATCCAGAACCTCCTACAGACGTCCAGCTCCAGCCTCAAGTTTCTCATCTCGCGTAACGTGGCTGCTTTCCAAGGTAAAGAACGAGCCGCTCCTGTGTGTTCGGGCATCGCCGTTGCAAGAGTGCAACTTCATAAACGCGTGCTAGGGATGAGAGCGCAAATGTTTACGTGGATAATTGCATGTGTGTAGTAGTTTTGTGTGTATTTCCGAGTTGGAGCCCGGGTTTGCGTGGGCGCTGTAAAAACAGTGGATGAGTCAGTGTGTGTGTGTGTGTGTACGTGCGGTGAGGCTCCACTTCAGAGCAAACAGAGGAGGGTCTGTCCTCCCTCCAGATCTACAGCTACACTGTGATCTTGAGATTAGATAGGTTGGCTGTTCCTGTAGGAGGCTGTCTGTAAGGGTGAATGTCTGTCAGGGATACGTGCTGGGGCTTTTACTAATAGCTTCTCTTCCTGAGCAAGGTGTCCTGCTGTACTGTATCCCGATGAAAAATCCTTGTGCCGTAGATGCATCTTCAACAGGCTGCGGTCCATCCCCACATTTCTTTTCAGCCTCTTTCTTTCGTTGTTTGCTATTCCTCTTCGTCCTTTTCACCCAGCGGTGACTGACAGTTGACTTACAGGCAACAACTCGCCTCTGTCTCTGTGCCCTCCCTGGCCGGTGCAGGATGTTTCTCCCACTCTATCTGATCACTGTCATACAACAGCTGAAATGGGTGGGCAACAAATACAGCTCTTATGACTCGTACGCGCATACGTATCATTAAGCCAATTCATTTTAACGATGTCTCTCAGTTTAAAGACAGGCTGTTATCCTCCTCCTAAACTCGAATGATTTATAGGAGAGTCTCACATGATCACAGTGTTTTAGTTGTGGTTTGCAGGGGCAATGCCCGTTCTTTTTTTTTTTTTTTGTCAGATGTTTGATGTGTCTGCTCAAGCTCTGAAGTTGAACAAAAATACTCAGCATTTATGAAAAAGTTTATGAAGCATACCGCCACTAAAATATTGTTAGCTTAGAACAAAGTTGCAAACAGCCTTATGAAAGTTGTTACAGTGCAGTTTTCTGCTGGCATCATTTTATGTTTTTCTTATTGTCCCATGAAAAGAAGAAAAATCCCTACCCTGTATGTGGTACACGGTCTCAACCTAAAGATGTAAGTGTTTAAACAGCAGTCACAATAATAAAACTTTATTTTTCTTTTTTAAAGTAAAATCCTAAAACATCTAGTTTTTCGGTTTTACGGAAGTAAGGAGTACATTTTTGGGACTATTTCTAGCAGCGGATTCAGATTCGTTAAGTGCAGTATGTATGTGTGATTGGCTCAAATGAAGGAACATGTCACTCGGTGCAAAAGTGTGGCTCACCGATCAGCAAAGGAGCTGTATGGCACAGAGGAGTAAGTTAAAAAAGGCTTTGGCTACACAGACAGTTCACTGACTTATAATTAATTTTCTGACAGTAGGAAAAATACAGAATATCACCAGCCTCATCCCTTAATCCACATTTAGTTTTCTAACCTTTCTGAAGGTGTATTTTTCTTTCTGTCCCTTAAAGTTTTCAGGCTTAACTGTTTCTGGTAGCTGTTTCAAAATACTCACAAAATGAGCAGCGCTTACATGGTTTCAGCTGTGGAATGGCAGCCTGTGTGCGCTCCTGCCAAACCAAACAGAGTTCCCTGTCAACATCGGCTCTCATCAGTCAACAAACATTGGCGGCTGCCTCCGACATCCAGGCTGCATAATACAAGTGGCAACAGACGCTCAGCAATTTAAGTCTCATATTGGAGTCACGGCAGCATAACTGCTCTGGATATTATGTTTATTAAGTCATTATGTCGTGTTCCCAAGGTACTTTGGTGAATTATTTAACTGAGGTCCAAACTAGGGCTACAGATAACCACTATTTTAATTATTGATTAATCAACAGATTTATTTTCTTGATTTGTTGAATAGTTATGTTGCCTCTCTAAAAATAGGGACAAATTGCTTTCCAGAATTTTCCAAAGCCCATTGACATATTCAGATTCTGTACCAATGCTAGTAATAGAAATGGAGACCCATTTGTTAAAACACTGCTCCATAGAGCTATTGGTGGTCAACGAGTCAACAAGACTCATTTAATTAATCCTGTGAGCTGTAATCCAAACACACATTTTCCCTTGATTTTTATTGGTTAGAGCACACACCCCCCCAACCTGTTGTTTTAGTTTTTTTTTTTTTTTTTTTTACTATTGAAGTAAATCTCAGCTGATGAAAGCTGATACTTGTGAAATTTTGATGCAGACTATTTGTCTACACACTCCCTTTCTCACACACACATTCAACCAGAGAGTGAGAGAGAGCCACCCACGTGGCATTGTTCTGTATGGCCGCAGAGGTTTTAAGAGCCTTTGTCACATGGAGAAAACACACTGTGGCACCATATGTATGGGAAGCACGGAGGGACAGAAATGTCTGGCAGGTTCTTAGATCTTTACAGAGTGAAGGGGAAAAGGAGCTATTTTGCTGTTCATGTGCAACATAAAAGAAACACAAGTCAAGCATTTAATCCGTCTTCCCTATCTAGGCAGTGCTCAATGATGCTGAATTAATATGAGTGAATTGTTTGTTATTCATCTTGTGTGACTGTGAGTTTTGTTTGGGGTGTTTTTCAGATTCTAATGGAGGTGGAAAAGGGCCAACAACTTCATGGATCACGCTGAAATTTAAATAGAATTTTACATTGACTGGCTTCCCCCCAGCTCTCGCAGTATTACTGCTCCGCTCGGCCATAAACGCTTACATAAAGTTCAAGAGGTAAATGGACAGGAGGTGGGTGGGTTGGGGGTGATTCAGAAAAGCAAGCCCCTTAGTTTTACTCTCCAAATGACTGGCAGCCTGCACTGTAATTTGAGAGACAACAGAGAACAAGCAGAGTGTATAATGCATTGCAACCACGGACAGGAAGAAGGACGAGTTAAAAGGGGGCAGGCTAATGTGGTCATTTGTTTTGTGCAAAGCCTTCAATTAGGCATCTTTATATGATACAACAGAAGGGAGAGAAGAGGGGGATGAAGAAATGAGAGGAATGTAGATGGTTACCAGTCTGAAACACTCGGGAGACACCGAGGAATAACACCAACCAATAAAATGCTATTTAAATTTTTTTTTTCCTGGGGGACTTGACGCACATGTTTTTGTGCTTGTAATGGACCGCAGTTCTTCGCAAATCTTCAAGGGCATCTTTTATGTAGAAAAAGCGCTCAATACTTAAACCTAATGAGTAAAGCAAAGGAAGGGGAAACAAATGGCTGAGCTGTTAATTATGAGTCGAGCTTCAAAGTGCAGCTCGTCCCGCAGTAATGTTTCATTACATTTTTCCCTTTTTCTTCAGAGAAATGTGCCACAGATTTTCAGTATCTTGTCCTCACATGAACCAGACCGCTGCCTTTCAAGGGATTTCGCAGCCAAAGAGATAGCCGGGCAACTGTGGTGGGAAAAAAAATAGAAAGAATAAAGACTGAGTTGATGGCATACTGTCGAGCAGAAGGCCTTTGAGTTTTTGCATCACTTTTTTTTTCTCTTGCTCCTGGGCTGTCAGTAAGTCTCTCAGGACTTTATGTTTTCGTTCAGCGGTTGTGAGGTTCCTGCACGTCGTCCACACAATGCACAAATATGCAGCCTGCTGAGCCGGGCTTCAGGGGAGATCTTTTTTCACCCTGCGCAGGTTTGTCTTACATCCATGGCAACCAACCTGTGCAATCCCAGCGCCCCATGGGGCAGGAGTCAAATAAAACTCAGAAACAGAGCCTGCTATGAATCAGCTGTTGAGACGCCTGAAAGAGCGTCTGAGGAGGGGGTGGGAAGTTACAGCAAAACGCAGATCACCATATTAAAAAACGCCCACCTTTTGGGACGAGCTTTGATTTGAGGAACATTTCGGCAAGCTGTGTGTTACTTTGTGCCGACTGTGAAACTGAACGATACTCCAGCTTCTGTCTCCTTTTGTGACGAAAGAAGGCAAAGATTTTGTAATAAAATGGCCCCTGAACCTACAACAATCGTAGTAGTAATAATAGTCGTATTAGTAAGAGGTTTAAACGTATTTCCTCGTGACCGCCTCAAAAGATTAGTTTATTTATTTTGAGAAATGCTCTTTCTCCAATTTCTTTCAGAGAGACAGATGAGAAGAGCAAATCCACTCTCACATCTGTCCGTTCAAAACAAAGCTAAAGCCAGCAGCCTATTAGCTTAGCATAGCATAAAGACTGGAAACGGGGAGAAACGGCTAGCCTGGCTCTGTACAAACGTAACAAAAAATCCATCTAAAATACCTCTAAAGGGCAAACAAAGTTTTCCCAGAATGCCATACTAATGCTTTTTGAGAGGATGGTGTAAAGTGTTAGCCTAGCTTAGCATAAAGACTAAAAGCATGGAGGAACAGCTAGCTTGGTTCAGATCTTCTTAACAACACATCTTATGCTCAATAATGACCTTACCTTTTGTTTTGTCTGTAAAGAAAAGGGTCTGTTGTTAGTTGTCATGTTTTTTCATCTTTAGACAGAACCGGGCTAGCGGTGTCCCCCTGCTTCCAGTCTTTACGCGAAGCTAAGCTAAGCTAAGCTAAGTACCTCCCTGTGATATACATGCAGGCTAATTTCATGGTAAAGCTAAAGGCTGATTATGAGTCAGAATTTCATTAGAACAAAGGCAAAAACAAAAGAAAATATCAAAACATAAACACATAGACATGAGATTGTACAATATGTATGTGTATGTCTTTTATTTTAGATATCTCATAATTCACCTTTTGAGGCCTTCACCAATACACGACCACTTGATGAGCACGTTGAGACCAGCTGTTATAAATTTAAAGCTCCTGTTACTTGAATGTCTGTGGCATGAAGCTGTTGTGGCCATTAACACTCTGAGGCTTGCGGTCTGCCTTTCCAGTCAGTGTCTCATTTCGGTATCCGGCCTGGGAAGAGAAAACAGCTCTAGTCTACATGACACACATGAACCCAGCAGACGCAGTTAGTCAGCCTCTGTGTGTTTTTTTTTTTTTTTTTTTTTTTGCACTCCTTCCAAGCGTGAGCTACTGTTTTTGTCAGGAACACAAGTGGCTCTGATGAATGTGAGATCAAACAGTCAGGACCGAGTGCTGGTTTTCGCTCAAGTGGAAAGCTAGCCCGTTCAGGAGTGCTCAGGACTCGCTATTTGCACTCATAAATGCTAATTGTGTTTTCTGTTTACCGGCCTTTAAAGCATCCACTACCCATCTTTTACTCTCTGAATTGGAAAAAAGGGAACATAGTTGAATGGCATTGGCCCCACAGCTTGACTGAGAGGAGACCACAATCAGCCGTCAAATTAAAACGACTCACTCGGTGCCAAACAAGGAGGTCTCAGCAGGGGGTGTGGGGGGTAAAGCTGTTTTGATTGCTCCTGATTAGACAGATGATTTAAATTTTTTTTTTTTTTTTGTTGTAGCACAGCTTCTATTTCTAGTCCGTAAATTCTGCTGTGTTAAGTCCAGTAAAGTCAGTATTCACTTGGCTAACGCCCATACCATGAAACCGCCACAACATCCTGGGTTTGAATCCTATAAAAGCATATTTTTAATTTAAAGACGTCATGAAAGCAGACAGTCAGCAAGTTAAACTAGACTAGACTGGACTTCAACTTTGACCTCCAAATATGTTGACCCACCCGAGGCCGATCTAATGGCATTAAGTTTTTTTTTTTTTAATTTGCAGCAAATTTCACTGTTAAGAAAGAACGAGAGAAACATTTTATTTTATTTTATGAAACCCAGGAATGCTCAACTGTACGCCGCGATCATGCCAGAGCTTAAATGTCACAAGCACATGTCTGAGAGGATGTGGATACCAGGTTAGTTCACTGTCCTATGAAGACCGCATGTGTACAAAATGTCATCTCTTCATCATCTTAGAAAAAACACCTTTTTTGTTAGCTTTGTGGCAATGCATCTTTCCACCAATCCAGTGTGTTTGTAGAACAGTTTATTTCGTTCAAGAAAGAGGAGAATTTTTCTGCCCATAAATGTCCTTTGGCTTTCGCTCTACCTTAGCCTGTGGTGTGCTGCTGAAAGGCTGATAAGAGTCTATGAGCCCTGCTTCTAACCTCTAGAGGCGAGGCAGGATTAACAGCTGGGCAAAGCAGGCAACTTCCCTGGGGTGCCAGGCGTTTGGGTGCTCCAAATCTTACTATAAATGTAAGAAATCTCTGTTTTTCTGTCTGTCCTTCGGTTATCTCGACAACCTGGCTGGTTGATGCTGTTTTCAGTGTAGTCTACACATAAATAACCTGACATCTAGTGTATTCTTTCAAATGAAATATAACGTGTGTAGTGCAAGTTCTGATCTATTTCCCAGTGACATCTTTTCAGGAATCTTCATTTAGTTTAATATTTCGGTGTGATTACCAGGCCACTTTTCAAGGGACATCATGCAAAAAGTTGTTCTAAAAGCAGTGCTGGAGCAGCCACCACACTTACCTAACTGCTCCTTTGCAATCCACATTTCTCCAAGAATTCCAAGTGCAAAACAGTAATTTCTTCCCAAGGACAGATATTGTGCTGTGACCAGCCCTGAGCAGCACTGCATCACTGACTACAGTAACACAGTGTTCCCTTCCAGTAAACTTTCTATGTTGGTCACAAATTGGCCGCTCGCCTCAGTCAGGGAAAATATGCAGCTTTTTATAGGACTCTGCATTTTAGGTTTCTTTTGTCTTGAAAATGAACATTCCTCATGTTATATTTCCCTAAAGAAACAGCGGGCTGCCTTACATAGAGGCTGCTATTAGTACCGGTTATGAAAAAACATCTGATAGTACAATATCAAAGGTATGAGATAAAAGATATCAGTTTTACATTTTGATTGGGAGTAAGCAGCACGGCAAACATACAATTTGAAAGTTGTTATAAAACAGCAGTTGTTTTCTCCCTGAAAAAAAAGATCTACAAAATACCATCTAAGTGACATATTTGCACATATTTAAAGCTTTTTTTTTGTTGCCTCATTAGCAGCATGGCTGTAGGGATTGCAGTGTCTTTCAGCCTACCACTTTGGTCCAGGCTTAAATATCCCAACAACTATTGAATTGATTTCTTTGAAATTAAGAACAGATGCCAAATCCCAGATAAATCATACTGACTTTGGTGATCTTCTGACTTTTCTAGTGGTGCCAGCAGGACAAACTTTTCACTCCAGTGGAACATCTCAGCATGAATGGATTTGCCCAAACTTTTATGGCCACTAGATGAAGAATGACTTGACTTTTCCTCTTGTGTTGCCATAAGTTTGACATTTGTGGTTTTAAGTGAAATGTCTCTTTTGGATGGATTGCTGTTAAAGTCAGAACACACATTGATGACTCCATTGGGATGAACTTAAATCACTTTGGTGATCCTGTTAATATTTTAATTTGTCTTTTGGCTTATGACCAAATACCTGCAAAACTAAGGACATTGCTATTAGAGGCTGGGTATCACAGACGTCTGTTATGATATAGTCACAAAATTTTGCCAACCATAATGATGATCCCATGATTTAGGCAGTTCCTAATACATTTCTTCATGTTTTCTGTACAAGACCTCTTCCTCCGTCCCTCTGTTCCATCCATGCCTCCTCTTTGTCTGTCAGGTAAACAAACACTTAATAATTATATGAATTCATAGTTATTTTTCAGTGGCAGTAATAACTGTGTTTTTAATAGGCTATGTTAGCACACCCATAGCTTAACCGCACCAACACGTGCACCTTCTCTTTTAGGAAAGGTGGACCCTGTGGGTAACCTGTGTATATGACGTAGTTTGTTTGTTGTGGGGGAAGGTGAATCGCTCCAGGTGTGTTAGAGAAGTGTACCACAGCAGTCACAGTGCTTTCTGCTGTTAGGGGCAGTTAAGTTACGTTAGTCAGCCATGAAGTGTGTATATGAGCTCAGGCTGAGTGTATTTTATTTGTTGTAGCAGACCTTGCGAGATGTATGTGTGATGAATATTTGCAAACACTGAATATATCAAGAGTTAGCTGGATTTGTTTGAAGATTTCATTGGTCAATTCTCACAGCTTGGCCTTCAAATCCTTTCTAACCTGGTCTCTGCTCCTTTGTGTGGGACCTTTCATTTAGCAGAGTCTTTGTCCACCGGGTCCACAGCCGTGCCTTCTTTGTTGTCACTCCTACAAGAGCGGTGTGAGTGTGTGTGTGCGTATTAATGTGTGTGTGTGTGTGTGTATACCAGCCATTGCAGAGGCCTCTCCGCGAGATTTCCAGAGTTTGGGCTTGGCTTTGTGATTCAAGGCTGGACAGTTGATCCAGGGGAGGACAGAGAGTGAAAAAGAATGAGAAGAAGAAGAATGAGCGACTGATGGGGAGAAAGTTGGGAGGATGCCAGTTTCTATTGAGAGCCTTTGCACAGCGTTTGAAGTCAGAGGATGAGGATTTAGAGGGAAGCAGGATTATTCAGAGTCAATACCCCTTCAACAATCTAGGCGTTTGGGCTTCTGCAAAGACACGACGTAGTCTGACTGACCACGGCTTTTTTTTTTTCTTTTTTTTTTTCTTTTTTTTTTCCTTACCTCTGCCCCTTATAGCTCCGGTGTAAGACATGCTGGTTAGCGTGGTGCTTTTCTAATCTCGTTACCGTTCTCTGTACTTACAGTAATGGTTCGACATTTTGC
This sequence comes from Scortum barcoo, assembly GCA_023238725.1. NCBI lineage: Eukaryota > Metazoa > Chordata > Actinopteri > Centrarchiformes > Terapontidae > Scortum > Scortum barcoo. Next base: position 12,858,188 of record CM041531.1, read on the forward strand.
CAACTATTCATATCTGTTTTCTGACAGAGTTGGATGGGAAAGTTGATAGCATACGTTTCATATCTGTAAGTTAAACAAGAAGCTACAGCCTGTAGCAAGTTAGCTTAGCCGAGCACTGTCAAGAGTAACAAAATACAGCTATTGGCACCTCTTAGTTTCACAAATGAACACGTTATATTTTGTTTGTTTAATCCGTACAAAAATCAGTGTGAAAACAACAATTTGCAGTTTTTTAATGGGTCAAATTTTGGACTATTTCCTGTCTGGAAGCAGTGACTTTCACTGGTTGCCTGGCAACTGCCTCCAGCCAAGAAGATAGCTTAACCTCCCATAAAGTGATAAACTATCCCTTTCTTTAATTTGCATTTGATACAAAATGTGTTAAATGGTAAGATTTAGAGGTGGATTTTGTTTCCTTAAACATAACCAGGCTCGCTGTTTCCAAATTTTATTCTAAAATTAGCTAAGCTAACCGGCTGCTGGAAGTAGCTTCATATACAGCAGACAGACATTACAGTGGTATTGATCCTTTCACCGTTTTTTTTGTGTGAGCATGTTTTCATTTACAACATGTTTCTTTGCTACAGAATATCGCTCTCATTCTTCTTTCAGCTTGTTATTGTAGTTTAGTTTGAGTCTTGAACCACACAAACCTAAGGCGTGCAAATTGCAGTTTTATATTGTCTTTTTCCATAAATAACTTTTTAATGCCCAGCATCCTCATCTGACATTCCACGAAAAACCCTTGAGTGCTTTTACAGTGTCAGACGAGAAGCTAATTGCTGACTCTCCATCATTCTGCGAGTGTGTGTGTGTGTGTGTGTGTTTTGATCCAGTCGAGTTGACAAACTTTCTTCAAATCCTGGACTACTGCTGCGGCCCAGAGGTGAACAACAGCACTCACACACTCTCGCCAACGTGAACACACACACACACTGCCTTCTGCCTTACATTTAATCTCTCTCTCTTGCACACACACACACACACACATATGCACACAGACACATACTCTACACACACCGCTGTGCTGTAGCCACTCACTGCAGAGAGATGAGCCCTAAAAATACACACACTAGTCAGCACTTTACATTGTTTGTCTCCTGTGTGCTCATTTGAAATGGAGATTTATGGCTGCTGGCTGTTGTCTTAGGGACATTTTCTAGATTAGATACCTCATGCTGCTAAACAGGAACTTTATGACAGATTTACACAGCTTTTTTTTTTTTTGGAGATTTACATTGTGTTCAGCTGCGTTGAGGCCAGCAGAGAGTAATATTCCTGTGTGATGTTTGTGCAGGAGAGCTGACTGCGCAGCTAAAAAAATTACAGCTGTTAGCAGTAAACAGCAAAGACTGAGCTGACACTCACAGCTTTCCACACAAACCATGTTACTTTGATTTGGTGGTATGTTAAATGAATGATTTGGGCCAAAATAGGCGCTTTTGTCTGGAAGCAGCCCTGAGTTAAAACCCAGAATTCTTTAACTAAATTAGGTGTCCAACTTGACAGTAAAACAGACACGAATAAAGGCTGTACTCTGATGCATCAGCACATTTGACAACTGAAAGAAAAATGACTTTCTATATCTGATACCAAAAGGAAACTATTCGCCACAAACACATGACAGTTTTTATAAAAACATCAGTGTCTTTTTTTTTTCAGCTCTCACCGACTTTTGGCATGTTTCTTTGGATTGTGTTTCTCTGTTTCACTGTAGTTGTTTGGAGAAGAGAAATCACTTCTTCTGTCAGTCTGACGGAAGGAAGTATTTCCTAAGTAAGGAAGGAGCCTCCAGGGATTAGTCTGTAGTCGTGTGGGCGATGAAATCCTAAACACAGCAAGACATAGCAACACACCAAGCCCACTGTCTGCTCCCATTCTCCCCTCTTCTTCCCTTTCCTTCCTCATCCTGTCCTTCTCCCTGACATCGCAGATATAATGGCATAATTGTCCTGCTTATTACTTGTATCCTGGCATGAGTGACAATGGCCTGTTCAGTGCCGCTGATAAGTCTGTTTGTTTCAAACTGATTTGTGCCTTGAAAATATCTGTTTGTTTTTTTTCTCTGCTCAGTTCAGACAGGCTTAACGGGACAATTTTAGCATCACTTGAGTTTTCCTCATCTTTTAAAATTCATGATTATGTGACAGTTTTTATGTGCATTCGCCACATTGTGAGTTACATTTAAATAAGTTAAGCCATGTCTCTCAAGCTTCTTTACTCCCGCTCTGATCAAAAGTGCAGAGAAGGATTTTATTAGGTCTTATTTTGTTCTGAAACTATATCGATCGAATACTTTCAAGAGCACATAAAGATACAACATTTAAAGGTTAAAATCAGTCGTTTGATAGAGGATTAGACACCAACAATTTTGATGAACCAATATTCATTTAACATTTAAGTACATTGTCAAGTAAAAATGTCACATTCTCTGGTTTCAGCTTCTCAAATGTGTGGTTTTTCTGCTTTTCTCTGTTTCATAGGATCATAAACTGAACATCTGGGTTTTTGTCTGTTGGTTGGACAAAACAAGAAATTTGAAGACATCACTTTTGCCTCTGGGGATTTGTGATCTTCATTTTATTCTCAGTTACTATTTATGAATGTGATTAATCAAAAACATTTAGAGATTAACTGGACTGATTGAAAATAGATAAATATGTCTACCTTAATTCATGTGAGTCTATCCTACACAGTTTGCTGAAAAATAGTCGTGACAGACAAATCTAGTAGTAAGTAGTAAGTAAAAATGACAGTTCAAGTCACTTACTTCTGTTGTTACCATTTGCATTTAAGTGTAAATCTGTCACTGTGAATGTGAATTCAGAGAATCAGATGTCAGGCTTTAAAAGTTTACATTTAATAATATCTTTCTGTCATAACAACGATAGAAGCAACCTCCTTATGTACACAGTAAAGAACAATATAAGAGCTGCGGCAAGACAAGAAGGCACGTCTTAGTTTTCTGTATTTTCTTTCTCTGCAGTAAATATAAGACAGTACAAGGGTGCAGCATCCTGAGCTTCATTTGGTGTTTGAAAGGTGCTCTCTAAATATAGTTTGTTATTAATATCATTAAGGCAGCAGGAAGATGAAATAAAAAAATGCTTCCACCTACTGTTGCAAAATTAATTGGCAAATGAAGCGCAATTTGACATAACTGGAGCTTAAAATCTACAACCTCCTCTGAACCGGAAAATCTCATGTTTGAAATATTTTTAACAATCTAAGCAAGGTAGATGTAGCTATTAGCTCATCGGCTCTACCTGTGCAGGACGGAGGAGCTTTAATTGATGCGTCGATAAAGAGTTACAGGTGTTAAAAGCTTCCTCTGACTTCTCTGTCTCAGACATGTCTAATTTTTAACAAGTTAGTTTTGCAGGAATGCCAGCACGCCCGTATGCATTTGTGTGAGTCATGCGCTTAGTTTGGAGCCGTTGTAATTAGAAGTCCATCGGCAGCGGAATGGCTCCTCTTTTGTATGCCAGACAACGGGGGTGAAATTGCACAGCTTACCACTTTCACACCCTTGAACCAAACGCTCCATATCACCTTTTTATAAATCTAATGTAATTATCCAGTTCAATAGCGTAATCACTGGTGTGCCGTGCGCGTTTGGCCCTCTTATTCAGACTCATGACGGCCCTGTTGGCTCCCTCACAGGCGTCTAACAGCTCCCTGAGGCCAGCCGCATGCAGGAAACCCTCGGCAGCCTCACACAGGGCCACCTTTGAAAGCTAATGAAAGCTTTATTATGATATTGCTATTTTCACTCCGGCACTTAAAAACTGTGGCAGCACGCTCTCTTTCTGTCTGGGTTTCTATGTGCATGTGTGTGTGCTCCGAAATTCATGTGCTAAACCCAGCCTGCGCTTCTACATATGAGTATGTGAAAGGATATTTGGCCTATACATACAAGACCTCTTTACACACACACACACACACTCTCTTCCCTACAAGAAGCTCTTGTGCCCTTGCACTTTATTGACCCTCTCTGCTTCTTTTCCTGAACGGCATATTAAAGGCTATGTTCACAGCGGAGCTCTGTGCTCTTTGAAGTGTTCAAGAGCTGCAACAGATCCTCAAATATTGACTTTTAAGCCTTCTGGAGGAAGAGAGAGAGAGAGAGAGCAGCGGAGAGAGGGAAAGATGGGGAGGAAAATGTACATGCGTGGACGGACAGATGGAAGGAAGTAGCTTTATTGTATTCAGGTGGGTGTTGTCCGATTTATGAATTTGCTCTGGCTAAATATGTGTAAATATGTGTTTGTCAACCGTTAATGTGTGCAGGGAGGAGCGTGTTTATTGACGTAGATGAGGAAGTACACAGAGATAAGGGCTGATGGTTAGCTGAGCCTGACTCCAGGCAAAATAGATTAAAATGACATACGGCCTTTAGTGTGCCTCTCCTTTCCTTTCCTCTCATTTCCTTTCCATTCCTCTCATTTTATTTATTTTCCTTAACTCTTCTCTTATCATTTCCTCTCCCCTCATTTCTGTCCCTTAATTCCTTTTTTCTTTCTTCTCCTCTGCACTCATTTCCATTTCTCATGTCTCTTTCCCCTCCCTTTGCTCTCAGTTTCTTTTCTAGCCTCTCCTTCCTCTCCTGTCCTCCCATTTTCTCTCATTTCCTTTCCTCCCTGCCCCTCTCCTGTTCTAAAAAGTCTTCTTTCCTTATTTCTTCCCCTCATCCCTTCTTTCATTCCATCTTTCCTTTCTTTTCCTCTGCACTTGTCCTCTTTCCTCCTCTCTCCTCTCCTTTCCTTCCCTTTCTTTGCTTTCCTCTCTTCTTTCCATCCTTTTTCTTCCATTTTCTCTTATCATGTTTCTTTGTTTTCCACTCCTGTACTCATCTCCTTTCCCCTCCCGCACACTCCTCTCTTTTCCTGTGTTTTCCTAACCTGTCCTCTCCTTTACTTTTCTCCCATTTTCTTTCCTCTCCTTCCCTCTCCTCGCCTCTCATGCATAGTTTCAACAAAATAAATCACATTTCACCCCCTCCCCCCCTCCGTCATTCTCTGAGCCAGAACACACTCCTGTAACACCTCTGAGCAGGCGACTGTTTTCAGTTTTAAAACAATGCCCCCTTTATGGAAACTGAAGAAGGAAGGAAAAAGAAAACATCCCGGGGTTTTCTAACTTTTCTCAGGAATTTTTTTTTCTCCTCTGCCATCTGCGGGTCAGCGTGGTCAGTCTGTTGGCGTTTGCAGTGCTGCCGTTGCCAAGTAGAGAAGGAGGCGGATCGACGATCCAGAAGGTCGAAACTCACGTAGAGAAACATTTTGAGATGGGACGGTTTGATATGGCGTTTGCCTCTTTACAAATTTCTCCCCCTCCTCGTGCAAACATGCTCGCACATGCCCCAACACACACGCACAAACACAGATAAAAGGCCCAGTTTTACTTGGCGGTTTGTTTGTAGATCAGAGCGGGCAGGTAAACTGAGCTCCCTCACTCACACGCTGAATAACGCTTTGTGCTTCACCTCAGTCTCCTGCTAAATCGGGACAGTCTGCCAAGCTACGTGTGTTTGTTTGCGAGTAAGATGATGGTGTCTCGATGCAAAGCCCGATTCATTTGCCTTATCTGATTCCTTGTCACTCGTGTGTCTTTTCATACGTTCGTTTGCTTTCCAAGCAGCCAGTCTGCTCGTCTTCCGCTAGATGTAGCCAGGTATGCTTGTCAGACGCTCCCTCGGCTCAAACCACAGACAGCTCTGCGTTGCGTCGTGTGATAACGGAGTGCACAAACTAACATGCTTGTGTGAAAATTTGTCATGCCAAAAAAGCCAAAATAAGATTATTTAAAACTCTTATCAAAACCCTGACAGTCCTGCATTCAGTGGATTTTGGTGAATAAGTGCTTTAACATTGAAAACGTGTACTGCTGCTTCTTGCAGAGATTACTGGCAGGTTTATTTTAATGTTGTATATCCAGCAGCTTAGGAGCCTGTTAGGTTGTTAGCGTAACTCGGTCAGACCAGGCCAGCCTCCAGTTTACAGTCGGAGAGGAAGCAGGGTCATGCATTAAAAAATAGATCTAATTTATTACCTGGTAAATCTAAACAACAACAAACAATCGACATGGTGATTTTATATAGATTCAAAGTGAAAGCAGATTTTTGATCTTATCTAAAATATAATGGCTGTCAAAGAAACTCGATGGTCATAAATTATTATTATAAATATTAGTATTATTATTATAGGTATGAGGTCTCACAGAAAGAACAATGTAATTTAGTGCAGATTTTAGGGTAAGTAGATACAATGGTCCATTCGTACATATTAAAAAAAATCAATAATAAGTGAATAAATAAACAATTACTATGATTAAAAGAGAGGTGTTGCTTTTTAAATAAAATTCATTATGGGAAACTAAGACTAAGAGGAAATTAAGAAGGAATCTTTTTCTCACAGATTTCTGTACACGATGGCCAGTTGCTTTTTCTTCTTCACAACTATCACTGTCAACCTTCGTCACTTTCCTTTAGGCACAAAAGACATTTGTGCGGAAAACACTGACATCAATCTCCATCCAGGAACAACAAAGCGTGCGGGTGCGTTTTTCATCCTCTCATAAGCCACAATGAAGACATAGTTTTCTGTTGACTGTATGGACTGTGCCACCCTGTAAGTCATTGACTTTCATTGTATGTCTTTTGCTCTGGGATGAGCTGAACCCACAGAGGCACTGACTCATCCTCTCTAGATGGAGAATGGCCTTTTCTGCAGCCTATCAGATGTCACTGAGCTCCTCTGTTGTGGTCGCATCCATTCAGAGAGGATGAATCACATTATTAAAGACATCTTTGCGTTGCTCAACAGCTGAACTGAGGTCGTCTGGTGGCATTTGAGTGCTTGGAAACCTGGAGGCACGGAGAGAAACTTCAAACAAAGCAGCGGATACTGTTATGATCTGCCCACACATTACAGTGCATATTTAGGGATGCAGTGTGTTTACTGTATCAAACATGCTTATTCTGTGTGTGTGTGTGTGTGTATGTCAGTGAGAAAGAGAGCAAGCAGAATCTTTTGGTGTCTTTTTTTAAAAGGTCTTCAACTACAAACGCTCATCTTATTTCTCATACAAGTGACTGATTCTTTTCCTCAATAACATGTCTATGAATACACACACACACACACGCACACACACACACACACACACACACACACAGACACACACACACAAATAGGCTGAGGCTGGGTGATGCCTGTTCAGCCATCACATCAGTAATCTCTCAGTTGAAACTGTAGTTGTAAGTAGCAAAGCGTGTTTGATTTGTGAACCAGATATTGTGGCCGTGTTTCTGTGTTTTAATGATTTATTAGACTTTCCTGCTCTTGATGCTCACGAAAAAAAAAAGGCGAATTATTCTCACTGGCAGCACAGAAAGGTGTGACCTTGATATCAGATAACAGTTTATTTTTGTTTAATGCATCGTGTTCGGTTAGAATTTCCTTTTGCTGTTTGTAGGTGTTACAGCTATAAACACCCAGAACAATTCATGATGACCAACAGTGACAGAGGAAGAAGAGACTGTTGGACACACATTCCTCAGCTAATCAATGCAATCAATGAGTAACATCCTCTGTGACATTTTAGGCTAAAAACAGGTGATGTAAGTAAATGAGAATCTGTGCGAACCTGACACTTCGGGGCTATTTAGTGTTTGTTTTATTGAATATTTTTTAAACTATTCTTGAGAATTTACCAAAGTGCAAAAAAAAAAAAACCTCTAGATCGTTTGTGGTTGTTTTTTGGACACGGTGGGCAGCAGTTGGAAGGAGCATGCAACACATGTTGAGTCTGAACCAGCTGCTGTGTTTTCTCCTGTTCGACCTCACTCTGATCCAATTTCCTACATAGTAAAGTGAAAAATGTCTCCCTCTGGTGGTGAAAGCAACACAGCGTTTTCTTATCAGCTCGCATCCTCAACTGGCTTAACCTGTGCACGTGTTTGTCCTACATTTACTGCATCACTATATATACTTTCCATGGTGATTGATTAATGTGTGAAACTTCCATCTGATGTCAGATCTGGTCACTTTGTCTGTCAGAATATCACTTTTGCCTCCCAAACCAGATGAAGAGACACAGAGAGACAGACAGACACACAGAGAGAGAAAGATGGCATAATGAAGTGAAATAAAAATCTTTTTTTATTTTTTTTTCTAGTTGAGTGCCAACTGCCAGAAGCCCTGACCTTAAGTGTGAGTCATCACTCGGTTAGCTACCTCTGTCACACTTAACCAGATCATCCTACATTAAAGAAAATGAGGAGTGCAGCAATTATGGGAGAAAGGAAGAAAATGGGATCAGATTTAAAAGCCTTTTAGACGTGGAGAAAAGCTCAGCTACTGAGGAATTTAACTGAAGGGGCTTTGTGATTGGTGTATAATAGCCAATATATCTGGACGATAGCCATATATCAGAGTTTGTTTACCATGCAAGCAGGCGAGGGACAGACCCATGCAGGTTGATGGGTGGCATGTTGTAATGGCTCCTTAAAGTGACTCTAAATGATGGATTTGAAAGTTGCACTCCTTTTTTCCTTAATTTCTTCAACGTTCATCAGAAATGCACACAATTTGAATCGGTTAAATGTTCGTGAAATCAAACTAAAATATGCTGTGATAGATTTTCAAAGACAACCTACATGTATACCAATTCATTTAATATCCCCTTTTCCCTTTTTTCCCTTACAATTTAAATATTTATAAAGGTATTTCAGTCAAGTGAATCAACATTGTAAGCTATAAAAGAGTATTTCAACAACCAAAAAACCTTATCTCATCCCTAAGAAATGTGTTACAAGAATGTTTTGTCCAACTTGTTGCTTTTATTATTCTCTGTTTGTCCTGTCTTTTTGCTATTATATTGCTCTTTGCCCTCATTGTGTGTGTGACAGCAGGACATCTGCTGGAAAACAGTGAGTTAGGCCCACAGCTGCTTGTGTTTGTCGTTGCTCTGCTGTTCTTTCCTGCTGAAAAAATCAACAGATAAATAAAATGGGATATACACACGCACACGTACGCTACCCCTTCAACTTGTCACACCACATTAAGCCTGATAACCCACCATGTGTCCAGCTGCTAGTTAACAGGAGCAGACCGGACCTTCAGTAACAGTGTAAGAAGCCACTTCACAGTATCAGAGTGTTTTCTATCATGCTGGCTCAGCCTCGTCTTGGTGTTCCTCCCGCTGCCAGAAATGCAAACATGTTTGCTCCCCCCTTATCAGCCGGGTCATTGACACTCAGAGCACGCACAGGCTCATTGTGGCATCCTCATTACGTCTGTTTTTAACAGACAGAAACGCACCCACAGGTCCTCCCTAACCTCTTCTGTATAAATGTAAATAATTAGATATATTATGAGTAATGCAAAGACAAAGTAGTGTAAATAAAGGTGGATAGATGGCTGAAGCGGAGTCTGTAAACACATTATGACCTTATGAAGTTGATATGGTGAACATGTTAGCTTCTTATTTACACATCCAGCAGACACAGAGTAACATCAGCGTCCATTTGGATTCATGCCTGTGTCCACCTGATGAATGTTAGGCCAGTGTTCTCTCTCTTTTTTATAACTTGCGTGTGTTTCCACCAACTCCTGAGGGGGAAATCTTGTCTTTTTATCTGCTAAATGCTCCACCGTGTTCACCAGCATGTCACGTTGTTATTGGCTGAAAACGGCTACCTGCAACATCCAGCCGGCTCCTGAAAACAAGGTTGAAGAGAGTGGCGAGGCTGTACTGAAACATGAAGTTGCAGGCTGTTTAACCAAAGCAAAGAGTGGAAACTGGAAAACTGCAGAGTCGGATGATAATTCGATTTTGGTTGGTCTCAAAGAGCAACCTCTCTCAAATTACATGGAGTCATTTGATCCATTGTGGATATAAAAATATTTAATCCGACACCTTGAAAGAAACCTATTTGGCCTGTTTCAAAACGCGAACCTCAGTATTTCTGCCTTAAAAAGGTAAAAGATGAATCTTCTTCCTCCAAACTTTGCTGCATTACTTTACATGTATTATTTCTGTCCTCAGGCTTGCCCAGAAGCCTGGCTGCTGGTCCAGGCCTCCAAGTGAGAGATGCTGCTTCACACTCTCTCTTTGGTGAAAAATAATATCATTAAAAATGCTTGGACTTCTGTGTGGGTGTTCCTCTAATACAGCAGACTTGTTTAGACAGCAGAATTACTGATGAGCTTATTATCCATGCCTTTTTAAGTTTGCCTTTATGGACCTATGATGGGAAAATCAGTAAGCGACTTGATGGCCAGATTTACGTCCTCAGAAGCACCAGAAGAAAACGGTGAAACACAGACAAATTTGTTTACCACACGGATATTTCTTATGTGGTTTGACAGGTGGGATTCATTAACCACAGAATCTAATGTGGTAAACCCCCTCCCAAAGCACGCGCTGTAATCCCTGTGGGACCGTTCATACCTCCGCCTGCTCTGCTCTGTACACCAAAGGGCTGTGATAATCTCTAACTGTACACCACAAGCACATATTTTTTTTGCTTGTCTGCGTGCCTGTCTCCTATCTGTCTATTTCATTCACACAGACGCATTATCCACACTTCACTTTCGCAGCTGCCACTCTTGTCTTTGCCATCCTTTTACACATTTTCTCTCTGTTTTTTTCATGCTGCGCTCTGACCTGAGTGCTCGCCGTGTGGGAGGCGCAGCTTCTTCTCTCATCTGTTCATAAACACGCGTCTTTGAGAGTCTTTGATATCGCGTTAGACCTCTCGCTTCCGTGCGAGATCGCAGAAGACGATCACTGCGATCACATTTCTTTCCTGCTGCCTCCTGAGTTTAATGCCGCCTGCTTGAGGCGGTGCGCCTGTTGGCATGCCAGACCCCCCTCTCTGTTGCCCCTCGCAGTGTCCCTCTCCAGGGGGCATTCGGTCAATCTTTCCACATCGGTGCTTATTGTACAGCACTGGACCGTCTAAGCCCTCATCACACCAGTCGCCCCCCACACCCGCTCAGACTGTCAGACCCCCCCACCACCTCCCCACCCACAGGCAGCTCCAGGCCTTCACCCTGACTATTGCCTCAAAACTCATGACAAGCACATGATGTGAGAATGGCCATGGCTCAGGTATTAGCTGAGACAAAAACTGAAAAAAGGAGACAAAGGGATAAAGTCAAGCTTGTTGCACTGCCTCTGAGGTGCTGAGGTTATTCCTTCATGTGTGGCACAGCACATAGAGCTTGCTGATCATATTCTCACATCGTGTTTCAGGAAAATCATACTGTAATGTGTAATGCTATAATACGTTCTTCTTTTGTCAATAGTATAATCAGAAATAAAAACAAACCCAGTAAGAAAGTACACATAATGTAGGTTATTTTAAAATGCCATCGTATCACAGTTGACATTTTGATTCTTTGGGCTCTATTATATTTTGTGTGTTTATTCCCTTTAAAATGAAAATGGATTGAGGTTTTGCAGAGGGTTATGTGGAATTTCTCGGCCGGGCACAGTGACTTCCTGGAGTCTTGTCCTCATTATGTGTTTACTAGGCGACCAGCCGAGACTCCAGTGAATCACTGCTCCTGCCCAGGCTAAGCCAACCTACTCCTGGTTTTAACTTTATATGTAACAGGCAAACAAACCAAAATGTCAGACTTTTTCTTTAACTGCTCTTCACTCAACATTTTGTACAAAATTGGCTGGTGCTCAGTGGGAAGTAGCTTTTATCTGTCCTTAAAGTATCACACGTGGCACACCTGGACATTTTTGTCTCCTTGTGTGACTGTTGGATACCGTAAATGCTGCATTATCCCTAGACGCGTGAACAACCACTCCTGTAATACACACATAGAAACACACTTGTAAGCAAAGCCAGGTACTGGGTGCACCGCTGTGACAGACAAAAGAGCCACTGCGCGATCTGCTTCTGCTTCCTGATGCAGCAGCCTGAGCATTAGGATCCTTCAGACAGAAGTATTTTCAGGAGTGCTTAGCAGAATTTGGTTGACATTTACTTTCACGCTGATAAAAAATTAATGAGTGGGAGAATCATGTGGATTTTGAATAGAATGAATACATGTTTTTAGGTGAAAGTGAGCATCTTATCCTTGTAAAGCAGGAGTTGGTAGTGTGCACATGCTTGTGTAATGGCAGTCTTGGTGTCTTGTGCACATGTGTTGAATGTAAATGGGATGGACATTAGTATAATTGCTCATTCTCTAAGGAAATAATTGGAAAAGTTCCTATTCTCCATCTCCCTGTCCCTCTTAACCTTTTTTCTCCCTCATTTCAGTCTCTTAACCTCTGACTTTCTTCTGTCATGTTTCTCCTCCAGTCTTCTCTGTTTTACCCGCTCGCTCTCGTTCTCACTCTGAGAGCTCCCATGAAGTGGTTGGTTTATTAAAACACCATATACACTGCAGCTTTGCTCATATTATATCACAGCCACTCTGGTGTGTTGTAACCACTTTCTTTTCCATTTTTCTTTGTCAGCTCAGCTTTTTATTAGAGAACAAATTGCCTCCCTGCACGCACTCGACTTGCTCCTTGGAAAGATGCAGGGAGCTTCAGCTCCTGCTGGGACCCCCTAAGACTCCTCTTCTCGTCTCCTCTCTTCATTCTGGGCTAATGGAAATACAAGCTCTTTGAGGGCACCTCATTGTATACAGCCACGCATCATTTTGATTATTATCTTGCACATTGCACATTCCCTGGTCAATATTTTGCGCATTCGTGTGCAGCTCTTTCATTTAAAAAAACAGGCATGTTGTACATATTTTTTTTTATTTTTTTTTCTTTCTTCCATTTATGCTTCTTGGCTAGCGGCACTAGCTTTGAATCTTTATTTTTTTGCATCTATTTTGTTCTACTTGCTATGTTTGTTGTCACACAACAGTACGACAAATTCCTAGTATAGTACTGATTCAGATTTAGTGTTATCAGTTAGAGAATATTTAGGTTGTTTCTCTTTGCATCTCTGGCAACAGGCAGCCAGGGCTATGAAACTTTGATGCGAGATAAGGATGTGTTTAAATGAGTTTCAGTCCCTCTATAATCTTTTGTGTGTCTTTCTGTCTTTGTCTTTCCCTCTCGCTCTCTGTCCTGCTGTACATCTCACAGATACCTTCGAGGTCCTGATGAGGCAGGCGGAGAATCACACTAATGCCGTTCTCCAGGAGTCGTACCGCACCATGGCTGATCAGGCTGTGGGCCCCGTGCGGGAACTCTTCACCGATATCGGCCTTTTCCTGCTGGGGTCTGAGCTCAATGTTGATGACTTAGTACAGCGATTCTTCGACGCTCTCTTCCCACTGGTCTACAATCACCTTATCAACCCAGGCCTCAGTGACATATCAGCAGGCTATGCTGAGTGTATAAGGTCATCCAGCCGTGATGTGAGACCGTTTGGTGGGGCGCCCAGCCTCCTGGCTGATCAGATCACTCGCTCCGGGGTCTCTGGGAAGCTTCTTCTTCAGGCACTGCACCTCGGCATCGAGGTCATCAATACCACAGACCACTTACAGCTGAGCCGGGAGTGCAGAAGGGCCCTGCTCAAGATGCACTACTGTCCTCACTGCCAGGTATGGATGCATGTCTGAAGCAAGTTTATCGATCTGAATTAATGCAGGGCTTTTCCAGCATCACTGATCCCAAAGTAATTTTCTCCACAGGGCTTAACCCAGTCCAAGCCCTGCATGGGTTACTGCCTCAACGTTATGCGGGGCTGTTTGGCAAGCATGGCAGAGATTGACACCCACTGGAGGGAGTTTGTTCGCTCACTGGAGGGCCTGTCATCGCGGATGCACGGACCTCAGGATTTAGAGCAAGTGCTTCTGGGAGTTCACACGCTGCTTCACGATGCTGTTGGACATGCTCAGAAAAATGGACCCCGCGTCTCAGCACAGGTCAGATTTGAGCAGAGATTTAGTCTCGTTTAGGATGGTAGACTTGAAACTGTACTTGGGTCCCGTGGGAGGCGAACACCAGTAAATCTGACTGGGGGAAGAACAGATGAAGAATTTCAGTCAGCCCTGCAGATTTTACACTGCTGTTCCAGCTGCTAGCTCCATGTCAGATAGGTATGTGGTGTGGAGACCCAAGATAAATTGCTTGAAATTGCTCATACCACACACAACAGGTTACTCAGACCAAACTTTCCAGAAATACATCCATGTGGGCTGCTCCCAGGCGGTCAGAGACGTAGTAGTTTAAGTGCCAGACGGAGAAGGATTCAGGCCGAAGCCAGCCACTCCTCAATCTTAGACCAATTTACCCATACTAGAAAGCCATGAAACACAAATAATCTGAAATAAAAGTCCATAAATTATTAAAATGTAACTTTTTGTCAACTATTCTATTAATTGTTATGAAATTAATGCCACAGGATGTTTGTTCCAGAACAACACAATCTCTCCTGATCTGATGGAGACACCACAGCTCCATCTAGTGGCTGTCTATTCTCACTGCTGCTTGACAGGCCTCACATGCAGTACATTCAGAAATGGCAGATGATAAGCTTGGCTGCACTAATGGCCTTAGTGTAAACAGCTGTCACTCAGCCATCTAAAATATTGCATATTTGCCGTGCACCAGTATAGTTTAACAAGATTTAAAATGCATGTTTCTCCCTCAGTGTTTAGACTTAAATTTGCGTCTGTCTCTTCGGGTAATAGGTGCACAAACTGTGTGGCCCACCAAGCAGGAAGCCCGGGCAGTCAGTCAGCATCCAGCACAGCAGCAGCAGAGAATCCATCCCTCTTAAAGCGCTCATCAGAGTGTCAGGGGACTCACTCACTGTCAGGAGAAGGTAAGTGGGTGAAAGATGACAGATGTGTGCAGATGAAGAAGTGTCATTTTCTGATTTTAGTTCACTGAATCTACAATTATTATGTAAAACACCTTATTAAACAAGTTCATTATCTGTGTGCCTGCACGCGGCTGCTTTTTCAGGGACTTTCTTAACAGCCTGCGTCTCTACCGCACGTACTACGGTGGCCTAGCAGATCAGCTGTGTGTGAGCGAGCTGGCATCTGGTGATGGGCTGTCCTGCTGGAATGGGACCGACATTGTGAAAAGGTTTGTGTCATTAAGAGGTCCCACACATTTGATATGTTTTCCTACTAATTTATTCATTTTTGTCCTTGTATTTCTCTCTCTTCTGCGGTCTGTTCAGATGGGCATGGTGTCAATATTGCTGTGTCCACTGCTAATTTTATGGTATGCCGCTGTTTCATCTCTCTGTGGCAACATGCAGATGCACGTACACGCAAACACCAATTTTAAGCCAATCATGGTCCAGTTTGCATCTTACACAATTAAAAATACTCTTTTCAGTGAAGTCATCTTGTCGCCAGTAGTTAAACATAAAAAACAATATTTGGATAGTCATACATTATTGATTTTTTAAATGAGGTATAAGGAGTAGATGCCATCTTGGTAAAATTTTTATGGAAAAACAAAACCTCATCAGACATAAATTGCTATTTTCTAAGCAAAGTATCTTTATAACATTTCTGTAGAGGACCATTAAATGTGAGAGTTTATTCACTGCTTGTCTCTGAAAACACACTAAGTCTCAATCTCTATTTGTTTTTTAGTTATAGCTATTTAACAAAGATTTTTGTTGCAGAGACCCGACTTGGGGTTTGCCATAAAGCTAAGCCTTGGTTCTTTGGTTCAAGACCTGCCTGGCCTTGTAATTTCTTGACAACCTTCCCATGTTCTGCTGGCAGACAGACAAACAATTAAACCAGCTAACAGAGGTGAAAAACCTTGGCAGAGGACATGGTATCATTCCCGTGATGCTTCCAACACAGCACAAATCTGAACTTAATGGCTGCAGAAACACAAAGTAAAACATGCCAAGAGACAGGGAGGGAGGGAGAGGGAGAGAGAGAGAGAGACATCTTGTATTGCCTAAGACCATCCTCTGCTGTGCACAAAATCAGTTTAACAAACTAGGAGACATTATGAAAGATATTATTATTGTATTAGATCTATAAAAAGTTTTTCATTATAATCTTGTGCATCCACAGTGATAATTTGACCAGCACACTCTTTCTCTCTATATACTTTTTGAATTTTCATTCATGCCAGCTGAGAAAATGATTAAATTAATATACAGCAAAATGCTTTACAGACAGCACATGAGGAAATAGGAATTAAACAAGAGTCCCAAATTAACATCCTGGCGTTCACTGCTTTTGCGTTTTTCGGATGTTATAAAACAGGCAGCAGAATTCGCTCTCTGATAAAGTTAAATGATGAAATTGCTGTGAAAATGAATCCGTGAATTCACTGTGAGGAGCAGGGCGAGCGTCCCACACGCTCATGATGGTCATTAATTCATTAATTAAGGCATCAATGGCAAAATGAATTTAAAAATCCATCAGAGATTCAGCCTGTAAGCGAACAGAAAACGGAGAGAGAGAGAGAGAAGTCAGTTAAAATTGTTTCGATAATGAGGAGTAGGACTCCTTCCCTCGCTCTCAGTTCCCTCTTCTGCACCAGTTTTCAAATATTGTGAGAGAGTGCAGCTCTTTCTTTAAATGTGCTGTCTTGTCTGAATATAGATAAAAAGCTGACACCTAAACATACAGAAGATGCCAGTTCCTTTTTCTGTTTTCAAAAAGGTTTTCAGATTCATCTTACTGTTTGATCCTGGCATGTGTTGGCTGTTTGTACACCAGTTGACCTTGATCTACACAGTCTACACACACACACACACACACACACACACACCTCTACTGTACATCTATATACAGTACGCTGCCCACACAAACAAGCTGACACCGATGTTGAATTATTTTATTAACTGTTAGTGCTCACAGACATAGATCTTGGATATGAATGGTTGTGAACTGGAGCAGACAAACTGGCCTCTTTCATAGTATCAGTCAGCGGCCTTGTCTCCATTACATCACAGCTCTCGATCTCACCTGCGCTGTCATCACTCAAGGACCCCACCATATATCCTCAGTCTGTGGTTGTTCCTCTTAACTGTCAGCCGCTGTCAGCGCTGTAGAAATGGCAAGTGGGCCTGTATTTCAAACCATGGTGAGGTTGGAGTTGCCAGTTTGGGTTAGTCAGTCCGTTGTGAAGGATGACAGCCTTGTTGAGATCGTTTCACAGCTGCCGTGTGAAGGTAAGAAAGAAGGAGTCGGGGGAGGGGAGGAAGGTCTTTCGCAGCCTTCTTAGCGTCTTAGAGTATCAAGGCTTTATTCTGGCACTGACAATTTACTTGTTTCATCTGTCGTTATTTTCCAACATAACGCCTCAAGTTTCCATTACAAAGGAGGCAGCCATCTCTGAGAATAGAGATGTTTCTCATGAGCTGGAGAAAGAGGAAGGCCAGCGGGGCTGCAGGCTGTCTATCATCTCACCCAGCAGCCTCTGGGACATGTTTATGGTCTGTGGGCTTCCCCCAGCTCTTTAACCCTCCTTCCTCTTCTCTTCGTTCCCACTAAAGCCCACTGATAGAGACTCACTCACCTCAGGTTCACTCACAGCTTTTCATTTTGATTCGGTCATTACCAAAAAATAAAAAGCGGTGGAGGAAAAGCCGAGGAACCGAGAGACATTAAGAACACGGGGAGACGAGGGTCTGAGCAGACTGTTGAGCCGAGTCCCTGCAGCTTAGTGGGCTTCCCGCAGACCTACAGCCCTATGTGCTGCTTTCTATTAGCCTAGAACCATAGATGAGTGGCTGGGAGTCAACACAAGCTGAGACAGAAGCAATAAATAACCTCCTGCCTACAGGTCATAACCCAACATCCACTGAGAGAGAGGGGAATAAAACTCACTGCCGGATGGTGGCTGATTTACAGAAGCTTATCGAGGCCTCAGAGACCTTAAACGATTGGTTCAGTTGCTCTGTGTGTGTGTGTGTGTGTGTAAAACTGTACATTTGAATGTGGATGGCTTTTGTAACAGCTCTTTGTGCGTGCTGGCTCATTTTGTTTTATGGTCTTAAAGAAGTAGTGAGTTGGACTACATCTTTGTCTTATTCGGTAAAACGGGCACTAAAAACATGACACAGGAGATTTAAGGGAGATTTAATGCACGTCTTCATCCAGGTCCCTGGTAAACAAAAAGATAAAGATTAATCAGATAAGATCATAGAGGAAGAACGCAAGCAGCTTTTTATCTCCATGTCCATGTGTATGGAGATGATGGGGCTTCAGGGGAGGTTTGTCTCTCTCCGTCTCCTGGTTTGTCCCTCGCTTACAGAAGAAACAATGAAACAAGATTAGACATGACATTTGCTGATTAGTATTATGGCGTATTAACAGTTTTGTCATCTTTTGTGACAGCTAATTTTTCTAGAAATAATCCCACATCAACTTTCTGCGCTGAATTTAAGAAATGTGGAGGTTGGGCGTGGTGATGATGTGTTCAAAGCAAGAATGAAAAATTATGCCAAATGACAGACAGAAATGAGAATTCATTTACAATACCTGCAGGACAAACAATACCAGATTTTTTTTTTTTGCTACCTCAGGACATGTTTCCAAGATTTGTGTATAGAAGGGCCTCAACTCTGTTTTGGTACCATCTGAAATATACCTGTAAAGTATCAAAAGTTAGTATGTAATGCCTCGTAATTTCCTCATTTTTTCAATATAATTAATCAAATATTTACTGATTTAAAGCTACATTTTAGCAATTTATACTTTTTAAAAATTAGAATTTGATTTATTTTGGCAGAGCTTGTAAGACAACATATTTTCTGGGCCACTTGGAAGCAGTGGAAACACAACAACAACATTTACTGCTTATTAAGCTAAAGAGTCACCCTCTTTAACATCCGGCAGATAATGTGCATTCACATTCATCATTCCACATTCATGTGGAGTCGCATTCGTCTCCACGTGATGAATGTAAGTCCAGTGTTCACTCTGTTTTAGCTCTTTTTTTTTGGTCTCTACCAGAGGGAAATATCAAGCTCTGTAGCGACCTAAAGCTCCACTCTGTTCACAGCTAATTGCTAAATGTGTCTGTCTTCTGTTTAGTGCTGAGCAGGTAGAATACATTTTAAAGCTTTTGATGAAAGAAAACCAAACAGTAAAGTTGGGGGCCATAAAATCAATTAGCTCAGACTAAAAAGACAGCTGGAAATGCAGTGGTGGGTGAGATTTCTCTGTGAATTCATTACTACGAGCGACTTCTTTTACATGCAAGTACTTTTGTGATTCCTTGTTAATACAAGTATATTGGCATTAGTATCAAAACGTTATAGTCCATATCCAGCTCCAGTTTATTACTCTGAAGGCCGTGAGGGGGGATTGTTTTGCCCTTATGTTGGTCACACAGCAAGACTGATTAAAAAGTTCTTGTGATCTATCTCACTAGACAGCAGGAGGTAAAAAAAGAAAAAAAGAAACAGCGAAGCATCCTTCAACCTGTGGAAGTGACGTGAACTTCCTCGGTTGGAGACTTTGTCACCACCCGGGCCGAAAGGTTAGCACGTTCCCACATGTTTTCTCCATCTGTCATGGATACGCACACACTGAAGGAATGGCAGGTTGCCATGAGCTGCCCCTGCTTTATGAATGAACACACACACAGACACACACCATTTTGTTTCTCTGTTGGAGGTACCGACTGACAAAGACAAAACTGTGTTAGCCAAAGAATTACAGGGATCCTCATTCCTTTTCAGTTGCCGCGCATTCACACATTTACTTTTAAATTCAGTTTGACACACGATCTTAAAAGGAGTATGAGAGCGTTTGCAAGATGGCAGCTCTATTTTGGAACGTATTTTAATATAAAGAAAAAAAATCATCTTTTCCCGTTCTCCCTGCCAATGGGGGACAACAACCAGGAGTTATAGCAGTGCTAAAAAGCCACAGCCTCAACAAGTACAAGAGTGTGATGTTTTATTCATGATTACCTCCTCCGGTGTAGACTCGCTTTAATTCATCCCCACCTGCAGTCTGTCTCATGGCTGCCAACACACACCAGGTGTTTGGCGTTGTGTTTATATTTTCAAAGAGCCTTTTTCTAATTGACTACAACATTTTTTTATTTTTACGATAATAAGGCAACTGACCTTGCATGCTACTGGAATTTAACACGGAGGAACGAGCACTGCGATATGAATGCTACATTATGTATCAAAAAGATGCTTGAAGACAGGCAGGCGGATGTGAGCGTGGCCTTTTGTGTAATAGGCCACCCCTTATGCTGTTGCTGTCTGAGCATCGACCTTTGACCTTTCCTTTGTCTCTTTCCTGCCCGTTTAATCCTGAAGAGGTTAATGACATGGTAATAAGAGCCCTAGAGTCGAAGTGCAGGTCTCTCCACAATGTGTGGCCAGTGAGCAGAGGAAAAGATTGATTCTGTAAATTTATGTCTATGCTGCTCTATTCATATCTATGTCATTCTATTTCTTTTCCTCACACGACCGTCATTTTTCAATCTCGTCATTTGTCTCATTTTTTGCTTCCATCCCCCCGCTAGACGTGGAGCTCAGGTGATTTGCCTTGGCTTAAATGAAATGACAGCTTTTAAGCTCTGCTAATAGGAATCCACTGAAGAAGCATCAAGAGCTTAAGTTATCCCTGTCTGCTCAGGGAACACACTTCCTCATTGGAGGGTTGTCTGGGCCTCACCGCAAAATCCACATCGTTTTCAGCATGTGTTGAATAATAAAATATGGCTCAGCTCTCCGACTTTTTCAGCTTGTGACCCCTTAAAATATCCATTTGTGGCCAGGCATCACAGGCTGCATGTGTCTCCAAGTTGTCAGCCAACAGTTAGCCAGTCCTTCCTATAGCAATTATTTAGACATTTTAGATTTTTCAATAATTAACAAGAAAAAAAAAAAACAAAGATTCAAGTAAAGTTGGATAGAAGCATAGTTTTTCTTTTTTGTTGTCTCCTATGCTATTAACCATCTCATGACTTCTGACCCCTTGGAGGGGACCTGAACACCCCCAGGATGGGGATTACCGAAATATAGCATGTGTATGACCCTGATGTTCTGTTTGGGATACTGGAGACTTCTCCACCTTCGACATCAACATTACATCAGCAACATTGTTTAATCAGCTTAACACTTCATGACTTTAATTGTTAATAAACATGATTCTGACCTGATGACATGCCTCAGAGGCAGAGCCTACATTACCTATAAAACATTAAACATGTCATTTTTATGTAATATAACAGTGCGTTATGGTTATTTCTGTAATTTGTCACCTTTATCAAATGTGCAAACCCAGTTTGTGGCAAAAGTAAGAGTTACTACTTTAATTATTTTCTATATTGAATTTTAATGAGATCAGAATAAATAAATAAAAAATCTAAAAGTAAAAATAAAAGTTTGATTTTTGCAATTATTGTTACACATAAATCAGTGGAGCCCTCATCAATGAGGAAGTAAAGCCAGTTTTAACACAAGAATGATCACTTTGACAAATTTATATTACATGCACATATGATAGAGAACTCTCCACATACTGCCGCAAATAAACAGAATCACAGCTGGTTGTATTTGTTCAGCACACGTTAATTAATGCCCATTCTTTATCCATTTATGAACCTGCTGGCAAAGCTATGGCGTCTCATTCAGTAAAATGATTGTGGTCACTGCCGTCGTAAATCCAAATACTTGCGCTTCAGGCTTGTATTAGTTTAGTTGTTGAGTTGTAGCTTTCTTTAACCAGCAGGTGGAGCTCTTCACTTTGAGTTACACACACACACGCATGCACACACACACATACACGCACCAAAAACATGCCAGATTGCTGATCACTCCACCGCTCCCCTGCATCAGTTTTGATGATGCATGTCATGGAGCTGTGGTTCTTATCCATGTTGTCCCTGACAGTGACAGACAGAAAACAAAATTTAAGTGATAAACAGACACGCTACAGAACATCAAGTCCCACCGCCTCCTCGTGCATTCGTTTGCAGTGATGAACTGACCTAATTTTGAAAGGAAAGGAATAACCTTTTAAACATGCACTGTCAAATATATTATGCATAGCTGTCCTCTTAGTCACTCTCATGCGAGAAAGTAAGAGAGTTGTTTCCCTCCATCCCATGAAAAAAACCCAGCTTGAAATAAATGTGGTATAGAATCCCCAGTACCTCAAAGGCTACCAACAGTTCATAAAGTTGAGTACAAATATAGCTGAGGCTTTCCTCTTTTCCTGCCTGGGAAACCAACTGGGTAATTTAGTGTCTTGTCCCAGGAAATGGACTACTAACACCAACCATAATAGTTTTGTTTTGACTTGGCCTTAATCTTTTGGGGCAAACACTTTAAATTACCAACAAACAAAATGTACACATCCTAAAATTTGTGACAAAAAAAAAAAAAAAAAAAAAAAAAAAAAAAACAGAGGGAAGGACAGAGATAGGTGGGTTGATTGGACGGTTTTGATTGAGAGAGACAAAAAGAGAGGGAGAGAGAGAGGAGGGAAAGATGAGAGGGAGAGGAAGAGGAGAGGGTACGTTCTTGAAGAGCTCCTCTGTACTGCGACAGCTGGCTACTGCAGATAACCACAAAACCACTGGAGCACTTGAGGTCTGGGTGCTGCATGGCTAGAGTTCCACTCCAACATGACCTTATATCCTGCCTGGGTTTAGATGCAGGGGCTCGGTCAGAGTACCACATCCTGACGATTATCCCAAGTGACAGAATCAAGAACTCTGTCTGGCGGACTAAATTGAGTTCATAAGTCCCATTCATATGCGTGTGCAGATATGTGTGTGTGTGCAGGAGGGTGCCCGCGCGTCTCCGCTTTAGCCCTCCTGTGCTCGAAATTATGCATGATTGCTTTGAACAGATAAATTTTCAATCTAGCTCTCAGGAAAAGAGAGATTTCATTTATTTGTGCTCAGATATTATCCCCGATGTTGCTACAGTAACTGCCAGCGAGACCACTGTGCAGAGGAGACGGTAAATTCTGAGCTGGCTGGCTGCAGGTGGTGCATAGATGTGTGTGTCTATCTGGTCCCATTCATTTTTCAGTGCGTCCACTCCCTTTTGCTTCTCGAGCACCCCCCCTTCACCGCCGTCCCTCCGCCGCCACGAGTTGGACGCCTGCCTCCAGCATCTGGAGCAGATTGTGACCCTGCAGTGTGCCAGGTAGCGGGACATTAACAGCCAAGGCCTTATTGTCCACTGATGAGCTGTCAGAGCACACACCCTCACCCTTGTGTGTGATATCAGCCTGCCTCCATCTACTGGCGAGCACACACACTCTGTCCCAAAGGAGCACTCTTTCCCTTTACTTCAGATATAAATCAGGGGCCAGCGAAAAAACAGGGAACAAAGAGTCAGAAAAAATGCGAAGTTAATGCTCATAAAGAGGGCGCCGAGGTAGCACGTCTTTGGGATGTGTTTGTTGCGTCATAAAAGACTTAAAGAATTGGAGGTGCTGACAAAAAAAAAAAAAAGTCCAACCTCGCGATTGGATCTCAAGGACACAGCAATATTGTTTTGATAACAAAAGCTGTTTCTCACAGTTCTTAGCAGGAGTAGGTTTGCACTACAGACCAGTAAACAATAGACTAATGGAGCAATTTCAGTAATGGACATAGACAATAAAGAACCTGCTATTTCTTCTCTTGTTTTGTTTCGTGTGCGGAGAGTTCCCCTAGGTATATTTCTCTGATGTTAAGACAATCATAATGTTGGAGTGAGTACAGAATAAAAGCTCGATGCCTCCTGTTGAATTTCAACACCTTCCTGCTGCGGCTCCAAGCACGTCTGCACACGAATTAGAGTCGTGTGCCGTCTTATCATGGGCGCCTTATTTCGCATTGACTTTACAACGACATGTGGACCAAAGTCCATGTTGAGTTCTGCTCCAGAAGAGCCCTAATTTCTCTCGGTGTGCAGGACTGTGACTGGAAACAAAGAGTCTCGTATCTTTGTATCATTGTCTTGGTTTATCTCCCGACTGCAGGCTTTTGACAATGCGTGTGGTACCTTCTGTTCCTTTGATTTTCCACTCGTTTGTTAACTAAACATGCTTCCCATTTACTGCCACAAAGTGAAAAATGTAGTAGTCATTAAGTATTCATTACCTGGGCAATTTGTTTCTTCTTTATGCACTTTTAGCCTGCAGAATATTTCTGAATGCGTAGGTAGCTCGCATTTGGAATATTCACAGTTATAGAGAGCAACCTTAATGCTGTTTGGTGTATTTATTATTTATTACTTCACAAAAAAAAAAAACAGCTACAGCCGCTGAATCTGCTCCCTCATCTTTTTAATATTCTTCAAATATTACATTCTGCAGTATCGTTTCCTTATCAATAATAAGCACTACAGTCATCAGAGGCCTTTTCTCACTTTATCTGGGAGTTTGAACCCACAGAACACTCAGCACCTCTTTATAAGTGGAAACCTACCTTTTAGCTCCTGACCTAAACTGAAAGATGGGTGTGAATATGCTCTCATTAATCTCACCTCCCACAGTAAAAGGTCTGAGTCTGGAGGCTCCCTGAGAATTAATCTAAATAGCTCTTTCATTTCTCTGACGTAAACACAAATGTCTCGGACAACAATGTGGCACGCCGCGGGATGCCCTGAGACCAGACTTTGCTCTCTTATCATTGTCCCTGTAATGTTGTCCTGCAGTTTCTATGGAAACCAAGCCGGCCTTATTAAAAAAAAAAAGAAAAAAAAGAGAAGTTTCACCTTCTCTGAGTCTGCCCTTTACCTGACAGCCAAGATAAACGAGCAGGGTCCTGGGAGGAAGGCAACACAAACATGCATCTCTGCTCAGTGGCCCGTGCTCATTGGCTCTCTGCTGGAAGCCCTTATTTACCTTAATGTTGGGAGGTGGTGGGAATGGGGGAGGCTCAGGAGGAGGAGTAGCCGGTGGAAGGTGTGTGTATGTGTGTCAGGTTGGAAGGGGGAGAGTGCAAGGTGGGAGGGGGGGGTGGTTGTTGTGATTACTCACAATACCTCCCATCAACAACCTTGAACCACACTGCAATAAAAGGAAAAAAAAGAGGCAAACAACTCTTTCTTGCCCCCACAATGCGTGCCGGCCGGATGATGTCATATGTCACCTTCAGCTAATGAAGGTGATGATGACATGCATGAGCGCCGCATACGTTCGCCATCTGCTCGGTTCCACCGCGCCGGAGCCGCTCCCCGCAATGCTGCAGAGAGATGAGCGGAGGCACGTCTGCGCCGCAGCACAAGTGTCCCTCGGCGCGAGTGAAAGACCGCCGCCTGCATCCCGATGACTCAAGTTTAATCGCACCTTCGCACCACGAGCTACTAAAGTGACTTATTTCTGACCGTCATCTGACCAACCAGGACGAGTCGGCACACACAAGTAACTTTTGAGCAGCATCTCCTGTTAATAGCCCACCATGTGCTGATGTTGATACAATAAGTTATGTCTTAAGTTGCCTGGTTGGTTTTATTCACATATTTTGTATTACAAGATTTTTTTTTTCTGATTCCCTTTTGGTTTAATTAAAATAGAAGATAAAGGCCATTTGTATTTTCCATCATCTCCACCAGGGAATTGGGTTGTTGCAGTTACAGCAGACCTAACATTTTAATAATTTATGGTGCAACATATTTAAAGAAATATGAGTCGGTTTCAAGTCAGAGGACCAGGGCTTCAAACAAACAGACCGGAGCGAAGCTAGGTGTAAAATCTGAAAAACTGAAAACAACAATTAAAAGAATTGTTGTTCATTTGCTGCTGATTGATTAACTGTTTCAACTTTAGTGTGACATGAAATTCAGTGTGTCTTAGATTTTGATAGTCGTCACAAAAAGAGATTTCAGGTTCATCTTCAGTAGGTCACAGATTAGTGTATTTGTTTTTTTTATGAATAAATTATTTGAAAACTGATCTTTTAATTACAGTTGGTTTAATGAATGTTTCTTCATGTCAGACCCTGTGGATGTGGCTCTGTTTGTCATTAGTCAAGTACACCTTGTTGCCACACATAATGTTGGGGATGAAACAGTCAAGTAACTTTATTTATAAGTTGATTGACAGACGAGTAATTA
This sequence comes from Scortum barcoo, assembly GCA_023238725.1. Lineage (NCBI taxonomy): Eukaryota > Metazoa > Chordata > Actinopteri > Centrarchiformes > Terapontidae > Scortum > Scortum barcoo. The sequence goes on from CM041531.1 coordinate 12,884,181, forward strand.
GCAGCAATAACATAAACAATAAAACAAAAAATAGCAACAGTCTACTGTAATGTGAATGTTTTTTGTTTATTTGTTTCTCAGGTCCTCTGTGATATGCAATGCAATATATATTTGGGATTCGGACGGTTGATTAGACAAAATACCACACTGGTCTCTGTCAGCTCGTGTTGGACATTGCAGACATTTTATTGGCCAAACAATTACTAGATTGTTCAAGAAAATAATTGGTAGATTGGTTGATAGTGAAAGTAATTTTCAGTTGTAGCTCTGCATAATATAACTGATTAAAGATTTGCAGATTTAAAAAAATATGCTTAAAATAGATAAAGGAATTTTAAACAAAACTTTTAAAAGAACAAATTACTGAGCGCTTTTTCTGGTTTACTGTTGGTTGTGTTTAATTACGAAGAGTGACAAATTACACATTGATTGATTGTTCTTATTTTCACATTTACTTTTCTTATTTGTCAAATTCAGACAAACTTTTTTGCAGGATTCGTTTGTTAAATAGCCCATGAAACTCAAATGACAAAGGATGTTTTTGTACCAACTCATGATGCTCATTCCCGATTCCTGATTCTTTCAGTCATTTTATTTAGCACCTGTGCTGATGCTTCAGTGAGAATTTTCTTCCAGATTGATTACATTGGGAAGTGAAAGCCACTTTGTTGCAGCCGCGGGTTATGAAAGACTTGATTGACAGGCGCTTGACTCCAGCTGTTGGGCAGAGTGTAAAAAGGCGAGTGCTGGTGACTGAAGATGATCTTTAGATAACATCAGATGACCTTTGAGAGCAGCTGAAACGATCAGTCTCCATGGGGCTACTCTCCTCCTGTCATGTCTTGACACTTTTTTTTCTTCTCTCCCCTCCTTCTCTCCTATCTTCAGCTCTGTTTCTGTCTCTGTGTCTGGTGAGTGGAGTTTCTGCGAGTTGGCAGCCTGTATCTGATCCAGAAGTAATTTACTGGTAGCGATAAGGAAGTGGTGCACACAGTCTTTCGTTATAGTCCTTTCTGACAGGGCAATCTGAAGCCCATAGAGGCTAAATTGGAGGAACGTTTTGACTTCAGATTGAAGGGAAACATGCAAGGTTATTATAATATAAATTCAACAAACTGAGATTGAGTGGTGAAACAATCACCGGTGACTCTTAGTTTAATTTTTAGTGATGTGCTTATTCCATTGACTTTGGGAGTGGAAGCAATAGCAGAGTAATAGCAGCGGCAGGAAAGTGAAGGGCAGAGCGGTCTGTTTTCCCTTTTGTTAATGAGTTGGCTGAGACCTTGGCCATGGCAAGCAATGAGTGCTTATTTGCACAATTTTCGGCTGTGCACTTACTACTGACTTTTAATTTTGCTCTTGGTTATAAAGCACATTTTATGTTCGTGAGAAAGACAGAGTTTGACTTATTTGCCTTTGCCGATACAAGCAGGCATCAGCTTATGGGTGCATATTATTACAGTCCATGTGTGCGTGTGTTGTGTTGAGTCCAGTTTTGCCCAGCAGAGCTCTTTTTTTTTTTTTTTTCTCCCAGGCAAGGCAAGGCAGGCAAGGCAGGCTAGGCAGACCAGGGTCATTGCCTCAGGGGTGTCTTAGAGAAATTCTTCTCTGCTGTGGGCGAGAAGAAATATGAAAGAGACCCTAAATCAAGACACAGAGCCCCATGAATCATGTCAGCAGCTGAGCTGAAGAAGAGGGATGAGACCATCTGTAGCAGCATATGAATGGCTAACTGACTCACAGTGCTGTTGACACAAGCTGAAGAAGTGTGAAGAGGTTGTGAAGATTAGCGCCGCTGCTCGCTGCCTAGCCTGGAAACCTGCTTCAGTCAAAGATGAGCAAACCCAAATACGCCGCATGCTCCATTCGTCACTCTGACGTTTTACAGAATTGCGCAGGGAAGGTTTTTTTTTTTTTTGTGTGTGTGTGTTATGAAATAAGATATATTCTCATTACAACACATCTATAACACCTAAATTCCTGTTTCCGTGAATTGTTTGTGAGCTGCTTCCCGTTAAAGGCTTTTTCAGCAGTTATTGATACCAAGCAGCTTCACAGGATGATTTAGATTTAGAAAGTGCCCACAGCTCTGACGCTTGTGAATGAAATGTGATACTTGGTATTGTCTAAGCTATGGGTTGCATTTTATGATTAAGTGTTGTACCCACCCTGTTTTGTGTATTGATCTTTATAAAATTGATTGGCATGTATATTGATAACTGATCGACTTGTTTCCATTTTTCTGGGACATTGCAGCAGGAATTTTACAGTTTTTTATAGAAAAAATAATCAGCAAATTCCTTTATAATGAAAATAATAGTTATTTAAAGGCCTAGATTTGTTTTTTGATTATGCTTATGTTTTGTTTATGTGCAGGTTTTACATTAGTTAAAATGGTATTAACATTCAATGTGGATTGCCAGCCCTTGAAACTCTCATTGGTCTTGCACCTCCTTATGTTACTGAGCACTTTGGATTGATACGAGAGGCATTTACTCAAACATACTGTTTCTAAACTTTCAAATTTACATTTGGTTCCAGTTTTTTTTTTTTTTTAAGAAACGAACGAAATGTCAGATATTCTACACAGAGATAAACAAAACATTGTTTTTGTTACCTTTCAATTTAATTTTATTGTAATATTATTAATTAATTAATTGATTGTACTTTTGTGAATAGACATTCATAATATCTAATTCTCTATATATGAATATGAGTATGAAGCTCTTTGACTCGTGTCATTATGCCTGTTTGACCACACTAGTTCAGTGAAGTTAATAAATTAATATCTGAATTGAATATCTAAGGAATGAGGCAACTGTATAATCTGTAATACAGATTATAAAGCACTGCGAATGTAAAACTTTGGTTCTTAATATCTATACTTGAAGTTAGAAAATATAGGAAACTACTAAATAATGAGAAGATGAGGCAGATCGACACTACCATGGGATAAATTGATTAATTATGACACTTAATTATAGAATAACTTCAAAATCCACTATTTGTTGACACCCAGCAGCATAAGAGTGTCTGATGAGTGTCTCTCTCCTATTAACTTCACCTAAAACAAAGTAGGATTGTAAAAATACAGTTATTAAATTTAATCTCCGGGTCAGGCTTGTAGAATGAGAATTAATTGTCACTGTGAAGCAAATGATTTTGCTCCCCAAAGTTAAATAACAGTCGAGGCATTGTTTTGACATTTAAATTACACTGACACTACACTGTTGTAAAAGAACCTTGTGGCAGCGGTAAATTAGTATCTTTGAGTAAGGGCTGAATCTTAATCGCTGTGCCCAGTGGTGAGGGCATGTTATTAAAGCACAGTAACAGGACTGATGATAATCACAAAAGTTCACGGCCAACCTTAGGGCTTGTTGTTGAAAAAAAAAATAAAAAAAATCACTAAATAAATTAACCCATCAAATCCACGCTTAGGGCATGAAGTGGCATTTATGAACATGTAGGTGGTTTCAAGCTCATAAACAGGAGTTACTGTTAAGCACTTCATGTAATGTAAGTGAAAAGTTATGTTGGAGGATAATGCACAATCCTCCTTGGATAAATTATGGTGTTCTTCGCAGGGTGTGCAGAGTAGGGGTATTTGTGCGAGGCTGACAGTGGGAAGATGAATTACCCCCACCCATCCCCCCCCAAAGTCAACAAGGAAGCAGATCATAGTTTGTGCTAATAAGGATCAACCCAATTTGTGCTCTTTAAATGAATAAACATGTAACTTTAATCTTACTTTATAAAATGCTGGACTGTGTTGTTGAATGTTTTGTTGAATATGCTAATACTAAACTAGCTGCAGAAGCCCATGCATCAACTTATTCTTTTCTTCTTTGCGCTTTGTTTACTGTTCAGGCATGTCACTTCTCATCCCACTTTAAATGAATAAATGTGTTGTTTAAGCCCTTTTTCTTTTCATTTCTTTTTGTGGGAGAACTGAATATGCTGCTGCTGTGAGCACAGCATCCAGGAGCCGGTGTTTGTGGAAAATTTCCTTAATTACAAAAGCAAGTTAAACAACAAGCCGTACCTGATTTAGCATCAGGCGGGGAGGGATTGAGAGATAGGCCTGGACCACGTGGGAGTACAGCAGCAGTCTTAAGAGCTGTACTTTTGGTAAAGGGTGCAGTTCTGGAGTTGTATTACTCTCCTATGATTTGCTATACAGAGACGAGTGTGGGGAGATACTGTGTGGAAACATAAACACAGATAAGCCCATCAGGGGATGAAGGGAGAGACGCTACAGTATGTGATCAGTCAGCTGTAAAATTGAGACCGAGCGGTTTTACTGTCTCTCAAGAAAGACTGGTGATATGACATGCAAAGGAAATGTCAAACAATCCGACTATATTTTATCTCTTCCACTCCCAGCTTTACTATTCACTTTGTTTTCACTTTCCACTTTATCGGGTACCTAATGCAATCTATTGCCATAGCCCTGCAATAAATCCCACCATCACCAAGGTTATAATCGTGATGTTGTGGTAAATAAAAGTGTTTCTTCACCTTTTTTTGTACCTCAACTACTCTATTCACAGACGTTATGGTACTGATCATAATTATCAGTATTTAGAATCTAAAAAAAATAAACACTGCTGGTTTTTGCTATTATTACTACACAGTTATGATATGAACAACCTGTTAACACTACGAGAGAACAACTGCTTGTTGTGTGGTGTCAGTCAGCATTAAATGTTAGTGCGGCTGCCCCTTTTGTTTAAATTTGCAATGTATTTTGTGACTTAAGTCATCTTTACCAGAACATACCAGAAAACTCATTTTCAACTTTTTTTGAGTTTTTTTTTTTTTTGAGTTTGTATGCGTGTCAGGGTCCAAACTTTTTTTTTTTTTTTTTTTTTTACTCCTTTTGTATTTCTTCAAATCACAGAATATTTTCTTTGATTCCAACATGGCGCAAGTGGATGATGGTTCAGTGTATGCGTTTATACTGTGAAGTCTATCGGATGAGCAGTTGTTAAGATAATTGAAAGACGGACAGAGACTCATTCCAATCGAACTGGTTAAATGAACAGTGTAAAATTCATGCAGCACTGATGTTCGTAGAAAACCACATTTCCACCCACGCTTTCCACCGAATCTGCCTCTCTACAGCTGCACTTGTTTTCCCTCCAATGATGACTGTCATTCTTTCAAAAGTGGTAAATACACAACCCAAATCACTCCGACTGGTGTTTTGCAGCTGTCATTCACCTCGGAGCTCGAGAGGGCCTGCAGGAGGTTTATGACCGTCTTTACAATCAGCGGCGGCTCTTTTCTTTTGGCCCACTTGGCTGCTGCTACACGGAGAAAAGATGGATGGAGCTGAGAGCACATATCCACAAACGGTATCACAGGGGTGATTAGGTTGTTGGTATTTTGGTCCCTTTTGCCAATGTGTTGTTTACTGCTGCGGATCTCTGAGGTGTAGTGACAGTGCGGTGGATCTCGGTGTCTGCGGCTCCAGAAGCAGCAGATGTGGCTTCTTGTTCCTGCCAGCTGTGGGAAGATAATCAGAGATGTGAGGACAAAAGCCTAGACACAGTGCAATCTGGAGCTTTAAATCAGGCCTCAGTAGTGTCAGTGTGTGGGACCTTGAATTAGTGTGTAGCATCACAAGCTGCGTGCTGAGCAGTGTTTATTTTAATACATCTCTTATTGTTGCTACTCAGTGTGTCATTAATCTGCTTTTGGGTACACTGTCCATCATCAATGAAATGTAGATACTCCTTATATGTTAATGTATCAAAAGTAAATGTTTACTTTCTGCGGTATGGCGTTGCTACTTATATTTCAGCAAATAGGCTAAATACATCTACATCACCACTTTCATCAACTTACAGCTACCAGTATCCCTTATGTAGTCCAGTAGCCCAGACGTATTTTCAACCGCTGTTTAAATTGTGTGCTTCCTCCCGCTCACATCTTTGAAACAGTGGCATTGCCAGAGCGAACACTTTGGCTGTGCCTCAAGAAAACCGCGTGTGCCAACAAATGAAGTTCACAGCGACGTAGCCGAGCCACCGCTTTGTTAGGTATTCTCCAAATAAAATAAGCCGCGTGGCAGCATGGAGAGCAAACTACTGGGTATTCAAGGTAGGAACGCCTTGCAAGAGTATAATAAATAGATGGCAACATTCAGCAACACAGAGAGTGAGGTCGAGAGTTCACAGCCTGTGTGTGAGAGAAACCGAGACAAAGCACCCTGAGTGCCTGTCAGACCTGCTCTGTTATTGAAACGGTCTGATGGTAACCTCATGTTATTACATTTATGAAACACAAATGAGTGTGCAGCCTGTAAAGACAATAATGAAATAAAAGTGACATATGACTGAATTTAGTCGAATAGTAGTCGCCTGTAAGCCTTTTACATAGGCTCTGTATTAATCACTATTAAAGAAGCAACAGTAACCAGGCCTACAAAAATGAAATAATAATTCAACATATAAGTACTGAATTGGAATAGTTTGGTGCTAGTTGTAATATATAAGCCCAATATAAATGACTTTGTTTATAATTAAGCTGGGGATGTATTCACGATAATAAGAACTTCAGTTGGCTAAGACATCAACCTCATTAGGACGTAGCTGTGTGTACAGGGGCAACAGGCGTGGTTTGGCTTTATTGTTAAGTGATGTTTTCCCTTTTGCTGTATGTGTAGTTTGACATGAGCTCACCCACCCTGCTTGTGAAGTGTAGCCTGTTTGAATAGCCACCAATTTCGAAGCGCTCCAAGCAAAAGTATGCGTAGTGTCTTTCCTTCGGGCACATTAAAATGCCGGCTATCTGAGCAAACATTTTCAGCATGACATCTGGGTCATACCAGCCCACCCTGGCACACCCCTGCCTGTGCCACGGCTTTGAAGGTAAAGAACTGATAAGTCACAGACAGCGAGAGGTGCAGCACTGATGAGCATAGCACTGACAAAATTACACGTTAATATCCCGCCACAAGAGTGCTGCAGCATTCTTCTTCAAGCCTCATTACAATCTATTTGTGCTCTTTTGGCCCCACTGCTGGGCTGGATTGATACCTCGTTATAAAACAGTGCCGTTGTGAGAGGGAGTCCAATCACTTCATAAGTGTTTACTTTAAACCTGACATCCTCGCTGTCTACACTGTTTGATAGCCTGGAAATAAGGGTGTTGCTCCAGGCTTGTTGATTTGTTTATGCGTGTTTACAGAGCTCCTCATAGATTTCTAATCATCCTCTCAATGTGTTTTTCTCTGCATCTCCATGAAGCAGGTGTTGAAATTTTGGACAAGCTCTGGTCAGTGAATGGAGATGGCAAAGACGACTAAGCCTCTTAAGTTTTGCGCCAGAGAGGAAAAAAAAAATTTTTTCATCAGAGTGATGATGTCGATAATCTGCCCTGGATTGAGACCAAGAAATCAGTACATGAAGTTCTGCGGGATATTTATTTGTGCTCCACAGTCAAATGAAACTTTCAGACAGATGGAAAAGATACAGTATTCATGAATTGTAAAGAAAACACATCAGAACATTATTTTGGATGTGAGCATGTTGATCACTGACATCATAAAAGCTCTGATGAGTCTTTTATTGTCTGCCCTGCTCTTACCACATCTGTTTAATCCTGAACATTATTGCCCTTATGAGGCATTAAGATCTTTAAAAATCCCCTCTTTTGGTGACCATCTGCTTTTATGAGGCCATTGTACCTCCTAGATAGCCAACTTTTCCATTTGTCCTTATTACCTCCCATAAAACTCAAATATTTAAGAGGTGTTATAAAAGTTCCATTGCCATTTGAGGACTTCTGATATCTATTTGGCATTAACAGCGTGCATGATGCAGTAGCTCATATGCACACAGATCCACTTAGCCTTGAAGGGAAATTATCGGTACAATATAACGCTTTTTACAACCCTAATAATGGATTTCTGTGAATGGGAGGTAGGTATCATTTAGGGCACCAGAGTTGAGAAAGGTGCAGCGGCATATGCTCACACTTGTTTATGTAAATGTGCTTAAAGCATTGGGGGAATGCTGTTTTATACACAATTTGCCCAGGATGTGTATAAATAGTTTAGCTGTGACTATCAACTAGACACTTGCACCATTTGAAAAGCAAGTGCGTTATTGTCATTGAGTTTGATACCGCCATCTGTTAACACCAGAGCATACTGATGGTTGCATAGTGTTAGTGAGAGCAAATAAATTCATGCATTGACTTGACCCCTGTAGTTTTAGCGCACTGTTCGTTCCACCAGCCCACACTCTGCTCCTCTTGTGCAGGGATCTTGGGGCTCTGTGCCATTTAAAGAACATGCAACGTAATTTCCCCAAGCAATGCGCGTTGTAAAGAACATGAATGAATTAACAAACAAACGCCAAGTGAACAAAGTGGCCCTCTTAAGCTGTTGTCATTTTTAAAGAGGGTGAATGGGTGCATAAACCTGAACGAAGAAGCATTAGAGGTATAATAAGGTGAATAAATCAGAGTGTAAAAAAATTCATATTTGACTCATATGCACCTGATGATATCATGATACCCTAAGTGGTGTTTTCACACTTGGTCCCTTTCAGCCCTCTAAACGAACTCAAATTGATGATTCAGCATTTTTTGTCTATATATGTGAACAACTGTACTCAGACCCCTTTAAAACGAACCGTACTGTTCGCTGAAACGTCAGCGGTACTGTTCGCCTAATCTGCGCATTGTGAACACAAAGCTTGCACCGGGTTCACTTCGCCTTTTTGCACTGTATTGTAACCTTCTTCGCTTGCCGTACATTGGTCATACGTGACTGCAGGCAGCCGGGAAAACTTAAATAGCTTTTTGTGTTCATATGTAATCTGAATAACTCTATTTTCCTCTATGTATGTGTGCTAATTTAACCAGAAAACACAGGAGGGCAAGCATAGCAACAGACAGACTAACCCTACCCAGAATGCAGTGCAGTGGGGGTTCTGAGAGCTCCAGAGGACCTTAGTGTGAACAGAAAAGAGGACTGAGGCCCCATCAAAGCTGAACTGGACCAGAAAGAGAACCCGGTCCTCTTTGAAATAAACTCACAATGTGAAGACAAAAAGAACTGAGTTTGTTTTCTTTTGGTCCACTCCACTTTTGGTCCACTTAAAGAGGGACTGAGTTTGGTTCTTTTAAAAGGGACAAAGTGTAAAAACACCCTTGAAAAAGCACTCTCCCTCAAGCCAAATCCATACCTATTCAACATTAATATGTATATTTTTTTCCATATCTATATAGATGGCCGTCTGTCGCCGTCCGTGCATTATTGTCATTATCATAAGCTTCCATTTTGCAGTCCACTTTGTTTTTGATGTTGATCTTTTTTCTTCATTTCCTCAAGAGTGTGTAAGTTCACTCTATCGGCAATGAAACACCATTTTATGTCTCTCAGTCCTTCGAAACTTTGTATTCATGAATATGCAATTAATCTGTCTTTTAATAAGAGCAAGCCCCAACATCTCAGTACAACAGTTGAGTACAGATTCTAGACACAAAATGCCCATTACCTACCAGCTACCAGACCATATTAATTACCGCTGCCACCTTGGTCAAACAGCTCTGTCTGGTTAATTCCATAGTGTCTTCCTGGCATAAGTCAATATAACTTCAAGGCTCAGGGCTTCCTGGTAATTGGAACAAACACGGCAGTAGTCATGTTTGCAGCTAAATCTTTGCCAGAGGCACTGTTGACTGTTGTTGTATTATCCTCTTTGTCACAGCTCTCAGTAAAGGTACACTGTTCTAGATAAACATACTGGCAAACCTTGTAATTCTAATCACATTTAGTCTTTATGAGAATACCTCATTACAGCCTGTCTGCAAAAGTTTTGTCAGTCTGTTAATTTATCTGATTCAGACTCTATGCACAAATAAAGAATGACAGTCCCACAAACTCCTGACGTGGTGCACATATTGTGGAATATAAACATACACTTGTTTACTGCAGGAGCTGTGGAAATCTTGATGTATTATTTAATTACAGTGTTGCAGAGTTAATATCCTTATTGCCATATTAACTCTGGGTTATTGTACCAAACAGATGTTTGTTTGAAGCATGGCCTCCTTGTTGATTTTACACATTAAACTGCATATGCTCCATTGTCTTGCCTGAAGTATTTTCTGTCCTTTTGAGCTTAAGTGAACAGGCTGCTTTGAAGTGGTGGACCCTCGCAGATCCTCTCTGCGCTCGGCAGTGAGCCAGAAGGACTTTTGTTTTCTCAGTGACAACTTGAAGGCAGGTATTGCCTCCTAGCCTACTAACCGCAGGCCTGCTTTGTTTCTCACTCAGCCAACCATGAACGGCGCGCATGGTCTACCTCCTTCATCTCCCGAGCCACTGAACTCCTCTCTCCATAACATTTTGATGAAGGTGCTCTCAGGAAAAATACATTTCTGCATTTAGCCAGGTGGTTAGTCAACTTTTTTTTTTTTTTGCTTCAACATTGCCGTAAAACAACCCCATATATCTGCCTGACAGATGATGCTCACATTGATTTTTAGATTAACATTTAAAAGCACATAATTGGCTCTTGCTTTGTTGTTGCTTTTATTTATTTATTTCAATGGCTAGCTTCACATGCTATGTAGAAATGATAATAATAAAATGGAACAACTGACAGTTTCTGTTTAAAAGAACACCATCTTATTTATCAGCATAGTAATTATACATGTGAACTCACAATTGAAAGACAGATGGTGTGACTGCCAATAATTAACAAACATGCTCAGCTGCATCTCGTGATTGATAGCTCAAAGCAGCAGAAGCATACTAATGGCCCTGAGCAAGTCTGAGCAGTCTGTGACCTGCTAGTTTAATGATATAATGTCATAAATGTTCGACAGCCCTCCATAAATCGCTTCCAGAAAACGTGCCAAGCAGATTGAAACACTGCATCTTTATTTGTGTTACTTTAAAAATTACATGTGCAGTGTATCTCAAACTATACAGACATGCAGGTATCTGCTTTATACCTTGTGCTCAGTGAGTGTATATGATGTACAGGCTAATGTATTCTTTATTATGCTAAATAAATGGACTAAGTAACTCCATGAGACACAAACATAACAACAGTTTAGACGGGTTCAACAGTTTAAAGTGTCCCCTGGGAACTTTTTTAAATTAACAGCATTTCTGTGTTGCTTCTGTCATCTGAATTTTGAGTGTGTTTTCTCTGCTTGAGGCACATTTTGTCATTCTGAACATGTGTTGTCAAATTGGTAGGGATGTTTTCTTGAATCCATTGTGTTTTGTCCATGTGGATGTGTTTTCTTAAGTCACACTATGTTGTGTGACAGTGAGATTCATGCTTAATTCTCAATTATTGCCCCATCACAGTCCTAATCAAATGGATACAGATGAGATGATGCACCTAAAGACACAAATATTTGAAGCAGAGAGCATCAAATTCTTCACAGTAGCTTGTATCTGTGTCTTATGTGCAACCACAGTATTACAGTACACTGAACTGAGGATATCTGGAGGAGACTTATCAGAGTAAATTACTTTGACATACCAATCCTACTCCGTCCTGAAGTCCAGCAAAAAGGAGAAAAGGGCTTCAGATTTCTTTGTTCCAGACATGAAGGTTTTGCACTTACAGACAAATATAGTTGAATGAGATGGGGATAAGAGCCAAGAATAAAATGATTGAAATGTTCAATCTAGGGCTGAATGGCGGTGTGAGCAGAGATGAGATGCAAACCAAGCACCCCTTTGGGGAGAAGGATATGGATTATAAGATCCTGCTGCTGGTCCACAGAGACACAGGCAATCACTCAGCTGTTTGATATCCTCTTGTAGGTTGTGCTTGATGCTACCGTATGCTTTTTACTCATCCTGAAGAATAGATGATGACTATGATCAATGTTTTTTATCTGTGACACCTTTTAGGGAGCAGACCCTTATTTCTTGGTGTTGCAACCCCCTGAGAGTCTTTGCGTTGCATTGCCAGCCCTGCAGCATTTTACAAGAGATCGTATGTGTTATCAGGTTATGGATCCCAGCGGCATAATGAAACACAATGCTTACTGAATGCGTGTGTGTGCTTGGATACAAAAATTCATTTTATACATTCTTGCACATTGAACTGCACATAAGTCTTGCACGTCTGTGGTTTTCACAATATAAAACAGTTTTGGTTTATAATGTGCAGGTTTTTTTTACAGATGTGTGACTGTACACACGCGTTCATAGAGTGGGACTGGGCACAGATGGCTCTGATGTAATCTCTTCAATCTGCTATTAATCACAGTACAGAGAAGAGTAAAAAGGCTGCAGCTAAGGTCATGACGTGCTGGATTTGTGACATAGGATGGCATCTTATGATAGGTATAAGCAACTTGTGAGATTATCAAAAGCGAGCGGATGCAGTAATCTCCCTTTATTATTTTTTATTTTTTTATTTATTTAACAGGTATACTCTTAACAATTTATAGTAGCACTAGACCCAACAAGGACTATCTTGATTCCATACACATCGAATCTCCATCTCAGCAGGTGTGTCCAGGGATTAAAAAGAGCTGGAGGCAGTGGGATCATAGCTCCAGTATACACGGTTCAAGTGCAGTTTAGTCCCAACACATCAGCCTCCAGCCGGAGGCAGTGAGCAAACAGGACCTTCACTTTCACACTTAGAATTTGGTCAGATTGGTATGTTTTAGATGCACAGAAGAAGCAAAATTATTCAGCAAAATCATGTTATGGCAGAAAACCCGAGAACTTGTTGACATGCAGTGCAGTAACCTGGTTACTCTAAAATCTGAAAAAGCAGCAGCAGGTCAACCCATGTGGTTCTCCAATGTCCTACATCCAGACTCCTTTTTATATGAACAGACCTTTTTCATAATGTATGAGAGATGTTAGTGACCAACATATTTTAGATCAAAGGCTGCAGCACACACATGATGTAGTACATGTCAGGTATAGTATGATGCTTCACATACTTTTTTATTTATCAGGGACAACACTCATAAATCGACATTAGCATGTAAAAGTGCTTTTTCATGTCACTATTAATTTTAATTGTGCTATCACACATCGTATTTATATTTAACGTCATGTGTCGCAGTAATACAAATTAAAAGAATTCAACAAAGCAAAGCTAAAACTCATTTGGATCCATAGACCAAAAGTGCAAATATAAAAACAAGAAAAGCTAATTACAGCAGAGTAAAGTTTGTCACGTCATGTAACTTCCTTGCATTCCTTCAAATGCCCATATCACTGCTCTGAAGTCTGACACTAATTATTTAGACATTTCTTACGACTTCAATTCAATTCAGTCAATTCTCATTTGGCTTCGTGTAATGATCCATTTCACCGCCACAGGAACATCACCAGGCTTTGTGGTACTATTGTAGGAAGTATTATAGTGGACACAGCTGAAATCTTAGGTCACATGACACACTTTGGCTTAGACATTTTCCCTCACACCACCCTTACAAAAGAAATGGCAAAAAGAAAACTTTATTGAGCCTAAAGAAATCAGAGGATAATGTCAAGTGCTTGTAGCCAAAATCAGCAGACCAAGAAAAATTACTCACCCACAGGCAAAAAAAAGTAGAAGAAGCTCTTCAGACGCAAAAAGAATCGATTTATTCCATGTACAAATGGTGTTTGCTGATTTTATGTGAAACACCTTTTGCCTCCTACCCTCCTTCTCTGATTGGTCTTTGGCTATTTGTGTATCTAGAATTACACGGTCTGTAATTTGTGCTGCTGATGGTCTTTTGATCAAAATGTTCTTTTGGCACATTGTGTCACATTTTGCACAAATTAATTAAAGTTAAGTTAATTATGTTAAGTTAATTAAAGGAAACCAAATGATAAAACTCACACATGATGGGTTGAATTTGAGCTCAAATGTATCCATCAAGAAAAACCGTCTCACTCAAATTTACTTTCCTGCTTTTTCTTTATAAATCTTCCACACTAATGCATTTTTATAAATGCAACTTTGGACATCTGTATTGGTTCTCTAAATGAGCAAAAAAGCCTGCTACTGTGGCCACATTTTAAATGTTGACTTAATATTTAATTTGATGCAGCTGCCTGAAGAAAGACAGCAGCCACAGCACAGACTGAGAGGACAGAGGCCACAAAAAGAGAAGAAAGAGCCTAATAAGATAAACAGTTTAGATAGCAGGCTGACTGCTGATAAAGGACACTGAATGGACGCTGTTTTTTTACTCAGCTGATCACATTAAGGGGCTCCGATTTGCAGGAAATTAACATCAAAATTACATTTCAAGGGCCTAGAACATCCTGACTCAATATGAATTCTGCCATCCACCTTTTCTTTTAAATATATTAGGCACCTGTACTTCCTGCAGGTGCCTTTATTTATTCATACTTTTTTTTCTTCTTTGTGACCTTGTGTTGCTTAGAGATCGCACCCTAATTGTACAACCAGCCAGTCATTTTAGGCACATTTTTTTATTCTTAATTCCCTAATCTGAATCTAAAATTAGGGGAATTAGGCCAACACCTTTTTGATCTGCTTTGTCTGCACACACACACACACACACACACACATACACACACACACACACACACACACACAAAGAGCTCACCAGGTCTTTCAGCAGTGAGCGACGTTACCTTGATCTACTAGTTTGATTCAATGATATGCTGAAGATTGAGATGTGAGTGAATTGTGCTCACTCACTGGCTGCCATGGTCAGTGTCATTACAGCTGACAGACTGTACTGAAACTAAAGTGAAGAGTCCTTGAGGCGAACTGAAGCCTATTACCTGGCTATAACAACAATGAACTGCTTTAAAACAAGGATTAATGCAGCACATTGAACCATTAAAGCAACAGTATATAAAATGTAGAGGAGACTGGACTTGAAAATTTGAGTGACTCCAACTCTCAGGTCCTTTTCCCTTCTTTTCTGCGATGCCTCCAAAGCCCCTCCCTGCAACATTGCTTGGTCTAATTCTTTTTTAACTTGTTTTCTTTCTTCTTCTTCTTCTTCTTCTTCTTCTTCTTCTTCTTCTTCTTCTGTTTAGTCATCTTTTGTGTAAACTGTTGTTTTCTCATTGCTTGGTTGTTCAGTTGTTGTTTATCCAGCGTTACTTCAGTCCCAAGTTGGTGCATACATGGTGGAGCAGTGACTGAAGCTCTGTCAAATATCTGATTGGTTATTTTTGAGTGTGGATTCTTCTCAAATAGGTTTAAAGGGCAGCAGGTGGAGCTGGAGGAGCCTGATTTTTTTCCTATAGAGTATTTGTCTCATGTATTACTGTCACACATTTTGACAATTTTAGCAAATATGTCTAAAAGTCATTTTTAAACAAGTTAACAACTTCTGCTTTGAGGCTTGAGCCATGGATGAATAGCTGAGCTCAGTATACTGTACTCACAGAATAGTTTAATAGCTTAATTTCATACAGTCCTTGATATATAGCTTTTATAAAGCCTACAGGTAATATGCAGCCTTGGCACTGCAGCAGAGACACACATTCATGTGCACATGTGCAGGTGAATCATGTTCCCTCCACATCACAAATACCATTTTAACCCCAGGGTATGCCTGCAAATGAGCTACGCTTTCGCCTTTGTGTTAGTTCAGAATATTGATCATTTTTTAGTATTACTCCCCAAGAGAAGAAGAGATTATAGATTGGACTTTATTCAGTGTGAGAGTGTTGAGTTTGCTCTTCACCTCTGCTGTATTTCTCAGTGGAGGAACAAGTGTTCAGTTCCTAAACTTAAGTCAAAGTACCAAACGTTCTGCATGTAAAATTCTCCCAAAGTAAAAGCAAAGCAGAAGTATTGTCAGTAAAATGTTCTTAATACTGGCACCTGTAATTGATGTATGCTTATGTATTATACATGTGCTTACATATTAAACATGTGCTTATGCATGAGTCATTATTAATAATCTTGCATCAGTGCCCATTCTTGGAGGTAGTATAACGTAGCATAACTTAACATTTGAGAAAAATACAAGAACTTCAAAATTGTACTTAGGTATAGTACTTTATTAAATGTACTTAGTTACTTTTCCATCACTGTTTTTCTTTCATGACTGACAGATATATGTAAATACTTACCGACTCCTCTGTCTCTTGTACTTTGTTCACAGCTACACCCTCCGTGTGGTGGGCAATGGGATCAAGGCTCAGAGTGTCAACCCTGAAGTCAAAGTGAAGGGAGCCGACCCTGTAATTAATCAGATCATTGACAAACTGAAACACATCAATCAGGTGAGTCTCTCTTGTCGTCTCTACATATTTCCTATATGTCCATTACACCATTTCTTCTTTTCTCCCTCCTTTTTTTGGCACCACTCACTCACACTTTTCCATCCCTCATTCCGTCAAACATACGGTAACTGTCTCCTCAGGTAATCTGCTAATTCTCTGTGCCTCCGTTTTATGGAACATTAAGTATCTCTCGTTAGCTTTTGGCTCGTTCTTCAAGGTACACAGAAATGGCTGCGTTCAAGAGAAGTGTCTGCTCATAAAACTGAAGCCCCTTACTCCTCACCTTCGAATGATTCTCAACTAAATGATTCATTTATATCATCTTTCATATTACCAGTAAGTACTACCTAATAGAAAAGGAGTCTCAAATACAAAATCATCTTGAGGCAATGAAAAATAAAATCAATCATTATACATTTAGAAACCCATTTGATCTGGTTTGTGTGTCTTTATATTTACCAAATTATTTTTCTCCTCTTTGTCAAAATCAATGTAGCATTTCTATTGCCCCAGCCTGCTTTTATGCACGTTGTTTGCTCCTTCCACTGCTGTTTATCTCTCAGGATGATGAGATTAAGGCAGTTTACGGGAGCACTTTCTCTTCTCTAGCTTCAGTAACAGCTGCTGTAGCAGCCTCTGTGTTGTTGCACTGCAGCAGCAGCTTCACATGGCTGTTGCTTTGGTTTCCCTAGTGGCAGGCTGAAGGCCAGGTCATCTCTCTTGACCTCGTGCTGGCACCCCCTCCCTGACTAATTCACACCATCTGTGGGATGTCAGAACACATAAATCTATATCATAACCATTTGAGGGCTCCTGATCTGCCTCTCTGACAATCACTGTACATGTTTCTTTCTCTCTCTCTGTTTTTGCTGCTGGCATCTTAAAGATGTCCTTTGTGGTTCTGTGAATTTTTACTTACAAGGGAAAGTTTTACAAGCCTGAATACTCAGAAATTGTTGATCTGCTTTGCATGATTTACTGTGACAACTATGAAGCAGATCGTGATCGTCATCTTAGCCCAGGTTACGAAATCATTTATAATCTGCAGACAGCAAGTGCACCACTGAGTGTAACTTGAAACCCTCTGATTTCTTTACCCAGTATCTTTTGCACATACTTACTCCATGTTGTCCACATTTCCATCTTGTAGCCTCTTTGATTACCCCTGGTTTAATAACCAATCAATAGTCATTGATTCACTTATTGAATCCTGGAATAATCCTGCATCTCTCCATCAATTAGGGAGATTTAACCTCATTACAACATAATTGTACCATGAACTGCACAACTTAGTGCCATAAACCTGCAGTAACTGATTTTTTTTGGCCACCTGGGGGCAACGTAAACTACTTGTAAACATAACTGACATATCGTCACCTTTTAGCCAACTATTAGCTAAATGTAGCTTATTTACACATTCAGCAGTTATGGAGTAACACTATCATTAATTTGGAGTCATGGCTCTGCCCACTAAGTCCAGTATACACTCACTGTTCACCAGCGAGTTCTTAACTCTGTCTGTCTGCTGTTTGGTGCTGGACAAGAGCAATTACTGAAACAAAACATTTATAGCTGGAGCCAGATAAGAATGACAAAAAGCTTCAAGATGCTAAAACACTACGGAGAGCTGAAGAGTTGAATGATAAAACTCTGTGGTTTCATCACAAGGAATGAGTTTCTTCACAGTGCACATAAATGTTCATATATTATATTATTAAGTATAGTCTGTAAGTAAAAATATTGATTATAGTCACTTTACATACAAAACACACACTGATTTTAAAAATTAACTAATATTAAACTTTATTGTCCATTATGGTCAGGTGAATGTACATGATTAAAAAAAAGTTTACTGAATGCCTTTGTTTTCTTTCTTACTGTCTCTTTGTTTCTTTTTTCCTTTTCAAAGTTTCATTTGTTTTAAATCAAGACATTGTGTGAGCTCGTTAGTGCCGCGACACTTGGGCACAATGTCGGATATGTAGCTCATTATCAGGTTACTCACACATCTAGGGGGGAAATCTGTGGTGTGTGAAGGAACCAGCTGAGGGTAGGTCTGATTTATTGTAAAGAAACAAGAGAAAAAAACACTGACAGTTTTGTTTAAAACCCTTTTTTTAAAAAAAAACAAACAAACAAACATATTTTTAGAAACTCATGGCAATGTGTATGTGGTCATGTGGTCGGCGGTTCAATAGCTATTGTATAGATTAATATTACTTTTTATACAGACACAAGGGCCACTGAGTCCTAATGACATTTTTTTTTACATATCAAACAAAAACAAATATAAAAAAAGACAATTTTACACAGGTATTCATTGTTCTCAAATGATTTATCCTAATAACTAATAACTCTAGTTCAGCATCATTTAGCCTGTTTATTGTAAGACTTACTCCTGGCATTGTGGAAATATTGTTGGATCTGTATCTTACTGTTTATCAGTGAACCTGTCAGTTCTTAAAGTGTAACTAACTAACCTAATTTGTTTTGTACCTTATTGATAATCTCTTTATCTTTATTTTGTTAATGTTTTGTATTTGCGCTCTATATTTTTGCCCACTTTCTAACAGTGTCCCTTTGGATGAATAAAGTAATATCATCATTGTGACCATGTTAGCATGCTGATTTTAGCATTTGTCCCAAAGCCTAATATAGCCTCACAGAGCATGGCTGTAGACTCTAGAAATTAGGTGCCAGTGAAATTTAACCAATAGTGAATTTATTTGATACCCTAACAGAATCAGCTCTATGATCTAAAATATTATCATTCCCAACAATTATGCAGCCACGAAACACAAATGTCAGCATATAGTTTAACAGCTCAAATGAAGCTTCCAGTTTTGCTCATGTTTTACACTCTTCATTGAAGGCGTTAAGTATCACTCACAGTTAGAAATATGAATGCCCCCCACACCGAAACACTAACAAACAAAAGACAGGGCTAATTAATTCCACCAAATATAAATGGTATCTAGATTAAATCTGGAAATAACAATGAAACACAGGAGTCAGTTTTTGTGTATGTGGTTGATAATGTTCTTTTAGTGAGTATTTTTTCAATTAGAACAACAAAAAACTAAATATTTGATTGCTTTAAATAATAAAATACACTTAAAACACTGAGAAATAAGTGTTTGTAACTTTTTTTAAAATTCATCTAGCCACTTCTATGTTCCAACTAAAAAGGGACATAATAATTTCTTTGTCATATAATAATTTCTCACGACAATGAATGAAATATTTTATCATTTCTTGGTTTTGAGAGCTCTTTGAGACATCTTTAATGATTCAAGACTAAATTAGGAGTCATGTTTTAGTCACATGAATTGTTTGTTTTAGTCTAATTTTAGTCTTATCTCCAAATACTGGGTTAGTTAAAGTGTAATGAATTACTTAAACATTTATCTAGAGTTTCCAAATCAGTACATACATACTTTTTTTTTAATTAACTATAAACTCTGTTGTTTCTGTGGAGTGGTATTAAGGTTTGAACATTGAGACAGATTTATTAGACAGATTTATTCTGTTATATGAATTTTCTGAAATCTGATGGCTGCCTTCCCTGGTGTTCAAAAAAACATTTCATGAAAAGAAGTATCCTCAAAAGTTTGATTTTGTGGTTAAAATCTACTTGTGCTGAAATTCAACATTTGCCCCTCTGCACAAGTGTTGTTTGCCAAATCCTCATCACCTGTGCCAACACTGCCTCCAGCAGTGGATAGTGAACCTTGTGTGTTCTGCATGTAGTCATGATGGTAACTTTCCAGATCCAGTGTTCAGAGAGCGGTTCTTTGCTTAGTCTACTACTCACATGTTTTGCTTGGGCATTATGGGAATTCACAAAGCAGATTACCAAAAATTAATTGTAGCAACATCTCAAGTACACTTGAGCCAAATTACACTCCATCGCAGGGTCAAACTTATTCTCAAGAGGAGTTACTTTGTTGTGTCTAATATCAATTACATAATGCACTGATTTGCAAAATCTGTTATTACAGTGTGTGTTTTCTTCCAGCCGTGGATTAGAAACAGACTCTATTTGAAAGCATTACAGAATTTCCCTGGGTTCCCTGGGTGTCTTCTATTTGCATAGAAGACACTTTCTTCAGTGTCCAGAGAGCTTTATTCTTCAACACGTGAGTACAAAGCCCGAGCTGTCCTGCAGAACATCTAAACTCTTACCAATAGGACATCATTTTTTATATTGTAGGTTGTAGGTGTGCCCAGACTTTTCTCTCTTTTTGCATACTTTTAGAGTGGTTTTTACTTGTGTCTAAAATGATCTCTTCCTGCCTTAAGTTAAACAAACCTTGCTTCTAATGGAGTCCTGATTCCCGTTGGCTGCTTTTTAAAAAACTTTTCAAATTGTCCCTACTGTTACAATAGCTTTTCTGAGACACAAATCTTTAAACATCCTTACATTCTGAGACACCAACTTTTAAACATCCTTACGTAACAGTTGCTCTGGTACTTTTCTTTCTGAATGACAGTCTTCAAAGGTTAATACAGGATAATATGTAGCAGTATAATGTGGCCTTGTATATAGCGGCCTTATAAAAAGAACACACGTATGCAGTTTGGAAAATTGACACCACAGACTCAACTTTTGCTGCAACATAATGTGACACATTAGCCACATACTGCACTGGTCAATCAAAAACATGTAAGTGCACGTTCCTGGTAGATTACTTGTGGTCATCCAAAGATTAAAAAAAAAATTTTTCCATCCATTTTCTATTCCCACTTTATCCTGACAGTCACAGTGTGTGTGTCAACCAGGGAACTGAACCCAGAACCCTCTTGCTGTGAGGCGACGGTGCTAACCATTACACCACTGTGCCACCTGTGACAATTTTTCAAAGCTATAAAATCCTCTGTGTGAGTAGTAGAGACTCTTGTGCAGAACTTTGGTGTCTGATGGGGCTCTAATTATAGACTTACTCAAACTGGGCTTCCAGGATTGTATTTCATTGTCTCACCTGAGAGTGTTAATCAAATTAAAATAGGCACAGTGTTGTGTTTCCTGGAGCCTGTGTGCACTGAGACATGTTGAAATCAAACTGTATGTTTTCCATGATACTGATGAGTGATGGACTAAGAAACATTACTGGTACTATTTGCCCTTTAGTGACAAAGTCATGGTAGACTGTCGGGCATTTAAGGCTGTTGGCTTTTCTAGACATGAACCAAATAGTTTTATTTACCCAAACAATTTGGAAAGTCATTATCAGAGTTTAAAAGGCAGTAACCTATTTTTTTTCATTTAATATGAGGACTTATTAATATGGACTGGATTTTTTATTCAAATAAAAACACCTCATCAGACAGGCTGCCTTACAACGAAACCCTGCTGTCATGGGTAGTAATTAATTAACATGGCAGCTAAAATGCTTCCTGTAGAGTCTGATGTATACTGTCAATCGGGTATAGAAATGACTTGTGTTAGAAGTCATAATGTGTCTAAGACTTTTGTATTATGCATCTGGTACGATTCATTGAACAGCTTGTGTGTTCACAGTCCTTGAGTCGAGTTTGCATTATCATCTCATTGGGACTTGATTTGCAAATAGTTCTGATTGCCATCTCATTAGTCGGTGAATTGCAGCACAAGTGTCAGCCCGTGTGTATGACCTGAATTGTCAACATCAATTTTCAACCCTCACATTTCATTCCTCCGCTGCCTTAAAGGGGTCGATGACATGTCACGAGGCACACAGCAAGTTGAACAGAATACACGACAGGGAGTCCCAGGAAGTCGTAATCATGTAATTCAATGACAATGTGGCTGTTTAAGATGGAAACTGGGGCTTGAGGAGGATATGTGGGTCATGTTCAGATTTAAAATACAGCCGGTGTTAAATGGAGGTTCTTTGAAATTTAAATTTATTGAATCTGTGTGTGGTAGCTTTATCCTGGACCACCATCGTATGTGTGTGTGTGTGTTGGAGGGGGAGGTTAATGGCAGCTCAGTTTATGACTGGCAAAAACATCAATTACATATACCAGTGCACACACTCATTCCAATGTACACGAGTGACTGTGTGCACATCTGGGTGGTGTACACTGCACCGTATATTACTTCTATAAATCACTATAGCATTGGTGCACCTCATTAATATGAAGAAACCTACTTTAAAGTACGTGTGCATGTGCACATGAATGGCAGCTTGCCTGTTTGGGCGGCTGGAGAAGGAGAAGACCGAAGTGCAGACTGAAATATGAATGGAGGGAAAAGGTGAAATTCTTTACTGTTGGGCATTTTTATGAGGATAAGAATGATGTGTCCATGCAAATGTTGATTTTCATGTTTTTCATCTACATATCGGAAATGTTCTTTACCTTTTCCATTTATTCGCCCCTGACCTTGACTAACTGAAGTGCAGAAAGCACTCCCAGTTCCCCTAGAACCAAATGGAAATGTATCATTACTATTCCACTGCCGAGACTGCAGGAAAACACAAAACAGCAATGCAGCTATTGACAAATTCATCATGCAATCTAAGTGTACAAACTCTAGATTTCATCATCTTGCTCATCAGCAGCTCTTTCCCATGAATTATTTGTTGGCTCCTCTCCTCCTTGCCTGTCCTCTCCTCTTGATGTGGTAAAACCCATCAAGAATCTATAAGTAGGCCCTGTCCCTGTGTCTCTCAATCAAAATCAGGGGCAAGCAGCTCCCCACCCAGTCTGCAGGCTGAATTATTTACCAGTCATTGATGTGGTGGTTGACCAGCAGTTTTTCTCTTGAATTATTCATGCCCCCTCTCCTCTTAGTCCAAAGGATTAACACTGAGAATATATTCACATTTTATTTGCTGTGCTCCTCAATATACATACCACATCATAACATATGACTGTTAAGTCCAGCTTAACAAGAGCAAGGAGCAAGGACAATCTTGTTTTATTAAACAGTTATATATTTAACACACTGCAGCCAGTGACTGTGACTTACAAATTCAGTTTGTTTGATTCATGCGTGTTGGCATTCAGTGATCAGTCTGTAGAGTCGGATACGTCAGGAGTGTGCAAGCAAGTCTTAATTGGGGACAACTCCTGAACCTCTTGCATTATAATTTGTTTAACTTTAACTCACTCATTGTTTCATTTATTTTACCGATGAGGTGAGCGTAGTAAATAAAAGCATTCAGAGACAAATCCAGCTAAGCTGTTCACCTGTAGATAGCGATTTTATCTTAAATGATTGCATGTGCTTATCCATGATTAAAATCCAGCATAATCCTCTTTGTGTTATTGGTCATGAGTTGCATCATCTGCTTACACTGAACGTGTCCACAGTGTTTACTGATGCAGTGTTTTCTGTGCATATAAATGTTAACTGTCTTTCTATTCCCAATTGAAAATGTGTGGTTAAAGTTTAGAATTTAAAGAAATTTAAAGGATGATGCTGGAATCACTCTAATTTCTGACTTCCCTATCCTATTTGTGACTCAAGTCCATTGGTTCCTACTTTATACTTACATCTTAAGTTTAATAGGACTTTATTTTAAAAAAATGAGTAACTTTTCTATGATAGATGGGCACCATACAACAATAAACAATGAGTGGGGGGGGCTGACTGAGGACTATTTTTAACTGTGGATTAATACATATTTGGTGCATTAGTCAGTATTTCCAGCAGAAAGACGGTGCATGTGGGATTAACTCAAAATAAACTACAGCGTCCATGTTCATGCTAATGATGAAGCACGTCATCCAGTGTGAAGCTGTGGCTTATTGTCTTATTGTGTTTTTGGATAACTATGGAGGTCTGTTGCACAGAAGAATAAGGCTTTACTACGTCAGACTGTGCTGTTAAGATTGCTTTATGGTTGGTTTTGTTACAGATTTGTTTCGGAGCAGGTGGACCCAAATGCAGGACATGAGGCAGATAAAGGTTTAAAGGTTTTAATAAAGAAAAGTCTTAGGTGAATTCTTGACTTGACGAATGGCTGAATCGTACAACACATGAAACACGAACACATAAACTCCACAAAGTTGGCTACAATCTGGCAACGAGACAGGGGAAATGCAGACAATATATACACATGGGGAACAGGTGGAAAACAATCAGGGCAGGGGCAGACAATCACACACAGGCAGGTAAACACACAAGGGCAGGAAGTCAAGGGACCTGAAACGAGAGGGAAGATTAGTCTTTCAAAATAAAACAGACACGCCAGAACATGAAACAGAAACATGACAGACATGGAAACTTAACAGACACGACGAGACATTACAGGTTTTGGTCTTTTTAAGGGATTTGCTGCCAATAAGACAAATTCGCCAGAATCATCCTTGAAATTTATACAAATGTTGAGTCACGGGACAGAAGGTCAATTTGAATGATAGTATTATTCAGATTATATTTTAATGTCTCACGCCTCTCGCTCACTGACCTGCTGCCTCGGTCTGGATAAACACCCTGTCAGCTCTGCCGCTGCACTGAGGGAGATGAGAAATGACGGCATGTGTCGTGGGAGCCAACTCACATCCTGACACTTTTCTCCTCTGACTGGCAAATATGATCATTGTAAGATCTCTCCTCCACCCTCTATTTACATATAGAAGAACATGTTCAAAGAGAATACAAATGAGCTTAAAAATCCACACAGAGTTTGATTCATCTCTTGGATCTCCGAAGGTGTGATTCACTTTGCCACATGACACCCTGAACCTCTTTATGAAATGTACTTTATACATGATCTGCATTGTACATTTTAATTGACTATAAATGTATGCTATTACATGTCACTTGCAAGTAATCTGAAACAGGATAAATAGTAATAATAGCATATTGCTAATGACTTTACTTTTGTAAGATCCATAGCCATCACCTTGTTCCATTACTGTAGATGCAGCTAAAGTGCATTCTTTAATGGTTTGACGTCATAAAGTGGAGTTGACAGCTGAGTGCATACATTAGACAGCAGTACAATGAGATTTTCTAACTTTTCTCTGCTGTATTATATTTTTTTAAAAATGCTGAAACAACAGTTTGATATTTTAATGACATTGTATAGAGATGTAAAAACAAACAACAACAACAAAAAAACCCCAAACATTTATAGCCAAAACTTATACAATGAAGAAATGACTCTTTTTTTGTGTGTTTCACCTGCGTCAGGTTTTTTACTCCAGAGGTAAGTGCCTCTATCAAGTTCATCTCTGTTAATAAATAAAATTGTTGCATTGTTGCACTCTCCACCTTGAACAAAAAGAGAGAGAGAGAGAGAGAAACAGTAGACAGTAGATAGTATAATAACTTAGAAAATACACAATAAAAATAGGACTATACTGGTTGTAGGCACCGTTTTAGTATCTGTGTGTGCGTGCATATATGTGTGTGTGCTGCTATTCATTATTCTGACTACCTGTGGGAAGAAACTGTCTCTGTAACGGGTGGCGCGTGATTTAATGCGCTGGTAGCATTTTCCAGATGGCAGGAGTGAGAATAGTGTGTGGGCTGGATGACTGGTGTCCTTGATGATGCTTTGGGCTTTCCTTATGCAGTGGGTAATGAAGATATCATAGAGCCATAGGAGGTCTGTGCCAGTAAATTTTTTTACACTAGCTTTACAGTGTCTTGTCACAGTTTCCAGTCCTGTACAGTCAAAACTGTCAAACCATATACTCTACATATACTATACAGCCTGTCACAATATATTCTCTGCAGTGCAATGATGAAAGTTAAGCCAAGCCTCAGCTCCCGTGGTAAATCCCACAAACTAAAGTCTTTGATGTGATTTCTTGAGGAAGCAGCTCGTATTATGCAGTCATTTATACATTATAGCTAAAGACAGGAGCGACAAGAATGCATGTAAACAACAAATACTTCCTAAAGAACGAATATATGTCATTCAAAAGGAGAACTCAGTTAATCTACTGCCCCACTAGCAGCTCTGTCAGGCTGCACAGCACTGCTTTGAGATAAATAGTAATTTCAACATGCCAGCATGCTCTCAGTGACAGTGCTAACACGCTGATGTTTAGCAGGTACAATGCTTATTATGCACATGATCTTAGTTTAGCGTGTTAGCATACCAGCATTTTCCAAGTAGTACTAAACTCAAAGTACAGCTAAGGCTGATGGGAATATTTTGCATGTATTTGGTCAAAAACTAAAAGTAATAGAAGTGAAAACCTGACCTGATCACCACCCGGGGATGCCAACAGTTACTAGGATTTATCCTTAGGGCATCATCAAATAAAAAGTCCCTCAAGAACATTTATCAATCAAAAGAAACATTTGTATTATGGGCTTATAAATCATGTTACTTGGTTGTAGAAAAAGTGCTGCTTTGTCACACAGCAGTATGCGGTGAACTATGTTACACTTATATGTTGTAACTAAATATTTTGAGAGAGAGAGAGACAGAATAAAACACCACTTTAATATCATTTTTATTGTCCCTCCTACAGTTCAGGCCTGGAGCCTGAGCTGCGTGGTCACTGTCTCTAACAGTGAAAATATTTTTTTTCTGTTTTGCTAATGTTGTTTGTTGTTCAACCACTCTCCTAATTTCCATGACTCCAACTCCAGTTGGTTCTCACCTCCTGCAGCCATTGCTTGTTATGCTCATTATTATTAATGGCAAACAGCAGAGACTCAGCAGTTTTCTCCAGAGTATGTTTCCTGCCATTGATCAAACAGTAACTCCAGAGGACAGCTGATGAAATGTTTACTGACTGCGAAGTGGTCGCCATGGTTACCTGTATCTGAGCATTTACTGAGCACTTTACCTGGTATGAAGTCGAGACGTGAGACGAGATCAGCACCAGAATAAGTGTGGTTATTTGTTACATTAAAGCCATTTCTCACATGCCACTAAATGTTGTGTAGTGCCAGTTTCAGACTGAGCACACAAGTGCAAATGATTTGTGCAGAATGTGGAGCAGCATAAAACCTTAGAAAGGAGCTGACAGGGATTTTACCAGCTACATCAGAATGTAGTAATCACAATATGACTGCTTTCTTCGTCCTCTTTGATATTTTCTGCCATGTTTGAGATCTTGGGTAGAATCAGAGAGTAGATTTACTTTTAAACTCTACTACCACCACTTCTTTTCCACCGTTCTTCTTGACAGTAAAATTGTCGCTGCCACAGCTTCTCCTTGTTGTAAAGGTATTTGAAGTCAAAGTTTAATGAAGTGAAAGTCTGGCAGGAAATCCAAGTAGTCCATACACACCTCTGTAGCTGATGCAGCTGAGAGTTGGGAAATAATGGCCCTTTTTGACACAATTTTGAACTTGCACTTTTGGTGTGAAGAAATTTACAATGTCACTTAAGGTGGCCAATCAAGGGTGTGCAGGTGCCAAAGGGATGGTCACTGCTGTATTATATGTACGGTACATTAAAGCTCCAGTCAGTAAGATTAGGACAGTCTCATAATCCTACCACCTAGCATTGCCCTTATTTTGAAAATTAGTAGTATATGAGCATACTTTCCAGCTTCCTGCTCCTCTTACTGCAGTGTGCTACAGCTCGCCTCCAAAGCGCCTCTCCAGGCCATTTAAAACTGTTGTTTTCTCATTGCTTGATCGTTTGGCTGTTGTTTATTCACCTTTGCATCCACTTGGAGCGGAGCCTGTGCAGGATCAGTGACTGAACCTTGTCAGATACTGTTCTGATTGGTTGTTTTTAATCTGGGTTGGTGAATTCTTGTCAAATGTCCTTAGAGGCAGCAGGAGGAGTCTGATTCTCTACTGTCAGGACATAGTGACATTTTTAGCAAATATGACTAAAAGTCATTTTCAGATAACAGATGAGCCAGTGAAGGAAACACCTATTTTATTGCTAACGTTCTATTTTAGTCTTTATACCCGAAACCTGAGTCCAGTTGTCTTTGACTGACAACCTCTAATTAGGCGTCTTTTAATGGAATAGATAGACAAAGTGTTTGAATTGCTATGACAATAAAGAGCAGCTACAGCAAATTAACACCGCAAATAATAACTAAAACATGTCTACCAATAGAACAGGATAAATCACATATGGAGGATTGTATGTAATAATAAAGGTCCTGATGTCATCTTAGTACAGGTTGATAAATGAAACTATTTGAGAAGCCGATGTACATAGATCATAATATATCTGATTGTAATTTACAGAATCTCAAAATATCTTGAGTTCTTTCTTGCTTCATCAACACCCATATGTATCAAATGTTCATTAAATCTCTTACCATCTAGTCGACCACAGCCTTGTGTACTGCTGGGTTTTAACTGCAGGATTTGCAGAAAAGTTATTCCTTATCATTATCTCCTGTTGTGTTAGCTCTTAATTGGTGCAGAATTTTTAAAAGAAAAGGAAATGACCACATAGTATCGGGTCTCTGTGTTCAGGAAATGTATTCTAAGTGTCCTGTTGCTCAATTTATTAGCATGTGAGCAGTTTAGTTTGTGAAAAGATGAATTGGTATTATTTGATCTCTCCACACACGGCAATAACAGCCAGAGGCCTGCCCAAGGGTGCCTACTCAGAGGAGTTTCTCATCTGGAGGTGTATTGAACGAATCAGAGCACCTGTCTCACAGCCAGTGTTAGACAAAGCCCCTTGTCATTCACAGGAGTGAGGCTAATAACACTGTTAGGCTATTCAGTCTTGTCTCATTGTGTGTCAGAAAGAGCAGTACAGCTGTTCAATACAATCAAGCATGGAGACCAGCAGTTCGTCTTCTGGTCCTGAAGAGCAAGCGATTTCGCCAGCCCACTGACTGACAGACTTGGTCAAACATTACCAATCTTTTCTCAGCTTTAAATAGATAAGTCTGTAGTGAAATATCATTTCGTCGTTTCGATTCAAAATGTGTCATCTGCCAGTGACAACACAAACCAAAAGCACAGGTTTTATTTTATAACTTGGGGCGTTATGGCTGTGGAAACAAATTTTACTGATTCATGACAATGGAAGTTACATCGATTAGTGTTAAAGGATAAGGCTGCTGATGTTTTTTTTTTTTTTTGTATTGTCAGTAAATCCCATGAAAAGACCAAAATCAACAACGTGTCTGTCTCTCAACACTATTTTATCTGTGGCTCTCAGTCAGTCCATTTTCAAAATCAAGTCCAGTGGTTCCTATTGAAGATTTAATCTTAAAAACAGGTCAGGGATTCTATCATATTTTCACCAAACTGCTAAATAATTTCCTGGTCACTATTTTCAGCTGCAGATTTGTTGTGCTTGTGGGTATTGACAGAAGCAGGATGTGGGATAAACTCAAAACAACACCAATTGCACATCCTTAAATTTCTGTTCATATTCCTCCAATCAATTCTCCAAGTCAGTAAGTTAGAAAATATTTTTTATTGGTACAGTTGAGGTCAGGTCAGCTTTCACGCAATTCTCTGCATGCATCAAAGTTTCTAGTTTTTAGTTAAGTTTCAAAACTGCAACTTGAGACTTACCTATAGTTGTGTTTCATTGAGTTTCTATATTCATATGTGGAAAAAATCTGCCTTCCCTCATATTCACAAACATGTACATGCATACAAAGGCTTATTTATATATACATCTTAATCTTTGACCCCTATGAAAACTATACTTGAGTCAATCCTATTGCTGAGGTTGTAAATTGTCATACATGTGCAGACTTCTTATTGCAAGTTACCGTTTCCTCTGCATAAACGGGGTTCAGAGCTCACAGCCTTTGAATTCTGAACATATTGAGCCCTCGAGCATCAGTCTGCCTCTTGCACTATGAAGCACAAAGTTCAAATTCAGTCAAATCCCTCAGACCAGGCTACTCTCAGGCTCAGAAATGATGCTTTACTGTATGATAAATAATTTTACATAATGTATTAAAATATTTGTTCAGATTTCTGACACAAGTGGAAAGAAAATCATGCCAATTACACACGTGGAAGGAGTGCTTAGATTGCCCAAACTCTCAATATTATCCATCTTCTAACCTGTCACCACTGAGGAGCAGAGACCCCAGACAGGCTAATTACCAGCACAGATATGTCCCAGCTCAGCCATGGCAACAACCCTGACACTTTCGCTCCCCTGCACTGAACCGCAGCAGTAACTAATTAGCATAGACACTACCTTACTGATCAACACAAAGCAGTCTCTCTTGTTTCCAATAACGCACCATGAATTTAAATTGGCCAATTAGCGTATGCATTTCCCCCGGTATCAAGTTCACAGAGTCTTTGATTGAGATTCTGCTGCACAGCAATACAGCAGAAAGTTTAGCTGCTTCAGGCCACTGTGGCAGCGAGGTGTGAGTATCTTGTAACTCATACTATGGATAAATATATGATGATAAATGTGATGATATACGTGAATGATAAATTTTCATTCACCAGTCGAAGAATGTCTATTTTATGGTTATTAATTTACCATTTTAGAAACGAACAAACATGAAAGGATCAGGATGCAGCAGATCTCAGCAGATATTTTTATAAAAAATGCCAGTGCAGTGCTGCAGTCCTTCTGTAGATTCATAGTTTTAAATTACTTACTTTAAGACTAAGGTTGATTAGCAGAATAATCAGCCGCTCTTTTGCATTTTCTCCCCATTTTTCTCTTCATTTTCTAAAAGCATATTCTGCACTGTCCTTGCCATGAGAGGACCTTTTTCACCGTATCCTGCTGCGAATATTGAATGTGAATATCATATACATATAATGAGGATATATTGCTCCTTACAGCAGCAAACACAGCAACTTTAAAATCCTGGGCACAAAAAACTCCTTTAAAACTACTTTAAATTTTAAGTTCTGTTTAAACTTGTGGATGTTTCTGAAGAATTTGTCTTTTTTTTTCTTACCACCAGCTGTTGCAGGGAAAGTCCATTCCTAAACTGGGATCACTGGACCAGATTGAAACAGGAAGTGGAGACGCAGAGGGACATTACAGCGGCGACTGTGATGATGAGGATGGTTGTGGTGGCTCAGGTGGTGGCGAGAATAAGAGGAAAGTCTCCCGGGTCATCAAATGTAAGTCTCATCCTTTGCTCGAACAATTAACCAATTAACCACGTGAAGACATCATTACCCAGCAGTCTTTACCCGAACTCCCATATTTTGCCCCAAGGAGTTAAATAGCATGAATTAAGCATTTGAGTGGGAATGAAGCTTTATGTTGTATAAAATAGAAAATCAAAATTCAAAAAGCACATCCAATAAAAAGAAGAAGATATACATAAATATATAATAACAAGTATTCAATGCATGTGTCAAATAAGAATTAGAAGAATTTAAAGATTAAGTTTTTGATCAGTGAAGATATTCAAAGGGGCGGTTGTATGATACTATATTTTAATAAGACTTGCTCCAGTCTCCATTTTATGACAGCCATAATAATACTCATTAAAGATAATAGTTGCTATGGGGACATTATTGCAATCAAGGCCCGTTACTTTAAAAATTATTGCTCCCCAGAGGTTCAGTAACCCTTGATGAATCACAGCGGCGGAGCTCTCCTCGTCGTTTTGCTACCTTCACACTCTGCTCTCCTCCCAGCACATGGATTCCTCCTCTCCTCTCTCCTCTCCATCAAACATGCTAACAACCTGATTAATCACCTCTCTCATTTTGCCCATGGCGACAGCGAGGAAGGGGGGGGGGTAGGTCATCCAAACAAGCCGTTCTATCCGTGTAAATGTTTCCTTTACTGCTTGTCAGTCTGTCTTGAGGCTTTAGCAGCTCAGGCTCAGGGAAGCTGCTTAACAATCACTCATCTGAGGCTGTAGGTAGGCTCTGACATTTATCACCCATTACAGTAGAGCCGCCCTTTCCTTGTCATGGGCCAGATCAGCCTATCTCCCATATTTATGAACTACTGTCTGCTGTGACCTCTGTCGAGCATGTCCCCTGCTGCCTGACCCTCACACAAATACCGAGCAGTCCCCACCTGCCCGGATCTCTGGTCAGTGCCTGCAGTTTTTTGCAAAATATATAAATATATATATATATATATAAAATATTTTTTAGTGGCCGTGTGGTATAGGTATTTTTCTTTGGGTTTTGTTGTTGTGGTAGAGTTAAAGGATTGTGCAGAATATGCCATCTAAGAGTACATTAAAACATGCCCTCAAACAGTACTGAAGGAAAATAATGCTCTTGGACTCCTTTCCTAATTGGACTTCACCTTTAGAAGACAAATTAAGTCAATGTAAAGTTATGAATATGAATAGAGTAATGTTTGTTTTCATCTACAGGCAAAAATGGAAAGCGAAATATGAGAGGTTTAATCCAAAACACCTCTTCAACCTGTAGGAGTGAATAAAGGTCGCAGATAAACAAGCAGCCCACTGTCCTCTGAATCATCCTCTCTCAGCATTGGTTGTAACTATCACAGACATGCAACACTTTCAGACACTAACTGGTGAATGACACAGGTTAATGTGTTAACGTGTGAAACACTTGTTAGTCACCACTGAACACTTGGTCTTTGCCATACACACAAGCCCCTATCTGCTAATGCAGTTAGCATTTTATGAGTCTGGCTTAGTATTTGTTCATATTTCGATGGCAACTGTCATTGAATGTTGTCGCTGCACCTCAGATTAAACACAGGAGATTGTATGGGTGAAGGACTTCTTCTGGTCACAACTTACAAGACAACTTATGTTCTACAATTATTTACAATTGATAAGAGATAAATTTATGGTTGAGAAGCATCTTAAGTTATCGCAAATATCCTTTACAGAGTTATAGCAATTCTATAATTGCTGAATAGTAATCCTCTAGTTCAGCCAGACAGCTTGCACAGAACCGATTACCATGTGAATGTTGGGTATATACATGCACTGTATGCACTGATATTTTACATCTCACCTCATCACACAAGGAAGCACCAAGCTCAGCACAGCCGGGAGAGGGTATGGTTATTCAGAAGTGCTTGTTGAATGGTCAAATAGCTACAGAGGCTGACGTCAGGTTGGTCGTTCATTTAGGTTAATAAGACGCAGACAGAAACTAAACCAGAATACTCTGGGAATGAGGGCTATCATTCACTTTTCTCAAGTTGCTCTTTGCATCCATCTGTAGCATGCCACACTCATGGTTGAGCCTGTTCTCCCAACAAGAAAAACTGCATCAGTCATTTCAGCAAGTTCCCCAAAACATATGTTTGCAGGCACGTGACAAAGCCCAAGGCAAAGGAGGTTACATTATCATAGAGCAAAAAAGCTAAAAGTATATCATAGCATCATGTTTCATGTAAGATTTTTTAATTTTATTATTTTTAAAATCACAGTCCAAATCATACCCATAAAGTTAAATGCTCTTATAGAGCACCGAGTGTGAGCAGTCATATGGAGAACAGAGATGAGGAGAGTCAAATCCATCGAATAGAGACAGCAAACTGCCTTATAATGAATTATTTAAAATTCACTCATCACGGGTGCTGTTTAATGGTGTTCAGCGGGCAGACATGCCACTTCACCAGGAACATCAGTAAATGCACAGCAGAGCACACATTCAACAGATAATTTTTTATAACATCTTAGTTCTAATGGTAAATTAGTTAAATTGCCATGATATCGGCATAGAAAAAAAACAGCTGTTAATCATCCCTTCAGTCATCGATGTGCTATCTGATCACCAATCAGCAGAAGCAAGCACATATATTGATTTGCTACAGCATGAAGCTCATGATGCATGGAGAGGGTTTGCTGTGTGTGGGAGGCACTGTGGTCATCACATTTATTTAGACTAGACAAGCTCGTAGTACAAATTTGCATCAGCAGCACTGAGCTGCCATCAAACGCGCTGACAGTCAATACATTACCTCTGTTCTTCATGGATGGAAAATGTATTTAATTTAGTTTTATTTATTGCCAGAAACACAGTTGAGAGTTCTGAAAACTTACAACTTACTACAGCAGCAGAGTTGATAAATTTGCTACCATGAGGTTAAATCGCAGTGGTGGTGATGCACTATTAATGAACGTTGTTAGTTTTTGTTTCAGTCTGTGCGTAAAACTTAAAAAATAAAGCCGCAGAGACAGAAATACAATATTAAATACAGCAACAGGACCAGAAAAAAAATGCAACTGTTAAACTTAGGTAAAAACAATCCATGAAGGTGAGATAAAAACCAAAGTGCTAATAACATCTCCCCAAACACATAATCAACTAACAGAACAGCACTTTAAGTAACATAACTCACTGTTGAATTTTTCACATGCAAATGAGATCACACGGAATGTGAGAGACTAGTGTTGAGATTAGTGTTGGAAAATGTTGCTACATGTTCTGATCTTACTGTGTTTATACAGTAAAGTCTGAATATTAAGACTATATAGGAGTTAAAGACTGTGACAGAAGTCCACCTGCCAATTTATGACAAGCGTGCCAGTCTATCAAAGTAAACTGATTGTAGTGATATTGCCTTTTCTGTGCTAGATACTTAAACACCATGTATAATTTAATTTGATTTCTCTCACTGCAATTATCCATAATCCTTCTCCTTTCTGCCTTTGATGTTTATCAGCAGAACATGGTGACGATAGATCAGGACAATAAGGAAATAAAATGGGATAAGCTCAATACTGACAATACAAGCCTGATTTAAGGGATTATCCTCATTAAGCAGAATTACTGTTCTGTGAGAATGCTATGTATGTGACAAGAAGCAACAATGTGAGCAGTTCCTCCTTTAGAAATATTTCAAGGATTTTTGAATGTTTAGCAATTGCAGCAGGGTGGTGTTTACCATGTTGTGCTCCAGATCGCTGACAGAGCTACAGCCGTATGTACATATATGTACATATGTACAATATATATATATATATATATATATATATATATATATATATATATATGTATATATATATATATATATATATATATATATATATATATATATATATATATATATATATATGTATATATATATATATATATATATATATATATATATATATATATATATATATATATATATATATATATATATATATATATATATATATATATATATATATATATATATATATATATATATATATATATATATATATATATATATATATATATATATATATATATATATATATATATATATATATATATATATATATATATATATATATATATATATATATATATATATATATATATATATAAGCTAATCATTCTTGTGTGTAATCCCAGAAAACGATTGAAAGCCCACAGTGAAAATGTCAAAAGACTGATTGGCTTCACCCTGTTCAACATGGAGGTGCTCCCAGCTCATCACATACAGAGAAGTCGTCTTCTTCTTCTTCTCAGGCCCTGTTCTTGCTTGGTTAACTTAACTTAATTAAATGAAATTAATATTTAACACTGATGAGAAGTGATCAAAACTGCATGTAAAGCATCATAACCAGGATCATAATTACAAATAATAATACATAATAAGACATAATTGGAATGCTCATTAAAAAAATCCACTGTATGTACTCCATGTCTGTGGAGCTGTGGTGGTTCAGACTCTGGCTGTTTTTGTGTTTTGTGAAAGGGTTAAACTCTTGTACTTACTGCACTATTTCAAATCTCAGCGTAATGAGTCACCTTTACACTCCCAAATAACAGTGAGAGGAGAAATTTTAGCTTTGATATCCAGAACTTAATTTTGGTAAATAAGGTGAGGCTGAAGGGTTTCAAATCGCGAGGATGACCCAGTTCTCTGCTGCAGCTCTACTTCATGATTGAGCCTAATGAGATAATTATACACCTGGTTCAAAACCTTGCCTAGCTCAGCTTTGAATATAATAAATCCAGTTTTGCCATTTTACCCATTATGTCTTATTAATTAGAACACGGCAACAGCTCTATGAGGTTGTACTTAAGCACAGCGCTGCTTTGAGCTAAATACAGACATCAGCAAGCTCACATACTCACAATGACGAATGAATGTTAAGCATGTACGAAGATTACGATGTTCACCATCTTGGTTGCTAATCCTTGCTTATATTGTTATTTGCGAGCTATCACTGAACATGAAGCACAGCTCAGGTTGATTGATTACTTTCGTAGATACCACAAAAAGTTCAACCTGCTGGTAGTGCCAGAGGAAAAACTGAGGGATCACCAAAGATGCAAAGACTCATCCTGTGTTCACCACTAATGTCTGTACAACATCTGTGGGAATTATTTCGATATTTCACAGGAGGGGAGGAGAAGAATTTGGCCTCTCTGCGGTGCTAGAAGACAAGTTGGTGGATCATTGCAGCCATTAGCATTTATCCTCTGGGCACCATGAATGTCTGTACGAAAATTTCATGGCAATCTATCACGTAACTGTTGAAAAATTTCAGTCAGGACCAAAGTGAGGGACGAACAGACTGAAAAATCGCTGGAGCCGTGCTGCCCACACGGCCTAAAAAAAACAAACTTATCCAGTGCTCTCAGCTGATTGCAACATGTGCTTACTAGAAGAAGAAAAACAGGTTTCCTCAATTTCCTTGCATCCAAAACGAAAACCTTGGATATCTGTGACCTGAAAACAACAGCTGCAGTAGAGAACAACTAAGAGTTTTTTCATGTTTCAACCCCAACAGGCAGCTCTATGCCTCTTATCTGGCCTGGCGTGGTTTGGCTGCAGACACTGTGACTGCTTGCAGCATGAGCGTTGTGCTGCAAAAAGACATCTGTCAGACACAGTGGCAGCAGGAGAGACACAAATCGATTTCTAGCAACTAAGCAAGATGAGGGGAAGGGGATAGGCTTCTTTACCATGACTGACTAACTAGCAATGTCTCAGCAGGCGCTTATTTGATGTTGTTTGAGCCTCTACTCAGGCAGGCTGGCGGTAAATGACTGCATGTAGCTGTTGCATGTAGAGCTCCTCGACTAAAGTCAAGTGATAATTGGAGCATAGGACTGGGGGATCGGTGCACAAACCAATTTTCAGTCATAATTTACGGTGTTTTATATGTTCCAGCTCCAAATGAGAGATCTGAGAGATACATTAAGGCCACTTTTTTGGACTTATACAGTAATAGGCCTATCACTGGAAGCTGTTTGGAGTTTTCCTAACAGGCCCTGTAATACTTTGCTGTGCCCATTAGAAAGATCATTTAGATCAAATTAGGTCACCTACTGTGACTCCTGCCCTCCTCTGTGCCGGTGATAATGGGATCAAAATCATTTACAGCAGTGTGTCTCATAAGCTTTTGACCAGTGAGCCCTAAAGCCTTCCTGGGTGCACTCCTGGGTTGTCTGTTTATTACTCGATTAAATTAACCCACTGAACTAATTAATAAATGAGTGACTGATCTTTCATGTGTCAGAAAGATTACCATTACCATGTACCATTTTACCTTTCCAAAGACTGCAGTTTAATAGTCAAATACTGTATGCTGTTTAAGTAAATCCTGAGTCTTTAACAATGAAAATGTTAATGCATTGTACAGATAGTAAGCGGTTCAAACTAAATAGGTAGATGATTTACTACAGGAGAATGGAAATGCTGTTTGTTTTTATTCTGACTGGGTGGCTGAAGGTCAGGTTGTGCTGAATGTCAGACTCATTGATACCGAGGAGCTGCTGTTGCTTAAAATGGTGCTGTAGAGGAATATGATGTAGGTAAAGCTTTAGCAGTGAATGTTGAAATAAAACTTTGGTTTAGATTTGGGACTAGAACTATAGATCAGCATATGAATACACGTTTGGGTGAAAGAATAGTCAAGTAGCACCAATGCTCATTGGCTAATTGTCCCTAGACCCGCCCATTGCAGTCTTCCAATGCAGAAACCAGTCGCCATTACAAAAGCAAATGGGTCCTGAAATGATCCACACCTACTGGTTGAAGAAACTAATAGTGCTGCATTAAAGCCAAATGAACCAGTTACTAAAAGCCGACTCCCGCTCTGCCTAACACGAGGCAGGACAGTATTCACCATGAAAGGCACCCACACGGGAATAGCACCATCCAGCTAGAGTTAAACATGGAAACGCCTGTCAGACATCAAAGTCTTGGAGCTGAAGGGACATGTGTGGTGTCAATACACGAGCAAACCTCATTGGGAGAGACAACACAAGAGGCTCAAAGCACCAAGTACTAGAAGACGGATCTGTGACTGTACAGTAAAGTTCAAACAGATGAGCCTGAGCACAGTGAGTGGTGGAAGATGTATTCAGATCCTTAAATCTAGTAGATGCTGCACTCTGAGAGTACTCCATAACAAGATAAAGTCATGCACTGAAAATTTATATACTCAAATGAAAGTATGTAAGTATTAGTAAAAAGTACTTCAAGTATTAAACATTAGAGTAATGGGCCCATGTGAGTGTGATATGGTATATATGATATATTATGTTACTAGATTATTGTTACTGATGCATTAATATGTACGTAACGTTTTGCTGTTGGTTGAGCTAATATACATACAGGAGTTCTGGGTAGTGTAATCACTAAAATGCAGGAACTGCTAATTGAAACTGTACTATAACTGTTAGTAAGTAAAAATGATAATATTTCGTTCAGAATTGTAGTGTCGTAGTAGTATAGAGTAAGCAACTAAAACTACTTATGAAAATATTTCGCTTTACTGATGTAAGTAAAATTTTACTTGTTATATCTTTTAAGAAAACAACAACAAAGAGACAAAAGACAGGCAAATTAAGAAAGCATCGTCATCATGTTGACATAATATGCTCAGCATGTAGAAAATGTGCTGCAAATACAGAAACATGCAGCAAACAAAGGCACACAGAAAATACAAAAAACCACAACAGAAAAGTCTGATCCGCGTATCATGGCTTCATGTTTATGCTGTGGATTTCTGCTGTAGCTCTACTCTACACATGCGCTGAAATGTGACTGGTCTAATTATGCTTACATGGCTTATTATGCAGGCTCCTCAGAAATCATTAAAATGACTGATAGAATTCCACTTTGTCACTTTGCAAGGTCCTGTTAGGCGCACATGCACACAGTAGAGCAGTGGCAGGAATCAGAAATCCCCGGCATAAACGTGAGGGGATGATACATGGGCCAGACTTCAATAAATTTATTCACAAATCATGGCAACAACAAGATTATCCATGACGAATTCAGCCTTTTTTAATGTTGCATGAGGGTTGTCAAATTTCTGAAGATATTCCTTTCATTAGCATGTGTTTTCTTTGATCTCAGGGCCATGAACACCTCTTTGTATGATGCAATACAGTTCAACAACAACACAAATTACATCTTCCAAAAAAAAAAAAAAAAGGTGTTGGTTTCAACCACTTTACTTATGAATCAGAACTTTGAACGTCTTGCTGTATACAAGGTCAACAACACACTCAGAGACTTCATCAGACGCTCAATGGACTCTAAAGCTGCTCTCAAAGGTGATCACACAAGTGACTGTCTTTTGCCGCTCCGTACCAACCTGTATAGGCTGTAATCCGCTCAGTTGGATCACCATGAAAAGTGGATAAAGGTTCATGAGGGGTGCTACCATCAGTCACTTCGTCTACGTGCACGCCATCGAGCTGAGTGAAAAGAGGATCTACAGTAATGACACTGGGAAGCCATTTAGAGTGAAAAAATGTAGCTGGGTGGACGCAAATGGAGGGAGAATAATTGGAACTGAAGGGTCAACTATTGAAATGCCACATGACAGACTGGCGGCAGGAAAGCTTTAGGAAGACAGCCAAGAAAGGCAACAACATCCAAGACACATAAGTATCACCTCAGTACATACAGTATGTCTTACTGCTTGATAGATATTCAGCTGGTATTATGCACAAACACACAAAAAAAGAAAGCTTAAGCTGTCGATATTAAACAACAGAAAATCCTCACAGATTCCACCCAAAGTCCATCATCCTCTACCGCAGCTGAAGGCAGTCGAGGTGAGCGTCAAGGACACTGTATGAAACACGAAGCATTCATGAGTGCATTAGTAAAATGGCTCCTGTCATCCGCAGACGGATGAGGTGGCTGCCAGAGATTGCCAGAAAAAGACACCATCTGCCATTATGGGGGTCCAGCGCTTACGGAGCAAATGATTTGATAACGAGAATAAAGTCTTAATTCAGCTTCTTTTTTAAACGTTGCTCTGTCTCATTGATTATTCAACATTATTCCATCTAGAAATGGCCAATTTATCATGTTGGTAATGGTTTTCATCAGTGTGACCTTAAGTGCTCTTTTGAAAACCAGCCGGGAACTGCCAACAGAGCCTAATGTTAACGTGATAATCAACAAGAAATGTCTGCCCCTCGTCCTTACATGGGTACTAGAATACTTGCTTAGTTTATGAATGAAGGCAGCCACAGTTACTGTGTTTGACCAGTAAGCTACTGTCAGCCCTGCAAACTTAACGCGAAAGCAAGGCAAGAAAGCAGGGATTTTTGTTAACACCTAATCTATTCTACAGGGACTAATAGCCCTTTTCCACTAGCACCTACTCGGCTCGCCTCGACTCGACTCAGTTTCGATTGTTTTCCATTACAATAGAGTACCACCTCAGCGTGGGTGGGAATTAAATCGCCATAGCAACGCAGGCGAAACTGCAGCGACATAATTTGTTATCGCGACACAAACACGAAACAACTATGGAGGCCACCAGACGAAGAAATGTCTGCACCTCATCGTTGCTCCGCTGGAGTTGATTTCTGTGCAGCCATCTCTGATCGTGTCGTTGTTTGTTGTTATTGGGTTTTAAAAATGGCGGGGTTGGACTCTTATGAACGAAGTCGCTCTCCCGGACGCATCTAGTGACTTCACGCCCTGGCCAATCAGTGGCTTGCCGTCTGCCGACACATCACATTTTCGGCTAGACTCAGCTCGCGTGGATTACCGGCCGAGTAGGTACACTAGAAAAGTACCTGGTACCAGGTACCTAACACATGTAACGCCGTAAAAACCATGTTGAGTCGAGCCGATGGTAGGTACTAGTGGAAAAGGGCCATAAATGTAGTCCCTGTTTCTTCTGTTCCTTCTGTTTCAAACACAGCTCCTGATCAC
Organism: Scortum barcoo; assembly: GCA_023238725.1. Taxonomy (NCBI): domain Eukaryota; kingdom Metazoa; phylum Chordata; class Actinopteri; order Centrarchiformes; family Terapontidae; genus Scortum; species Scortum barcoo. The sequence continues at coordinate 12,925,305 of CM041531.1, forward strand.
TTCCTCAAAAGGTTCTTGGTTCTCCGGGGATCTTCCTGTGGTGGAAACACCCCTGGGCTTAGTGCAAAATGATCTGCCTGGCCCTTTCTGTTGTATAATTCACAACCAAATGCTTACTTGTACTCAAATGATGTGATATGTTAAAGCGAAGTTGCACATTTTGTAGCTGAAGAAAAAGTTGCGCTGGGCTCACTGGCCTGAAGATGACCACACCTCACCATGATGTTATGTTTCAGTCAGTTTCATTTCTATACTACAGCCGAACAGTTCTCAAAACTCTTGACAGCAGAAATAAAAGCTTTATATCCTTGATTTATCTTGAGCTGAAAAAACCTGAGGGAAATTATTTAATTCTAGACCTCACAGTTCAGAAGTTATCAGCCAGACTCACTAACTACTTCTTAACACCGCTGGCTGTTCTGTGTAACTTTTGCTGCTTAACTAGTGGTGAAGAGCTCTCAAACTGATCCAGGATTGGTTGCTCTAAGACCTGCAGTCTTGGTGGTGGGCAGCGCTGACAGCCACTGAGGGAGAAAAAGGAATATTTTAACACCAGCAGTATAGTTTCAGTACTATAGGCTTCGACCCTGAACAACTATGCATTTTAGAAATACAATTCAATACAAATACAATACAATACAAATTCTTATATTGTAGTCATAATTATAACTATTCTAATTATCTATTAACTCACCTGCTCTTTCACTAATTTCTATCTGCAGGTTTTCTCTCATTGTTCTGACTCGCTTTGTGTTGAGTGTTTTGTTAGAGTGGTTGTGATTTGGGGTTTTAAATTTTGTGCTGTCTCTCAGTCTGCGCAGCTGGTTTCTTGTTTCTCACCTGCTCTGCTCTATGCTGAACTGTTACCATATTTAACAATCGTGTCTCACTCTCTCTGCTTTTCCCTACAAAGTGAAAATAAAATTACAAAAGAGAAGAAAAGGTTCCGAGATCTGATCCACTTCATCAACATATACGCGGGTGTTGTTGCTTTGTGGAGCCAGACTGTATTAATATGATTGCATGTGTTACCTCTCTGGATCTGAACTGGAGTCGGGAGGTTTTATTTTAAGTGACTTCAGCCTGGCTCGTTGCTGGTGAACTAAATGCTGTAGAATGGAGATTTTTTATTTTTCTTCTATGGCAGCAAACACAAGACGGCCTTTCAGTAAATATGATGCTGCAGCCTGAACTTATCTACACTTTTTAGCTGACAAAAGTTACTTAACTACCTTTAATAGCATGTAGATGTTGCCGTCTTTTCTGTTGCCGTCACAGAAAGAAACATATCTACTTATTTTGGGATTCTCAGCGTAATAAATATATATTTGGTATGTGAGCATGTAAACTGGTTGATATGTGAGTCTCATGGTCAAAGTGTGACACTTGGCAACCCTGTATTTATATTTTGTGGGAATTTCTGATATAGGCCATGCCGCCGTAGATGTGGTAGATATTCCTTCCATGCACCCTCCTTAACATCACCACCCGCCTCTCGTCTGCCTTCCCACTTACTCTCATTCAGCGATTCACGTTACGGCAGCAAAGTTTAGACTGCTTCTTTTCCTGGTAATCCCTAAATGGGCACTATCCACCCGTAACACTAGCCACAGCTTTAGGGGGCGCTGCCTGTACTCATAGTGTGCCCACTGACGAAACTAACTTTCACATCTGTACATTTTGAAAGAGCAACCACCACTGAGGGAACTCTATTGCTCAGCCCGACCAGTTGAGTAATTTCATCACTCACTCAGATGCAGACCTTTACATCTGTAGAGCTAGTCCTCTGCAGTCCAGCCGAAAAATGAAATGCATCTCACATTCATTTCTGTTCCTCAAAGCTATGGATGGGCCTAAGTATAAGCCTGGTGTAGGTTTTCTTGTGAGGTGTTAGATGTTATGAGTCATGTCAATGTTGCTTTCACATTTAAATGTCGGTTACCTGCCCATGCCCTAGATACTAAACTACCTTAAACAACATATTAACCCCACTGCCTCCTACTCATCCACAGATTGTTTGAGGTTTTAGCTTCACTGTGGGATTAGTTTATATAATCAGTCTCTTGTGACTCATCATGAATGCCTCCCCCGTTTGCTGTGGGATTATCTAACTCATATGGATAATCATGCACATTTCTTTAACTCGTCCTGCTTTCAACTATTGGAAATGTAAGATATGAGCGACATATTAAAATTAAGGTAATGTAAACAAAACAAAAATACCGTCTGTGAAGCTGTGCACTTTGATGTAGTGTAACATTTAAGACATCTGAGACTTTATTTGTCCCAGATATGCAATACTGTGTGAAATCGCATTCAATATACAATTACAAATACACTACCTTAATGCAGGTTTTTTGGGCAAATCAGTAAGGCCATAAGATCTCCGGACAGTCTGGATCTATATTTCCACTTTTTCAATAAATGTTGTCGATGAGGTGAAGGGAGATATGTCTTGTAGCTAATAAATCAGCAATAACACAGATTACACTCACAGGCATACTGTATGACCAAACTACCTCTTACTTTCCAGATACTCCACAGCTTTTTCCTTTTTGTTTTATGTCCTTGTTCAAGTACACACACAAAAAATAAATATTTTGTCCCTGCCTGTTTACGAATAAGAAAATTTGTACGCTTTCAATAAGTAAGTCACAAAGCAGCCAGATGAAAGCATACAGATTAATATCTGCTTTGTATTAACATATGGTCACAGCTCAGATTGGATTCTGTGTCTGATGAAACACACCTAGTGTATGCGCTTTGAGCATCCCCGCCTGCTTTAACTCAAACCGTGCTTGGATTGAAAATAAAATGCAATTGCTTTTTGATTTGCCACAGTAAACATAATGACATTTTTATTGTAAGATAATAGAAACCTTGCATTTTCTTTATCATTTCCCTTCCAGGTGTTTGTGTGTTATTTTTATTTTTTATTTTTTTTGGAGCAAATCTTTTTTAACCACAGTAAGTTGTCATTATCTCCAACAGCACATTCCTGTTTTTCAATCACTTTCTCATACCGTGCATGATTTAATGGCTGGCTTAATGAGCTGCGGCTTGCATGTGGAAGGACATCTCATTGTGTTAATGAACCATGAAAAGGGCAAGCACACATCATTGTGTGAACTGTTTTAATAATCAGCTTGGTGTCAGACACACAGTCCTTCTACCAAAAGTCTGCTCTATCAATAAGCACAGATGCTGAGCGTTTCATTAAGACAACTTATTCTCTGATGGCCTGGCAACCGAGCAGCACAGACCCTCTTCTTACTGCCCATCTACTCTGATTCTCTCCGGGTCTTACTCTATTCGCTGTCTGTGTCCTTCCAAGTAGATGCTTTCAAGGTTAAATTGACTGGCCACAGTTTCTCTGTTGCAAGCTTAGATGGGATCTTTAAACAGTGCAATATGTTTTCTATAATGATTTACTTGAATGAAAAATAAAATGAAATTCTTATTTTTTGAAGCCATGTCACTGTGAGCATTACTCTGCTGGTGAGTGTTGAGGAAGTTCTGCATTTTGCTGGCTGAATTTTGCTGATTGAATTCTCAGTATTGGGCACTGTTCCATATTTAGTTTGTTTAGTAAGTAATAATTGATGCTCTTAGTTTCTCATTAGGTCGTCCTTACAGTCACACTAGGTAGAATTGTACCGTTTAAAGTAAAAACAAGAATATTAGAGTCTGAAGCCATATGAGCGGTGTGAGGCTGTACTTAGAAACAGTGCTGCATTGAGCTAATTGCTGAACACAGTCATGCTAATATGCTCACAATGACAATGCTGACGGGTTAATTTTCATCAGCTGTGTGTTGTTCACCATCTTTGTTTAACATATTAACATTGGCTCATTAGCACAAACACACAGGGAGCTGAATGTCATTAGTTTTACAGGTATTTGGTCATAAACTACAAATTATTTTGAGCCATTTTTGGCTCAAGATGGAGTAGTTAATATATTTCAGTCTGAACCAAGGTTGGTGGGCTGACTGGCCAGCTGATATTGCCAAGTGGTATTGCCATCCTCACAGTTAGTATGGCTCTAAAAACATTTGAAGTCTAGCCTAAATTCAGCAACCTTTTATGTTTGAAAGTGGGTAGAAAGTGGTTGGAACTGTTCTAAAATCCACACGTAATAACATGAATTACTATTTTCCTTTGAGGGAGTTATTGGCCACTGACCACCCCTGAAATCAGCCCTTTTTTTCGACAGAATTGTCTACTGCAACTTGTTGCGACATGCAGGTAGACTTTGCATGACCCACACCCCTTGTCAGCACGGTGACATATGACAGACAGGTTTTGTCTCCTTCCTCTTCATGTCCTCTGAAATTTTCAGTCAGCCTTCACCATCAGACCTCCAAGGTCATCCTTAGATGTGCATCAGTAGCTCTGGCAGACCCAGGCACTGCTCTCCCATCATCCCTCCCCTCTGTCTGGCTGCCCTGCCAGGCAGAAAAAAACTATCTACTGTATGTCTGTTGCAAAGCCCTCAGCTCACCTTCCTCAATAGTATGCACACCCACAACCACATCTATACACAAGCATGCATACACACTCGCTGACAGAAACACGTCAGGTGAACCGCTGAAAATCTGAGTCGCCCAACAGGAACAAGGTGTCTGAATCTACTCAGACTGATGTTCTGTGTTGACCTTCAGCGATAATGGATGAGAAATAATGGAAAAGGCTGATATCCAGGCAGGAAAACTTGCTGCAGCAGCTTGATGTTTGTCATGGTCACGAATGAAGAGGACAGGTTTAATGATGTTACATTTTGAGGTTAAATTGTGGTTGTGATTTATTGCGCAGCCATTGCATTATCATTAAAAGCACGGTTTTGCAGTGGACCCATTTCAAGAGTCAAATAAATGCATACTGAAGCCTTCAGCTTGAATTATCTGCTTTTCATTTCCATGTTCCACCTCTGCATCCACGCAAACTCTCCAGTCAAACCTGCTCGCAGATCATCTCTACTTTGAGCAATGGTGACTGTAAAAAACATATTGGTCAAATCATTCATGTATTAGTTGTTACTTCTACCTTTTTAGATTAATAGCCTGTTTGCTGTTGGTTAAATAAACGCTAACATGTTGTAACTAAAATAATACTATAATAATATATAATGTAATATATATCTTACTAGCAGTATTATAACAAAACTGATACTCTTTTCCCTTTTATGATGTATGATATAAAAAGCTACTATTAAAATGAGAATTATTATGTCCATTACCTTTCAGCAGTTCAGTTATCCTACCAGTACTGAAATGATCAGTTCTTTAATTGATCATTTGATCCAAATAATAATCAGCAACCACTTTGATCATCTTATATTATCTTATCTTTTTCATTTTTTTCACTTTTTTTTCTGACAAAAATGCCACAGACCCATTGATTCATATTTCTTAAATGTGAGGAACTGCTGCTTTACTTCATCATCATAATTCATTTCTAAATGTAATAAGATCTGTGGTGTGGACAATTAATTAATTGGAAAAAAAACATTCAGTCAGTCAAAAAGTTAATCAGCATTAGTTTTCCATTTCTCATCAAATACAGGTCCTGCTACCCTTAACACAAAATAAACCCACAAAAATCCCTATTATAGAGTATATACAGTATGTCTTTTTTAATTTCACACAAGAACAAAGAGCATTAAGCTCACACTGCTGTAGGATTATTCTACCTTCTTATTCAGTTGGCTTTTTAAGAAAAAAGAGCACTTTCCAGCCATGAATTCACAAGTTGTTTTGTTGAGAATTTTGGTTTTGCCAGTGCATTCATGCTGCTGAGCTCCCATAGCAGCTCATCTCAAAGGTGCTTTGTTGGGTTGAACTCTGACTACTGTGAAGGCCAGCGGAGTAGACTGAAGTCATTGTCATTTTCTTGGAAGCTTCTAGAGATAATGAGTGCTTTGTACCATGGTCCATTATCCTGCTGGAAGTATCCTTTTGAAAAAGGGTACACTGTGGCCATGAAGGGATGCTCCTGGTCAGTAGCTGAGAATGGTCTAGCATTTAAATGATGCTCAGTTGGCAATAAGCGGCCTTATGTGTGCCAAGACACACTACTCACAGAATAACATCACCATCACAAGGTTAGTCTTTTGATACAGATGGAATAGATCCAGGATACGATTTATGACAAATTCTCTCACCCTACATCATCATGGTACAACAGAAATCAAGGGCTTTGAACATGGCAAAGGCTACTATTCAGTTATCTTGGTTTGGGGCACATATGCCCTTTGTGGCCTTATTTTCTCCTAACAAGCTGACAGCAGTGTAACCTTGAAGGGTCCTTTGGTGCTGCAACCCACACATTTTCAGGGTTCAACAAGATGTGGCACTGAAACGTCCCCCTGAACCTCGCTGTTATTCTTCACGTTTATTCATGTACTTGTGGCCTTCCTTTTAGCCTGAACAACTTGTGCCAATTTCCCTTGACCTCTCTCCCTGACTACATGTTTTCACCCATAAAATTGCTACTGACTGCATATTGGCTCTTTGGTATTTCAGTCGCTTTAAACTCTAGATGGTGTCTTGCACCGACATCTCAGGAGGGAGGCAGGTACTTGATGTAGCCCCAGATGTCCTTCCTATTCTTCTGATTAATCAAACTGTGCTGACCTCTTGACCCTGTCACACTATCACATATTGAATATTGACAACATGATATGATATCTGTAAGAGATGGCTATTTATGTAAACAAGTGCAAATAATGATGTGGTTTGGAGAGGAGTGGATGCCGTTGCTTTGGCCGAGCGCAGCTCCATAAATATTTGTCCAAAAGCTCTCTCTCAAAACTATAAACCTCAGAAACAAAACAAATAACATTATCTGGCTTAATAAAATGCATCTTCTTGAGCTGCAGAGAACGAGATCAAGCATTTGACAGTGATAACCATCTGGAACAGAAAATGTAGCAGTGTCAACAGCGCTGCAACCACACGATCATATCAGTCAGATATCAGACAGCTGATATGTCTCAGTGATCTGTGATCCCCCTGTGGGAATCACATTTTTTTCCACAGGTTTTGCTCCTCAAGACCCACAATTACTCATTTTCCACGTCAAAGTGATTGAATGTCACAACACTGTGTGCCGCTCTCAAAAGCTCTTATCTCTCAAATCACAATCACTTAACACGCAAGACACACACACACTAGTTCACCAACAAAAGGTGTAAATAGGCATTTAATATGTTTAACTGTGTGTTCATTAAATTATGAGGTTTTGAAATGCTGAATATTTTGTCAGGTTTTGTTTGAGCTTTATCAGGACTAAATTCTGAGCAAAAGCAATAAATAACAATTAAGCATTACATATTGCAGAGTACGTCTTACGTCAATATGTCTTATCACCATCATTTTGCCTTGTCAAACTAATTGATGATTTATGACTGCCATCCATTATGTACAGAAGGCTTCGCTCTCACTCTTGTCACAGTTTGCATAGTTGGGATATAGATATATCTTTATAATAGATGCTTTTAAATTCACTCTGAAAATAGAATGATTGCAAGAGGGAGAAACATGTCAGAACACTTTTCTAATTGCGGAGGAATTGTCACAATGTGTTTCCTAAGAGTCAGTCAGAGTCAGAGCAAGAGTCAGTCAAATATATTGACCTGTTATGTACAAAAGGATGAGGAGTGATAACAGACCAGAGCAACTATCATCTTGAGGACGGGAAAGAATTAAGTTGTATCACTGTATGGATTAAGCCCAATGTTAATCTTATATTGTTCAGCCCCAACTTTTTAAATAATTAATTAGCATTTTATTGCATTTTATTGTATTTGATACAAAAGAAAAATCTAACTTAATATTTGGTACAGAAACTTTTGTTTACAATTACAGAAGTCAAACGTTTCCTGTAGTTCTTGACCAGGTTTGCACACACTGCAGCAGGGATTTTGGCCCACACCTCCATACAGATCTTCTCTAGATCTTTCAGGTTTCGGGGCTGTCATGGAGTTTCAGCTCCCTCCAAAGATTTTCTATTGGGTTCAGGTCTGGAGACTGGCTAGGCCACTCCAGGACAGTTGAAATGCTTCTTACTGAGCCACTCCTTAGTTGCCCTGGCTGTGTGTTTCAGGTCATTGTCATGCTGGAAGACCCAGCCATGACCCATCTTCAATGCTCTTACTGAGGGAAGGAGGTTGTTGCCCAAAATCTCGAAACGATACATGGCCCCATCCATCCTCTCCTCAATACGGTGCAGTCGTCCTGTCGCCTTTGCAGAAAAGCATCCCTAAAGCATTGATGTTTCCACCCCCATGCTTCACAGTTGGGATGGTGTTCTTGGGATGGCACTCATCCTTCTTCTTCCCCCAAACACGGCAAGTTTATGCCAAAAAGTTCTATTTTTGTCTCATCTGACCACATGACCTCCTCCCATGCCTCCTCTGGATCATCCAGATGGTCACTGGCAAACTTCAGACAGGCCTGGACATGTGCTGGCTTGAAGCAGGGGGACCTTGCGCAAGCTGCAGGATTTTAATCCATGATGGCGTAGTGTGTTACTAATGGTAACCTTTGAGACTGAGATCCCGGCTCTGGTCAGGTCATTGACCAGGTCCTCCTGTGTAGTTCTGGACTGATCCCTCACCTTTCTCATGATCATTGATACTCCACGAGGCGAGATCTTGCATGGAGCCCCAGTCTGAGGGAGATTGGCAGTCATCTTGAGTTTCTTCCATTTTCTAATAATTGCGCCAATTACCAACAGTTGTTGCCTTCTCTAACCAAGCTGCTTGCCTGTTGTCCTGTAGCCCATCCCAGCCTTGTGCAGGTCAACAATTTTGTCCCTGGTGTCCTTAGACAGCTCTTTGGTCTTGCCCATGGTAGATTTATTTTTTTTTATTCTGTCTCTCACAGTTGAAGTGTACCTACGATGAAAATTACAGACCTCTCCATTCTTTGTAAGTGGGAAAACTTGCAAAATCGGCGGTGTATCAAATACTTATTTCCCCACTGTAATGTTCAGTTTGGGGTCACAACGGTCGACTGCTCAACAGTCTCACTGTTGCACATTTTTGGGGCATGTCAGAAATTTTGGTCAGCTGTCTTTCACAGTTCTTTGGGCTGATTTACAACAAGTGTTCTGTTCTTTATGCATGTGGCGCATGTGTTGACAGGCAGCTAAACACTTTACTCCAATGAAGACTCCTTATAGGTTTGCCATGTTTATTCTTACTGAAGCAAAGGTGAAACTAAAAGGAAAATAATAAAATAATTACCAAATAAATCATGAATGTTACATTTTCACAGATGTGCAAACCATTAAACAAACATCCACATGACATATTGAAGCGCTGTATTACTAACGATAGCATGGCTAATGGCTAATAAAACAGAGAGCTAGCAATGCAACGAAATGTGCCTACGATTTGCATACAATATCAATACACCGCTAACATATCGGCACATGAGAGCAAACGTACACAAACAAATCAATAATACATACCGACGATGCAACTCGAACAAAGTACGCCGGTGTGGCTGATATAGACATGAGCTGCCAAACGTGCATACTATGTTCTCACTTCCTGGATAAAGTTTCGATTCAAATTTGACAACCACTAACTGCTGAATTAAAACCAGCCAGTAGGCGGTGTTACTGCACTTTCAATATTCTCAAAACAATGAAATGAAATACATAAATTGCTTTTTTATGACTCAAACATAAAATGTCATAAAACTTAGGCTGCTGTAGAAAGATCAGTTATAAACAGCAGTGTGCTTGGTTTGGTATTACTCGAGATTAACTCATGTGTAATGGCCACTGTAGGCTTGACTCTCGAAACCAAACTTTGTTGCCGAACAGACAGGCCATCTTGTCTGGATATTCAGCTCCATATTTCTTTTTTCTTCTCATAGTAGAGTCTCACAAAATAACAGTACATTTCTCTTTCTTGTCAACATTATTTAGGACACATTAGACACAGTCTTGTTGAAATTATAGGTATTGGTCAATGGACATAACCATTTGACTGACCTGCTGGCAGGGGGCCCCCTTTCAAGCAGTTCAAGCAATTTGCCATATCAAAAATAACAAAAGGAGAAGGTTAAAATTAATGAATTTTAAAAAACAGTCAAAATGTGTGAAAACCCAAGTTTGCCACAGCATCTATCTTTGGAAGCTGCTATTCCATGTAGCAGGCACGAAATCTTCACAGAACTACTTGCATTGGTGAAACATCAACTGGTGGAAGAGATTTACATGATACTCTTATAATCTGCTACTGGCAAAATGCACAACAGAGGTTGGTACAGTAGTTGCAGTGCAAACTACTCTAAAAAGAAGATATCAAGTTTAAATTAGAGTTAATGGATCAGATGCTTGAACGGACATTATGTGAGGTGTTTTTGATAACAAGGGAGACGAGATGTACTTGCCAGCATGTTATGGAGAACCGTTCAGTTCAAAGTGTAGTCATTTAGTCCTGACAAGAAGTAGGGCTGTGAAATAAGAAAGTGTTGTAAATACTTTAGCAGTTTAAGTTTTGATGAAAAATAATTGTGTCTTTAAGTGTGGATAGTGTACTGTATTGTCACCTGCACAACACAAACTACACTTAGAGTAAGCAGTAGAACCTGGAGCTAAGAAGGCCCAGCAGGATAAGAGCCTTATTAAAGCAAACAGTTTAACTGGCTTTTGTGCCTCTTCTTGGAGCAAGAAGAAAATGCCTTCCATCGCAGGCCAAAATTTATATTTTCATTTGAATGCCTCCAATGAATGAATGATTGTGCAGTAAACGGCGCAGATGCCAAAACTGGAGCAGTTGGCATACACAGGAGATGTTTTTGTGGTTTCTGGAATAGGTTTTCTTTATTCCTTTTCAATTAACTTTGAGGGGTTGAGGCTGTGCCTAACAATGAGAGAGACATAAAACATTTCGGGAATAGCATATCCTTATTTTCCTAAAGACTTGCATTACAGAATGCAGTATTAGTCTACTTGTGTTCGCTTCTGTCAAAGCCATACAAGGAAAAAGCACAGTAATAAAACAAATGCTCTGGGTACTTTTGTATGCAGTGAAAACCTGTTAATAGGGTCAACTTTTGCAAGCTGTTTAATGGTCTCAGTTTGTTTGCTGCCAAAGAACGATGAACATTTACTCACCAGTAATTGTTCCATCAAACATGAGGGGCTAATGTTCTGACTTAGACACATTTTAGGTTGAGTTGAAAAAAAAACTGTCAGGATATTTGGCTGTCGGAACTGTGTGTTTATTACTGAAATGGGCTTCATTTGGCAAACACAATGCAGGAGAACTGTATAGATATTTTTCATCACTCAAGTCCAGAATGCCTGCAATCAAAGCAATGCCTCACTGACCTCAACATTTTGCCTGAAATTGATTTCACTGCTATTCAGAAACACTTTCTAGTGAAATGAAAGTTAAATAAAGTCAAAGATAATGTTGTGGGTGGGTTTTGAGCAATTAAATTCTCCATTAAGACTCATGTTGAAAGTGTCTATTATCTCTCCAATTGGTTTTTGAATTATGCTGTGGAAAGCAGCCTTGACATTGCCCTCATTATGTATTTCCTGGATATAGCCTCTCAAATCACCACACACTGAAGAGGTTTCATTACATTTCACATTTTTGCCAGTAAGTGAATGAAAGAATTTCTGTGGATATTAATGCTTTTTAAATTAGAAAGTAACAAAGAAAATCAATGTCAATGATTTTTTGAGTATTAAAAAAAAAAAGGAAAGTTGGAAAATAATTGTTAGAGTTAAAGTGCCCAAACATGGTTCGCCAATCAAAATCTGTCTTGTGACACCATCAGCAGCTATTTTTCCCATCCCCTACTGTGTTTTTTCTGTTTCCTAGTAGCCTAATATATCAGAGGGCATGCTTTATAAATAATAATCTTGTCTTTTTGAGCTTCTGGGCACTGTGCAGGTGGGTTAGATAAGCCATTTTGAAGATAAGGCTATAAGGTATTTTGCTCTAGCTGAGTGGATATGATAGAGTTTAGCTCTGGATTAATATGGCTGATTTGACAAAATCAAATTCTGATGGCTGATCTGGTCAGGTTTTGCAACTTAAATGGCGTGATGGAGATTTATAATTTTTTAGAGCTTTTGCCTCTAGACTAACAGTGGTCTCGGGTTAAACCAATGAGGTATACACTTACATTTCAGATACTGCTGTTGGTTATCATCTGCATCACCATGTGACCAAAGACATCTGTTTTTTTTCTTTAACGAATTAGGTACAAACTTAAAATCAACTCCAACTAAACTGATATATTTTTTCAAATATGGTATTTTTGTTGTACTGAAGTCGTTTTTCATTTAAACCCCCATATTCAAATCTTCAAAGAAAGACACATGTAGAGGGCATTTATTTCACATGCATTATATTTGCAGTGAGGGTGCATTTTCCTGATGAATTATTTTTCAGTGATCAATGGAGATAATAATCAACTCTGGTCTTAACTTCCTTCATTCTGTGGCATGAAATTAATAGAGCTTTGTCACAGGAGATATTTGGACATCATGCAACAGGAAAAGCAAAGGTGTAATTAATAACATTAACAATGGCTGCTTACCATTTAATCATTTCCAGTTCTGGGGTTCTTTTATTGTGGCTTGCTGGGACCCTTGAATGCAAAAGGTCCATTATTAATGTCATTTGTTACTCCTGTACTTCTGTTGAAAAAAAAACCATCTCCTGTGAAATCAGTCTATTGTCCCAAACTGAATTAATCTAATGAATTTATATTCTAGGCTAACACATATATTATTTTGATCAACCCCCTTGTCTCTTACATTGACAGAGGACTAAAGTGGGTCTTTTATACTAAACAAATTATAACATGTTATTTGGGAACGGTGCTCTTAGTAGAGAAAGAGGCAGTGATGGTGCATCAAAGTACTTCCTGTCTCACAGTCACAGACATCCTCATCACATCTTGCATTTAATCTAATTCTTACATTTCAGTTGCAAGTAAACAAACAGGAGTTGGGTTACCAAGATTATGAAATTACTAAAATGACAATTTAATGGTAATTATTTTTTATCATAATTCTAATGGGCCATTTCAGGATCAGTTTCATTTCTGTGAGTGCCACCTTTCCTGTTGGTTAACTTACCCGTGGACACAATAATGTAGAATGTGAACCATTATGTTGTACATTTAAGACAGTTAAACTACAAAAGGTGCAAGTCTTGAAATGTTTGATCATTTGTGTGGGTTTAGCATTTAATTGCCGTTAGCTCAAATTATTGTTTCAGTACAATTGGAGAGGAGCTGTGATCAAGCTAAATTTGAGAAGAAGCTTTCATGTAGAGATGACTATTACCATTAAGAATATTTTTTTTCTGAGGATTGTTGGCAAGACATGAAGTGCGAGGGCTTCCTTGCATGTAGTGTAAGGAAGTCAGAGCTACCTTTGGGTAAGAGCGAGATATATTTAGTTTGAAAAGTTTGAATGCCATGCTGGCCAACAATAGTGGACTTTGTGTGTGTATGATGAGTCATATAAATTAAATATGTTGACATTATCTGCGGGGAGTGGGCTGGATTCAGCTGGGTTGGAAGGAATGAGATTGAGATGTCACTTTATCCCACTACAAGATAATCTCTGCTGACCTTCTGTCGCTTTGGTCCCAAAATGTGTTTGAGTCAGCTCAGACACTGTGGCCAAAAGAGACTACAGCAATGCTGAAAATGAAGGAATTATATAATATTTTCTACACCAGTGGAAATAAAAGATGTGAGTAATTTGTTGCAGCTGACAACAACATATATTATCAAATCTAAAAAAAAAACAAAGTCAGCAATGAGAGAACAATTAAAAAACCATCGAAGGTCTGTAGGATTAACAACAATGCAGCGGTTGAAAAGTGGTTGTGTCTTTTTCCCTTTGGAGCAGCATATTCCTGTTAGAGCAGAATCTGAGAGGATGGACATCCATTATCTCCGGTGCTGTGGAGGTAGAGAGAGGATTATCTGACTCCTGCAGGTTTAGCTGGCGTCCCACAGTTTGCAGACATCAAGATCCATCTCCCAACTGTCGATCAGAGTCTGGCGCGTGTCTCCATTAGCACCTTGTGGCAGATGTTTTCCATCCACCATCCATCGCTTAGTGTCACACATCCTTAATTGGGCTTGGTAACTATCCAATCACACAATATTAAGTGTCCTATCTGTGGAAATGCGGTTGCTGAAAATGAATAGTTATTGATTAGCAACACTGACATTCAACTTACTCCTTTTCGCACATTAGCCTAGCATTGATTGCTGGCAGCACTTCCTGTGTGCAATCCTGAGAATCGACCGGATTCCTAATGTGCGGTCCAGGCTTGACCATTAGAACCATCCATTATCACGCTCGCTATCCACAGGCTTGTCACTAAGGCCTGGTGGGAAATTGGCAGGAAGACATGATTGTGACTGTGAGGCAGAGGCAGATTTAGGTTCTGTAGTGTCTGTCAGCAAGCTATTGCATAATTAATTGATGTTAGCCTTTACAGTGCGGGATTGTTACAGCTTAGAATATGTATGAGTGTTGTTTTATGTGTGCGAGTTAGCCTGTTGTTTAGTTTGGTGTCAGCCTCAATATGTGCATTTTATAATATGCATTAAACTTGTTGATTAAGCCTCACCTTCAAAGTGTTGACTTTATTGTTGTGTGTCTTCTTTAATGTTCTCGCTCACATATTTTTTTTCTTACAGGCTGTCATTTAGAAATGAACTCAAACATTGATCTTTAGCCTACACAGAATATTTATACAACAGGACATCATACAGTGAACAGGGCCTGATTAACCTATCATGGGGCTCTTGGTTGATCGGGGCCCCCTCTTGTACCCGCATCCACTTACTTCTTGCCTTCTATGCACATAGCAGACATTACATGACAGTATTCCTGCGCTGGATAATATTTCCTCAGCTTTTCTCTGTGTGAATTAGAGAATATTCGGTTAGTTATAATCCTTACGTTTATACTTCTGGTTGATTTGGGAACACGTATAATAGCAAGTATACTTTAATACCTCGAATTCTGGAGGCAGTAAGTACTCAGTGAGCTTTTACTTTGTCAGAAATACAACAGAGAAGCCACTGATGTGTCTGTTTATAACTCATCCACTATCATTTTTTAGAGGTGTTTTGGTGACGGATAGCAGTTTGTACTTCCCTCTGCAACAAATTTGTTGCATTCCCTGTGACTGCTCTAAAATAAAAGCCACTCCGTGTTTTCCAAGTAGATTGTTTTTAAAGTGAAACAGCAGCAGTGGGAAATGTTCAGTTTGCATTAATACAGCTCTGACATGACTGTAGAAGAGTAAACAGTGAGGCCAATATTAGAGAAAATAACAAACAGTAACGCTGGATTACATACTGCGACGTTCCCTCATGCGTATGAAGGCAACCTGAATCTAGCACGAGAATGGCTGTCAACGACAAGTAAAAGTAAAAACACAGAATGATGTATCTATTTGAAATCTTCACATACATTCACTAACATATATTATTACCTTTTAGATCTATTATTTTATTCTTTATAGTCACGTCACGTAACTATCAAAGTCAAATACAGACAGATTGCACATCTCATTCTTTCCCCCCCAGTTGCCTTCTGTCCAAACAGAGACCCAGTCAGCTGTGTGCAGCCTGATTTTACTGCTTATACTGGTTGTCGGCACAGGCAATCTCTTTATGTTCTGCATTTATAGGTAACCTGGGCTTGCTGGGGGTCCACAGTTTGGAGGAGATCTATCATCGTAACACAGGTAGGCAGTTTAATAACGCTGCTGTGGACTCCTGAGAAAAGCCAGGCATTTATTTAATGTAACATGGGCAATGTTGGGGGGCTGACAGATGGCCCAGGCAGGAGAAATGATGTCCCGTTACCTCTTCCTGCTGAATTCATATTGGACAGTAGCGAAGTCAGAATTACGCTGCCTTAAACTCTATCGGGAAAAGTGTGAACGTAAATGAAGACTTTGAATTCTTATTTCTTTTTGTATATTTCTGGAAAAAAAGTAGACTTAATGAAGCCTGCATTAGTTCAAGCAGAATATATAAGATATATGGTTCCACATTAGCTGAACGTAAGAATCCATCTTAATATTCTGTCTCCTCCTGAATTTATTGTAGCCTTTCCAGATTCACTTGGGAATGTAATTGTTTTTTTCTAATACATAAAGTGTTGCGTCCCAATGCTGCACAAAAGTCAGAGAGAGCTGGTTGGGTGGACAAAACACAGCATTTTGACATTGGAGTCTGGGGTCCTGCATCCTGTCTGCCACATGCTGTTATATTTAGGTTGCTAAAACACTTAAAATTGAGGTTCAGGAAAAGGTTGTTGACAGTAAAACCCAACCTTAAAGTCACAGTAAAGCATTGAGAGTGTCCTCGTCTTATATAATATGATGCATGCCAGAGTGAAACAAAATAAGAGGTTGAGTCATGAGATGTGTTTAAATGAAGTCCTAGAGATATGATTGGACTATAGTTTATCAGATACAGTGACATACACACCTGTACAGAAATACAGAGATCAGGAGATACAGGACTTTTAACCTCCACCCACCAGCCCCACCTGTGGTTTCATATCAGGAGAGCGTGGATACAGGTGAAATTAATACATTAGAGTCCAGCCACATTCTTTGTAAGTGAGGGGCTTTAAAGGTTTTAAGAGGTTTTGATCATTGAAATCCAAACTCTCACCTCCTACTAAAATATCGTTCTGCTTGCTACCCACCAGCCAGTGTTCGAGTGTGATTTTATACGAAGTGTGGTGTTAGCTAGTCACCCTAAATCAGATTTGATTTAATGCACATTTATGTAGCCATCCCCAAGTTTAAAATGAGTCATCAAAAATATATTTTTGGGTTGAATTTAGGAAGAAGGATTTTGAAGTAAAGATACTCCAAAAATGCTCCGACACATTTATCATGTAACGAGAGATAATAAATAATCAACACAAGAACACAGGATTATAACTTGGGAAAGTTGTTTTTCATTTCACTGCGTCTTTAACCAAGTACGTTCAGTATCAACTTTCCCACATTATTTTGGTAAAAAATTAATATGAATAGAAAATATGAATTTGCAGAAGCAAATTAGCTTGTATACAGACAGAATCTTTAGGAGACAGAGTTGTCCATTTAAGTTGACCTTTTCCTCTAAAACAAGACAAGATTTACTTAAGATTGCTTTGTTGCTTCCAGTAACGCTGAACAACCCAGTCTCATAAAAAAATGTGAAATAGCTATATTTGTCCACAAAACGTGGACAAAACGTATCAGTCTCACAATTAGGGCCTGAAAATTGTAAAATGTTCACGTTTTTTAATCCTATTCTTTTCTATTGGCCTGCCGACAGGTCACGTGACTGCTTGCAGCGGACTTCTCAAAATAAAAACATGGCGGACCATTCCTTTTCATTCTCAGTGGAAAATGCATTATTTCAAGATAGTTTGGACATAAAAAAGCATTTTGATGATATTTCTAGCGAGAAATATACATTAAAATTTCACAATATTCGTCAGTTCTTGTAAATGATCTTTGGTTTGTTTGTTATTATGATGAATATTTCACGTCTTGGCATAAAATTGTGACAGTGTTACGTTTTCTGCCGTTGTTATGCTGGTTGCTAAGGACGCTGCAGATGAAACCAAGTGGCGTGTCTGTTATTGTATCTATTTGTTACATTGTGTAGTTATCTGAGCTGTTAAAATATTTGTGTAACTGTTGATGATATCCGTTCAATAAAAAAACAACATAAAATGGATTTTAGTGCCCTGGGGATTGCATATATATTTAATTTTTATTATAAATATTTAATCATATTTTACTAATATTCGACAATGCCCCCAGTTGTTGACTGTATGACATATGATAGCTGAGGTCAAGAGCTTTCTGTAACAGTTGGTTCCATGTCTGTAGCCCCTATGAGACTGGGTTGCGCTGAAACCATGATTTTAACTTCAGTTTTAACTTGATCGTTCCCATGGGGAAATAGGCCGTGCAGCTGGGTGAAACAAAGAACACACACAGGCTTGAATGGGAACCATAATAAAATACACAGAAATATGGAAAACATATGCTGAAACCCACTGCACAAGCCCACACAGAACAATGTACACCAGTGACAGCATACAACAAAAACATCCAGGCATCACCATCCCACCCAGCTGTCAACACTTAAAACAAGAATGCCATCATCAAGCACAAATAAAATATGGAAGATGATGACAGTGTCCTTGATCGGCGTGCTCACTCCATAATAATAACAGTAGTTGACTTAGTATGAATGACAGTTCATAAGAAAACAGTTTAAACACACCGTCCTGCGAACAGAGAATCTGTAAAATCTTATTTTAGTTCAGACAGCACCGGATTCGTCTTTATAGAGCATATTCATTAATAAAACAGGAGGGTTTTAAAAAGAAAAGGTGTCCTCTGCAACTCAGTGCTTCCCAAAACAGCAAAGGTGTTTATATTTTGCTTTGCTCATAAATATTTTAAATGAAATTACAAAGGCCTTTTAGCAGAAATCTTCATCCTGATATGGACAGATCGAAGAAAACAAAGTTTAAGCACGCTGATTTCCTTTTGACATTTTACTACATTTAGTGCCCTCATTTATGTTTGAGCTTATGCATAAAATATACTGCGTGTTGGCATAGTGCACATAGCTTCTGTCAAGATTTACAGAGTGTTGCTGCAGAATACGTGCTTCTTCTGTGTGCTGACTATGTACACCAGTTCGCACTGATGCTCCTTATTGCGTGGAAAGTTTGCTGTGGCAAGAAGCCCGCTTGTAAATCATGCATATTGGATGAGACATGCAGCAGATGAGCTTGGGCCCTCCAGTCAGGCCTAGCATTAATTAAATATCAATTGGCCCTGCTTCCGTACCTCATTTCATGCCACATTCACACCTTGTCTGGGCTTGTTGAGGAAAAGTTAAAATGAAAGTTGTGGCCTTGCAGCTTCATATAATTCATGGCACTGCTCAGCTTGAGCATCATGGTCTTAACACCATGAATTCTGACTTGATTTCTACAGGGAGTGCACAAGAAAAACTTTGGAGTTGGAACTAAGACCTGAATAGTGTAAAATGTTTTACTACGTAATATGAGAAATGATTGCAGCTGATTGCTAGTTTAAAGCTTCGTTCTGTCGACAAAATGAAAACTCACTTGATGCGGTAAACAAAATAATCTTTGATAAAAACAACTGTGTCATTACTATTGTGTCACAGGCACCACTGAGCATTAACAGATAAAGGAACTTTGCATAGATGCTTAGTGATGAAGTCCCAACGTTTTCTATGATGGCTGAACATGTACAGGCGTTACAGATGTAAAACATCATGCTGGGCAAGTGCCACCTGTGAAAACTCCACACTTAAGTTCATATAAGTATTATTGCCTGAATGACTAAATCAGATCAAATATAATTACAGTTTAGTGCACTATCCTCATAATTACACAGATCAAGGTATCTGTGACTCTGTAATAATATTACACTAATATTTATCAAACCTACACAGATTCTGTCAGTCCGTTTCTGTGGTACTTTTATTTATGACAGAGAACTGGAAAACAAGATAAGTATGCTCTTCTTTTTTTCACTTAAAAAAAAAAAGTAAGTTTAAGTGCCTTTTCCAAAGCATCCTCTGGCAGTCATTATATTTAAGGATACTCAAGAGTATCTAAAAACTTCTAAATCAATGTTTTTCTTTTCAGACAACCTATGTATGCTTAACACTTTGTTTGATTGTGTTCGAACAACTCATAAATGCAGTGCATTTTAGTCACTTGCTCCCAAACTGAAGATATTGAAGCAGCCTTGACGAAAAGATAAAGGCAACAAATTGTCACCATAATAAATGACTTCTTTCAAGAAGTATTCACGTTTTTGTTTTCTGATTTTTATAGTGTACTGAGGTACCTGGATATTAAACTAGGCAATCTTTGGAGACGAGTTAATGGACTCAAAAATGTTAATATGAGGACATTAAGTAAAAGCTGCCTGTTAAAGAATGCAGCTGATGTGAAAAATTATGCCTATTGCTATAAAACCCAATGCTCAAAGGAGTATGTACATTTGAGGGTGCAATCCATGGAGACTGTACCAGTAAATAAATACTTTCATGGTGTCACTGTGATGGTGAACTACTTTTCAGCATGCAGGCAATGTAAGAGATAATAGGCCAAGCAGCAGGAGGTAAAATCTTCTCACGTATACAGCACATAATTTGTTTGAGATTTTTAAAGCTTAGATTTGTAAAATTAGCATCAATGTGTATGGAGTATTTTGAAGGAATCTTTACAGAAGCACTTCGGAAAGATTTGAGAAACTGCAAGAAAGACAAAACATTTGCGATTTGTCGAGCCCAGTATCAGAAATCCCGGTTTGCCTCAAAGGGGTTTTACAATTTGCACAGTGTACGACACCCTGTGAGTGTAGACCCTTTTCTCGGATGAGGAAAAACACCCCCCACACGAATGGCAACTGGTCAATGATTCAGCAGCAGAGAAGCCTGTGTGAGAAAAGGAGGAGGAGTTGAAGAGAGAGGAAGAGAGAGAAGGGGGCTGTGGGGGCATGCACAAGTAGGTGGCTTGTGGGAGACAAGAACAAAAGAGCAGAGGATTACAGGAATGCACTGGTTTTGAAGAGTTTGTTTATTAATTTCTTGTCGGCAGGATAAACCTGGAATGTAAGCAGTGATGTTCATAGATACACTGAGACTGAAACTGACCAACATGTGGGATAGTAACAGGTAGGTTGCCTGAGGTGACAAATGGTAAACACTAATTGAAAGTTCAGACTGTCTGATGTCAAGAGGAAGACTATTACAGAGGAAAGGGGAACCAACGGAGACAGCTCTGTAGCCAGTTGACCTCTTTAGGACTCCTCTGACACAAAGGAGCCCAGTATTGTGAGAGCAGAGAACACGGGACGTAAGGTGTAATGAGATTAGACAAGTAGGAAGGGGTGATCCCTTTTGTGATTTTTAGAAGTTACCAGAAGTATCTTAAAGTCTGATTTCACATGGACAGAGAGCCAGAGCAGGTGTAATATGGTCAGTTTTTTCAGGTTTTCTGAGCTGGAGCTTTCTGAACTATTTGAAGACCTTTAGTCCAGATAGCAAAACATTACAGTAACCCAGTCTGGATGAAACAGAGGTGTAAATAATGATCTCTGCAACAGCCACTGAAAGACAGGACCTAATTTTAGCAATGTTGTGCGTGGGGAAAAATGTGATCTTATTGACTTCTTCAATGTGCCGATCAAAGGAAAGGATCAAACCTAACATTAAGATTCTTCTCTGTTAAACTTTGTGAAACACAAAGTTGACAGGGGTTACTGTTACTTGATCAGTGATGTCTCTGTAGAGCACGGTCAATAACTGGCATCTCAGGAATGGAATTTTCTGAAATATCATATCCCACCAAAGATTTTTTTCTGAGTTTTTAAAAAGTGTTGAGGAACTTCTTCACAGCTTTACAAAAATGCACATCCACAAAAAGGATATTGGAAATTGATGTTTAGCTAGTGCCATTCTTCTTGACTTAGGTATTGTCCCCTTTATTTACCTAAGATTAATCTTGCCATGATTTGCAGCCACTGGCATTAAGTTGACATGTATTGTATAAACATGTAATGACAAAACCTCTGCTGTCAATGTCCTTTTAACCCCAGTGCTCAAACAAGACATATATACATTTGAACAGCCTTAGATATGGGCGTATTCAGCAGGGTTGTTGCTCTCTTCACTGACACTTCATAGAAAGTCGGCAGCACCGTTCACCTTGGAGTCCCTTTGATGATGTCTAAGGGATTCCCCTAAGCCTCTGAGGTAGGGTGGAGGGCACTTTCTCCCCGCTGAGGGGATGAAGCCACTTAATGGATCACAAAGTTAATCAACTGCAGGGAGAGCCCGACTGAACCGGAGGAATAGGTTGAACCATTAGACTTGAGTCCTCTGGGACACACACATTCACACACTCTCTCTCTTGAAATCTAGTAAATAGCAAAGAATCAGCCACCAGTTTAGTAGATAAACCCAGTAGCTAAAACCAATGTTGGCCGATATTTTCTAAAAATCTTATATTTAGTTTACCACATTTATTTCAGTGAGGGTAAATTAAACGCTTTGTTAGTCAGCTGAAAAGCACCACACAAGATTAAGAATAAAATGATCAAACATATGAACTATCTCTCTGAAACAGTTTGAACAACCGCAAAAAAAAAATCAACATTATAACCTTCATGAGGGTAAGATTTATTGCATGGCAGTATGAGACTCATTGGTTTTAGCAAGGTATACTGAATAAACAAGCAACTAAATGTGAATTGCCTCTTTACAATAAAAGCCACAGTCATAATAATACAATAATATAATGATAATAATGTGTATTTATCAGGACGAGTGTTAGAGAATGCTTTTAAAAGACTAAAAATCAGGATTAAACTATAAGAATAAAAGAGTAAGACAGAAAATTGATATAACATATAGAATTGCACAACACAGGAGTTAAAGATCAAAAGAAATGTGTGACTTCATAGTGTGAAATATAGAGAATAAAAGACCAGTAGAGGTGTTGTGACTATCAAGCCTACAAGGTCAGTAGAGTTTATATAAAGAAATTAAAAATAACCAGTGGTTCTGCTATGTAGATAGGAAAATTAGCAAAAGAAAAATGTCTGAAACCGTTATGACAAAGACCATGAGAACCAAAAGGTCTTACCATTTCAATCACTCACTGCGGCTTCATAGGCCTTTGCTGAAAGATGTGACCCTGTAGACCTCGATACCAATCAAATATGCATGTTGTGATGAGGTGTTTGCAGACTTATGTTCTAAGAGTGATTATTCATATGTGTTAGGGCAAAAAATGCAATTCAAATAAATAGTTATTTATATTCAAAGCTGTAGGATTTGCATATAATTGCTATAATAGTAGCCTAAAAGATGTGCACATAGGTTCAGTCATGCATAAAAATGTTTACATCATAAAAAGAAACATGGAACTAATATGCCATTGTCTCTTCTTTAATTGTTTATTTATTCATTTGACAAAATGATGTGAAGTGAGTGATGACTTTTGTATATCAAATGGAGGGGTAGAGTGATGTCGTAGCCCCGTTTAGGACTGTCTCATCCACTGCCCAAAGAAAAGCTACAGGGTCTGCACCTCCTTCCACTGTACAAAAGTGAAGACAAAGTGCCCCAGATACAGATGCTGCCATCCAGCACTGGTGAAAAGTGCTAAAGTTGCATCTTCACTGTGATTGACAGTTATCAGTCATGATGTCACATCACCATTTTATAGCATCAAACAACTAATTAACACCAAACTTATCAGAAAAATTTTAAAAAGTTGAAAAGTTGAACAAACATCAGCATGATAGGAAATACCTAAAGTATTTTATACGTACTTAACTTTAACCAAGTAGTCATATTAATCCCATTTGTCGGAGTTATATGTAACAGCTTTGGCAGGCAGACGGGACCCAGAAGGGTCTTCAGAACAGGAAAGGCTCAGGTGTCATGTTGAAGGGCAGTGACAAGTGAGGAGTTGTTTTCTGCATCTTTGCTGTGGTCAGTAGTCCACCTGATGCCTCAGAATTAGTCAAAAATTGGATTGTTTTTTCCAGATGTCCACCAATTAGTTAGTTTAGTTTTTCTGATTTATTGGAAAAGATTTTGCTGCAGCATTGAGTCCAGTTAAACATATCAGTTTTCTCCTGCAAAGAATCTAAAAGATCTAAAAGACATATTATTTCCTCTTTTTAAATATTTTATTTTATTTTCATGATTACTGTTTTATCAGAGAGCGAACATAGGGCACCAAATACATTTTAGCCAACACAACATCAAGGCTGCAGTTTAGAAACACAGCTCTTAAAATTGATCCCATCAGTGCTTCCTCTGGTGTCGACTTATCAGCGCCCGGTCCCTCAAATTACCTGTGTGAAAGAGGACATGCAGAGTCAAAGAAAAGCTCTCGCTGTTTTGTAACCTCCTTGCTCCTGAGCAGCTTCTGCGAGATCTTCATCTTCAGTGAGGCGAGCAGCTATCAGTGGCCTAATCACCGATAAGCAATTCCACAGCTGGCTCGATGAATTTGGGCCAAGCCTTTTGGTGTGTGATCCCTGGGAATAATGCTCAGAGCTGCCTATCTAAAGGTTAATGGAAGGTTAATAAGAGAGGGAACGGCGCAAATTCAAAAACCTTATTATGCAAATTATGTTTTCTGAATAGAGTAATATCTGGTCGCGATGCGGCCGTGCTAATTAGCAGATCGTCTCTGTCACTGGCTAAAACAAAGCCACCTTTTGAGGTATAATTTAGAGGGAAGGTCTCGTTATTTGTGAAGCAGACACGAGCCAATTACTCAAACTGTGAAATAATTCTTGATCGAGGTGTTTCATTATAACCCGTCGAGCTGATGTTGAGATGCTTGGCTTAGCAAACCTCTTCTTTGTTTTTTCTTTCAGTCTTTTTTTTGACTGTGTGTGCACGCTTTATTATATCAGTGCGTTCCAATTGGTTGCTGATGTGGTTAACGTCAAGCTGAGCTCAGCAACCAACCCGTACATAACGCCGCGAGGCTGGAACAGAGAGTGCAAGGCGCCCCCCTGATTCCCATTCACAGTCAACAGTCTGCACATATAGAGCCAGATGAGAAATGCTACACTTGCCAAAAAAAAAAGCATTTCCACATCAGCATCATATAAACCTGTTGTATAACGTTGGACTCTTACAAAAGACATTTGTAATCACACAGGAAGTATTTCTTAAACTAATTCTGGTTGGTTTCACATTCTAAATATTTTCAGCATGGTAAAACATTTGTGGCAAATTCAGCTACAATCCAAAGTAAATATCCTTATTTAATAAGAGTTTATCAGTTAAGATCCCGTAATGCTGTGTGGGTGTGGTCCCAAATTCTAAATCCTAATTGGTGCATGGGAATACATGACATAATCTTTTTCCGTCCGTGTCCCAACAACCTCAAAGCAGTCAGACAAGCTCAGACGCAGCACAAAATACAGAAAAACTGTCTTGTGAAATAACCAAACTTGTTGTCCCTTATTCATTCAGTGTTCATGTGACACTCTGCTGCTCAGAAGAAGAGGGAGAAAATAAGTTTTCAGGGCCTTTAATGCCTCCATTCAAAGATGTATCTCTGAACACAGAGATAAAATAGCCGGATGACCTTGTCCTGTTTATATGGCACAAGAGGTTGTTAGTTAGCTGTTGCATGAAGTTGACTTCAGTGGGAGTTAACGCCGAGGCTGCTGCTGGTAAGGGAAAAGGAGGAGACAGAGAAGGGCAGGTTTGCAGAGACCTTTACCAACGCATGTCAATTTGATCAGGCCCGCGTGTTTTGTTTTCCCTCAGTGGAAGAAGGAACTGCGCATGAAAAATTGAAGACATCCCCTCCTTTTGTTAACACTCTCTGACTCCGTGTGATACAATATTAACAGGGTTGTTTTGAGCCGGTATTTTACCACTCGCCAGGAATGAACACTGAAAAAGTGAAGTTTCTGCTTTTTGCTTCGGCCAGTTAAATTACTTCATTAGATTTCATAAGACTACGAAGAATGGACTGCAGTATATCAGGCGTCTTATATCTTTTGACTGTTTTCATTATTGATTAAATGTTTTTTAGTTTTCAAAATGTCATAAAGTAGGGCAAAGGGGTCGTTTTTAATTTTCCACAGCCCAAGGTGATGTAACCTTCAGTCTGAAACTTAAAGATATTCACTTTACTCCCATATATGACAAAGAAAAGCAGCAAATCGTAACACTGGAGAAAGTGGAATCAGTGGGTGTCAGTTTTGCTTGAAAAATCCATAAAACAATTAACAAACTTAATTGGAAGCTACTAAGTAGCCTCATGTACTATAGATCCATGTTTCTCTTTTTGTACGTTACCTAAAATTTGACTTCTGTCAAATTTACTGCTCATATGTTCGGTGACTTTCAGCTCTCTCTATAGTTTCCTCGGTGACACACCACATTTGTCGGAACAGGTTGTCCACACAGCATCCTGCTAAGAGAAGGTGTGGACACAGAGCGGATGCAGAGCTTTGAGTTTTCCGAGCTGATTTGTATTCCGCCTGTGTTTGCAACCTGAGAGTGACTGACTGGCGGTCAGAGCCCAGTATTGACTGCTCTGAGGATGTAATAGAGGCTGGGGTGATGGGATCCAGGACACGAACACTCTCACTGTGGCATGTGCAGCAGGGCTATACAGGATATAACCAAAGCACTTAATCATCCTGCTGGCTCCATGCAGAGATGCACCAGGCGCTGTGTTTTTAGAATAATGCTTCTGCCTTAAATTAGATTCCATTGATCCTGCTTTTCTCAGTAATTGCTCAAACAGGATGGATGCTGGTTTTATTGGAGGGTCAGACCAGAGATTTGAAATACTTTAGCTTTAAGTATAGGGGGTAAATTAAATCAGACAAAAGGTAGGTTGACCTGATTCAAGGTGATTGGACTATTACGGCATTGTCAGGCGATGTTTATCGTTGTAGGGAACACACTTGTCTCTCTTTTCATTTATTCAGACCTTCACTGTACAAACGTTAACTAATCATTTTGCCTTGCTCCACCGAACGATTTTTAATGGAATTGCACCAATGTTTCCTCTCTTAAGTATGCAGTTTCTTAACTGTGCTGGGTAACTTTGCATGATGGCAGCCACAAAAGGCAGCGATAGATTTTTGATGTTTGTTTTGTCCTGTCTGCCCAAACAGTCATGCGATGTGTTGTCAGTAAACACAGTATGTTTGTGTTTACCAACCTGACCAGTCTATGATTGCTTTCCAGTACAGGTACACGAAATGCAATAAATTTACCATCACAGAGTCCAGCTGTCTCTGGACAGAGCAGTCACTCTCTGCTGTTCAGGAGACAGTTTCTTCATACTTCTGAGGACTTATTCATTTTCTGATTTGTATGTGTACGAGTATGTGTCTGCTTTGGCTTGATGATATCTGATATTTTGTTCATTTCAAACAAGTCCATTAACAAGTATTTTGTCCATAGCCAAATCTTGATGTAGCTCTTTCCTCTTTGCTGTAAAGCTCATTTGTTGTCCAAAAACACATCGGTGAGCCCACACTGTCACACTATGTGACATGTTCCTTTATTACTTTGAATACACACACTGTTCTTTACTTTGGGTCAATCACATATATACTGACTGACTGCTGCAATAAATCCTCACTAGTGCACAGTCAGCCACTGAAAACAGCCCCCCCAAAAAACATCTTATCTAGTCTAGAAATGTTTGATAAAAAAAGGCACTGCACAGCTGTTTTAGGAAATTACTTTTGCTTTTTAAAACTATATAATTGGCGCTTGTTTTGAAAGTGAAAGCCAAAATGACTGGAGTGTTCTCAACAGGAAAGAAAAGTGAGAAAGTATTGAGAGAGTTAATGTGGTTTTTGGTCTTTTCATGGAATAAAATAAGTCCATGTTAGCGGCTCTGTGAGGCTCGCCTAAAACACAAATGCTAACATCAGCATGCTAGAAGTCTCAGTGATAATGCTACCATGTTATGCCATCTCAGTTTAGCATTTTTGCATTCTAATATTTGCTTTTTAGCACTAAACTCAAAGCATAGCTGAGGATGATGGGGATGTGGTTTTGCAGGTATTTGTCCATATACCAAAATATGGGACAAACAGATTTTTTTAACTGATTATGGCTGTAGTGGAGATACAGGTAATAATAACTGGTATCTGGTGTTGGTTCAGTGGTTTCACCAAGTTCACATCAGGGTGACGGCCAGAACACCACTTAAGCCAAATCTTCAGAGGACTCAATAAAAAGGGTAGTTGATGGAGGGTTCAGGACGCTGTTTATTTCTTCCTTTTCAGGCAATATGGTCATGTGGTTCTCTATATAAATTGGAATCACAAATACACAAATGAATAAAAATAAATAAATAAACCATATCTCCTAAATCTCCAATAAACATAAAGGAAGAATACTGCAATAATTACATCTTCATTTGCCTCTCATTTATACTATCACAGCTCTGAAACTTACTTTACAATAGCATTAGAAAACAAATCAGTAGGTATCAAGATATTTCAGTCTGGACCAAAGTAGTGGACTGACTAACTCCCATCCCAAGAGCCAATTCTCTAGCATAGCTAAGAAAACATAAGAAAACACATAACACCTTATCCTTTAAGATTGTACCATGTTGTTTAGCCTGTAAATGTGTGCATGAGGGTATTCTCACTGCAAATAAGTGTTGCGCACTAAGGATGCCTCCTCTTCCAGCACCGCTACACAGTAAACACATCTGGCACCTGAAAAATTCAAATGTGACACTTGATTATGTCAGCACAGGGAAACAGATAGAGAAGGCGAACACAGGAGCATTCACGGCGGATCAATCATCATAAACTGGCTGTTCATTAACCACTGTAATTCTACAGAGAATGTAAACGAGTGAAAACGTGCAAAATGATATGATTTTTGTGGATAAAGAGTTAATTTATTTCATTTTCTCTGGGCGTCTGAATGTAATTGAAAGGGGATGCCGTCCCCAGCACAGAGCTCTATTCAATTGTTCTGTGGGAGAATGGGAGCACTCAGCCTTCTCTCCAAGAGGTCTCAGGTGGTTCCTCTTCATTTAGCTTCTCTCCTTGTTGATCTCGTTCTTGTGTAAACAAAACAATTCTGGGTGAAAACAACTGGCTCAGGAATATAAATTTTATTCACACTTGCTTGGCATGCCCTATTTGCCATACGTACATCAGGCTGGACACTGATCATTAAAATACATTTAAAGAGGCTTAACCCCATCTTTTCTTATGGCACTCTGCATCATCATCTGCAGAGTCAGAAAGTGAAGCGTTTCTAGCAGAGCCATCGCTTCCTCCTGCTGTTGTGGCCTTTTGAAGCAGCGGTGCAACGCAAAGATATTGGTTTACGATCAGTGTGGCTGATGATGTAGCACTTGTTCGGGGGAAATCTGCAACCGCACAGGCAGCTAAAGGAAGACGTAAACATCTTCGGCAGAGACACGACGACAGCACACACCCGTCTTAGCTGTCTGTTTTGATGGACAGGATAGGGGACAGATGCATCTCTTTTGACACAGACATTTTTCTATTTGTGCCAAGTGATAGAGACAGGTTCCAGAAATAGGCTCCCTTTTTAGGCGCCCTTACTGACAAGATTAATGGAGATACCGGAAAGGACGACAACGCTGTGGAGTTTGTGTCAGTGCCGTGCGTGTCAGACTCGCCACAAGAAGGAACAGGTTTTAATGCAAAGGAAATGCGACAAAATGCCAGCAAGAAATCTATTGCAACACATGACATGTTTTCAGTCTTGGATTCAATTTGTGAGCTATGATGAAACAAATCAAAACAGAGATATGGAGAAAAAGTGTGCCCTCTGAAAAACAACTTGGTGAACAACTTGGTGGAGAGAAGGCATAAGATGGAGTTCACAAGAGTTACAATTTTACCATACACATACTCATACCCACTAAAATGGTTGAACGATGCAGGAACATTATAGGATATACAGCATTTGTGTTTGAGTAATAGTTACATGTTTAAAAAGCTGCATTTTAAATGAGAATATATCTGGTTGTTTTGCTGTTGGAGCTCTGTATTTTTGTCAAACAGCAATATTGGGATGTCTTGGCTCAGTTGCTGAGTGTCTATGATCAGATAACATAATCATGCTCACAGATACAGAGAGTCTGAACGTAAACTAAAGGGGGAGGAGGCGCTTTTTTTCCAAGCTTTGTTTGAGGAAAGGTCCACAGTCTCAGAATTTCAAAACCCTTTTTATTTAGAAAAAATAATGTCTGAGTTGAAATGAACATAATGTGAACTGACACAATCACATGTGCAGCTGTATACTTTAGTCCAGGCCTGTAATGCTTTAATTATATTGGGATCAACATAAAAATAAGCAACAAATGGTTATTGGTCTTGGCTGTTCTTATAGTTTTAAGTTGAATGTGTTTGGGTTTTGGACAACTGGATAATTAATCAAACTTCATTTGTGTAATACTTTTAATACTGGTTAGTGCAACAAGGAGTTCTTCACAGGTGTTCTGACACTCCAAAGAACAGCAAGAATAATCCTCACCCTTTCTGAGATGTTTTTAATTGCGATGTTGCGAGAGAACCTTTATCTATGATGTGAGAAAAAGTATTTCCCACGTCGCAGCCTTACTGTGCCACTTATGATGTTATGTGAGAACATATTGTCCTGTGTCTTGCTATACTGGGAGTTTTTCATATATTTTGCCCACTATGTTTATATCAAAAGGAGAAGGCTAATTGAACATTGTGCAAAACGTTTACCGAAGCTGCTTGTCAGACACTGATTAATGATCTGGCAATCACACCCTTTTGTGTCCAGGTTCAAGGTGCTGTTTAAATGTATGTTGTTTTAAATTATATGATGGGCTTTTTGACCATTTAGAAAATGTCTAACTGGACTTGTAGTTAAAAAGAAAATGTTTCAGTACCCTAAATATACATTACTAATAATCTACTGTTATTCATAACAAAATAATGTATTTATCAAACCCTGTTCTTTTCCATTGCTGTAAAAACAATATGCCAATGGCATCACAACACACAAGTTAAAAAATACTCAGGAATACTCCTGACAGACAGTTTTGTTAGCACAATGCGTCATTATTAACAGCAGATGCTCATAGAAGACTTATTTGTGTTTTGTCATTCATCAAACATGTGCAACATCTGTTTTACCCATTTGTCTTTAGTCTTTCACTCCAAATGTTCATAGATTTACAGGCTGCGGAGTTCACACTTTCTTCCCACCTTGTTATTTTATCTTTTTAAATTTTGTAGCGGCAAAAGGTGTTGTCTGCTTTGGCATAATAGCTCTTGCTACTTTTTTTTTCTTCCTCCGCCTTGAAAGTGGTGCTAACATAAGACAAACCACTACATACAGTTTAGCAATTGTGTAGTCACACACTTAATCGTGATGCCAAGGCAGAAGGTGCAAGGAGGCGGGAAGCACTTTAACGCAAACAAACTTTTACAAAACAGGTATTACACACACACAGTTTCACACTCCTATTTACAGATTACAGTGGGATTTCCAGACTTCTTCAGTACTACTCCAAGAACTTATGATTTAGACAAAAGCTGTCATCCATCATAGTATTAATGTTGGATTCTTATTTAGGATTAAGATATACTCATAGATCTCATGAGTCTGTCTGAGTCTGGATACTGGGGTGTTATTTACCTCCCTCCTACCATCAAACTATATAGAAACATTTAGGAAAGGAAGGATTTAAGAATCGAATCACTGGTTTTTGCTTTCACTTCCCCTTAATATAATGCCGCTTTAATCCCTCTAACTTTACTTGTTCACGGCAGACTGAAAAGAAGATTCTACGACTCCTCTCAGGTTCAGTTCTCAGGTTTATTTCTGGCAGCAGGCAGTCTAATAATGCTGTCAAATAACACAGAAATCAATGTGGTTAAATGGTGGTGAAGCTCCTACCCCAGGAGGGAGTCGACAGCAAGCTGAAGGGTCTCAGCTTTTCATAGAGTGATTGTTCAGCTCTGAAAACTAAAATAACCCAAATGGAATCCTATTCCCACAAATTTACATTGTCTGACATTTTTATTCATCATGAACAGCCATGAACCCATTTTTTATGCACGTGCAAAGGCTGTCATGGTGATAAATAAGATCAGTACCATCAAAAGTTAATGTATCTGCCAAATAACCAGTGATGGGAATAATTCAACTGCATTTGGGTCCTGGTAGTATACTTCATTACACTATTTTTCCATTTTTTTCCATATGTTAAATCTTCCATTTTTAAACCTCGTAAGTTTCCCCACTGCATTGATATGACAGAATGATGTCTAAATATACTGTAACTGCGATGTTCGCACCTTTATTCTTATGTCATTATCCTCCCTCTCGCTTGTGTTTCTTGGCTCCCTATACTGTAGTGCTCTCAAATTAAGACAAAAAAAGCCTTAAGAATATACATATCTTTAATCTTGTATTGCCCTAATGTCACAAGCATCGTTTCAGCATGATGTTAAAGCCTGACTGATAGGATCAGAAGAGCATTTAAATATTTTTCTGATCCGAAAGCTTGTGTACAGGCAGAATGCTGACGTCCTGTGCACAGCTGATTAGCCTTAGTTCGGCTATGTAAATGTTGATTTTATAAGCTTTGATGTACATATATATTTATAGCTGTCTCTTATTGTATAGCCTAACGTGTAACCTCTCTCAGCAAAATCATCTGTTGCTACTCAGATCTTTGATATTTCCCTCAAAAGAAGAGGTTTTACTGCCAAATTTAACTACATTTACATTTATTAATTCAGAAGAACTTTTTATTTCCCACAGTATCATAAAGATGAGATACAATCCAAGCCATCTACCTATTTGAAATAAATAACTATCCCTGGACTTATATATCCCCCTATCCCCCGGATATTTTTTTTTACCAGTAATCAATCAATTACCATTTAACATAAATGCATTCTTTGTAATTAATACTTTATATTTATTTGCTACGGAGAACAACTTATTTTTATTTGCAACAGAGAATGACATAAGACACTATCCATGTCACCTTCTGTGCAGATGTATTTCAATTATAATATTATGTCATTATTATTATAATGAACTGTACAACTTAACCAACTATTCACAGCACCAAGCTGGAATTATCAGAAAGTGATAGGAGATGACCTGATGGTTTCCATGTAACACACCTCTCCATAGTAATGAAACTGCTACAGTAAACTAAATGAATGGAAGCTATAATGAAGTTTGACAGACTTGAGGTGTTTATAATATCTGTCATTACTCAGACAGACCAGCTGAAGATGCGGACATAAAGCTCCCAATGACCATTTTATAATCGCACAGAAAGGCCCTTACCATTGCTGTGGTTGTTTTGCAGTGTTTTTTTCTTGATGCACTTAGTGTGGTATTGATCATTGTTGGTCCAAGTCCTCAGGAATCAGCTTCTATTGATTTCACTTCAGTTGTAAGCCTCTCTTTCTGACCTACGTCTCTTTTCAGACCAAGCACCTTTTCAAACATCCTAACCTCTCTGCTGAGGGTGTACTAAAACATGTCATTACTGCAGAATTTTCCAAGCAAATTCCCCAAATTGTTTGTACTTGGATCCATAAAAAGACAGACTTTCATAGCTTTAGACCATAAGCTGATTTGCTATGGTCTGAAACACTTTAGTAGCACAAGAAACATGTATGTTTCTTAGATGTAGTTGTGCTTTTAGAGGGGTAATGTGCCTCTTCACCTGGACCTTCGTTGTCATTCATAAAAAGAGCCCACTTATAGCCAGAAGATTCAGCAGTGATTATGGTTATTAATAGCTCCAGTGCAGTCAGAGTCAATACTGTGTGTGTATGTGGGATATTAAGTAACGTGTATGTCTGTGTTTGTAATCAAGTATGCATATGCCAAATGAAGAAACCTCCCTTACCTACCTGTTGGTTTGAGAATTTATTTCAAGGTTTTAAAAATTATTTTTAATACACAGCTGGGTGCTACTTCGCAGAATCTAATCCCAGTGAGGTGGAGCACAGTCTAATTCTGCATCCTATTTTTATTTTACTGTTTCAGTCTCAACCTTCCCTTGTCTGATTTTGCATGCATGTGAAACCCGAATAGTGTCCTAATACAAAACTCTATGTTAAGTGACTGTTGTGTCATTCTTATGACCATCGCGATTGCCTCTGTGGATCTGACACCCTGTGAAAAAACACCCTGTGATTAACTTAAGAAAAAACATGAAGAGTAGAGGTCAGTAGTGTAATATTAAACTTGACCTTATCCACAATACACTTGTATCTGTACCTTTGAATGCAAACCAATACAACTGTACTGCTATCAAGTCTGCTTTTATGATGCTTATAATGTCTTGCTTTGGTTGACTCTTATAGAGGTGTTAATTCAATTATATGTTTAGGTATGGACATCATAGTTTGTCAAATGAAAAACACTTGAGTTTACACAGTTTATGACAGATCGGTTGCACTGAATTGTTCTATATTGTGCAGGTGTATCTGAAGAAGAAGAAAAAAAGTAGAAAAGGAAAGCTCAATAGTCGATAAACAAATCCTTGAGAGTTAATTGACAATTTCCTTCATTTGAAGTGTTTTTTAACCCCCCCCACATACTGTATGTAAACATTGTACATGCAGGATCATTCCATTCATGCACATTAGCCAGTACCTCAAATGTACTTATGGTCAATTTTTTTTTTTTTTTTAGAAAGCACTTTTATGTACCATCCATTTTTAATAGAGTTCTTTTATTACTACACCTATAAATAACATTAGATTTTTTTGTGTCTTGAGGTCAGACTTCATGTTCCTGACATTGTTTGAGTTTTTATTTTTTTTTAGGGTAAGAGTTGCTCTGTGTTTCCTCTGCAGTTAAAATAAAAAAAGTGGTTTCAGTGGTGCAGAATTTATTCACCTGAAAGATACATTCTGTCATTCTGTCTACAGCTTGTTGCTGCATTAGAAACCTTGAAGCTTCAGTAAAAGGAATTGATTGAGGTGTTGATGTTAAGTCGGTCTTTGGGACAGGAGCACAAGAGAGCGAAGGTTACTGGGGACAAACAGTCGGTCTTTGGGACAGTTGTTGGGTGCTGGGTGATCCTTCAGGGCTTCTTGGACCCGGGTTTCAATATCCCACGATGCAGCTCCAACTATGCACATATGCACGAGGGAGGAAGGATACTGGCTGGCTCAGATGGTGAGGTGTCTAGAGAGAACTGTCGGGAGAGCGCATCAGGCTTGGTGTTATGTGAGCCGAGGGGCATGGTAGGTGAGGGTGAACTCAAACCTGCTCAGGAACAGGGCCCAACGGGCTTGGCGAGGGTGATGAGGCGCTTTGCGGAGCGCAGGTAGGCTAAGTTCTTGTGATCAGTCCAAACCAGAAAAGGTTGCTCAGCTCCCTCCAGCCAGTGCCGCCATTCTTGCAATGCCAGGACTACTGCCAAAAGCTCACGGTTCCCCACATCATAATTCCTTTCAGCAGGAGTTAAGCGACGAGAGAAAAAAGCACAGGGATGAACCTTTTGATCCACAGGGCAGCGTTGGGATAGAACCTGCTCCAATACCTGTCTCTGAAGCATCAACCTCAACAATGAACTGGAGTGAGGGATCAGGGTGAGAGAGGATGGGAGCACTGGTGAAACAGTGACTTTAACAGGGTGAATGCCCTCTCAGCCTCAGGGGTCCAGAGGAATGGCTTGGTAGTGGAAGTTAAACAGGTGAGGGGTGCCGCTACCTTACTGTAGTTGCGAATGAACCTGACCCAACCTAAAAGTTGGCAAAGCCTAGGAACTGTTGCAGTTTTTTTTTACGAGTGGAGGGAGTGGGCCAGTTTTCTACTGCTTTTATTTTGGAGGGGTCTGGATGAAGTTGCCCAGGAGCGATAATGAAGCCAAGAAAACTGACCTTGGAGACATGGAATTCACATTTTTCTGCCTTCACGAAGAGTTGGTTTTCCAGTAGGCGTTGGAGGACCTGGCGGACGTGTTGGGTGTGTTCAGGGAGAGAACGAGAGAAGATGAGGATGTCGTCGAGATATACAAAGATGAAACGGTTGAGCATGTCCCGGAGGGACGTCATTTATCATGGCTTGAAAAACAGCCGGGGCATTGGTTAAGCCAAAAGGCATTACCTGGTATTCAAAGTGTCCAAGGGGGGTGAAGGCGGTCTTCCACTCATCTCACTCTCTGATGCGGACAAGGTGGTAGGCATTTCTCAAGTCCAGTTTGCTAAAAATGGTTGCTTGATGAAAGGGCTCGAAGGCGGGATCAATGAGAGGCAGAGGGTACTTATTTTTAATGGTGATGTCATTTAACCCACGGAAGTCGATGCACTGGTCGAAGGGTCTTGTCCTTCTTCTCAACAAAAAAGAATCCAGCGCCGAGTGGAGATGAGGAGGGTCTGATCAGGCCTGCGGCCAGAGATTCACTAATATATTTTTCCATGGCCTCTCTTTCAGGCCGAGAGAGATTGTAAAGTCTGCTGGTAGGGAGAGAAGCACCAGGGAGCAGGTCAATGGGGCAGTCGTAGGGCCTGTGAGGGGGAAGGGAAGGTGGCCTTTGCTTTGCTGAAGACAGGGAGCCAGGTCGTGGTAGACTGAGGGAACAGAAGAGAGATCTGGAACTTCTGAGATGGTAGGTTCCAAGGGTGGAGGTGAAGGGCTGGCTGAATGGAGGCAGTTAGCGAGACAGAAGGGGCTCCAACTGGTTATAGTACAGGTAGACCAGTCTATGTTGGGGTTGTGAGCCTTCAACCAGGGGAGACCAAGCACCAGGGGATAGGAAGGAGAGGAGATAACCTAGCAGAGAGAGTGTTTCGCAATGGTTTCCTGACAACAACAAGGTTACTGGAGCGGTTTGGTGTGTTACCGAAGCTAGTAATCTACCGTCCAAAGCGTTTACAATCTTAGGGGTTACTAGGGGCTCGAAAGTTAGGTTAGCTTGGGAGGCCAATTCTGCATCAATAAAATTATCATCAGCTCCAGAGTCTATAAGGGCCGAGAGAGGCAGAGACGACTGACGCAGTAACAAAATTCCAGGGACAGTTAGCTGCTTGGAGGTATCAAGTGAAGTGGAGAGGGAAGGGGTTCGGCTCACCAAAACCCCCTCGTTTATTGGTGAGCCGAGGCTTTTGGGCAGGATGCCAAAAGGTGGCCTGAACATCCACAGTACAAACACAATTTACCCTGCATTCTCCGAAGCCTCTCGGCGGCTGGGAGAGAGCTTAGCCCGGCCAAGCTGCATGGGCTCCTCAGAAACCGAAGGCAGAGCTACTGGCGGAGGTGAATGTGGGGTGGGAGCAAAAGACAGGGGTAGAGGAGGACTAGCACTAGCTGGTTGGGCTAACTTAGGCATCAAAGTCCCTCTTTCCCTTTGTCGTTCTCTGAGTCTGTTGTCTATTCTTATGGCCAAGGAGATTAAGGAGTCTAGCGAATCTGGTTCATCCCTAAGGGAGAGTTCGTCCTTAATTTTCTCAGCTAGACCCTTGTAAAAAATCCCCTTAAGGGCTAGGCTATCCCAACCTGATGCTGCAGCCAAGATGCGGAAGTCGACAGAGTAGGCCGCCACTGACTGTGAGCCCTGGCGAAGGTCTAAAAGGCGTTTAACCGCTTCCTGGCCCTGAACAGGATGATCAAAAACTTTCTTCATTTCAGCTATGAAAGAATCAAAAGACTGGAGAACCGGTGAATTAGCTTGCCAAAGCGCAGTAGCCCAATCACTAGCTTTGCCACGAAGAAGATTTACCACATAACCAATCTTGGCGTTATCAGATGAGTACGAGGAGGGCTGCTGTACAAACACAATAGAACACTGAAAAAGGAAACAACTGCACGAACCTAAATCACCAGCATAAGACTCAGGGGCTAGGAACAAAAGGCTCACGTGGGGTTGAAACAGTTGATCCGGCAGCCAGGGAAGAGCTAAGGCCTGGTGGAGTTCCTTCTGAGCCTGCTGAGCCAGGAGTGAGTAGACTAAGTTGAGTCTGCATCCTGGCCATGCTGTTAGATAGGTTCGCGAAGGGTGTCCACCATCTCCTGAATTTGCGAGTCATGCTTCCCCACGATGATCCCCTGGGCACTGAGAGCTTTAGTAATGGCACCTGGGTCGGCTGGGTCCATGCTGGCTGGATTGTTCTGTTAAGTCTGTTTGAAAAAAGAGAACCCAGAAGCAGACCCGAAGCGGAGGGCGGTTTAAAGTTGATTTAATCAGAATTAAACAAAAGGTAAGTCAAAAGGCGGTCCGGTAAGTTGAGGAGTGGAGGCAGAGCGGCGTGGCTGGCAGGTTACTGGCTGGAGAGAAATCCGGAACACGGGTGAGTATCACAGATAGTGGAACAATCCAGCGTCGAAGAGAAGCCCTGCTCCGGCTTAAAAAGGAGTGATGATGAGAAATATGGTGCAGGTGTGTCAGCCTCCAGTCAGCAGGTAGCCACGCCTCTTCACTCTAAAAAGAAGGAACCTCCCACAGGAGGCAGAAGGAAACACACCACAAGCACACAAAGTAGTCCAAAAACCCCACATACATAACAGTTGAAGTTCAATGCTCTTGGGTACAAAATTCAGGCGGACTATCTATGAGCTTTAGACCTTCAAATAGCTGTCCTGGGGACTCCTCGGCAGTGAATCAATAGGCAGTTAATTTCAGGCCACACTCTCAGATGCTTCAACAGTAGCTCATGTATGGGCCCTTTTATGTAGAAGAGGCAGTTAGTAATAAACATTTCTATTGCTCCATTCAAATGTGGCCATTCATAAACTTTAATTGTAGTCTGAATAGTCAGATTAGATTAGATTAGATCACATCAGATTAGATTAGATTGGATTAGATAAAATTGTATTAGATTTTAATGATCCTCTGAGGGACATTCAGCCATTACAACAACAAGTAATTGTTGTGGGTCCCGCTTTGGGGAAAGAAATTACAGGCTATTTCTGCTGCACCATAAAAAGTAGAATTGAAGCCCACGTTGTACAAATGGCCTCTGCAGCTGGTCTTATTTTTCTGCTAGTAAGATAAAGTTTGATAACAGAGCCTTTATAGACTCTGAAAGGGTCTGGGTTAGACTAATCCTGCCCACGACAGACTTATGACCCCCGGGCCTAAGAGAGAAACTCCAAAGTCCTGGAGCAGCCGGTCATTTATATGGGTTCAGCTTTCCTCCTTCCCTGTGGGGATGAACCTGGATGGAGTCTTGAGGTGCGCTGGGGTAACACCAGCTGGGCTAAAGAGGATGCTCTATTTCATTCAGGAAGGGACACTGAATTTCCCCTCTCAACTGTTGAGGCCTCCAAAGAGATGTGAACAGCAAGATGAATGTTGACAGCTGGTGTGGTGCAGTTGTCTGAATTGATATCCATTGCTGTTAAGCTGTAATTTCAAGGGTGTAGACAATTGCGGGTGTTGGAGTTAAGGTCCGGGCAGTTTCAGGTATATAATGTGAAGGTTAGAGGTAAAAAAAAGCTAGGCTGTTATTCTATTTTAAAGCCTTTTTTAAATGGATTATCTCATAAACTGTATGACCTCTATGTTGTCTTGGCTAAATATTGTCCTTACATGTTTATTGCTCACTGTGCATTCTTGTTGTTGCACTGAGTACAAACATGGCATAATTTCTGCATTATCAAAATGAGAATTATATTAATGAAAGATAATCAAACTAGGGACAACGACAATTGTCTCACAGTGACAGAGACATTCCTTTTGAAAAGCACATATTTGAATATATCTTTTGTTATGATGGCAGTAACAGACTGTGGTCTACAACATGGAACAGATGCAGATGCACAAAATTTGGATATTGGCATAAACAGTACAACCTAGTAGTGGGATTGTTTCAGTTCTTCAGGAAGCTCGGTCCCAAATAACCCTGATAACTAAACCTCTTTGGTGGCAAATCTGGATTGGATGAATTTGGGCACAGTCAGATCCAACTCATTCTCATTCAAGTGTTCTGATGTGACAGAGGTGCTCATGAAAGATTTATAGTACAATAAAGTTCTTATTTGAAGGTTTGATTTTTGTCCTCAACATATCTTTTGCATTGGGGAAGTGTGTGTTGTGTGATTACAAATGATGTGACCCAATGGAAGATTCTAAAGAGAAGGAAGCATTAGACCCAGAACTGACCCTTATGGTGCACCTTGTGCAATATGGAGGGTAGAGAATAAGGGTGGAGTTACAAAGACACATGCTACATAATTGCAACAGCACCTGGTTTCATTCTATTTGGGTAGGAACTTTTGTGCATGTTATTCCCTCTCTGCTCTGCCATCTCTTCTGTCTCTATTACCTCTGTTACTATGAAATGAAAGCAAACTACAGAAGAAAAGAGAATCACTAAAGCACATTGCTATCTTTAAAAGAAAATATTTCCTGTTAAAGCATCAATAATGTAATGACTTTGGCACAAACACTGATGGCTGATAACACCAAGGAGCACCCAAGATGCTCTCTGCTGCACCTCTGGGGATGAGATGGAGGCTGAAGGTGCTCTGTAGTTGCATCAGCTCACTATAAATAGGGTGATGGAAAATAAACAAACTCCCTTAATGGTTTAGTGGGTGCACTAATGTATTGCAGCAGGAAAGATATGTCAAACTTTATGAATAGAATGCTTTATACTAGAATAACTTTTATTTTAGCAAGACATCTTAACCTGTTCATTTTCTTGTCTGCATTTTCCCATTGTCCTCTGTGCTGTAGACCTTCCTTTTTGTCCATAAACTATTCAGTCACAAAATAAAATTTTGAATAAAATAAAATGTCAATTTCTTTAATTGTGTAATTATAAAATGAAAGAATTTATTTCTGAACCATTTTTGAAGATTTACATCTACAGTAAGATCGAATGGGCTGTCAGTTTTGGTCTCTTTGTTGGATCTGCTGACAAGAAGACAGATGTAGAATAACTCAGCCTTGTGCTTCACCAGTCATACCGCTTCCATGATGTTATATCGATAATGAGCATCCTTCTGACTGGCCTGTTGGTTTCTGCTCTCTCCTCAGTGAATCCAGATGTGACCGGTGATCACAAACATCATCCTCATCATCATTATCCACCTGCCGAGGACACAGAAATGGAGGGCAGATCCAGGAGCCCTGGACTGACAGGAGCCATCTGGGTCTGGATATTACCTTGTTTACATATGCTCCTGGCCTTGTAACAGCTGCCTTTTTGCAGCATGAAACTTTCAAGACTTGATTTCAAGCTTATTTATCCAGAAATGAAAGGGCCGGTGGACATAACAAGCTCGAATACTGTAACGGAGCACCACTTCCACACAGTGCAGGACACGGCAGGTAGGAGTGAACACTAATGATCGTGTGGAAATTACAAGACACTGGCTTATATGTAAGACTATGGTTCAGCTTTGCGATTATGAATTCCTTTTTATCAGTTACGTGATATTCATTTAAACTAATGATGACTTATTTATAACAGCCAATGTCAAAACTAAAATCGGATTATGTTGTAAAAGTTTGGTATTAATTTAATTGTATTTCTGGATTTCTGGACATAATATATATGATCTGTAGATGTATATAAGCATTTGTTTGCTTTTGCATATCACACTGTGATACACTCTACACAGTGCAGGTTGTACTTCTTTTAAACAGGGTTTTACAGTTGCAGTGAAAAGAGTAAAAAAACAGTCTTACTTTTAAAGTTGGATTTGAAATGTCTACACAATAGTCCACACAGTTCTTGCAGTTTCAATGTTTGTACAAGCCCAAATTAAAATGGCCTTTGTTTATTATACCATCTGATGAATCCCCTTTGTGTATAAACCTGTTTTTTACAGATGTTCTTTATACAAATGTGCTTCAGATAAATGTAGAGAACCTACACAAAGCTCTCAGATATGTATTGCATGTTCATGTGCTTTCTGCCAATAGGAACAAAAAAATCATTTGAGGCATCTGCTTCTCTTTACTTGTAATAGCTGCCGTGCTGTCCAGAGTCCATTTAATTGGTATATTTCAATTGCAAAATTGACATGTTATGATGCTGCTGAGAGAAATGGTGAAAGGAGAAAGGTGGGCAGGTGGAAGTGGGGGGAAAAGTGGGAAAATTCATACTCCTTTCTTCTTTAGAAATAGATTAGTCTCCTCTGGAGTCTATTATCATCTTTCAAACTTAATCCTCCACTGCCTTCATAGGC
Source organism: Scortum barcoo (assembly GCA_023238725.1). Lineage (NCBI taxonomy): Eukaryota > Metazoa > Chordata > Actinopteri > Centrarchiformes > Terapontidae > Scortum > Scortum barcoo. The sequence continues at coordinate 12,967,069 of CM041531.1, forward strand.
CTCGATAGTAGCTAATAGCTTCTGGAGCCACTCGTGAGGAAGAATCCAGTTGAGTCCACCTGCTGACCGCATACTGCTGATCTGTCGTTGGAAGGTTTCTGTGCAGAGAAAAGGAAAATGATTTGTTTCACATTTGCCATGCATGTTTGGTCAATGGCTGAGAGAGAGAAAAGTGCTCAACGGTGCCAATAATCAGTTATTTGGCTCACATATGTTTGGGAACAGCTTGTAGAGCTAAAAAAAAATGTCTTTTGAGATTCTGCAGAAGCTAAAATGATACTCTCTATATCCAAACTTTGCTATTTATATACAGCATATATTCATACACACCACAGAAATAAACAAGAATAACATTAAAGCTGCTACTTTAGATACATAACAGTGTACAAATTAACTGAAACATTCAATTAAGGCTCAAAACTGCTTTTTATTTTCCATTCAAAGGTACTTTCTGCTCAGGTACTCTGTTTGATCATATGTGATCATATTTTAAAAGCCTGTGACCTTCTTCACACTGCAGTTCTCCTAAAGCATGCATAGTCATTTTTGTCATTAGTCATTTTCACCTATAATATACCAGGTTAGACTTTTATCATGATATAAAGTCAAGGCTTTTTGAGCATCTGAACCACTTGAGTAGCTTGGAGCGTTTTTCAGCTACACTCTCAAGGTTTTTAAACCATAACTTTGAGATTAATTATACTCCCTGTTTCTTCCTGTGCTTTCAGTTCAATGTCTTCTGTATGAGGCTTTTTGTGGTAAGATTCCCAAACAACAGCAGTCACTGCTTAATAGCCTTAATACAGTTGTTTAACTACTTAACAAGTCACAACCGCACCCTGAAACCAATTATATTGCAGGTTGGCACCATCAAAGTCAGTGCTATTGTCATTTGTACAACTTTATTAATGAGACTATTAAAGAATAGTGTTCAGTCTTAAGCTAGATAACAGGTAGCAGGCAAAATGCCAAAGGTGCCTTGAGACTAAATATAGATGTCAGGTTGAACTGGTCCTCCTGTACTTAAAGAAAAGAGTACAATTTGATGTCTTGTGTGATTATTATTGCTACACATTCAGGCAGATATCCAGAGGAGGGAGGAAAGGGACCAGATGCTAATGATGATGATACCAATGTCAATGATGTGCACCCACATGCAGACAGGTGTCATCCTGCAGGCATTACAATGTGTCAAAACCTCTTGAATAACATGTTTACTCCACAATATTCTGTTCAGAGAGTGGATGGGTTATTTGACAAAGAAATTCCTGTAATGCTTGCAGCTCTGTTCTAACCCAGATTGTGTTTTTTTTCCTGCAAGGTTTTATTTTGTGTCACAGTGGTCTTTAAATGAAAACTACTTTTGATTTAAAGTTTTGTTTTTTGGTTTTTTTACATAGCTTGGGTTGTCTGTAATCTTTAATAACATTGTGCTCATCACAATAATTGCTGTGATCAAGTGAGACTTGAACTGTCAATTGTAGACATCAAAAGCAAACAAGCTGACTTCCTGGTTCAACTTTGACTTACTTACCTTCTTACCATAATTGTGAACACAACCTGTTTTCCTTTGCAGTAATTTATAGTGACATAAGCATCTTTTGGTTGTACCTCCAAATACAAAAATATAGTTTCCTTTTTTTTTTCTTTTTTTTTTCATTTTCAACAATGTCTTTCTGTCCACAGATCTCAGAAGCTGTTTAGATGAGTGCTGTATGGGAGTAGTTTTCCTTAAAGTTCAACAAACGTGCTTGTATACGTTTTTACTTGAAATTCTGCTCGTCATAGCCACATAATAACTATACTATAAAATGAGTTAACTTGAAGCTTTTTTTCCAGCAGTATGCTGAGGCTTTGGGTCGTCGTCCAGGCTTTCTGTCTCGCTTGCTCCTGGTTAGGTTCACAGTGACGTGGCAAGCAGAGCAGCCCAACCGTCCTTGATAGAAAATAACAACCCTGAACAATTTCTGGGGGATCCCCAAGTGCTCCCGGATCTGCTAAGAGATGTAGTCCAGTGTTTCTGTTGAGGCTTTGAAATGATTTCTTCTTCAGTGTAAACCACTGCTTCTTCTCACAAACTGTGAGTTCGCTAGTTATTGAAATTTGATTTGAAAAGATAAAACGTAGCATAATTAGAGAGTGGTGTATAGTTCTGTTCTGCCCATTCCTTAATATATATTAGGTGACATGTTAATAGTTTTTTATAAAATAATGAAAAATAAAGATTATACAACAATTCCTGACAATGTTGGTTCAGCTTCTTTCAGTGCTGATTTGAAGGTGCTGATTTGTTTGCCAGAATCCAATACGTGGAGCTATTTTGGTGAGACATTTCATCCTGTTGTTTCAGTGGCACAGTCTCGGGCCCCTCGCTCTGCCACACTGTGCCTTCACCTCAACACCTTGAATCTGTGATCTCACCCTTTGATCAGTCGTGACTATAGGTGAGCGCCGGAACAAAGATTGAGCTCAGAGTCTTTCAGCTCTGCCTTCGGCCCAGCGCACGTGTTTGTCAAATGTTGTTTTTTTCCACAGAGTGCTTCGTTCACCTTTCAAAGACGTTAGGTGATGGTTGGCACATTAATACTGTGATGGATCTGAGATCATTTCAGTAACTTTAAATAAACGATCCATCTACCACCAATTTTACAACTAACTGGGTCATCTGAGCCAATTATATTTTTTATGAATATTTATTTTAGGTGGATTTTCATGCTTTACTCCATTTTAACGCTTTAACATGCAGTGGCTGGATACGAGTTGTTCTTCAACGTGTAAGGAACAACTGAACTCCTCAAATCACAAGGTACGATTTTGTTGAATATTTTTCTGCCCTGGAACTGGAAAGATCCCTTGAACACGACTTTATCTTCATTGTCTACCTTTGATGTTAGTTTTACTTTGCTTTTCAGATGCAGGGGTGTAATTACTTTATTGGCCTGCATATGTGGAAACACCCACAAGCAACTAAAGAAGACCTCCTATATAGAGTAGAACTGGTGGATAGTTACACACACATTATCATGGCTTTGACTTGAAAAAATGTTTTTTTGCCTTTGTGAACCAATAAATTAAGGGTTGGAATTGGCCTCTATGTAGCACCAATAACAAAAAATCCAAAAAATACATATACTTAATTGCAGCAGGACAACTTAGAGATTTACATTTCTCTTTATATTGACTGTGCACTATTTAGGTTACCAAAACCTTCTAAAAACTCCCTTTGTAAAGGCTGACATATGTTAACACTGGATAATATGAGTTATGAAATTACTGAAGTCAAACCACATCAACAAATCAAAATTGTCAGATCTTTAATTTTACACAGGTGCTTAAAGTGTAGTTATTCCTTGCAGAAAGTCTGCCTTTGGCATTTTTCATTACTGGTAATTGGGAGTTGAGAAACCTGGATAGTAATAGGACAGCGTTCACTTCCCATGCCAAGAAATGAATGGTGATACTAATGAACTCCTGCATTTTAAAAGGGGTGAAGACGTGATTTTGAATAGCTCTCTTTGCAGGAGTTTCTCTTTGCAGGAGCGAGTCCAATTACAATACACTTTGGTATCCTCAAAATTACTGCAAGGTAAAGCCTCAGATAGTGTGAACCATTGTCTTTGGAGTCTTTTATCTCTGCATACTGAAGAAACACTCCTGGGACCTTCTAAGGAGAATAGTGCTGAGCACTGCTTAAACGTATACAGAGATTAATTTCATATTCCCATCGAGGTTTCTGTTTCACTCAAAATTATTACTGTGACCTTGACAGCGGCTAACGTTTAGCCTCAACTTAGACAGAAGCTTTAATCATCACAGTGCAGATGCAGACAGAGCTTTGTATCATTCTTCAAGTTGTTGGTAGTAAAGCCAGTGTTTTCAGAGGCTTAACTCTGCACACAGGACATGCCTTTGAGGGGACCAAGGAGATAAATTGTTGTGAAATATGCATGAGTTAGTTTTTAACTAGGGACTCTTATTACAACAGTACCATTGCATTTACTAAACATGTTGTATTGGCCTAACAGGATTTGTCTAAATGGTATTAACAGCAATATTATCTTAAATGTTCTTATTAATGTAATGTCTTTTATAATTTGTCCCCCTGACTTGCTACATTTGCTTATTTCACACTCAGTTAGTTGGTCTGTCACTCCACCATTTTTGCCCTGATTGAAATATCTAAGTACCAGACGGATGGTCATGAAAATCAGAACTTATTGACTTTGATGTCAACGGCCAAGTCAGCATACTGTTTTTTTTTTTTTTTTTTATAATGTCTGAATAAAATTTACAGCAAAATACATTTACAGTAATTTCATGTGTTTTATGAATTCTTTTCAGCGATAACGTAAACAAATGTCTTCATTTCTGTATGAAGACATGCATCACAAGAGTGCAGATTTGAATCCCAAGCATTGCTCTTTTGTTTTTTTTTGTTTTTTTTCTCGGGAAAATCCAGCTCAGTGTTCAGATTACTCACAAATCTGAGGTTTGTGTAGCACTGTGTGAACTTTTAGTCACATCCCTCCCACACAAACCCAACACACGCACTGGTTCGCCATGCACAGGTGAGCACAAATGTAATTAATGTTATACACTGAAGTAGCAAAGAGTAGTAGGTACTGATGCCAACAGGTGCAGCGCAGGTCAAGTACTACTATTGACCCACTCAGTGTAAAAATACAGACATATTATAGATAATCACACTCTGTATATTTTACTGAACATTCACAGCTTGGATCCAACAGTAAGGTTAAAACCTGCATTTATTCATGACTGTGCTGTATCATTTCTATTATTAATTTATTTCATTTTTCATTTTCAGACAGAAAGAGAACAGTCGGCGTCAACGAGCTGCAAACTGAGCCACCCTGCTGCCCCACAGGTACTTTTTGCATTTCTTGATGTGTGTTTTCAGACATTAATGGTAAGCTGAAGGCAGAACCCAATGGGAGACACACATGCACATACACGCACACCTCCCACCACCTGGAGATAGCAGCCTGTGCCTTCTCACTCTCTTGTTTTCTGTGTTCTACCCTTTTTCTTTTCTGAGAATGGAGTAAACAGTCCCATCAATATAGTGTTTTCTTGCTGTCTACCCACCCACAGCTTCCAGATTATCAGACAGGACTACAGCACAGGTTTCACAATAAATCCTCTCATCCCTTCCCTCCCTGGCTTTCCTCTTCACTCATCTTGTTTTTTCATCACTCCAACTTTCCTCCTCACTTTTTTACAACTTACTTTCCTACTAAGGTGAAGTTTATATTTTACTATTACAGTTTTTAGTCTTTTCTTTTCACAAACATGCAGATACAGTCCATAAATGAAGGTGTCATATTACCATAATATGGGACAATTATATAAAAATCAAATGTAAATTACATCTATTTATATGCTTTATATTGTATATCAGTTTCATGTATATGCTGCCACTGCCACAGTCATCAGTCATAAGTGTCAGTTCAACCAGTTCAGAAATCTAAATTTGGCAGATGTGCTGGGACGCGAGCCATGAGTGCTGGGTTGACTGGGTCGGTGAGCTGAGAACTGAGATCAGGTGTGAGGATAAGTGACCATAAATAAGCTTGAAATATGTGTGCAGGAGTCTTAATATTTATGAAAATGTTATTTGATGTACTGCTGTGGTGTCAAGTGAACCTGCTGCCTGGTAAAAAATGAATAAATAAATAAAATCTAGGGCAGTTAAAAGGGAGGCAAGAAACACCCGCAGATGACAGAAAAAGACAAATTTGAAGAACCTGGAGAAAATAAAAAAATGTATTATATACATTATACTAGTATCAGATCCCAAGTAGTAACAAGACTTTAAAACAGGGGTAAATGGCTCAAAAAATCATTTTGTTAACTGAAAAAAGTTATTTACCATTCTGCACAAAAGTAGCAAGGCAAATATTTTCTAGCTTTTATGCTTTTCTGACCAAAGAGGTTGAGAAAATTATTAGAAACAAATAGCTCCCTCCCGATCTGTCTGAAGCCTTGAGGGAAGAAGATTGTTGTCCCCTTTGTCTTCATTGTCTTTTCTCCCCATGTTTGCTCTTGGAAGGTCAGCTGGCCACACAAAGCAATAATGCCGCGTGTGCAGCACACAGCAACAAAGGGCTAGTTTGGCACACGGTGGGGTGATAAGAAATGCCGTTGCTAATCCTTGAAATGTGAAAAATCACATGCACTGAATGCTTTCTGTTTAGAGAGGACGTAATCAATTGCCCCTTTGTTTACACCTCACTGCTCTAAAGCACAAATCTGTGTATTCATAGCTAATGCTGAGATAATTCATGAGATGCCCCTGTATTTCTTTGTCCCCGTCATTTAAAATTATATCCACGCAACAGCGTTTGCATCATCACTTTCAGTCGTGTTATGAAAGAGGAGTTCCATTTTATTTACTGACCTACTTAACACAGCTCCCACAAGCATGGCTGCCACTACTAACACCATCCTCATGGCCACTGACCCATTTGCCAGACAAACCAACCTTTGAAATTTCAAATTTTCATATCACATAAGTCATGCTTAAATCTCGTCCTGAGTATTTCTCCTCTGCTGCGCACCGCCACCGAGAATCCCACTCCCACCCACTTTCCTTTCCCATAGTTCTCTGGTGCAAGGTGGGTGTCCCGCTTAACACCAGCTCCTGACTGAGGTCTGACACATTCTTTCGCGCTGCATCCAGGGTGGACGTACTGCCAGTTCCATTTATGACACAAGCCGATACATTATTCATGCTTCTTAATTAGGTAGTGAAGCAGCAGCTTATACTGGTGAGACATTTAGTACATCAGGGTCTTGGATGGCACTTTCAACATGACTTTGCCACTGCACACAAAAGCAGACATGATCAGAAATGGCACCGTGACAGAGGGTGGCGAGGATGTGGTATTTTTAGCTGCGAGCGATGATATTATTGTGAAAAATTTAGAGCTCTGGGTACTCATAACACATCAGCGTACAGAGAGAAACTCACGTCGAAGATTATGAATATTATGCAGAACATGAGGTACATGAAGGTAAGTTACTATAAGTAACTGAATGTTTGCTCTTTGCGGTGCTGAATCAGGAAAACATGAGCTGGAAATGTACCGGATGGTAGGAGAAGAGAAGAATACATGTTTTTCTCTTTCACATTAAAATAAAAATGGCCTGTATTATTCTTAATGGACCGCTACATGAAAAGAGTCAGGAAAAGGAAACAGGCAAACAACAGTCATTTTTGTCTGTGTGAAAAGACAAACTGCCAGGACACATTTTCACATCTTAGATATTTATATATTCCATCTAAATGTCAGTCTCTTGGAGCTCTTTGTACACCACTAAATTCAAACTTTGATTGGCTGCAATTGAACTGCCCCACCCCCCCAGGCTCATCCAGTTACTAACAGGTTATACTTCGGTAGCACACATTTAGTCTTGCAAGGCTGGAATGGTTTCCATTTAGATTTCTACTTTGGACCAAATTACGCATAAACCAAAGAACTGTGCCAAAACATTCAGTCTCTGTATGTACACAATGAAAGAGCTTTTATGGAAATATTGACCAATTAGAGATTAAAGTGATTTTTCATACTGATTGTACAACATTTAACTCATGATAGCCTTTCAGTAAACCCTCTTTTGTATTGATGCATCATCACCCATCAGAGAACTGATCTGAATCTTATCAAAGGTCAGATTTCTTCAAGAATGACTGAAACTCAAATCAAGTCAGCAGTATCAACACATCTTTATTGTGATTTGGGCAACAAGCAGTCATTTTCTTGATTAGTCGTTTAGTGGAAAAGTCAAAAATAGTAAAAAGCCCAAAGTGATATTTCCAGGTGTTTTATCCATCTCAGAGATCTTAATGCTGAGCAAATACTCGTGTTTGAGAAGATGGAACAGGAGAATGATTAAAGTCTTTGCTTGAAAAGTGATTTTAACGATGAATTACCAGCATAGGCGCAGATTCATTTTCCTGCCATTTTCCTAATTAATCAATCAAACAATCACTTCATCTCTGATTGTAATCTTGTTTTAAAATACTCAGTGTTAAAAAAGGTAACTGTGTTCCTTTGACATTAAGTGGCGTAATTGGCATTTATCGTCATCTTGGGTAATTATTAGCCAGTTTAACCAGTTAAACTTTTGTAACAATCAGTTCTGCAAGTCTTTTATTTTAATAATGTTCACTTATTCATGATTGTACCCAACAAAAGGCTGAACTGAACACCGACTGTAAATGTATTTTCAGAGCCAACAAATCTGGGCTGCTTTGGGAGCTAAGCCTTTTTAGTTTCCTCTTGTCAGTGAAAAAAAAAGACAGTGTGCTGTACCTGTTGGCACCGGAGCCATATGCCTCTGACATGGAAGTATGCAGAACCTTGTTTCGTTTCTCCCTTTTTTTTCTTTTTTTTTGCAGAGTACAGATCAGTGTGGTGACAGGCTTAATATCCTCTGCATGGGCTCACTAGATTCCTCTCTTCCTCAAGTCAAGTGGTGGGTCAAAAGGGATAAAACCGTTTTCTTTCTCTTCTGTGATACATGCTAATACGCAGTCTGTCAGTACTGAGGTGGCAAGGCCCTTGGGGAGGGTTTTTCACTGAGCTATTTCTTGTCTGTAGAAAGATCAGGGAGGGTAATCTCTGTCTCTGCTATCCAGGACTGTTCTGCTGTGTAATTCAGTCTTTATCCTAAATCCGGAGAGAGAAAGACAGCAGAGAGAGGGGGAGGAGGGAGAGAGGTAGAGGGAGAATTCATTTGAAAACCTCTGGTGTACGAAACCGGAAAAAGAATAGAAACGTGTTTGCAAAAAAAACATGATCGCAAAGGGGTTGGGGCACTGACAAGGGGACACTTTTGTAGACGTAGTTAAATGGAAATACATATTCACAGGGACTCCTTTTATTAGTCCCACAAAGCAGTGCACAACCATTATAATATTTTAAACAAATCGTCTCAACAGTCTTATCGTTTCAGCCATCGAACTAAATTTTCAAAGGCAGTGAACGCCGCTAGCTGAGGTCATATCAATATCACAGGAGGCAGGTGAGGGCGTTAGTTTATTGAACCTGCATTATTGGTTTGAGTTTAAGAATAAAAGCACAGACAGAGAGTGGGCGGAGAAAATATCTGTATCTGGTCTTTTTTCTAAACTTAAACTAAACTAAAAAAAGGGTAGCTTTTTAATGAAACCTGTACAAGAGAAAATATGCTACATGAGATTTACTTTGAAACTTATTTATGTCTTATTATACAGTACTGGGTTATATCCATTTAATTGCTCAACTCTTGTGGGAGTGAAAATTGAAAACCAAGGTTTAATTTCATAGGTCTCTATTTTCAAGGGATTTTTCACCGTCTCTAAAGCCCTCGCACCATTACTTGTCATGTAAAAAGCAATTACAATCGGTGCTTGGATGAAATGTGTCATCAGAGAATCCATTAACAATGTCCTCAGACCTTAATATTTACAGTCACCACCCTACTTTCAGAGGCAACGCTGACTTTTATGAGTTCTGAAGGACAATTAAAAGGCACCGGTCTCACTGTCAGATCTGTTGAGTTAGGCAGTCTATTTTAGACAATTATGATTTCACAAAGGCATATATTGCAGTACTACTGTATTACATTAAATTATAAGTGTTCCTGTTGTGTCCAAGCCTTCTATCTGACACTTAAGACAAGCTGTTTTGCTCATACATTCTGGTTATTTAATTAAACTAGTGCCACGACTATAATTGTGTGGGTGCAGCAAAAAAGGTCTTTAAAAATTAGTGGAGGGAAAACAACATTAGACTGTAATCAAGGAGACAAGAGCCAATAAAATAAAATTCAATGTGTTCAGGGTCATAAAGTTAGCTCTTTCTTCATGGGGTAGATCGTCCTTTTGAGAAATACACTTATTTGTGTTCTTGTCTGGAGTTGGACAGAGAAGATTAAGAATGATAAAAAAAACAGCAAGCCCGGCTCTGTCCAAAGATAAATCTGTTGACCAGCACCTCAAAAATGAACTAATTAACATGTTTTGTCTGGCAACCTTGTGGTGATGACTGCACTAAGTATCTTCCCCTACTTCCAGCCTTCATGCTAAGCTGAGCTAATCATCAGCTGGCCACCAAAAACATGTAATTCTTTTACACACATTTACAGAAAATGTGAGATAATGACATCCTCGGAAAGCAAGTCTCACAAAATCTAAATATGCATCGTGTTTGTGTGTTCAGATTGCAGTTATGACTCAGAGGAGCAGTACGGGTTTTTATACCTTAACATGAGCTGTATGTCGCAGTCGCTGCTCCAACTGCTGCTGGTGTTGGTGAGCAGGTCAAACCAAATGATAAAATAAAATTACTTCCTCTGGTTTTTAGAACATAGGTCTTGCGTTGATGTCTGCAACCACTTTCCTAAACATTAGCTACAGCCCAGCTTAAACACACAGATCATTACACAGCTTCACCAACACCAACCAACTCACTAAAAGTGCACGCACGTCTTCTCTGAGCCGCCCAACTGCTAATTTATGCCCTTAAATCGGAGCTGGAAATGTGGACTGCTGCATCGGTGAGGCAGTAAAATATGAGCTGAAATAATGAATCAGTTTCCCAATGGTATGTTCAGTATTTACCAACACTCTGTATGCTTTACCAGTCATTTCCAGTTGTGTGAAAGTTATTCAAATAGTCTGAATGCAAAGATAAAGCACAGAATAAATAGTTTTAATTATTTTTTAATTTTTTAATTTTTTAAACTATGCCAGCAGATCAGATGGTGCAGCTGCAGTTATGGCACTCATACTGTATTTCTCCAGTGCTACAGTGAAGCAGAATTAATTCTTTTTACAGTCACGGGGGTCTTGCCAGAAGCAATCGAAAATTATCAAGTGGATCCCACAGAAGAACTCGGCTCTGTCTTTGAAATCCATAAAAATTTTGTATTTCGTCTCGAGTTTGGCCCTGTCACGCTGCTTCTCCATAATTGAAGCACATAAATAATTGTACAGACAGAAAGCGAGATTATGATGAATAATTCTGGTTCAGATGTGAAGCCGTTTCGTCTTGTCCCCATTGCTGTTGTCATGTGAAAATGAATAAATGGATGTTTGGGGGAGCTCTTAAGATGTATTGAATGTGGCAATGCCTTTCTTGTCTGTCTTTTCTGTCTGCCAGACGTTCTGCTTCCTCCCGTGACTGACAAAACGTGACACTGCGCCAAGTTTGACAATTGATAGATTACAGGTTGCAGTTAATACATTCATCTCAACTGTGCTCGACAGAGCTCGACACTACCTGTTTCTCTTTCTCGCTCACTTAATCTTTGGGAGGGGAAGGGGATGTCTTCACTCTTTTGCATTTCATGAAATTTTTAAAATCCAGGTCCTGTAATCTGCTAAGAACATTGTTACACGTGCAAATTAAAGCAAAATTTAGTGGTGGACAAATAGATGATCCAAATGAGAAGACCATGGGAATATTTGCAGACAGTATATTTGAATATATAATGTAATCCTATAAATATGGGCATTAGACTGATCCAAATGTAGATGAATGTTAATATGTACTTATATGGTATGATTTTTGCCTTCAGTGATGACCCATTCACTGTATTAAAGTATAACTTTTAAATCATTTTGGATAGTAAACTCTCAATGACACATTCAAGTCTTGAAATGTAACACCGCTGATTTTCTTTTTTTCATTCTTAAAGTTCAAAGTAATTTGTGGATGAGTATCGCTCTGTGTCGAGTCCGTAGGAGAGGGCCAGAAATGACAGAAACAAAAAAGGTGAGAAGAAGTGGAGGATTTGTATTGAGATGTTGTAAATGAGCTCAAAGACAAGACATAAAAGAGGCTGTTTTTCTTATTAGGGTTCATTAGAGTTCATTAGTTTTCATGCAGTAATAGTTCTTTTAAAGAAAGGGGTCCATTTCATAAGCAGCTGTCTGTAATTTAGCCTGGAACTGTATTAGCTCAGCTTCTCACGCCGTCTAAAATGCATTAGCATCTGAAACGAGACCGCCACTATAATCTGCTGTTTTAGAGAGAAAGAGTCTGAAATGAGGCGTCTTGCATTACAGTCTCGCCTCAAATAGCAATCCAGTAGTATATCCCTTGTGTATGAGACATCATACATCTTAAATAGAGTTAATCTCACTGAGCAGTTCTCAACAAGGTAAATATATTTTTTTCTTTAATATTCAAATATAAAAGCTACAAACTGTATTGACATTCTGGAGAAGGTTTGTTGAAATACCAGCTGAAGATAAACTCCAGCGGTCGTGTAAAGATGTTAATTGCTGAGTGATTATTAAATGTCAAACATGAAACGACATTAAATTACATTCCTTTTAGGGTTACTCCAAGCTACGTGAAGGATACTAAAAGACCATATCCAGCCCGAGCACAGCCTGTTAAACGATACAGACGTATCCTTTGCCATACCACCAGACTCCAGTTCTACCTCAGGGTCCTGGTTTTATGCATACAAACATAGAACTTTGGAAATAGTCCTCAAACCAGGCTTGTTGTTTTGTTGTTGAAATATTTTTCTTGTTGTTATTGTGAAGCATGTCGATATAAGACATGTTAAACACTGATGCTTTTTGACAAGCACAGGCACATTTTACAACATACAAGGAGGGAAAAAAATGGAAGGAAGGAATGTAAAAAAACAAAAACACTCCCTTCCAGCAACATTGAGGTCTGCACATTAACTATGAAGCACTAAATAAATATATTTGTGGTGTCTTTGTGGTGTCTCTCCAGATAAGAGAGAAAAGAATACCAAATTTCATCAAATTCTCCAATTTTCTCTTTCAAAGCATGTCAGATTTTTTTTAGACTTTCCTCCAAAGAAGATCAGTCATTTGAGCCAGTTCCCCACAAACAGTAATTTCAAGTTATTTTAACCCGAACCACAATGTTTTCCTGACCAAAACAAAATACTTATTCATTTTTTTTTAACCTAAATCTCACCAGACGTTAACCACAGTGCTGTCACAACATACACCTGACATTTTGTAATAGTTTTAGAGAGCACAGGCAATTAACGTTGTCCTGCTGGGGCATCAGATAAAAAAAAATGTGTCTTGTTCTAGAGATGCGTAAACAATGTATATTGTCATTTAATTTGCAGGACTTTCCCCAGGTGTTGATGTCCTTGGTGTTGGGGTTAGGGTTAGAGTGGCAGGATAGAGTAAGCCAGAATCCTCAATATAATATCAATAATGCTAAATTCAAAACTAAATTTGTAGATCTTTATCCAGAGACCTTGCAGTTTGAGGCAGACTGTGTGGCTTTCAGTAAAGGTGGCTTTAGCTTACAAACATTTATCACACAGAGATGGCACTTCTGGAAAAAAAAAAAAAAAAAGTTTATGAAGTTAAAGTTTGTCAACCTTGTAAAACGTTGAACTGGATGAGACAACCAATTTGTCCTCCCACGCTTTCCTTATAGCCTCTGCTGACGGCTGCTGTTCTGAGTTCCTGAACTATTGAGATACAAGGTTTTCATATGACAGTGATGATAAATGGAGACCTGGTAAAGAAAACTACAGCAAACAAAGTCGTTTTTTAATAAAATGTTTATTATTACCTTTTTATTATTTTCTGTATACAAGAATGTGTAACAAAAGCCAAATAAGCAATCCATTTTAGTCTTTTAAAAATGGTAAGGCATGTCTGCTTGTATAACCATCAACTTCAGTTCCCCCAAAACACTTCAAACAGCGTGCACTGACAGCTCAGAAAATCTTAATGTGCTCCTTAGTTATCTGATTTTGCAAATCACAACAGTACCACACTCACAGCAAATGTTTTAGCAAAAGTGCAGCAAACGATTAACATCAAAATGGAGAGCTTGCATAACACATTTTGTTCTAAACATTCTGTTTTAAAAAACCCTCAGTCAACCACGATTTTACTCTTTTTTTTTCAGTTTTTCAAATGCCAAAGAGAATGAACGAGACAAAAAAAAAGAAAAAGAATAGGCTCACAGACAAATTAAGTTAAGCACTGAAGCATCTCAGACAGTGATACTGTATGTCTGACCAGGGTAACGTAGCTTGTCAGGAGAGAGAGCGGGATACACAAGGCAGTGGAAAATGGCAAACATTCCTCTTGTCGTAATGAGAGACAATTGCTGTTTGTACCGATACAAGCTCTTTGGAAAAACTCGACCTACTTCTGAAACAGTCTTTTCTCAATTCACCTTCTTAAGTGTATTTCAGGAACACAAGCAAAGACCTGCCTCGTCCTCACTCATCCAAAACTCTTGTTGTTGCAATCACAGATCTTGTAGAGGCGCTTATGGGTGCACTGGACCTTTGTACGGCTGCAGATGCTTACTGAGTTTTTACACTTTGAAAACCCATTCGTTAAGCCTCAGTGAGGCGGCAGCAGTGCCAAAGCTTAAACAATGCCAGTATCTGGAGCCACACGGCTAACTTCCTGCCTTATTATCGAACACACACTGTACTGATTGTTCTGCCTCTCTTCCAGCTGTGACTCAGAAATATCTGCCTCCGCCATGTTTTTTTAATACTTTAAAACTGAATTCATGTGGCTGATGTTGACTACAGTCATACATAGCCCACTAACTCGCACTTATAAATGACTCTTTTCTCTTCCTGCTGTATTTATGTCATTAACCAATTTTAGATATCACCAAAGCACAACGATCATCTGAATGCACCTCTGTTACTGCCAAAACACCAAAATAAAAGTTCTGACAAAACATCTATGTTTCAACAGTCCAAAGATTCTGGACCAAATGCACACATATTCTTTGAGAAATGCAAACGTCTGCAACTAAAATAGAAATATCAGTCTGAGGTCTGGCCCTACGTAACAGACCATGATTTTTGCATGAATCCTCCTTCATTGCAATTATCTGCAAGCCAGACATCTCCTGGGTGGGGAAATCTTAGCAGACCAGGAAAACTGTTGCTGCACATCAGGCCTGACAGCTAGTTACTTTAATAGTATCTATTTCAGTATTCAGAACATTATAAATAGTTAGTGCTGGATGTCCGTTCTGTTTAACTACTACCTCCCATCTGTCTCATCTGTCTGACCCACTGAAACAGCACCAGTTGGTACCTTTGCTAATAAAGTGAACACAGGTGGGTGAGGTGAGCTCTCTGCACTCATGTAAAGATACCATGATCCAGCTTATGACACACGATTCATCAAAAACATAAGGGAAATGTGTATAAGCCAGGTAACTTCTGAATAAACAGCTGTGTAAACACTGTCACTAGAGAGGTTCTCCATTGCATCGCTGGCTCTATCTCATACAGGCTTTAACCTCAGAAGGACTCGACCCAGATCTTTAAAAATGCATTCTTTCCTACAGTGACTGAAAGAGCAATGAGATGATTATGATGAGATGAAGATGACCTCCCAACCTTTCTGCTCCAGTAACAGCATGGTGTGGTGTATGTGGATGGATCCTACACATGAATGCTGCATGACTAGACCGCGACATCGACTTCGGGGTGGGAAGTGAGGCACCCACCTCTCAACTTCACTCTTTCTGCGGATTATGTTCTTGGTGGTCATCTCCCAGTGCTGTTGGCTGTACCTCTGGTACCTGAAAAAACCTTATTGGCTTCCTATGAGCTACCTAGACTTTCTCCTTTATTATTATAATACTGTGACCTGCTGTCCTCCTCTTCATTGACTCTGTTTGGGCTGCGATATTGGTATTGATACTTCGATAGTGATGTTTTCTAATCAAGTTTTCATCACAATGACTACACATGTTTTTGCAATATTAATATGTATATTATTATTCAGTGATATAGCTATTTATTTTACTATAAATATCACTAAAATATAGTTTATTTATTTATGGTATTTTCACTCAGGCTCTTCAAAGCGCCAATTGGTAAAATCTTGGTAATCTTGGTGCTCTTACTTTGAAAATCAGAGCATGTAAATGTTTCAGCTCTCTGCTCCTCTCTTTATGGTGCGCACCAGCTTCTTTCCAAAGCCTCTCCCCACAGCGTCGCTTGGTCTAATTCTCTCTTTTTAGCTGGATTTTCTTCATTCCTTCTCTTCTGTTTACTTATCTCTCTCATATAAACTGTTGTTTTCTTGTTGTTTGGTTGTTAGGTTGTTGTTTATCCACCACTACTTCTGCTCCAAGTTTGTGCTAGCACAGTGGAGCAAAGCCTGTTGAAGCGCAGGTGGAATCAGAAGAGCCTGATCTTTTTCACAGATTATCTGTCTCATGTACTACTTTCCAAACAAAGTGACAGTTTTAGCAAATGACTAAAACTAAGTTAAAACTTCTACTTTAATGTGGAAATTGGAAGTGTACTTGAAAACAGGTGGATGGAAAATCACTCCCTGCAGTGGTTTAGCACACTGGACAGTTTGACACTGGGGAGGATTTTACGTTGATCAGTTGAGTTCCTTCCTCAGGCTTCGGCCGGATAAAGGCCTGCCGCATTCCACAATTATGGTTTCCGCATCAGTGCTTTAATTGCGTCATGCTAGTTTTGGTGGGAGGCTGCCGTTCAGTCACCTTCTCCTAAAGTGGTTTCTGCAGGGAGTGAGGCGACAGAGGTCAAATGTTTTCTCATCTGTTCTGCAGTGGGAGCTTCCTGTCATGCTCGGGGAGGTCTCTCCTGTGTGTCCGATAAGCCCACTGAGGAGAGATTTCTCTCAAGGAGCTTTCTGTGAAGACAACCGTGTTGCCGGTGCAAACTTTAGCAGAGCGGATCTCAGTTGACTCCACAGAAGCACTGCACTTTACTATCACTATAATATCAGATATTTTTTCAGGTCTTGCAGGGTCATTCTCCACTAACGCTGGCCACAGAGAGGGGGACTCCTGTGTCCAGTCTTTGTGAGATGCTCACAGCAATTATTAATCTGGAGGGTGAGAGTGGTTTTGAGACGAGACACTTGCTTATTGGCTACATGAAAGCATATCTCGTGCTTTTGAGCTGATGGGATTAGGTCCTCCAGGCAAACTGCAGCACGTGTTTGGACTCCTCAGCTGCCCTCTTCTGCAAAACAGTGAAGATTTTCCCCTTTGGTCGTTTCTACTGTGTGCCTGCAACATTTCGGTGTGACCAGAGGCCATCGAGTTGTGTTGCTGGAATGCAAGCTATTGTCTTTGCTCTCTGTGCCTCTAGGTCAAAGCCTCTAGGAGATATGAATGGATGTTGTGAATTGTAACCCCGCTTCTAAGAGTACAGTCAAAGCCCTCTAAACTTGGCCTCCTGCTTTCTTTGCTGACCTTCTACATGCCTTTTAAGAAAACATGACCACTCATGTAAGCCAGCAGGGTCCCTCAGATGGCCGTACGGGAGCTCACAGAACCAGAGTTACCTTGTGTCACCTTCCATATATGTAATATAAACATGTAACAAAAACATACAGAATAAATCAGAATCACAAATAATTAAAGCATGGGAGCCAAGAAAATAAATGACAACATCAGTAACATATACCTAATACCACTAATATACTCTGAGTCCTCTGAGGAATAAAAGAATATGTGAACTCTTTAAGTAACCAAACGGTAGAGAGTAAATCAGGTAACTGAATATCGTTAGCAGGCAATTGTAGTATAATGGCTTAGTGTTGCGAAAACTCTCTTTTTTTTCTCCATTTCACAGGTGATCAAATAACTTGTAAAAAACAAATAATACATTTATTTAAAAAATGTAGCCATTAACTAAACCAGTAAGATTACATTTAAGTATCTCCCAGTGAAATACATACTGCAACTTTTTATAAGTACAATACAATCAGTTAAATGATCTGAAAATATAGATCTTCTTTCTCTATGGGGTGGATGTTTCCTGTAGCTTTATAAACTTATGAAGCCAAAAATAATCTGTGCAAAGTAGTTCTCTTTGTGCAATGCATTAGCACTTTCTTAGAGATAATCAAATGTGCAACTATAAAGTGGCTGTAAGAACTGCTGCTTTCTAAAGCCACACCGATATGACCATACGGGGACACCAGGTGAACCGAGAGCAATGTACAATCCTGTACTGACTAATTCAAAAACTGTGTAGCCTGCATAAAAAGAAAAACAAACAACAAAAATGTTTTTGTCAGTTAACATAATTTTCACACATGCACACAGTAAGACTTTCTCCTTTTGTCTGAGGGGGACAAGACTATTAGGATAAAATGGGTGTTGTTTCATTTTCACAATTTCATCCTACAAAGGAAAAGAAAAATATTCCCCTTCATCTAAAAAAACTAAAAAACAAATCAGATCTGATTTTCACTGTTTTTCACTGTGTAAAGAAGAAGCATATTCTTCAAAACCCACTTTAGAATAATGAGCAAACACCAAATTTTCTTTTTTTTTCAGAGATGTGAAAGCTGGTTCAGCGATGGCACCGAGCATTCTTTGGGGGACGAGCAGGATGCAGCACTGCACTCACTTCCAATCCTACCATACCACACAGTAAGCCATTCTCGACGGGTTTCCAGGAGGTTCTACACGTCCAGTGAGGGAACAGCAGTCGAACTTGCTGTTGAACATACTGTTTGTAACAGTATAAAAGTCAGACAGCACTCGAGTATTATCTCCATTGAGTCTGCACTGCCCAGAGTGGGAGTGTGAGGGCGACCATCACCAGCAGTAGGGAGGGTCCGCGGGAAAGTGACTTGCCTGCGGCTGCTGCTGCTGCGCGTTCATCACTTCTGTCAGCTCCGATCACAGGAGCCTCTGTTCCAACAAACACAAACTCTGTTGTGCAGCCGTCAGAGCAGCCGCTGCCACTGCCAGAGCTGCTGCCCTCATCACCTGCAGCAACAAATAAAAATGTACATGAAAATAATGTCATCACGAGCCACTATTAGTCTGGTCCACGGCAATGAGCATAGAATCAAGTCACACCAGAAACCATTGTTGCGATATACAAAGATGGTGTAGAAATTCACTTTAGTGATTTGAATAGTCTTGTTCAGTTTGAAGATTCAGTCTCAGTGATGTTATGTTTGCTAACGATTCAAGATTCAAGAATATATTGTGATGTGCACAACAATTACATTGAGCAATCACTGGCAATGAAATTCTCAGGCACCCTAAAACAATGCTCAAAAATATTTAGAAGACATTCTGCACAAGCAAAAAATAAATATAAAAGTAAAAATAATTGCTTATGTTGTTTTTGTGTACTTTTAATAAGCTTTAAATAAGGAAGTAGAGTGTGTGGTGCTTAGCGCTGGTGACTTAAATAACACTCTTCTACTAACAAAGCATAGCATAGCATAGACTTTTTTTTTTTATTTGCCTCTGTGAGATATCAACCCATACAGCAGTTCTAGTTGCTCTGAGGAAGACACCACTCCTGACATAAAAAAAGCGTTAATGAAAATGGAGTTGAGGTTCATTTTCATCTTGTCAGCTGAGTGGGACCCACAGAATTGGAGAGAAAGAATGGTTTCTGTCGTGGCGACGCTGTAGATGCACATCTTCCTAAACACAGTGTTGGCTGTCAATCATTGTCTTTGTCACCATACAGTACCTACAGCGATTTATTCTCCTAACAACGTCTGCTGTATCATGGGGTGCTACATGAATGTCACCCGAGCTCTTATTTCAGTAATGGCAGTTTATATTTCTGTGGGGGCGTATGTGTTTGGTTCGACTCAAAACAGATAAGAAGTGTCAGAAAAAAAAATTCTCTGTGTATTTCACCTTAAATTATTATCATTTTCTTGTCTCCACCTGCACTTTGAAACACCCAAGACTGAAGAACTTACTGGAGTCCTGGAAGTAGATGTCATTTCCATTGTAGGCGTTCTTTAGCTTGTTGGTCATGACTCGTAGGGCCATGATCTGCTGTCGTATCAGTGTGTCAGGCCTGGTGATGTCCACATCCACCTCTGGGTTGTTCACCTGGTTGGTTAGGCCCTCCTTCACTACTTCAGGGAAATATCTGGACACAGTAACAAACAGAAAAAAAATCACCTTGCATCTCCATGTGGTATCCCTGAAAGCACTTTTAATTGTTTTTTGTGATTTTCTAGGTGTAGCTCTCATTATGACACTGATTAAGAGGCAATCTGCTGTATGGTGACTGGCAGTGCGAATCACATTGCAACTTCAGGAAACACTTAGAAATAGACAAATGAAGAAACATCTCACACTTAAAACAACAAAGAATAAAAGATATTCATTTATGCTGCAAATATGTGGTCAATTGGTAAAGGTTTCTCTCATTTTGCTTGTGTTTTATGCATTTGCAGTGTTTTTTTTTAAAAAATGCAGCACATGTGCTATCGTGGTGGTGAGGATTTTCTCTTCGTTTGCCAGTGATTTGATTTGTTCACTTATATGTGTTTTCTTAAATTGCTGTGTGTTGAGCTCCCTCTGCTACCAAAGCAATCTAGTCAAATTACAGAGGTTACAGAGCTGATCCGATTGTTGGCATTTGCTGGTGTGTATTGCAGCGTCCCCCACCCACTTATGCAGGTCCCACTCTTTTGCTCACTGAAGTGTGTTTGACCAGGACTTTTGCATCTAGAAACTGTGGAATATCTCAGGATCTCGGGTAACAGGCTGAGGACTCACAAAGTACAGCAACTGAAATTAGAGAGAATTATAAGAGCTACTCTTTCTAATGATAGCTGCATAAATCAGACAAAACATGAGTGTGTAATCAGGCTTAATAGTCTATTTCATGTTGGGAGTGGCTGGTGCTTTGCTCCAGAGAGCCCTTACCATGCCTGATGCCCAGAAATGACTATGTTTAGTCTTTTTTTAACATAATAATTCAAAAACAATTTAACTGCTGTACAATAAAAATGAAAAACTTCATATGAATGGCAACATGTGCTAATGAGCAAGGACTTTATTATTTAATTGCTGCAGTTTTGTGTACAGTTTTACACCTGCACATGTGTATTTAACCATTAATTTAGTATTTCATTTGGACAGGGGAATCCACTGATTTCAAAACACACTCTCAATGTGATCTGACTGTTGCTGACATTTTATTATCTCCGGGCATTCAATTTACCTACCAGATTTAGAGCGATGCTTAAAAATGGTGCTGGCACAACAAGAGAATTAACATGTCTTTTATTGCACCATCTGGTGATTTTGTTACTTGGAGAGGGCCAAAGTGATGAGGTGATGTATTTTCTCTGCCAGCGTCTCTGGTTCACTGTCAGAGAAAACAACTTACTGTCCAATCTACTGTACCGCTCGAAGATACTGCGGCAGTGATAAGAGGGGTTGGAAACTCCACAGTCCTCCGAGTATTAAAGCCTCAGAGCTTATATAGAAGTTCTCTACATAAAGCACTAAACATTGTACTTACAGAGAGAGTTTTAATCTGGGAACACAGTGTGGTTATTTTAATCCCTGGCAGGCAAAAATGTGATAACTGAGTGGGGTGACTTGTCCGTGGTTAAAAAGAGTAGCAGAAGTCCTCACCTTCCCTTCGTGTGGCTGTTCCAGCACTGCTCGTCATCAGACTCTGTGAGCTTGCCCTTGGCACAGATGTCATTTGGCAGGTTGGACCAGAACCTCTTGGATTCCTTCAACTTCTCTTTGATGTCAATCACCTGCCATGGGCCAAAACAGAGGACAGGAATATATTAGACTGATGATTTTGTGTGTCAAAAGCTGAGAAGTGACTCCACTGTCAAGTTGTTTTGCTTTATAGTAACACTCAAGTGCACACAATGTATAATTCTCAAAATGAATATAAAATTGATTTTACCACTCTCAGGTAAAATTACTTACAAAAATATAAAAAATGGAAAATATATTTCAAAGAAAAAGATTGAATATGTGTTATATATATATGGATAAAACAACTCGGACACATTTTCTAAAAACTAAAAAAAAAAGATAAAACAAAGACAAAAATAAGAGACTTTAATCGTTCCATCACTAAGTATGAGAGTGACACATTGTGATGTGAAACATTCATGTCGAAGCAAAAGTTTGTATAGTTGCACAACCTCTTCTGTTCATTTATTCTATCAGGGGAGAAGTACTTTTGGACCACCCGGGGTCTTTTTCTCCCACTTTGCTTCTTCTGCACTTCCATCCATATTGTGTTCATCTCTGATTCATACAAGACAGACTTGGGGTTTCGAATTTGATATTTGGCATGAGTGGTCACCCCCGACTGATTCCATCTGGACTCAGCAAGAAGTTTGAGCGCTTGACCAGCAAACAGGCAAAAAATAAAATGAAAATCACATGGCATCATGTTCTGAAGCACATTGTGCTGCTTTTGATATTGTTTGTAACAATTGTGAAGAAGACACAACACAGCACAGCACAAAAGCCTACAATATTTCAATATAAGGGGTAACAAAAAGGTGGGTGACAAATTTAAGGAAAACCAACATCAAGTGTTTTACTATGGAGTCAGACCTCCACAAGCCAACAAAACAGCAACTCTACTGGAGGGATGAACACCATTCCTCCTTAATACCACCTTTATTTTATCAGGTAATCTCAAGAGAGACATGAGTATAGCAGAAAGAAAGAAAAACACAATCACTGATCCCTGGTGCACAGAAGCAGCTGCATTTTATGTTTCTCCATTCTACTTCAGATTTTACCTTTAATTTGTCACCCATCTACATGACATCTTTTAAACTTAATAAATGATGTACCACATGTATAAATATGTTGGATAAGAAAATGTTCTCTTCCTTCATGATATAAATAAGCTCACTTGTACTCAACAAGGAGACTAGGAAGAAGTGCACTATACAGGATCAACACTAATTCACTCATGTCAAAAACAACCAATCAGAACAAAGTATCTGACAGAACTTCAATCTCACAGGCACATCAGAGTGGACGCAACAGTGGATAATCAACAACTGAATGATCAAGCAGTGAAAAATAAATAAACAGAAGAAGAGCAATGAAGAAAAGAAAGTTTTAAACTGAGCGATGCTGCTGGGAGGGGCTTTGGAGGGGAGCAGAGAGGGGGAAAGGGACCTGGAAGTTTTACTCGTTTCGATTTTCAAACTCACGCTCTCCTAAATCTTACTGACTGTCGCTTTAACAGGAAAAAAATGGAAGAAACCACCACAGATATTGTATCCTACATCCATTAAACAAAGTGAAGCCACAAACTGAGCCCTGCATGAGGCAGGTGATGTATTCATTGCGTGTGTGTCTGTGTGTGTGAAAATATATCCTGGCAAGAAAGAGCATTGTTGATGGGTCACGACCTTCTCTGTGAAATTCTATTGCTTTCAACAGCGTTGCAATTTTTTCTGTAAATTGTTTTGGACTTGAACCAATTTCAGCTGCTGAATTCTTTGAGGCTCTGAAAAGCATTGACTGCAAAATATCTGTCTCATACAATTTAAACTCATATATTTTAAAAACAACATCTGATTTAATGCAAAGCCTGATGCCTCTATTCTTAATCTTAGTTATATTATAGCTGAGTTGCCAAAGTAAACAGTATTTGGATGGATATTTTCTATCTTAACTTTAGAGATGAAGCCCTGTGATACAATAATTGTTGCTCTGTGCAGAAGTTACCCACCCTGGCTAAAATCTTTGAACCACACAGTTGAAGTGTTTGCAACAAGAAGAACAAAACAAAATCTCCAAAAATATAAAACAAACATGAGGAATTAAAGGCCTCACACTCCTAACCCCAATCTTTTACTTAACTAGAGAGGAAATGTTTTTCAATTACTTGTAACTAAATGTTAATCAATAAAATCTGCTTACTGCAGATTTTTTGGGGATTTTTAACATATGTGAGTTCAGTCATGATAAAATAATCTGTGAAAGTACCAGAAACAGCTAATTAGTGGGCCTTAAATTTGCGCTGCTGTTAAACTACTGTTTCCAAAAGCAATAATGACATTTGCTCACATGCTTCTTTAGGCCAACAAAGACAACATAAAGGAAGTCCTAAAAAAGGGCAATGGATGACATCAATGACAACTAAATAAACAACTGTGTGATAAGGTTGAAAGGTCCAGAGAAACCTGAGTGCATACTGAATTATGTTTTTTTTGTCAAACTATTAATTTCGCGATCAAGAACAGGCTTTGTCTAACTGTATGTGTGAATAGAGTGAATTATTTAAACATCAAAGTAAATGTTCATATACATTTTATCATATATACATGTGATGCAATAATTATAAAAATATGTCTAATAACAAACAGAGAAGAGCTGAAACTGCACCAAGATTTTATATCAGACTTTGCTGCACACTTCCAAATAGATGTGTGTCTGACACCTAGTCCTCCTCTGTTCTTTACAACACACACTAGCGGTGACTAACTCGATTACATTAATATATTTACATATATTCCTCTCCTATATTTTCTACACTTTGCCAGATGTACTGAACATTTATTATAACAGTGCAGGGATTAATGAATGTAATCATTTACTCACCTTATTAGCAGACCAGTTTTCAACTGTGGTGCCTGCTCTGTGCATGTTTCTACACGTGACCTATTAACAATTCAGGTGTTTATGCAAAAAGCCCAAGTGAGACTTCTTAGAGGCAACTGTGTTTGAAGAGAGTATCTGCAGCAAAGATTCACTCAAATTCATTGCAAACATATTCAGACTTGTGAAGCTTTAGGGCACTTAGGTGAAGTTACGGTATGTTTCTAAATGAATTTTATTGGAGTTTTTCTGCTACTTAATAGCAGTTTACCCTTTGCTAAACTGCACTTACTGTACTTAATGCTGCATTGCTTGTCAAGCTTTCCATTCTAGCACAAAACATTTGCAGTTTACAATGAAAATGGGGACAGATTTGCCATTGAAATTCTTAGTAATCCTTAAAACAAAGGGTTTCACACAGAGGCAAAAGCATTCTCACTTTTCTAACTGACAAAGGTTCATTTTAACAGCAGAGGTGACAAATATTGCTGGGAGATTTTACTAGTTGTTGTAGGTACCTCCATGATTTGGTTGAAAGCTCCATCTGCAGCTAATTTGTGTGAAGGCAAGGATTATGTAAATGAGCTAAAGCTACATGTGCTGTATCAGGCAAAAAGTCTGAATTACTCCAAGTAAAAGACATGAAAATAAGGAACAGCGTTGGCTCGTTCCTGAAAGATAGTCAACCCCGCTATTACAGTAAATACATATGTACGTGAGAAAGGGCTTTGAGGGTGAGAGCTAAGTGTGGGAAGACACTATCTCTTATGTACCACCTTGTTGTACCACACAGTGGATGTGTCAGTCCTGAATGGGGATTTTTAAAATGCAGCCTCTTACCTTTAAAAGATAATATAGTTCGCTAATAAAATGCTCTTTGGCTTAATAACTAACACTATGTTACCACTGTAGGAAGACAGATTTTTAGTCTGGTGTACTGATGTTTGCAGTTTATGTTAGTTTGATGCACTCCTTACAATTCTGCTTCAAACTCTTAAGATGCCAAACGTCGCCATGACTGCGGTCCCAAAAAGTTGTGCCTAGTTACGGTTGCTTAGCCATGAACAGACAATCGCCAGTTGGTAATTGTGTTACCTCAAAATAGAAAGAAAAAGCAAAACCTTAAATGTACAGTTCTATATAATTTCAGTCAGCATACACGCATCTAGGAAAGAGTTAAAGTATGTCAGTCACAGGTGCACCCTGTATGTTGAGGCAGTGTGCTTTGTGGTTGGCGGTCAGTTGAGGATGTGGGGCTGACTGCTTTCTGTTTGAAGCTGGTGCAGAGACAGTCGAGAGAGAGCAGGAGCTATCAGATTAACTCTACCAAGCCTGAGGCAATAACCCAGTGAGAGGCAACATTTCTTTATCTTGGCTTTGGCTACAGGCCACAGTAGCCTGTGGTTCATTCAATAAAGCCCTTGCTGAATAGAGTAAACACCTCATACACTATAAATTAACTCTGCTTCTCGAGGGTGGAGAGATTTTGACAAGTTATATAACCAGGTTTCATTATGCTAAATATTTAACAGTGTTACACATCTGCATGTGCCAGCTGTTGTTCTGGAAATTATCCCTCACTGAGATTCAAAAATTAATTTCAGAGAAGGTAGGGAATGCAAAGGTCAACTGTGTGGTTATCTAATTAAAACACTTGCACATTCATAAAGAACACTTACTCAACACGCTGCCTAATCCCTATCCCACTTACCTGGCATCCTGGACTCTGAATCATGTGACAAACTGATTTTGAAATTATTTCATTGGATTTACATATATTAATGGACTCATCTCTCTGCACTCATTTCTTGGACTTATTTTATTGGACTTCTTATACTGGATTTTCAACATTAATATTAGATCCGCCATAATCCTATTGTACAATTATAATCCCATTGCTGTATTTTGTACTACTATGTATTTCTGTTCATGTTTTGCGGTTGGCACATCCCCACCTACAGCTCTTACTGCACTCCCCGCCATCTGATGAGGAATGATCCTTTAAAAATTTGTTTTTCCTCATGTCCAAATGTTTTTTGGGATTTGTATTCTCTGCTTTGAGAGCTTATGCTGGGTCAGAAACTGTTGCAGGCCTATCTTGGTGTGGACTAGAAGCCATACAGTATATTTCTCCATAGATAATGTGATTATAAATGTTTTTCAAAGGCAATTACACAGAACTCTTTACCTCCGTTAGATATGTCAGCTGTAAATTTCAAAGCCATCAAAAACACTTGTTTTAAGGAACCTGTTTAATTTTCTACACACCTCAAATATAGCTCCATTTAACAGTTTCGCTGTTATTCTGAATAGCAGTAGCCTGATAATCACACTGTCACACTTAATCAATTCAGCCTGACATTCACATTAGCACATTTCTTGTTGGAAATATGATGACTTATTTTAGTACTGACCAATTAGTAATGTGTACCTGTTCCAATCAAAGTGATTTGATTTGCGTAAGACTGCTGTAGTGGTGGCTAAGAACACTTAGTTTAATGTTTTTCACCTTGATAAGGGAAATATGCAGATAAAAAAGTTTTGTCTGTAAGCTGAGTTAGAACAACTTGTACATCTTATCCAGCTTTCAGGTGTGAGAGCAATACAAGAGATTGTACACTCTGAGATGTCTATATCGAAAAAACATTAATGAACATGAGGGAGGCAGTGCAACAACTAGAAGTTATACAAAGAGGTAATCTGTGACTTAAAGTCCCTGTTTTATATTGTTATTACATATGTTTTGCATACAGCTTTTTGTGCCATCTTATATAAACATATTCAACATATCTTATACATTCAATGCATTTGTTTCCTGATATCAAGATAATTTTCTTTGGCTTCTACAAAATTATGATTCTGAAAAAAAAAAAAAATCAGAAAAAAGGCTGGTTTATTTATTCTTGATCCTCCAGTTAAAGTTGAAGCCCTCATCAAGTTGAAGCACATGCACACACATTTATAAGTGGACAGTGAGCACATTATGCACTCACGTACACACGCGAGCACACACACACACACACTCGTCATGTCCTAGTTACACTGGGGATTTGGGAGAGTGCATACAGTGAAGCCTCGGGTCTTAACAGGACATGAAAGGGCCTGCACCAACAGGATGCCACTGCAGGAGACTGCCCTCACATTTGATGTGGTAATCCTGTCATGGAGACACCAAAGCTGGTTAGGTTTAACACATGCTGCTGTGGCTCTGATTCACGATGGCCCGCAGCACTCTGGCACGGACAACAAAATATGGATCAGATCAGAACGTGCTTGGTTATTTTGCTCAAACTTTCTAATTTAACCACAGTAATGATATGGTCCATTCTGACGATCGAGTGTCTGCAAACATCATTTCAAGTAGATGTACAACAATGCCCTCTTGAAATATGTAACTTGAAAGACCCCTTAGAATGACATAAGAAAGAAAGTATATTTAATATCTACAGAATATGCCTGAATAAGCAATGAGAGGAGGAGATCCTACAATTTATGTACCTGTATAGAAGTGTATTGTGTACTTTATAAAATTCAAAAAGGCATACTAACCAATTTCCCATCCATGACAATAATATCTTGGGTTGGACTCAAGTAGGTTCACTGTTCTTATTTTCATAATCATCACAATTAAAGAAAATGTTACAGAGAGAAGTATCTTTTATCTATAACCATATAGGTAGATAAATTCATTTATGATTCGTTTGGGAACTGTAGTACTGAACTGAAGTATAATGAAGTATCTGTATGAACTATCTGTATCTCACAATATACAGTCCACATAAACAGTGTCAAGAGTTCAGTGTCAGCACAGCCAATTCCAGTACACAACTACAGCAGTAAACAAGCACTTGTTCATAAATAAATGAACACACACTCACACTGTGCTGAGGGTGAATTGTAAAGACAAAAATCTAACCATGAGTCTTTACATGAATGCCCAAGGGAAGTAAGTCTGACTCCAGCTACAATAGTTACTGCTTTCACCGCATGTGTGCTGCTGCGGCAGCCGCAGGATTAGATGCAGCTGAACCGTCTCTCCTCGTCTCACTGGTAGCGCAGGGTTCACTGCTGCACGGCTTTACCTCTAAATAACTGATAATATCAACTACAGGTTTGCTGGTAAAAGATGGAGCACAGCGATTGAGATTTTTCTCAGTGTGAAATATTATGCCTGTTTATTCTCCAATTTACACTAAGTCACCAGTTTATTAGGTACACATTGCTAGAAGTGATAGTGTTGAATAAGACAGTGTTGCAATAAATCATGAAGGTTATAATGTTCAGTTTACTTGAAACTGTGTTGATTCAACTCTATACTCACTCTATGGGCTGCATTTTGTTTTGTGTTACACTGTCAAGAGTTTCTCTTATTTTGTCCACCACATTTATTATTATGAGTTATTATTTCAATAAATACAGAGCCTTGAATCCTTAATGAAGGCAGGATTTATTGCAGGACTGTTGTATTAGATGGCGTTACGTTTAGCTCGGTATACCTACTGAGTTGGCAACTGAGTGTAATTATTTCATGAAGTCACATGTTTTTGTGCTTAGAACAATTGTTTAAACTCAACATGAAAGCTGATATTCATTAAGTCACACCCTCTATGGTGGCAAGATATAAAAGACAAGAGGCAAAGATGGCTGAACATCCCGCTGTTGTCGTCAGCTACAGTTGAGTGAACTCACATTATTTTCCACAATCTGCAAAACAGATTTGATGGCAAACAGTTTACACAGACTATGGCTTTATAACGGCACTGCAACTTGTGTTGTGTGATCTTACACAGATTGTTGCAGATTAGGCTAAATGGCCAACACCAACACAATATTTATACTCACACATGGTTTGTGTGTTTATTCCAAGACAAAGCAATTTATCTAAAAGAGCACTGTGCCTATAATCACCTTTCAAGTCTGACCTAATACTGCCACATGTGTATTGAGAGGGCTGATGGTCACTGTTATCATCTGTCCTCTCCATACTGGCCATGTGTGGAGCTGCTCTGTTCACAGGCAGTGTGGAGAGGAGAGGTAACAGTGACCAGACTCTGTCAGTGTTGTATTAACATCCTCTTGGAAAAACTTTCCAAAACTATCATTTAAAAATTTTTACTGGCAACAGTTTTCTGCCTGACAGTGTGATTCTGAGAGCTAATCCTTACTTCCTAAAAAAACTTTGGGCTGGTTTACTCAGGGTGATTTGAAGTAAAACTACACCAATTCAAAACTAACAATATGCATCCAACATCTGCCACCAACACCATATACCAAACAGGGCCCTGTTACAACGTAAAATAGACTCAAATATCCTCAAACCCTGCTGTTTCAAGAGCCAAAGAAGAAGAAAAAAAGCCCATGTGAGTGCAGTTTTATCATTTTAATAAATTTCATCCTTTCCCACATGTACTGCTGGAATGAAAAGATTTTATTCAAACAAATCTTTACCCCAACCCGGCTCCTCCTAGGTTTGCCGAGTCTTGGAAGTGATGTCAAATGGCTGTTTATCTATCAGAGCATATAGAGCACCCTCCAGCGACGTATGTTAATGTAGGTCCGGTAACTTTAATTAGCACTTTCACATGTCAGATCCACCTGCTTCATTTTCAAACAACTGCCATACAGTTGACTCTAGACGTGTTAATGATCTAACCTTATTAAACATGGATGGAAACCGAGTGCGGCTTCTCATTATAACCTTGTTTTGACGGTTTGGTTTGTTCGGCTTTTGTCTTGACATATCACAAGTTCTGTTGCTATATGAATGTTTTACATACATGCACATCGTCACACCGCCTGGTTGTCACTGTCAGAGGGTCGGAGAGGAGCTATAGCTCACTGAGGCAAGGATTCAACATTGTGACTGGCCCCTGCTTACGTCTCTGTTAACAACAGTGATTCTCCGCCCCAAGAATACACACGGGCCATTAACAAAGCCCATCCTAATCGATTTCACAAAAACAATGTGATCCGCTATGACTCACTATGTTTGAGAGGTAGAGCATTAATTGCAGCCCAAGCACGCACCACCAGCTTGTCAGTCCTGTCAAATGACTCACACCCCATTTCAGGAAGAAAGAATAACACAAAAAAAAAGAAAAGAAAAGAAAAGAAAAGAAAACAAGACCATTTTTTTAAAACAAGTAAATAAGAACAGCAGATGGCAAAATGGGGAGATTAAAGCCATGCTCTCAAAAAGGTTGATTAAAAAAGATGAATTTTTAATAAGCGAGAGGAGTACAAATCTTCAAAGTTCCCTCCATGGTCTAAGGGCCGTGATAAATAAATCCAGCGCCCCCTGATCTGAGTCTAGACAGTGAAGCCGCCATACGGGCTCTGCAAGATGATCTCAAGGTGCGTTCAGGCTCATGTTGATTTAAAAGCCCAGAGCGTGGTTTAAACACTAACAATAGAATTAAAAATCAATACAGATTTTCAGAGGAAGCCAGTGTCAGAAGGCCGAAATGGAGATAATGTGTTTCCTCAATCTACAAATGGGCTCTTCGTTTACCAAAAACATCACCACAGTAACAATAATCAAGAAATGGTGATATGAAGCCACATATGGTGGTTTCCTGAAAGTTTGAAGGTGAAAAAACAATACACCTGTACACCCTGAAAATATAAATTCACAACCAGCTTCTTACTACAGGTGCAGAATGAGTTGAGTAAGGTGATGGGAGATTTCTGTGTGTCTGGACTCATGTCTGTGGTTTGAGGTGAGCTGGATTTGGAAAAAGGTGGAAAAAGGTGAAGTCATTTTGTTCGGTGCACCAATCAATAATGAGTGGCATTTGACTAAGAATGTGAAGGCAGCTTTGGTTTGTTTGCTCATGTTGGCTGAGTTCTGTGATTGGCAGATTATCTGTGTTTTTAATAGTTTAACTCATAACAACATTATTCATGGATGTTTAACTTTAAATTGAAACAAATTAAGTCTTCTGAGTTAGGAGAAAACAGGAGAAACGTGCTTGGGTTGTGTGTAATAATTAGTGCAAACAGTAGCCACATATATTTAATATACCCAATTAAAATTGATTTAATTAAATAAATAAGGCATACTTAAATGATTTTAGCAATCTGTTTTGAAGAAAGACGAGGTGAGTAGATTATTGTCTAATTGATAGTGATGTTACCAGTAAGAGCACGTTCATTTGTGTACATTATTTCTTCTATTAATGACTGACAGCAGTTGTAGGACAAACAGCGGTGATGTTTGGGTTTTTTAGGCATCACTGGTGACTGGCAAAAGCAAAACGCCGACAGTGAAGAGTACTGGCTTGGTAAAAGCATTCCCATGTATTTTGGATTAAGGTGAAGGCCACCCTTTTTCTGAGAAAATATTTGTGACCCTAGAATGGATAATAACTGTCAGTTGCTTGCAAGTGAAAAAAAAATGGTCTGAAGGAGCTGGACTGGCGGCTGTTCTGTAGAACATTTACAAGGTTAAAAATAATTCAGATGTGTAAGTGAGGGCTGTTTTTGCAGCAAGGACTATTGCCCTCTTTGCAATCTTTTAAAGCAAGGGGACTCCTGAATATTTGTATCTGAGGAGGAATATAGGTTTTTCTACCAGGATATAATGTTTCTAAGTGTGGCATCACTGATAATCAGGGCTGATGGCCGGGATGAGGGCGATGCTTTGGTGCTAACCACAGCGCTCAGAGGCAGAATTTTCTAACTGGCTCATGCTACGACAAGCACAAGGTAGCAGCGAGGGTCAAGGTAATATCTGCACAGTGAGATATCTAAGAGCTCAGGAGCCTCTCTGGGCATTTCATTGAGAATATGAAATATGTTTTGCAGTCCGATTTTTCAGGGGTGAGGGGGATGGAGAGGAGAGTCCAGGCCTGCCGATGCAGTCCTGTGCCAAGACTAAGAGAGTGCAGGAGCTTCAGTGCTGACACTTTTTCATTTCTCATAGACAAGAGCAGTTATCACAACCAGATGTCAAGTTGTGTGGTGGAATGGCTGACATGGGAAATAACAAGCTCTGGTCAGTGCGAGTTCTTTTAAGGAGGCAGGGTTTCCAGCAGGATAAGAAGGTATCAGAGGAGCACTTTGCAGGAACTTGCACTCGAGATGTCTTTCAGCTGCCACCTTAACTTTTAATGCTGCACCTACCCACAGTGATGTGGTAATGATAGATGGTAGTGGAACAAATAATGGAACACACTACCATTTATAAATTCGTTTCAGACATTTGCACAGCAAAAGTGCTGGTTTAATACTGCTCACAACACTAACTATCACAACAGGTGAACTCGTTAATGCAGCATTTGGCCCTTTTTCCTGATCTTGTATACAGTTAATTAAGTAATTAGTGGAAGTTCTGTAGCCATAATAAAACGTCCCACACATCTGTTGATTTCAACAACAGGCAGTAGGTATGGTTAGTATGCAATTCACAGCCTGTCCCCATGACAACTGCTTTTCCCAATAACCTTCACGGTTTTTACAAAGCACTATGCATGTCTTTCTATGTGTGTTTGTGTGCACTTGTTATCCCTGTAATTAAATATGCAATCTAGTCATAAAAGGACATGCTCACATTACACTGTATTTCCTGTGGTATCTGTTAATATCAGCTTCAGTGGGAGCACAGAAATAAGACAAGTTATGACATTTGTGCCAAACAGGGAATCTAATCGTTGGAATAATTTAAGCTGGTTGTTGTTACAAACTGCAAATTCAAAAATGTTGAACTTTTTTCTCATGAGAAGCACGACAAAAGTCACATTGGTGCACTCATTTTTTTTTCTTTTTCATTTTTTTTTTTTTTTGCAATTTCCATATCAAGGACAGGGGATAGTTCATTTCAAATTTGCATTATGGTGCTGGCCTGTGTCTGATGTAGCTTGTAAAAGGTCAGCGGTTATCAGCTATAATCAGGCTCAGGCACATGAATAGATTAGAAACATGAAACCGTCTAAAATGTGACCGGAAAGACAGAACAAGGAAGCAGCTGGTATGGAGGAACTCTGGCGTCTGTTCAGGGAGCCTCGGCACCTGGTGGCTCTCTCAAAGGAAGAAGGGTCCTTTTACATTAGCAACTGTGTCCATCGTCATTCGTCATGTAGCAGAGAGAAGGTGTTCTGTCCTGATCTGACCGAACGGACTGTTTCAACACAGATACTGAGCAGAGGCGGCTTGCTCGCTTAACAGAGCTGCTTCAGTTTCACACTAACATCAATGAAAGTGTGTGTACACGGCATCCATGAACTACTAAGAAGCTTTCAGATTTGAAGTGTTCCTTTTCACTTTTGATCTTTTATCAATTTGAATACTTAGTTTGCTTACAAAATAAGAAATAAGTGATAATACTCCACCACACTGGCAAACCTTTCAGATATTTTTGGGGGAAAAGAAGTATCAAAGATACAATTTAAATTATTAGATGGAAAAATTGTTCATTTATTTTGCTATTATTATTTGCATGAAATATCTGTGCAAGAACCGATACATCTACGGCATTTGGAAAGCAATTTAAATTGCCTTGTTGTTGAAAGGAATTTGGAAATTTGAGGGGAAAAAAAGCATCTGGGTTCATTTAAGCAGCTGTCCTTTTAGAAGTCTTTGGAAATAAAAGCTGGAAAGACGTTGCTGTCGAGGGACTCCAGATCTGTGAAAGATTCAATTTCCAGGCAAAAAATCAAAGGTGTAGAACAGAGGGGTCAACACTGTGATAATGACTAGAGTTAGTCACAATATGAACTACAGAAAAACAAAACACATAGCATAGCATCATTTCTAGAAGCTCAACACTCACAGACATATAGTACACATACTAACCAAAAGCCTGTAACTAACGCATTTATGTAGTAGCCCCACTGTCGAGATGAACAAACTTGGCTTGGAAGATGTTTGATTTCAGCTATCACTCTCCAGCAGAAAATAACAGATATGAATTTACACACAAAAAAAGAAGCATAAATGTTGAAAAACTGAACTTAAAGACAACCTTTAAGAATATCGGTATATAAATACTGCAGCTGTCCACAACTCAATGAATGTGTTTAACAGACAGTTATTCTGCATATTCTTCTTTACACCTGCATATATGATGCTAGACAAACCTAAATAATTTTCTATATGTAAATTTTCTCTTTTGATATTTATGATATTTATAATTATAACTTCCTATTGGGTAATTCTCTGGCTGCTGCTACAAAGCCGTAAAATGATAAGGGCACTGAGCAGTTTCAGTACGGCACATTCATGCTAAACAAACCGTGACCTGACTAATGTAAGCACAGATGGAAGTTTCATACACAGCTGGTTTTGTGTCCCATCCCAAGGGTAAACATACCGTTTGGGGGAAAAAAGGATCCATAAACAGATGCTTCCCTGTGAGGTAAAGTTACTAAAGCAACTTTATAAATAAGTTGGTTACAGTTTTCATAAATAGCATAAAGCCGCAAAATTAATGCATGCATTAACATCTGGACTCACAGGTGAAAAAATTAATAAAATCTGTAAAATTATTCAGCATATGACATTGGAACATATCCAATGTTATACACTAATACTGAACCCTTAAATAATAAAGTTATTCTGTTCCACACTTCTATAATTCATGGGATACATGAGTTTAAATGTTGATGTTAATGTGTGTCTTCGGTGAACTTAAATCAGGAAACTTTAAATGTCAAAAATTCATGTGTGTTTGTGTGTTTATGTATAAACTGACTGCTGAAATGTCCAGTGCTTACTGGAACAGAGTCAAGCCTTCATCAGTAGAACAGTAATAAGCAGGAATGGAAATTAATGAATAATTTACAGTGGGGATGGCATCAGTATTGATTGACCTTGGGCTTGTTACAGGCACAAAAACAACAGAATTCAGTAATTTGTTTATTTGAATTTCCTCTTTACTCTTATGTCCACAATCACACAGCGACACTGCATGAGAAAGAAATCCTCTCTAAATAAAACCAACTTGAACACTTGAATCAAAATGCACAAACGTGAGACAGAATAAACCCGCACTGCCCTACCATCAGCACTGAGGCATTATCAGCACATTCAGCAAAGCTTCGGTCATCTTGGCACAAACAAGATACAGAAAAATCACATAAATGAAGGAGATAATGGAAAGAGTGGCTGCACTGACCAATCTTCCCTTGAGTTAATGACAGATTGCAGGTCCACTGAAAGTCCTCCAGTTTCTAGGTCACATGGACGCCAACAGGAACCACGTAAACGGCATCGCGGATTGAATCAGTCCCTCTGCACTGGGGGATTTAAATTATATAAAGCGTGGTTAAGACGTATTTTCCAAAAGTAGAAAAATCTCCAAAGGGAAGCACCACAAAATGGTCAGTTCCTTGTTATGCTCATAGCATTTGGGTTAGCTTAGTTCAGACACAATGGCCCTGCATTTTGTGATTCAGTGCTTTGAATAATGCACTAAACAGGATTTCCTTGGACACTCTGTGGTGTATTTCAGCTGGCCTGCCTACCCACGTAGATGAGTTTAGCTCACAAGGCTCTGCTGTGTTAAAGCAAGGTAAACACAATCTACCTTTGGGCGCATGGGCTAACCACATCTTGTCATGGGAAACAGTAGTCGGCTAAACACCCTGGTGATGAGCAGTGAGGCAGGAGCTGAGGCAGATTCCAGCACATGGCTTTCTGGCAGCATCTACTGACATGCTGTTCAGAGGGTAACGCGGCCAGGTTTGGTGGACCAGTCTGGGCCTGAGATGGGAAATTACTCTCATTCACACTGCAACTGAAGATGATGCAGTGCCTAGATTGTGGGCTATAGGAGCAGGACTGATGTGAATTAGGTAGTGTTAAGCTGTTTCAGCGAATGAGCCGTCTATGATAAAAGGCGTCTTTGTTATCCTCGTGGCTGCACCTGAAGGTTCAGGTTGTCTTTGAGGGCACCGGTTTTGAATAATGGCAACAGAGATGATTAGATTCTGTCTTTTGGTGATTTAACAAAGAAAATTTCACTCACTGCTACATGACAGAGTCTAGTGATTGGTTAATTAATCAGACTGCCTCCAGGCCAGCACACTCAACATGCCTTCGTGTAGTCAGTGCACAGCGTTACAACGCCATAAGACTCTTAAACTCAGTCCACAGCACCACCACTTTATAACAACAACATCACTTCTATTGTATATATTTTTTCTATTGTATATATTTTATTGTATATCTCTGTTTAGTTGTATATTATTTAGTTTATATTTTAATTGTATAATTTATAAGGTCTTTATTTATATATATTAGTTAATCTATTTTTTTGTTGAGTGTCTCTATTCTTGTTAATATTTTTTTACCATTGTTTGGAGATTTAAGAATCTCATTACTATTTATTGCTGATCTAAACTGTTGTGTAATGACAATAAATTCTTGAAATCTTGAAATTGTACTTGCTACACCGTTAGTCGTATCATGCCGTAGGATGTTAATCAGCCCTTTCCTGAATATAGTATACATTTATAGGAGATGGGGAAAGATGTGTGATGAAATGTTCTGATGTTCATAATACTTTTCTCTAGTGGCCCAAAGGAAATTTTATCATGTCATATCTCTAGGTATCGCTTGGTTGTTGATTGTTCGTCAGTATTGTCCTTTACATTTTGTTTAAAGCGCAAACTGCAGCAAACAAAAAAAAACAAAAAACGAAAGAACAACAAAATAACATCTATCATGTCTGCTTTGTGAGGATTTTGGTAAACAGCGTTGTTCAGGGAGATGCACACTTCACAGCTTCAGGCTTGGTGTCTCAGCCAGGTTGTTGAAGTTTGAAAGACGCTGCACATGTTTGAGACATTGAGGTGTGCGTGGCTGTCACCAATGCTCATTACGCTTGAGCGGGAAATTGGATAGGAAGTCTCTGTGTCATCTCAGTCAGAAGTTTTCAAACACTGTTGATTTTGTCGGTACAAAGTCACGCAGCACTCCTGTAGAGTAAGATTTGTAAAGACAAGTTCCCAGACAACGAGCAGCAAAAGCCTAAAAGAACTTGCGAAGAAATCCAGGAAGAGGAACTGGAAACTACTAAATAACAAAACATCACTGTGGTTTTGTAATTTACTGGCATATCTCCCCGTAGCACCAACCATACTGTGCACGTCTCCCAAGCAGCTGTCCACCATAATACGTGTCTAGCCCTCTTTTTTCTTTTTCAGCAGAAATTGGCACACTGACACAGGGCAGTGTGAGTTGTTTTTCCTTTCAAACTGCATTTTTGCTCAATTTTGTGTTTTTGCGAGACACTGGACTGTTAAAATCCCCAACAACCACATCGATGAAGATTGTTTTACTGCTTAATGCATTGTCTGTAAAGCATCAGTTGCTGTGTGCCCTGCAAACGAAGTGAAGTATGAAAGCGCTGGTATAAACACTGTTTAATGTACAGACACAGAAGACATAAAAGAGCAAACTGCTGCAAATAATCTGTGAAGTAGAACAGGCGGAGCAAAGTATGGATGTAATGATGAGTAAAGTGATGAGGCCGCCTTTAAACACTAAGAGGTGTTAGAAGGTGGCCACATTGATCTGATG
Organism: Scortum barcoo; assembly: GCA_023238725.1. Taxonomy (NCBI): domain Eukaryota; kingdom Metazoa; phylum Chordata; class Actinopteri; order Centrarchiformes; family Terapontidae; genus Scortum; species Scortum barcoo. Next base: position 13,004,970 of record CM041531.1, read on the forward strand.
TGTCTGTCCACGTACATCCATCCTAATTCATTTTCAGAGACAAGTCTCTGTTGAGCAAGCACGGCTGATTACGCATCAGTCTCTGTCAGATTTCCATCTCTTTTGACAGACAGAATCACCTCTGGACATACGGATTCATTGCCCTCTATTAAACGGTGGAGGTGAATGCTGAGACAGCCCACTTCGCACCATCCCATTGTTTTAAACTTACCATTAACAGCTATCATGTGAGGATTTAAAATAGCTCAGCAAGATGTTGGGATGATTTGAGGTTCACCAGCTCAGTTTCTATTTAAATTTACACTGAACAGTCACGTCTTTATTGGAACATTGTATGAACAAAGCCTCTCCTCCTCTCTATGGCCACCAGACATCAGTGAGTTTCTCCCTTATACACACAATGCCACAGCAATGGAGCTGAACTGGGGCCCAACATCAGTCTCTCACATGTCCTCACATGTCCAAGGCCATTGTCCAACAGCTGCAGTGGTTTTATTTAAAAATCAAAATTAACAAAAACAAAAAAAAGAAAAAAAGAAAAAAAAAAAAATCACCAACACCACAAAATATGCAATGCTTTTCCACCAGATCTTCGTCAGCACAATGTGATATACAGTTTAGAAACCCCAACCGTGCTCACACCCTGTGGTTGTTAGTGCTGCTAAAACATTAACTCAGCATGTCCAGTATAGTGAATTAGCATGCCAGTGCGATTAACTGGTCTTAATGCTTGTTCTTTTTTTTTGCCTGCTGATCTGCACAGAAATCGTGGCTATTAAACAGAAAAACCGTAGAGAACAGATCTGCAGTACATGCCAGAATTTCATTAGAGCTGTTACTGGATCCATTTTATGGCATGACTCATGAATTTCACCAATTTGCCCGTGTTACCATCGGTCATAATTGGCCGTTGTGTCGGCAATTGCACTGGGCGGAGTGATTTCTCAATGACTGATTGCTCTGGCAGGAAGAAACTTTCATGTGGGAATAGTGATTTCTACTCCTATTCAGAAGCTGAAGGATGCTCTGCTCGAGGTTGCTCTCCATGCATTCAGATTCACAGCGTATTCCCCTAAATCTCCATAAAGCCCTTTAGTCCTTTTGGTGTAGTGTGGCTACAATAAGAAATGCACACTAAAGTATAGATATGTGGTCCCTATCAACACTGGATTACTGTGACTGAGTGAAGAAATAAAACTCTGATCATTTATTTTACAGTTTTTCCTTCCTGAGAAAAATGGTCGTTGCCAGATCATTTCCTGGCCCTGGCACTCTGCTGAAACAACGTGAAATGGAAGCATGGAGAAAGGCCTGGCCACCGCTAATGACTGATTTACTTTCTTTCCAACTGCCTTCCCATTTCAACAGTGCTCAACAACAAACAACCCATTAGAGAGGCTCAAAATATTTAGAAAATGGTCAAGTAAATCAATAATGGAATGCCTTCGGGACATCCATCACATTTTTTCTACAAGCATTTGTGTAATGGAGAAATTGACAGTAATGTCCTGTCAGCAGCGTTAGTTTAAGCTGACAAAGAACAAAGTCATTTCTGTCAGAACTGTGTCATCAGACATCTGCTCATCACTGGCAAAATAAATGAAGTATATAAATGTAGCTGGATATCCAAGGTATGAGCATCTTCTCAGTTCTCAGAATATAAATGAGTATGTGAATCACATCGTCCAAAACTATTCTGCATACCAAACACTTACATTTATTTCAACAGTAAATAAAGATGATGACAGTTTGAGTTACTTCCTTTCAAAGGCAAATTTTGATGGGCAGAGCATCGAGCGGTATGCCAGCAAACTAGCAGCCCTTTGAGGCGACGCTTAAGCAAAGCAGGTATGAAGTTTACCATGTTTACCATGTTGGTTTACCACTGCAGCGTGTTAATATTTGCTAATTAACAGTAAACACAAACTACAGCTAAGCCTGAAGAGAGTCATTCATTTTGCATATATTAGGTCTTAAACTGAGGAAGTTTGACACTATATGAAAGGTCAGTGTTACGTTTCACTCAGTGTCCTGTTGTGTTTTCTGGTGTCTTGTGTTCCTTGTGTTTTTTCATGTCAGGTTATGTCTTGTCATGTCAGGTTTTCATGTCTGTCATGTTAAGTTCCATGTCTGTCGTGTTTCTGGTTCCTTGTTCTGGCGTGTGTTTTATTTTGAAATCAACTCTCCCTCATGTTTCAGGTCCCCTTACTTCCTGCCATTGTGTTTCCCTGCCTGTCTGATTGTCTGCCCCGCCCTGATTGTGTTCACCTGTTTCCTATTACCCCATGTGCTTATATAGTCCTTGTCTTCCCTTGTCTTGGTTGCCAGATCGTTGCCTCATGTTGCCTGTATCGTGTCATGTTCTAGTGATTCATGTTCTATGTTTGTGTCATCTTCTAGTGTTTCATGGTCCACGCTTCATGATCTTGCCACCCACGAGTAAAGTTTTTTGTTAATGTGATTTTGGGTTAGACTTTTTTTTGAGAGCCACGGATCACCTCTGTTTTGGATCTTTAATTTTGAGATACCTTTTGGTTAATTATTAAAACCTTCAACACCATCCTTGCCGTGAGTCGTGTCCTGCATGTGGGTCCTTCCTCTCCTGCCTGGTTCTAAAACCTAACAGTCAGCTGATCATCCTGCCGTCTAGACATTTCAAATAAAACCACAAACACCAACCTTACAGTGGAAAAGAGGCAAATTCAGGAGATCACCAAAGTCAGTTACCTTGATGCACTGACCAACAATGCTATTGATTTTTTTTCAGACTAGTCAGTACACCGGAAAATCTGTACACTACACAAAACGATCAAACTAACATAAACAAAACTGAATCTTCATTATTTTTGAGTATGGTTGCTTCCTCTGGTCAAGGCTGTACAGATGACCAGTGGACCGGCCTTTTCCCACTCTAAGAGAAGCTTTCCTTTGAATTAGAGGGAGAAGGTCATTCAGTCTCAGTGATGACTCAGCACCACAGAAAGACAGATTTAATTGTAAACACTGCAGGGGCTTACCATTAATATACATTACACAGTATCACACAGTAAATTAGGGTTCAATTGTATACGAGAGAAGACCAGTAGCCTCACCTAAATTAAATTTCACAGACAAAGCAAAATACACCGAGGCAATCATAAATCAAAGCACATATAAAAACAGTTGTTTTTTTACGTGCTCAAAAGGCCAGAGTTTAAACCACTACTACTACAACTATCTGTATTTATGGTAAATTCTGTCCACATGAAGCAGGGAAAACACTTGCATAAGTCGGCTAGGGAACTCTTGATAATAAACCCACCAAGATGGACTTCTTTCAGCTTTAGATCATTTAGCAGCGAGCTGGAAAAGGAAGAGGATTAGACAGCATGTAAGCACTTGTATCTAATTCAGTTTTGATCTGAGATGCAGCTCAGTTGCATCTCACAACATTGCAAAGGCTGCAATGTTGGAGATACATTAGCACAGATCACCCGAAAACAGACAGAGATCGAAACATGCTTCAAATAGATTTATGGGGAAAACACTCTTGACTAAGTGTTACAGTCATTCATAAACCTAAATGAACTGCACCTTTTGACCTTTCCTTTACTCAGAGTATGTAAGCTGGTCCCAGTTACTGATCATGTAAGTAGCTGCTGCCTTAGCAATTCAGAACCTAATTACACGCAGATAATGAATGTAAACTGAACAGCGGACACTTAAATTTTGCCCTTATATAATGTACGTAAATCTTGACTACTGTGTCCAAGATCGGAAATGTTTAGGAGTACACAAATAAATATTACCACCATATTTATGTACATACAGAAGCCCTGCACAGTTTGTGTTCCACTAAAAGGTGCTGTTACTGGTAACTGACTGATTGAAAGGCGAACTCGATAATGCAAAAGGACATTTATTATATCTTTTCCAGACATATTCAATGATTAAAATCTGATTAAAATTAACAGAAACACTGCTCGACAAAACCACTCACATTTTCCTTTAGAATAATTGACAATTCATAAGTTCAGAGAATTTGCTTTAGCCATCTACACCCACGTGTGGAATCCAAAACATCCATGCACAGGGAGCACACTGTTTCTGTCTCTGCACAAGGCTACAGCTACTATATAACTGCACCCCATCATGCACTGGGAGAAAGGCAAAGAAACATCCTTGATTCTTTGCTAGGTTGTGCTAGGGTTAACGCGCTAACCTATGCCGATCACACCTATGGGCAAATTATTTTAAGTCTCCGATCGACCCTCTTGCTGTAAGGCAATAACAGTCCTAACCACTGAACAACCATGCTGCCAGTCTAAATTATTTTAAACTAAATAAGAAGGGGAGAACGACACTTTTAAATATCGATCTCAGCGGCTTAGTCCAGGTCCAGACTAAAAGAAATTCCAAATAATTCAGCCAAGGTAAATAAACAGCCATGTCACAAACAAGCAATCAATATCAACGTTGAATAATGTAAAGTAGTGGAGCTCTATAGGCAGGTTGATTAAAACACCACAAGACAGATGACTTAGAGAAAGAAGAGGAATGAAGGGCTTACACTTTCTTGCATTGTCCTCCACACAACCCTCTGGGAGCAGCAGAGAAATGAAGAAGAAAGACATTTAATTGGACATGGGAGAAATAGAGAGACTGAGAGAGAGAACAGCAGCAAAAGAATGTCTATTAGTTAGTGAAGCAAAAAGTTAAATGATAAATGGTGCAGCTGAAATATTCCTCCAGCCTCATCTCACTGTGAGATTTAGTACCTTCACAATGAATTTCCCCACTGTGAAATCAGTTTAAAATCTGCTGCCATCACACCCGATCAATGCAAAGAGGAGTACCTGCATACCAACAGCAGCGTTACGTGGAGAATGAGCCTGGAGTGGACTAATAACGGTCATTATTTGGTTGAATAAAATTACCTGGGCTTGGCAAAATACGTACTGTCACTTTAATACTTTAGCGCAGGTATATTTTCAGTACTGTTGCTAACCCGCTTTGTAAATTTACACAAGGAAATGCAGAGACGGGTCTTAGCCTGAGCAACCCTACTCACAGTTCTTGGAATAATTTTTCTTCTACAAGGAGATGGCCTGAGAGCATGTAAAAATGAATTATTAAAGAGAGAGAAACCTGTGGATTTTCTATAAGTGTGCTTTTGCCTTTTAGTAATTTCTTCTTTTCACACCCTCTTGGATACGTTTGTTATGAAGCAGAGAGGAGGGTGTGGTGAGCCTTTTCAAGTGAGGACTGTATGTAAAGATATGCTGAACTCGAGTGTAACATTATTCTTCATCCTACTTACAACTGCAGCTCAAAATTTGGGGGTACAGACTTCTTATAAAGACAGACAATACGCCACAGCTCTTAATCTGTTTCTCTGCTCCCACATATTTTTCCAATTTAATCCTGTCAAACAAGTTATACAGCAGAAGATTATCAACTGTGCCTTTTATGTAAGAAGACAATAACGTATTCAATAAATGGATTTACCAATTGGATGGGGGATTACAGAAGCATGTTAAATAAATTGGTCAAAGGATCAATTTGACATGAAATAGTCCTTTGAAACGAAAAGGCCTATTGACATGAAAATATGCTTTAATAATATAGTTTTATAATATCCAATCCATGGCCTGACATGCTGTATTTGTTACTCCACTGAAATGTCTTGCTGTTTAATCAAGTCATAACCCGTAAAGTTAATGTTGCTTTCATTTCTTTTTGACATATACACATAGGACATTACTGCAGCTTTACATGGAGAAAACAACAACAAATTCATGGAATAATTTACTCATTTACTGTTACATTATGATATCATATTTAAAATGTGATATTTATCAGGCACCCATGAGCACCAAGAGATATCACAGCACCATACATTTTGTAACAAAAGGGGGAAAGACTACAGAGATCAGAACTGTTTAACACTGCTTTAACATCTTGTCAATTCAAGGGTCTCTGTGTTGCTATATACCGGAGCTTGGCACAGACAGCCTCCTACACATTGTGTTTCAGTGGCATGAGGTGGTGCAAAGGATCTTTTTATAGCCTCAATTAATGTCTTAGGATTTGTCATCATCCTGAAGTTTGGTGGGTGGATGTTGAATCCGTTTTAGCCTTCTCAAAAAACTGACTCTCAGAGCAGTACAAAATCTCAGATAAGTCTAATTCAATGCGATTATGTACATTTTGTAATCTGTTCTAATGAGTTCTGCTCTTTTCCTGCAGCAATACACAGTCTGAGGAATATGTCCTAAACAACATTTCCAAGTAAGTTATTTGGGAAGGTATGAGCTTTTGTGACATCCCTGCAACCTCTGGCATTGAGAGCGTAAGAAACTGAAATATTTAAACTCTGAGTACAGTGTGGTCTAGGGTCTATATATCGACTACATGAATGTGGATTTACAATGATATTTCTTGGAATCTTTGAGGGCCTCTAGTTTTTTTTTTCTGGCCTTTGGACTTGAGCCCTGGTAAGTTGGCCTTAAGCTCAGTATGGCTCCACCAAGTCGGCCTCCACCAGTAATATTTTAAAAATTCTCTGCACATTTTTGTGCAGTGCTGAAAATCAGTTGAGCTGTTAAGAGATGAAGTGAGAAGGGGGAGTAAGACTTTTTTTTAATAAAACCACCAAGAATTGTCTGCTTCAGCCTTAATTAGGCTTCAAAGTGAAAGTGAGAATAAGATTTATTTTAGGAATGTGTTGGAAACAATCTGACCTAAGATTAGTTTCGACTTTACAGCTCACTCTCTTTCTCTCTCTCTCTCTCACTCTACACTCTCAAAGAAACCTTTAAGAATCTTTAAATGCCCATTTTTTATCCCAGTGTTAATTCTAATTATTCTGTCACTATCCTTTTTTAACACTGTAAATGCAAACCAAAATGGCCTCAAAAGTTGAAGTTATTTTTTTCTACATGCTATTTCACATTTTTTGAATTTGTTTATCTATCCATCCATTTTCTGTACCACTTATCCTGTCTCACAGGGTCGCAGGGTGCTGGAGCTTATCCCAGCTGTCATTGGGCAAAAGGTGGGGCACAATCCTGGATGAGGGGGATGATATGCAGCAAAGAGCCCTAGTAGAGCTATCCGGCCGCCCTTCATTTATTCATATGTCTTTTAATTGCAGACTGCAATTATGCTCTTCTTATCCTGTCTGTGTACCTACCAGTCTATCCAGGCTCGTTCCAGCCGCTGTGGTTGGCCTTTCTTCAGGGGTGTATGGCCTGAAGCGAGCACTGAACACATCTGAGATGCCGCGTACAGACCTGCCTATTCCTGATGGCTTTGGCTGGCCACAGCCTTGAAAAACCTAAAATGGACAGAGGGAGATATAATTACCTCAGAGAGGAGGCCAGCACAAGGGAAAAGAAAGAGGATACACACTGCTGAGGGTTTAAAAGTGTTTGGCATTTACAGTATCTTGAGGAAATTGTCCGGTTACCTGGTTTTGCAACATTAACAAAGTATTTCTTCATTTTGAGATCAGCTTCTCATCGCAGTGCAGTTATACACTGGGTTATCGTCAGTCCGAAGCTGCATGAACTTTACTTTGCACTGAGCCAGGGCTGCATCGAAGTCTGTTTCTCTGTAGAACAAAAGTCCATTTTGATCCTGCAAAAGTTGTAGTGTGCCTGCACCACTGACATTCTTCCCTCTGTCAATTTACTCACGGCACCATATCTGGTCTATGATTTGAGACAGAAAACTATACAGACCCAGCCTGGAACAAATGCTGTCTATCAGTGCACAGTCCGCTTTTACAGGAAATGCTATTGGTGGCTTAAAAAAAAAAAAAAAAAAAGAATTAAGACTTGATAGGTTGTTACTCACATGCAATTGATAGCCATTGTTACTATATGACAGAGTGCATTTGAAATTGAAATAAAAATCTCATAAAACTGATCAAGATTTCTTGGTATTAGACTTTGGTTTTAATTAAGTCAATAAGATGTCTTCTGTTTAAAGAGTCATGTCATTCTGAATCACAACTGTGACAACTGTAGCTTAGAAAAATATCAAACTGTAAACTATAAACTTTGTAAACTGTAAAAATTCACTGCTGGTTCAAGAGGACAAAGAGAAAGTTACTAAACTTTCCTGAAATACAAACTAAAGTTTGCTGTTTAAAGCCAGACAATAATAGAATTGCAGATCTATTATTACTTGAACCTTACATGAATCAATGTGTAGTTCATAGGGGTTCATTGTGAGAATAGATTGTTTTCAGATGGCTCGGTCTCCATAGGCTCCGAGGGCCCTAACAACACACCTCCAAACAGCACAGCTCATTAGCATTCCTCTCCGGCCTGTCTGCTGGCCCCTGGCTCAGCATGTGATGGAGCACTCTAATGTGCTACATGGCTGTCAAGACAGGAGGCTGTCTTTTCTCTAATATTTATCAATTCTTCACCATGATTACAATTCCGCTCTCCTGTGCATCACACAAACAAAACTTATTTTCAACAGGTGCGTGCAGCAGGGATGAAGGTGTATCACAATGTGGCCTGACGTATTCCGCAGAGCCCAGTGATCGGGGTAAAGGGCAATGTATGGTTAAAATGTGAGTGTGAGGAAAGATTGTAATCTCAGAGCAATCTTTCAGCCAAGCACAACCTTTCAAGGATGGAGCGTCAAGTGCATAGACAATGGGCAAAGTTGTAAATTGCAGTCTCTTGATATAGAAAAGAATGTGACATCTAATTCACAGTGACCTTTGTGACTCTGGCTTGGAGATAGGCCAGAATACACCAGGAGGATCAGAATAAAAAGTTGAACAGATAACTCTGCCTTTTGACAGGACAGTGAAAAACTATTCTGTGTGTGTGATAATACCCTGAATGTTCTGCTTCAAATTTAAAACTGCCCCAAAGACTGATTAGCAATTTGAACGCTAAAGAGGGAATTGGCTGCTTCTCTTGCATGTTAAATGGTCTCTGAAAAAGAAATATCACATTTATGTCCAACTAAGTGGTTTGCCAATTACATTTTGGAATACGGTGTGAAGTTCCCATCCTGCATCCCAGATGCTGTTAGATTTAAACACTTTGATTTGGTTAAATATTGAGAAAGTAAACACATCCAGTCTCAGGCTTCAAGACAGTGGTGTTTAGTGACTATTGCAGCGAAACAAATGAATTACATCCTCAGTGAAGGTTCTGCAACATGATCAGCATGACTATAGTGTAACAGTCATGGAAAATTCCTCCAATTACTCCAAAAAGCCCACTCTGATGTGTAGTGCTATGATTAATTGAAAACCTTTGCTTTTGTACATAAGTGGAAGGTAATTTTTAGAAGACCATAAACTTCTGACCATAAAGTTACATTTTAACATTTAGATGAATCATAACTCACTTATTATGCTCATCAATTACTCTCTTTCATTATCAGGTTTTTCCCCCTTTCATGTCATTTGTCGATTTGCACAAATAAAAAGAATTACACTTACTTTTAGAAATCACATCAGGGTGAACAAAGCTCATTCAGAGCACTATACCTTGGCTGACACTTGCATGCTATTGTCCTGCATGGTCATGATGGCCTCGGAGATTTTGATGTCAACTGGCTCTATAACCGCTTCGATGTTGAAGGGTCCCTCCAGTCTGTCCGCCACCAGTAACATAGCATCTGTCATAACACAGAGGACACATGTCAGCACAGAGATATTAAATACACACACACACAGACACACACACAGACACACACAACAAAGTCTTACTACACAAACGGCAATATGTTCACGTCATCTCTGAGTATTAACAACGCTCAATGCAAAACCCTCACGGCGCCCTGCTCTGTCATGCGTCTGTGACATGGGTCCAACTACGAGAACAAAGACCAGAGCCTTTTCCAAATGTTCTTCCTGCCAATAATTACAAACACAAAAGGAACCTGCCAGCACCTTCATCTAAAACCACAAACACACACAGTGTAAAAAAGAGATAGCGAGAGGAACCCTGGTGTTTGTAAGAGGATGTGCGACATCAAGTGGAAAATTAAATTCTTATATACTTATACATAAAACAAATAACTGATTTGCATACATGTTAAACACTCCAGTTAGACAGAGAATGACAAGACTTTTGATTAATTCATGGATTTGCATTAGTATTTCTAAATTGTGAACGTATATCAATAAATTCATGAATTCATCAATGTTGATGTATGATGCTAGTAATGACTTTTTAATTACATCTCAGGCACTCAGAGCTCAACTTAATTCTTTCTGTCAAACATGAATTTCATAAGACACCAAAAGCAAGCAAATACTTAGCTTTAACACTACGTATCACTAAAGAGCATCTGATGAGAACTGATAATGGGATCATAAATATACTGTATATTATTGTATATTATAGACAGTATACAGTATATAATATGTGTTTTGTTTCCTTGTTTATTTGGTAACATCTCTCATATCTAATCTTGTCTTTAGAACAGGTACAATAACAACAGTTAGAAAAAAAACAAAAACACAGGGACCATGACCTTATTACTCTGGATGAGTCTTGGCGTGAATCGATTCCTAAAACAGATTAGCCACCAAACTGCCACTTCTCATTTTCATTAAAACAATGTGATATTAATATGTTCATACAGAGGGACGGTACTATTGATCGTGTCAGACTGGGAGATGTCAGCGGGGAAAATAATCTGTTTGATAT